>JAPDPM010000022.1:6012500-7212500 GCA_032173925.1 Heritiera fomes | reverse complement strand
CACCTCTAGAATTTCAACACCTAGTGTGATTCCAATTCTGTTCTGATTAAGTTTGATGAAAACGTCAAACTTTAAAGTGGAAAAATTTGTAATGCCCAATCTTACATTGGGAGAATTTGCAATGATATATATACGTAAAGACTTGAATCCAAACTTGCGAGTTGCATTTTGTGAGAAAAAATTGTGAGATCATTAGATTAAAACGGATAATATCTCGCAAATTGAGAACGGATATTTACTTGGAGGTTTTTTTGTTGGGTTTATAGCTATTTCAATGGCTCTAACAAAAAAGTGGACAGATCAAAATTTGGGTTTTTCCCTAAAAAAATAAGTGTTTAGTAAGAGAGTTGTGATGAGAGATGAATAGTAGTCCTAATTAAAGAAATAAGTTTTGGTTTTAGAAAGAGAGAGAAGATAAAAGAGAAAGTAAGGGGGAGAGAGAAAAAAAAAGAAAATAGAAAAAAATGTTATTTATTATTTAATTTTAAGATTAACTTTTATGTTTATTAATTAAATATAGATTTTTGTTTTTATTAATTATGAATAACAATTAATTTTTACTAATTAATATTAATAATAAAAAGAAGTTAATTAATAATTAATTTTTTATTGATAATTAATAATTAAATATCTCACTTAATTAAGTGATAATTAATTAATATTTATAGTTAATCCAAATAATTTATAATCAATAATTAATAGAATTAATTTTTTATGTAATTATAATTAGTATTATAATAATTTATTATTGTAATAAAATGGTAAATTGATCTTTCAATTTTATTCCCATTATATTCCATAAAATAGCCAAACACATTAGTACTATTATCTACAATATTACATTCCAATGAACCAAACATCATAATACATATTATATTTTATTATTTTTATTTTTAATCATTCTATTTCATTCCGTTAACCAAACGTGCCCAAATAATTTTTTTTTTGTTTTTCTTTCAAGGCTTAGCTACTAAATGATAAAGGGATGTTTATCAATCAAAACGAAACATAGACAAAAGAAAAAAGGCTGAATGCTCAAATAAGGATCTAACGTTTTCGGAAATACTCGATTCAGGATCTAAACTTTTATTTTGCTCAATTCAGGATAAAACGTTTTCGATTTTGTTCAATATAGGATTTTTTCACGGGATTGAGCCACACGCGCCGTTATCATACTAACGGCGTTAAATTTAATATTTTTTATGAATAAAAAACCGTTTTTGCTAAGAAAAAATAATTACTTTTATGGTAAAAAGAAATATAATACATAAACATAAAAATTAAAAAAATTGCTTAGCTTTTTTCTTAGCTTAGCTTTCTTCTCTCTGTCTTCTCTTCTCACTCGAAAACCAGTCTCTGCTGCTCAGCTCTTGATTTTTTTTAGATTTCAACCGAAAATCATTTTCTTTTTGAAATCTGACACTGAAAAGCTTGGGTAGCTGAGTTCGTTCTTGGGTAGCTGAGTTCGTTATCGGGGAGTTGGTTTTAGGGTATCTGGTTTTTGGTGCTACAATGAGCTCATCTAGCATTTCTAGTTCAAGGTTTGATGAGATGTTGTTGATTTAATTTATTTAGTTTGATTAGCATTTCCAGTTCATCTAGCATTTCTAATTCAACTGACTTAATATTTTGTCAGATTATCTATTTAGTTTTGATTTAATTTAGTTTTGCAGTTTATCCAGAGATGGGTGTTTTGATGTTAGATCATTTAAGCTAATTAGAAGTAGTTACCCTGTTGAATTTGATTATGAGGGGGAAACCATTTTCTGTCATTGCAAGTTGAAGGCATCGAGGTGGACTTCATGGACCAGCTCAAATCCAGGGAGAAGATTTTATGGATGCTCACGGTACCCGATAGTTTGCAAATTTTCATCTAGGTGTTAGTTGCATATTATTAGTTGCAAGATGAAATTGAAGGATGTGGATGGCAGAAAGTTATTATGTTGCATATATTAGAGAATAAAATTTTCATATTGCAAATTTTCATATTGTGAGTTTAGTTGCAAGATGAAATTGAAGGATGTCAGAAAGTTATTATGTTACATATATTAGAGAATAAAACAACATATATATTTTGTATAAAAAAATAACATTTTTTTTCATTTTGAATGTAGGATACAGTTTGTGGTTTTCATTTATGGCATGATCCCAAATTTTGTGATAGAGCAAAGGAGATCATCAATGAGTTGAGGAGGAGAGAAAAGATGTTGTATAATCAAGTCAAAGAATTGAAGAAGCGATTGTCAGAAATAAAAAATAATGCTGTGGATTACATTGAAGGTGAACTTATTGAAGAAAATTTTCAGCTAAAGAGGGACCTTAGTATTTTAACATTGAAATGCAAAGAAAAAGATGATTACAATATATGGAAAGTGATGTTTATTATGTTGTTAGTATGTGTTGTTTTAGCCATGTTTATGTTTATTTTGAATGGCAAAAGAGAAGAGAAAATTTGTATGCTTGGTTTAGGGATGTAAATTTTCAGCAAATGAAGAAAATTTTCAGCTAATGATATGTATATTTTTTACCCTTTTGTCAATGTACACAGGATGATTACTGTTATATGAATGTGTATGTTATTTGCCAACTTTGTTATATGAATGTGTAAATCAAAGTAGGTTGATTTGTTATGTATTTGTTATGTCAACATGAAATGCAATTGAATTTACAATAATTCACATATTTATGAATAATACCTAATTTCATTTCATAAAATACAAGGCTTGTTAACATGAAGTTCAAGAGCAAATAAAATTCATTAAACATCATTTATACTAAATTACTCTTTAACATTTATCTGAAACAAAAACATACTCTGTTTTCCTTTCCACATCAGAAACAGAATCAAATAGAAAATTAAACAGAAAATCAGATCCTCCTCTTCTTTTGTTTTCCTTTCCCTGCATTTTGACTCTCTTAAGTAGCACCTGCACTTATGTCTTCAGTAGCTTGCCTTTTGCTTTTGCTTTTGCTTTTGCCCTCACCCTTGGATTTCTGACCACTAATGGAGATACCCTTTTGACTTGACAACCTAGGCTGTTAATAAAAATATATATAAATATGGTAGCATTTAGGTCAAAACAGAACATAAAAATCCAAAACATACTATACTCACATTTAAAAGCAGATCCTCCACTTTTTTTGTTTTCCTTTCCCAACATTTTCCCAGTGCAGGCCTATTGGCAGAAATGGCCCTCCGCCTCTCGCTGGTTCTACTTGGATTGTTTTTAGACAGTGGACTTCCACTTCCTCCACCAGTCATGCCATAAAGTCTTCCATCCCCATCTGCAAAACAGCTGCAAGCATCTCTACCTTGCACTTGATGCACTTGTGCATGTGCAGAAACATTACCAGAGATAAATGCAGATGCTGAAGCAGTGCAGGTAGAAGCTGAGGTAGATGCTGAGGCAGATGCAGTGGCTGGGGCTGGGGCTGAGGCCGAAGCATCAACCACTCTTTGTTTCTTTCTTCCCCTTCCCCTCCCCCTTTCAACAGCACCTACCTCAACATTTTCAGATAACTCCACATTGACTGTAGTACAATCACCTTGGTCAAAGTTCTCTCTAAACATCTGCTGAGCTGATTGTTGCTGCCGCAGAAAGAGATAAGGGGTTAGGTTATAGTCTTTAATTGCATAAAAATTAATTATGGTATTCTAATGAAACATAGAAGTGACAAATGCATTTACCTCGTTACCCTTCACAGGACAACCTCTTTTGTTGTGCCCTTCTTTATGACAGAAAGTGCATGTCATAATCATACCCTTCCTTGACAGACTACCTTCTGCCTTTTTCTATTTATTGGGCTCATTTGGGTCTTTTCTTCTATTTAATTTGGGCCTGCCTGGCATCTTCTTATACTCAGGTGGGTTGACTGGGTCTTGTGTAATGGATTTGGGCCATTCTTTAAGTCCAGGCATGGGCTGAAGTGCATTACCATATGCTAACATATATATCTCTTTATAGTACCAACTAGAGACATACTCCTCAACATTTCCCTTACGATCTCTTATTGCACATATGGCATGCGCACATGGGATACCAGACAATGAAAACCTCCTACATGTACAACTCCTATGTTCTAGATTTACAACAAACCTATCCTGACCCAACTCAACTTCATAACCAGCATCCCCATTAAATAGAACAAAACAGTCAGAAGCAATTTCAGAATTCTTTTCAATCACCTTCCAAATGTTTGGACCAAGGTTGCCTCTCCACTTACTACACTCTTTCCTTTTTCTCACAATCCTTGCCATCATATTCCTTCTAATGTCTTCAAGCAAAGATATGATTGGTTTCCTTCTTGCATCAAGCAATGTCCCATTAAAAGCCTCACACAGATTATTCTTAACCGAATCAATTCTAGAGTCTGTGTTGAAGAAGGCTCTACACCATTTTTGAGGTGGGACTCTTAATATGTCTTCAGCTGCTGCAGGTTTCTTTCTAGCTAACTCATTCAAATTTTCCTCATACTGCCTCACAGTAGTGGACTTAGCAATCTTCCAGAAGGATTTCTTCATTTCCAAACCCCTATGTCCCCTACTAGCCCAATTGACATAAACATGCCTAGCACAAAATCTGTGCTCAGCAGCTGGAAGCAACTCATTAATTGCAGTGTCAAGGCCCTACATAAAAACAATAATATCAACATCATTTATTTTATTAAATAAATATCTAAGGAGAACAGGTTAAAAAATTTACCTTTTGCTGGTCTGTCATCATAGTCCAGCCCACTCCATTTCCAAGATGTTTAATGTCTGACTTCAGAAGTTCAATAAACCATTTCCATGAAGATTTACATTCAACTTCCACAAGTGCCCATGCAACTAGAAACATTTGATTGTTCTCATCTCTGCCAACAGCACATAATAACTCCCCTTTTGTCAAGCTTTTTAGAAAACAACCATCTAGTCCTAGAAAACATACCAGTTTTCGATGCATTAAAGCATATATAATATCTCTCAAATGTAGGTTGAGAGTCTGGATTCTGTCTATGTACTTGCATCTTCACTGTGCTACCAAGATTAGTCTCTCTAATTACATTTGCATAATCCCACAAATGTGCAAACTGCTCCTTATAATTACTTATCACCTTCTCTGCCACATAGTTCTTAGCCCTCCTAACCATGCTAATTTTTCACACCTGTTCCATAATCACTCCTAACTGCCTCCCGTACATCTGAATCCTTCATGAAGGGGTTTCTCATAAACTTGTCAGTATACAGTTCAGCCAAAATGGCTTGACTCATTCTTGGATTTGTATACACCTTGTTGCAATCATGAGTATTCCTATAAGTTTTCACTTGAAATGATTGCAACTTCTTATTAAAAGATGCATATATCACCCAAGGACAGTTAGGTTGAGCACACTTACCCCTCACAAAATCCTTATGGTTTTTAGCCTAAACAATAGCTCTATTACTATGGATAGCCAATAATGACACAGCATGCTTAAACTGTTTTGAATTTTCAAACAACATGCCTAACTCAATATAAGGTATGCTGCTGTTAGGATCATAGACTGGAAACTGACTTCTCCTCCTCCTAGCATCATCCACAATGTCCTCCTCATCACTAATATCCTCACCATATTCATCAGAGTCAAAATACTCACTATGATATCCTTCTACCTCAGCCCCTTCACCAGCTTCTTCATTCATAGACCCTCTCTCAACATTAAACCCTCTTCCCTCAGCCTCTTCCCTCATAGCCTCCTATCCCTCAATCCCTTCTCCCACAACCTCTTCTCCCTCAGTCCCTTCTCCCACAACCTCTTCTTCTTCCTCACTACCACTTAAATATTCACTATGAACAGAATCTCTATCGACATCATTATCTGCATTTATGTCTACCTCACTATCAACCCTATTTGGCTCATTATCAGCCCTATTTGCCTCATTATCAGCCCCTCCTAAATCATCATTCACAGATTCAACAGTCACATTATCTGCCTCATTAGGTTCTTGACTTAATATCTGAAGAATTACTTCAGGCTTGTCTACACCATGTTCTATATAGACATCTACAATGCCTTGACTAGTCATACATCCTATCATATGAAGTGTTGTTTTATCATCCCAAACTAACCTGAGTCCATCATGTAGTGTTTTTCCGGGCATTAAATAATAAATCCTCCTAATGTTAATAAACCTAGCAGATTCACAAACACTCAACAAATCAAAATAACAAACCTTATCTGGATCAACTGTCAGTTCTTCAACTATCTCATTTATGTATCTTAGACTAGGACCTTCACCAATAAATTGTCCTGCATAATGAAACCTTATGGTACACAGCTCAAAACTCATCTCTACACCAAATGACAAACATATTTTAAGTAAGAATTCTTAATCAATCAACATTTAAATTTAGTCCAACATTCACAATATCACAAACCCTAAATCTGTCCTACACTTTTACATTGCCAAAGAAAACTAATTAGTCGAAAATCACCAAATTAGCAAATTAGTGCATTATACCCAAATTAAGAAATTAGTTAGCCTAAACAATAAAAACATTAAATATATAACAAAATTCAATAAACTAGTGCATCTCAAACATAAACCGAACCTTATTTGAGCATTTCAACAACCCCCCAAAAGAAAAAAAGTAACAAATTCAAAGAACTGATCTGCTAGGCTTATGGACGATTTCCACTAAGAAAACTCTCCTTAAATTGCTTCGTTTTGCAACAGAGTACCTCGCAATCACTATTATCGTATCTCATGAACAAATATTCCTCAAGAATTTGGCAAATTTTTGGAAGATTTGAACTTGTCGATGAAGAACCCTAACCAATAAAAAAAACCCTAATCACAACGCCTTTTTCATTTTTACTTTTTTTTTTCAATTATTTCTGTATTTTTTTAATTATGGTTAAAAAGCTTTTTATTTATTATTTTCTTCATTTATTTGTTTTTTTTCACAGTTAAAAAGCTTTTTTTTTTCAATCCTTTGTTTTTTAACCTGCTCACACTAGTATACGGCGCGTGTGGCTCAATCCTGTGAAAAAATCCTATATTGAACAAAATCGAAAACGTTTTATCCTGAATTGAACAAAATAAAAGTTTAAATCCTGAATTGAATATTTTTGAAAACGTTATATCCTTATTTGAGCATTCAACCAAGAAAAAATCATATGAAACTTTTAAGGAGGGAAATGAAGCATATGATCAGTTCATCGATTAAAACCGACATTGAAACTTTCATACTAAAATTTTTAGGATTATTATCTTATCCACTGTCAGTAGAGTTTTTTAACTCCACAAGCGGGATTAGGATGATGACATGTGTCTCATTTTATTTTATTAATAATTTTAAAAGATATATGTCATCATCCTAATCCCGCTTGTGAAGTTAAAAAACTCTACTGACAGTGGACAGGATAATAATCCAAATTTTTAACTCTATCTAGTAATAATAAATAACAATTGGATGCCAATTACCAATGAAACCAGAACACCTGCCTCTGCCTACCAACGCCAAAGAGCATTCTCCGCCCCATAAGAAAACACAACTTTAACCTAATTTAACATTAAAATTAAAAATAATTTTTACATTCAAAAACTACCTTATCTAATCTCAACGTCAATAATTAAAAAAAATGTAACATTCTGATCTAAAATCTTGATATGCAAATTCGAACTAAGAAATTCTTAAAAATATTTTTATAATTCAACCGCAATTTTTTGTCAAAAAAATTGCCATCCCGCAATTGTAAACTTCAATTATTTTATATATACCGAACACTTGAAAAATTAAAATTCTTGAAATTATATTTTCCTCACCAAATTCTTTTAAACACACTTTTCCTGATCCAAGCATTTACAACCACAACAGCAATAGTAAGCTAAGTCTTAATCAGCTAAGACAAGAAAAGATAATGAACAACACACTACTTCCTCTTGTTTCTTTATTTTTTGGTTCATAAGAGACAGAGAGAATGGAAGATCAAACCTTAGACCTAAGCTCTTTTAAGGAGAGATAACAACCCTAGGCCAAGCCGTGGCTGTTCCTCTTAATTTTAAATTACATGGATACTAATCCGTCTTCGTATTATTCATGAGTTCACTACATGGCGATCCTCTCACAATATTACTTCCTCTTTAACCGCTCTTTTCAGTACATCTGCGATGGTTTATCTCTATATTCAGGAGAACTCTCACAGCTTTGATGGAGAGCGATACCAACCCCATGGCTCATCAGAGATATACTGAGTGACCTGCTTCACGCTCAGGTAATTGTCAAGACCCCTGTGGAAAAAGCCACCAAAAACCAACAAGCTGTTACAACCAGTTACAACAATTGTCGATAACCCATTTTTCTTTTAGAAGAGGAAGAGAGACATAACACTGTTATGATATAATTTGGATAATGAGAGTAATACCATTCCCCTAGTTCACGCCCGAAACCACTGCGTTTGTTGCCTCCCCATGGAGCTTGACAGAAGCATGGCTGTGAACAATTGATCCACACAATGCCTGCTTGAAAAGCCTGCAAAAACAGGAGAAAACACAAAAACAATTCGCTAAAAAAAGTATTGCTATTTACGACATCACTTACAAGTAACTCTCACCTTGCTAACGCGATCACATCTTTCCAGGTCATTTGAGATCACAGCAGCACCCAAGCCATAACTGGAAATTAGAAAAAATAATAATAATAATCATTCTCTAAGCCAAAACAAGAAAGAGAAGGGAAATAAATCATGAAATGAACCAAAAAAAAAATAGAGATATTTCATGGGATCGTCCAGACAAAAAATCAATTTACTGCACTTCACAACAAGAAAATTGGGTGACTTACTGGGTGTCATTTGCCAATTCAATGGCTTCCTCTTCTGTACTAAATGTTTTAACACAAAGAACAGGTCCAAAAACTTCTTCTCTCCAGATTTGCATGGAATTTGTCACATCAGTTATTATAGTTGGTTCAACAAAATATCCTTTCTTTAAATGCTGCAAAATATTATCAAATATATAAGAGAAGGTGACAAGTTTAGAAAGAGAAACTGTGCAAATAATGAGAAGCAAGATACCTCAGGACGACCTCCACCACACAAAATGGTGGCTCCCTCGCTCTTAGCAGTTGAGATGAGTTTCAATACTTTCTCATACTGCAGCCAATGAATTAAATTTTAGTAAGTGCAAGATTTGGCAGCTATAATCAATAAATTTTAGAAAGCCAAATCAACTGAATTTATGGGTTCAGTATCTGTAGCTCCTACTCCAATACCTATGAAGAGAAACACAGAGACAATGGAGAATAAAACATACCATAGTCGATTTAACACAAAGCATTAATGGGAGAAAAGGAAGAAGGAAGCAGAAGCAGGTTATTGCTGCAGAATTAAAATCTCTTACTGACCCTGCTCCCCATTCCAATAGAGGAAAAAGAAAGGAGGAAAATTGCACATAGTGCGCAAAGAGCATTCTTACCTGCCCTCTGCTGACAACGGGGCCAAGCCTGCAGCCTTCTTCTAAGGGATCTGAAATCTTAATGTTTTTAAGCCATTTCACAAGCCTGTCAAGAAATTCTTTTGCAATGCTTTCCTGAAACATTTAAATGAACATTTTCATTATGAGAAGAAAGATGGAAACAAATAAAGGAAAGAGGGCCAAGGATAGATTACTGATTAAATAAAGTTCTCTCTAGTGGATCTAATATACGAGATTTCAGCTGGCAACACATTATAAATAGGCTAACTTTATCTATTGTAAAATATGAGAAGAATGATTTACAGCTCTTGTTCACTACATAAGGAATGAGAAATTATGTCTTCCAAAAAGAAATAGCATGAGACCAGAGAGGATTTCAGTATTTGCTATTACCATTGAATGTGATGTTTAACCCCATAGCCCCAAATTTAACAGCAAAACAGGTGGATAGTACATAGGTATGTTCACACTGGAACACTATTAGTTTGGGAAAATAAACTGTGATACAACATGTGGGGAGGTGAAAGGTGCATGAAGTTATTACTGCCCTTACTAATCTTTCCGATTTAATAGCTATTTTGTTGAACAGAAGAAGTCTGATAGTTCTGAGCCATTGACATTTTCTTTCTATTTGTCTAGTGTGTTCCCAAATAGTCTTTCCAGTTCGACAGCTGACCTCATATTAGGTTTTTGACATTTTAGATGGGGATCTATGGAAGTTAATTCACTAGGTTATCTAATTTCCACAACAACATGCCCAAAGGAGCCCAGCTAAGTTGATGTGCTTAGTCTAGAAAGTGGCTAGTTATATTAGTTTGTATATGAATTGGGTTTGTTCACATTCTGCTTGAAGCTAAACAAAATTGCATGGCATGTGGTGTATCACAACCTAGTTTCAGATTACTACAAATATTCCCCTACCATACATTGAACCAACAGAAAATATGGAACGATAGATGAGTATTCAAAAACTGTATAAAAAAAAAGGCACAAACAATGCAGTCATGCAACTTACATGTACAATAAGACGGGATGTTGCACTGCAGATCTGCCCATTTGTCCAGAAGCAACCAAATGCAGTCCATTCGGCGGCTATCAAAATCACCAAGAATTTCAATAATCAACTTCATAAACATGAAGTCAGTAAAAAAAAAAATTAACAACATGGAGAACAGTTTTTCTATCATTAATGGTTTCAGAAACCTGATATTTATGAACAAATTGTTTCTGAAAACATGTCCAATTGTAAGAGGAACATGATAAACAAAACAATTAAATTGTAATTCAGATGGCACAAACCCTTGTCAAGGTCAACATCCTCAAACACAACGATTGGACTTTTCCCACCAAGCTCTAAGGAAACAGGCTGCCAGAGAAAGCACATAAACAATTTTATGCACAGACAAGTGACTATGATGACAAATTGAGACAAAAAGAATAAAAGTTCAAAGTTTCGGTTCTAGGACTTTAATATACCTTGACCATTTGAGCAGCTGCTGTCATTATCCTGCTCCCTGTCGCAGTGCTTCCAGTAAAGGCAATCTGTTTAAAACAAACTATTAGAACTCAGCAATTGTTGATATTTATCTTATAATAGTCAATAAAGGAAATCAGCAAGCATTTCTCATTCAAGTTCATGGAAAAGCTTCAATTAAATAAAGACAATTAAACCTTGTCAACATTGGGATGAGATGCCAAAGGAGCACCAGCTTCAGGGCCCAGTCCAGTCAGAATGTTCAGGACACCAGAAGGCAGGCCAACCTCCCTGCACACTTCAGCAAGCTCCAAACAGGTGCTGGAAAAAAAAAAAGCAAACATCATGAACAGCAACTAGCATTCTAAAAATTTCATAAAAATTGACAAAATAACAAAATACTGCAACTAAGTTAAGAACATACACAGATGCCAATTCGGAGGGCTTCAGTATTGCAGCACAACCTGCAGCCAATGCAGGAGCTACTTTCCATGTAGCCATCAGTAGTGGGTAATTCCTTCAAAACATGAAAAAAAAAAAACCAAAAAAAGCCATTATTAAGAGTCTTCAAGTTGCCCAACAAAGCATCAGTCCAATTAATTGATATGAACCATTACAACATCAAATGCGACAATCAAGCAGCAAATGTAAATAATTTTAACTGGCAACTAGGACAACTATTTTGCAACTACCACAAAAGGAAAAATTAGTACACAAACACACCTAGTTTCATGTCACCAAATGCCCGTGCATATAGCATGAACAAAAGATAAACTTTTGCAATGCACACAATTAGCTTTTGTAAGTTGTACAAGCAAAACTAAGAATAGGAAAAAATCCTCAGTCATTTTGGTAGAACTGAGAGCATAGCAACGCCACTGAATGACGACATTTAGAAATAGTCACACTCCATTTACACAAAGAACTACAATACGAAGAAGATAGTACCATGGAGTAATCAATCCAACAACCCCAATTGGTTCCTTAAGCACATAACTCTTAAATGTCTCCATCGGAAGAGAGACCGGAGCCTTTTGCTTTGCGTCTAAACCTTCAGCAAGGTCTGCATAGTACTCAAAACATCCGGCAACATCATCCTAATAAAATGAATAAACAGGTTAGAAAATATACTACATACTGAACCATAGAACCTTCAACAGTGTTACAAGCATACAATGTCCCAGGCTGCTTCATCAAGTGGCTTCCCACAATCAATTGCTTCAAGCTTTGCTAATTCAGATTTTCTCTCTGTTATCTGGATGATTAAACAAAATCAACACATTACAATCGAGCCAACACAACCGATTCAAAGATGAGCATATTAAAAAAAAAATCAGAAACTGAAGAAAATGCTAGGATATCCTGTTACAAGAAAAATCTGAAATAGGATTCTGATAAAGAAAATAATTTTACTTCTGTCATCTGCAAAAGTCATTATCACTGCTTTAGTTTAAATAAAACATTTTAGTCCTCGGCAATGTTATTTCACTCTGCCTTGCTCTCCACTACATTAACTAACAAGTCCAGTGATTGAAAAGAAAAACTTGACTGCATTTGTATATTTCATTGCAATGAAATTGTTAACCAAATAACATACCACAAAATTTCTCTAGAGCATATATAGCATTATATAGCAAGCTCATTGTCCCCCAAATTAGCATTTAGAGAAAAAAGGTACAAATCTAGAGTGAAAACTCAAAGAAGTTATATAGAGTTCTAAGGAAATGAATGCAGCGAGTCAATAATTTTTGGCATAACACAGCTATGCCAATTCGGGAGATATCAGCACGCACCATATGGGTTATGTACTTTAATCGAGTGATCCCCACACCAATAATAACACAAGTTATCAACAACTAAAGCCTTTTCTCAATTGTCAGGTGCGATACAAATAACATTGTGTCCCTGCGCCCTATTCAAGGTCGATATCCTCAATAACTTTCGATTGATTTTGACTTTCAAAATGAAGTAAACTATTCTAAATTATCCTACATAAGTTCACTCTATTTTTACCTTAGCTGCGATGGCACGTAAGTACTTGGCACGGACAGCGCCAGAAGCTGAAGCCCAATCCTTGCCTTTGTTTCTAGAAAGAGCTCTCCGAGCAGCAGCCACCGCAAGCTCCACATCTTCAGCTGTAGCTGCTGGAATATCACCTGAACAAAAAAAAAATCAAGAAACCTCAAATTTTCAACAATTCAAAACTTTATCCGCTGAACACCAAGTAATAATCCAGAAAAAACCACTAATCAACAAAATACAAGCTCGATTCAAAACGCAAAAATAAAAAATAAAAAACATAACCGATAATCTGTTCAGTGGTAGGGTTGATAATCGGGATTCGCTTCTTAAGAACGGGCTCTCTCCACTCGCCGTCGATGAACAACTGTCGACACGGAACATAGACCGCCATATTAACTAAGTTTCTCTTTTTTTTTTCTTCACTCTCGAATTGAAAGCAATGTGGAAAAAGCCTTTTACCTAGCAGTATGAATGTGTGATGCTGGAGTGGCCGGTTATGCAATCATATAGAGTCGGTCGATTGGGGCCACTGACCAACTACTTTAGGCCCTTGTTTAGAGGAAACTCTACATGAACTTTTTTTTTATAGTTATTGATTAATTTTGTTTGAGCTAAAAAGATTCAAATCATATCTAAAGACATAAAAAAATTTATTTTTATTTTTTTCAATTACTTGTTGATAAACTCTACATGAACTTTGATCTTATTGCAAGGTAAACGTATAAATTTAATGTAAATAAACATAAACATATGAAAACCATAAATGAACATAAACACATAAATGAAAAAAACATAAAGAAATTTTATATACACTTTTTTTTTGTGTAATGACATGTATTAGCATCCGTTTTATTGTTTGAGATTAATTTTATTTAGGTCAGAAATAATATTTAAAATTTTATGCTTAAACCTCATTACTAAATACACCACAATCTCTTAAAAAAATTATTCTTCTCATCCTCAAAATTATAATTAAATTACTAGACTAACCATAGCCTCTCTCCCTCTCACATCTTATGTTAATCTTCATCTCTCGCGTTCTTCTTCTTCATCTAGAACTCTAACAAAAATCATTAGGAAAAATATGAAATTCTCTGAACCAAAATCAAAGGCAAAATCAGATTGTTTTGTTTAATTTTTGCGTTTTTGTGTTTTTTGTCTTTGAAATCTAATTCGAATATGTGAAATTTATTGTGCTAATCCTTCCAAAAGAAGTTTCCCATTTGCATGTAGATGTCTCACAAGTCGAAGAATCCGGCTTTTTATGTAAATCTTACATTTTCTTCTTCGTTTCCATGCAATCTAATTCTTCCGAACTATCATAATAGTTATTTTTATTCAAACTATCAAATGTTTTCATTTTTTTTCTTTGATTTGTAGAGTTTATGAACAATAAGAATAAGGCCAACAACCTCTTGGCCTGGTAGCTAAGGATGAGTTGTGGCATATTGTAAGTCTTGAGTTTGAATCCAAGCACCTTCATCCCCAATTATTTAATATTTTCCTTGTAACAAAAAAAAACAATAAGAATAAGGAAGAAATTAAGGTTCAGTGAAAGGGGAAGAAAGCACAAAGAAGAAGAAATTGATGGGTTTTTTATTAATTTAATAATTTATTAAGGTTGAAATTGTATTTTTATTTGAAGTTATTTTTGTCTTCAAATTATTTCAAGAGAAAAAACTAATTTTTGAAATGCACTTATAAGTAAGTCAACTTTACTGTAATTTTTTATCCCATGACTTTTACCTTCAAATTTTTGAAGAGTTCTTCACGCAAAAAGTATTTGGTTTCCTTTATTACTTTTTTTTATTAGAAAATAGAAATTCAATTTAGAATTTATTAAATAATAAATGAATTAAAATGATACATTTAGAAATGTAATAAACAACTATGTTTTTTTTTAAGTAAATAAACTTTCAAACTTTCTCAACCATTGCAGAAATATTACATCACATGTTTTGTTTAACTCAGAAATGATAAGCTTAGGAATCTAATAAATAAATCTGTTCACTTTATTAAACCAAATTACGAATTTCAAAATAAATTAGTAAATAAATAAATAAATAAAACTCTTTTTCTGAATTAGATATATAAATGTAATGCTAAGTTACTTTGATTTTTCCACTTTGTTAATGTATTGAGAAGTAAATATTAATTAGTCAACCATTCATATCTTTTGATACATCAAACCAAAATTAAGGTTTAGTTGCTTTCTATTTGCTATGTGTATTTAGCTCGTTAATAGTAGGGTACATTTACGAAATTTGAAAAAAAAAAGAATAAATGCAAGAAGGGGTTTCAAGCTCCAAATCATATCAATCAAATAAAATAAAATAAATGCGTTTTGCAATTTTTTAATTTCATGCTCCAATCATAATATGAAATGAAGTTGTAAAACCACATTAATTATTTGATATAATTGATTTGATATGAACTTTGAAGTATTCTTGGCTTTTATATTTTTTTCTTCTTTTTAGAACTTCATAAAATGTTTCCAACTGTTAATCTATCAAGTGCACATAGCAAATAGGAGCAACTAAACCTAGCTTTTGTCTTTGAAGTATCAAAAGATATGAATGGTTGACTAACTACTGTTTACTTCTCATAACACTAACAAAGTGAGAAAGTCAAAGTAACTTAGCATTACATTTACATATTTAATTCATAAAAAGTGTTTTTATTTCTGTTAACCTAGCAAGTGCACATAGCAAATAAGAGCAACTAAACCTAACTTTTGGCCTTAATGTATCAAAAAGTTATGAATGGTTGACTAGCTAATATTTACTTCTCATTACATTAACAAAATGGGAAAATCAAAGTAACTTAGCATTACATCTACATATCTAATTCACAAAAAGTGTTTTTATTTTATTTATTTATTTACTAATCTACTTTAAAATTTGTAATTTGATTTGATAAAGTAAAAGAATTTATTTATTAGATTTCTTAGCTTATTAGTTCTAAATTGGGGGAAGCAAATGATGCATAATTCTCGCAATTGTTAAGACAATTTGTAAATTTATTTATTAATACTAAATGAAGCTAAAGCATAGCATTGACAGCTACTACCATGGCATGGCATGTTGTGGTCGCAATTCATTTAAGGGTGGACTTCCACCTGTCTTGATGAGGAGTGCTACATCTACCCCTCCGACACTGGCAAATCTTATACCTACATCCACAAATCTTCTATCCAAACCACCTATCGAAACCCTACTACCTACTCAAACTCTCGAAGATGGAATATTTATTGTTCAAGTGAGCACGAGTCAAAGCACTCAAGGAGACCTATAGCACTGTTGATGCCTACGAACCCAAATAGGAGGTTACACATTACTTCACTTGGAGATGAATATACTTAAATTATCTAATCTACTTGTTTATATTTTTTATAGTTGTTTATAAAATATTTTAATTATTATAATTTAATTTGCTTCTTTATGGTTGTTTCGAGTAGCCTTTAGTGGCCTTGACCATTTTGACCATCATACATGCTCATTACTCCAATGCTTGGCCTTCTTGGGGAGAGATACCTCTTGCACATAAGATGTTTATGTAGGATAAACTTGACTATATGACTTTAAAGGCAATGATTAGATGAAACGTATATGATATGTTTAGGCAAAAAGTTGTCACCCAACTGATCTCGAAGTTGCATTGTGAAGCAATTGATAAGCTATGTTATCTATCCAATTAGGTTTTATTATAATAGCTGGTGTAACATAGGATAACAATAAGATTGAAAGAGGTTCCAACCCATTAGAAGTACATTGTCGAGACTTCTGTTCTTATGTTAAAAAATTCATGGTCTCACCAATTTAATGAAAGAACTGGGGGAATTTTCAAGGAGCAAGTAATTCATGTCCATTTTCTAAAATAATAATAGTATATAAAAATAATAATAGTATATAAAAATAATAATAATGAAAGATAAAGATAAATAAGTTTATAAATAATAAAATTCATAGATAATGGTAAAATTATAAAGTTTAGATAGGACTTAGCAAATATTGATTATTAAAGATAAATAAAGAAATAAATAGATATAGAATAAAATTTAGAAGATGGATATGGAGTCAAAATTAGAGCCAAAAATAGGAAAATAAGAATACCATAAAACATTTAATTTATCCGACAATAGAGCCTCTTCAAGTAAGTCGCATAGTGCTGCTTGAATACTTTTGAGGTGAGGTAAATTTTTAAATTGCCCCATTAACTTAATAGAGGATGCTTAGAAATATTTTTCAATATTAATCATATCAAAATTAAAGATTAACATAAGCAAATTTAGAAGATAACCTAAGACTAAGTGGAACCATTTTAGCATAGGTGTTGTGGGGGTACTAATCCTTCCCGTACTCCCGAGCTTAGAGTTCTGAACGTAGATTGAGCCTTGTCTTTAGTTAAAATAGATGACCAATCACACCTGAGTAGCATGATTAGTGGCGACTTTATGAATTTAAGTAGTCTAGCGGGTTAAGTTCTAGAACTTAGCATGTTACGATAGATGTTCGATAATTCTAAGTGAAGTATGTTATGGAATAGCTACATATTACAATAGGCTTTATGTATTGGATTCTACAAAGCCCATGCTCAATATTTATGTCAAGAAAGCAAGAAAAAATTATTCCTCCTACCTATATGTGGCATTGTCAACTTAGACATATCAATAAGCCCAGGATGACCAAATTGCACAAAGATGGCTATCTTGAACCATTTGATTATAAATAATATGGAACATTTGAATGTTGTCTCCTTGGTAAGATGACTAAGACCCCTTTCACCAAGTAAAGGGAAAAAGGAACAGAGTTATTGGATCTAATACATTCTGATGTATATGGATCAATGAACATTGATGGTAAAGGAGGTTATTCGTATTTCATTACATTCATTGATTAACACTCAAGATATGGGTATATATGCTTAATGAAGTATAAGTTTGAAGCCTTTGAAAAGTTCAAAGAGTATAGGGCCAAGGTAGAAAATCAAATTGGCAGGAATATTCTTGCTCTTAGATTTAATAAAGGAAGAGAATATCTTGACCAATATTTCTTGGATTATCTGACACAACATGAGATCTTATCATAATAGACACCTCTTGGAACTCCACAACATAATGGAGTATTTGAAATGAGGATTAGAACTTTGTTGGACATGGTTCGATCTATGATGTCTAAGGCAGACCTTTCAATATTATTTTGGGGATATGCCTTAGAAACTACTACTAACCTTCTTAATAAGTTTCCAACCAAGTTTATAAACAATATACCACATGAGATATGGAAAAGAAGGAAGCCAAACTTGTGTTATGTATGGATTTGGGGTTGTGATGCTTATATGAAGCATCCAAACATCTAATAAATTAGGCCCAAGACCAGACAAATGTAAGTTTGTTGGGTATCCAAAAGAAAGTACTAGATATTACTTTTATAATCTCTTCGAGCAAAAGGTGTTTATTTCAAGACATGTTGTTTTCTTAAAGAACAAGTTTTTTGCATAAAAAACAAGTGGGAGTAATTGTACGTAAAGAAGTACAAGACTAACAAACTGGCACTCAAATGGAACCTAAGACTATGGTTGATGCATTGGATGCATAGATCAATGCTTAAGAAACACAAGTATTACAAAGATTTAATAGGCCTAGACAAGCTCTTAAGAGATATGGCTTTCTCTTGGAAAAGGATGCATTGTCCATTGATAATGATTTATTAACTTTAAGGAAGAAATGTCTAACATTGATTATATCAAATGGCTTAAATCTATGAGATCTAAAATGGAAGTGAAAAAAGTATGGACTTTGGTTGATCCATTTGAAGGTGTAAAACCTGTAAGGTGCAAATGGGTCTTTAAAAGAAAGATTGACATAGATGGCAATACATAAACATACAAAGCCAAACTAGTAGCCAAGGGCTATAGACAAAGAAAATGTATAGACTATGAAGAAATCTTCTCAGTAGATGCCATGGTTAAATCCATTCGAATCCTACTCACTATAATCACCTACCATGATTATGAGATTTGGAAAATGCATGTAAAAATTGCATTTCTTAATCGGAATCTCCAAGAGGAAGTGAATATGACATAACTTGAGGGGTTTGCATCGAAGAATGATGTTAATAAAGAATGTAAGCTACAAAAGTCGATTTATGGGCTTAAGCAAGCTTCAAGAAGCTAAAACATTAGGTTTGATGAAAAAAATCAAAGAGTTTGATTTTGTCAAGAATCCTGATAATCCTTGTGTTTACAAAAAGGTAAAAGGGTAAACAATCGTTTTCTTAGTGCTTTATGTAGATAACATATTGCTTATAGAAAACAACATAATCATGTTGTAGACTACAAAAGTCTGGCTATCCAAAAAAAATTATCTATGAAAGATTTGAGAACAGCAACCTATATTTTAGGAATTAAGATCTATGGAGATAGATTTAAAAGGCATTTTGGACTCTTCAATCTACATACATTGATAAGATGATAATGAAATTTAACATGGAAGAATCGAAGAGGGGAAATCTTTTGATGGGACATGGTATCTTTCTCTCTGAAGAACAATGTCCAAAAACACTAGAAAAGAGAGAGTATGGATGTAATACCCTATGCCTCTACGATAAGGTACATAATGTATGACATGCAATATATGAGACTTGATGTATCTTATGCTCTGAGTGTTATGAATGGATACCAAAACAATCCAAGAAAGGGTCGCTGGACTATAGTGAAAAATATCATTAAGCACTTAAGAAGAACTAAGTTTATTTTTTTGGTTTATGAAGGAGATGAGCTTTGTGTAAGAAGGTTACACTGGTGCTAGTTTTAGTTAAACAAAGTTGACTTTAAATTGCAACAAGGGTTTATATTTACTTTAAATGGCAGTAAAATCAGTTGGAAAAGTTTCCAGCATAGTATAACTACAGATTCTACAACTGAGGCTAAGTACATCTTCGTGTCTGAGGTTGAGAAGGAAGGAGTTTGGATCATGAAGTTCATTAAAGAGCTAAGGGTGGTTCCAAGAAGTGTTGGTCCAATTACATTGTGTTGGCTCTTATAGGCAATACCGAGAGGGGGGTGAATCGGTTTTTAACTAACTTTAAGCTCGTTTTTCGGTTTCTCTAAATTCTCTAGCCTATATTAATGTTTTCTAATTTCTCTAGGCTAGGCAAGCATGCAATCCAAGTTCAATGCAATAAACACAATATAATTGCAAGTAAATAAAGAGGAGAGAGAGAGAGATTTACACAATCGATTTATAGAGGTTCGGCTATCTTGCCTACGTCCTCTACCTTGATACGCTCCCAAGGATTTTCCCCAAATTCACTATACTTGAATTTGTTACACTCCCTCTTTTTCTAGGCTAAAGAGAAACCTCTCTCTTTTTCAAGGCTCAAGAAAAACCTCCCTCTTTTTCTTAGGCTCAAGAGTAACCTCCCTCTTTTTCATAGGCTAAAGAGAAACCTCCCCTTTTTACAAGGATTGAATTGGTTTACAAATTGTGTAATCAAGGAAGACCTCTAACTAGGCAAATGGTTACAGAAATTGGGCACAAAGAAAAGCCTATACAATGTTTGTGCTAAACAATATAAGAGATATGTGAATGATGGAAGATGAAGACTTTGTAGCTCTTGATTTGTTGTTTGAGGCTTGAGGATTTGAGGAATATGAGATTTGGAGTTGCTGAGTAGTTCCCCTTTCTTCCTTTAGCTTCTAAGCCTCTATTTATAGTCCCTTGGATGGTTTGTGGACGTTGGTTGGAGCCAAAACAGAAACTAGCCGTTATGTCTCACAGAAACTAGTATAAAGGGATGGTTTGTGGACGTTGGATGGTTTCTGGCATAAAAGGATCGATCCTTTTACCAAAGGGATCGATCCCTTTTCCTCATTCTGGGCTTCCGGGGCATTCTGCCAAAAAGGGATCGATCCCTTTCCCTAGGGGATCGATCCTTTCTTCTAGAGGGCATTTTTCCTGCACTTTTGGGTTAGAAATGATTTGGTCTTTGATCCTAATTCAACCCAAAACATTTTGGCACTTTTGTGGGAGTTTTTCTTGACTCTCTTTGATAAAAACATGGTCTAAATATTCATCAAGTAATTTTCTAAAATATTCAAAAACATTTATAAAGTATTAAGACCAATAAGAGTTTATCGATAAATCATGGTCTTAAGTTTGATATGATCACTTGAAAATGGATTGAGAGAATCATGTGTGATAAGGCAAATTTACAATATGAATTAAAACATTAAAGCTTACTTAAGTTTTTGTCATTTCAAAATATATATGGCAATTTAAAGCTAACAATATCCCCCTTTTTTATATGACAAAACTTAATATAAATTTGCTTTGAAAATTCTTTGAAAAATACTCCCCCTTAAATAAAGCAGGATTTTATAAAGCTCCCCCTTAATATAAGCAAGACCAATAAGAGTGTATCGATAAATCATGGTCTTAAGTTTGATATGATCACTTGAAAATGGATTGAGAGAATCATGTGTGATAAGGCAAATTTACAATATGAATTAAAACATTCAAGCTTAAGTTTTTGTCATTTCAAAATATATATGGAAATTTAAAGCTAACAATCTCCCCCTTTTTGATATGACAAAACTTAATGTAAATTTGCTTTGAAAATTCTTTGAAAAATACTTCCCCTCAAATAAAGCAGGATTTTATAAAGCTCCCCCTTAATATAAGCATGGGTTTTGAAAATGAATTTTCAAACTTTTTCTCCCCCATTATCTCTCCCCCTTAATATCTCTCCCCTTTAATATCTATCTCTCCTTCTTTTTGTCATAGCAAAAAGAAGGAAAAAGAATAGAAAATATGCTCCCCCTAAAACCATGGCTATGTGAGAAGAGATAAAAGAATATGCTCCATCCAACAAGAAACATGTTAGTACATGGGACTCATAGCACAAATAAATAAGTTAATTGTTCATAAAGAGTATGAAATATTTATGCAATGAACATGACTTATGATCCTATACCAATTGTTTATAAATAATTTTGCAATAAGTTCTCAATTGGTAAGAAATTAAGCAAGCACCTAAGTATATCAATTGTTTTTCTTAAGTCCAACTAAGGTGCATGGCAATACATCATGATTATGAGCTAGAATTAGATGACATATCATATGCATGAGCTCATAAATCACGTTCAAGCAAGAGTGTGCATAGAATCAAGACATATAGCAATTAACTTCAAATTCTAGCACATAAGAGTTTCATGCAAAAATATCCTAAATGGATTCTTCTCTATTTGTCATTTCAAACTAAAGAGCACAAGAAGAATTGTCAATTTAAAGCTCATACCAATTGGCAATTTAGTTTTGGCCTACCAATTGTTGAAAATATGATTGCCAATGATACTAATTGTTATTTCAATCTAAATGCCAATTGTTACTAATAGTTGACTTAGGCATTTTGCATGAATCCAATATTTATGTGTAGTGTGTTCATGTCAAGAAAATACTCATTCTACACATATCATCAAATATGCATATGGATCGATTAATCATTAGTCCACTATCATAAAGTATTAATCCATATTCATATTCACAAATTTATACCATATGGAAGATTCAAAAAAAATCAAGGAATTCAAGCAAACACATTTTCCTCCATGGTTTCAAGCACAAAAGTCCTATGCTTATTTTCCAATTCAAGTCCTTAAGCAATTATGAGCAAGGAAAGATTCAAAATTACCATTTTAATCAATTAAGAGCCATATCCCTAGTTGTTATCATCATTTAACGTTCTAGAGGGTATATGCTATTTTAAATAAAATGGCTTCACCTAAGTGAATCAATATTATCAAGCTAAAATGTATTTTATCATCAAAATCCATAAGCTATGAGTGAGATTAAGCACATAATATCATGAAATAACTATTCTCATCTCATAGGCATGATTATTGATTCAACTTAAGCAAACATGCATGTTCATCATCAAAACAATCAAGAATCTATGCATGTGTATCAAATGTTTGTGTTGTCATTAATGCTCAAGTTCCATAATAATTTGGCTATAAAGAATTAATTTCATGGATGATAAATTTTCATTTAACTCAACATTTATGATTCATTTATCATCATTAATTATTAGCCAAGGAAAAGTATGACCTTATACCAATTGTTGAATTTACATTTGAAGTCAATCCTTAAGGTCAAGTTTTAATTATTCTTCCACTAGATGTATAATTATCATGAAACCTAGAGTGGAGTAGTTGAGTCAAGCTAATGCACATATTTCTACAAGCATGCTTGACTAAGATGAACAAAAGATATGAAAAACACTCATTATGCACAAGTTCATCAAATTCTTAAATTACACACAAATCAATGAAATAATTCTCAAAATTATGTTTAAGCATTCATTGAAAATATATTTCAATATTATTTCAAGATTTATTCAATTCTTGATCATCTTCAATGAGAAAACTGATTTTGCACTTGTAAGATCAAGAAAAATGATATTGATTATTGAAAGTGATATCATTTGTTGGAAATGATATTAATTGATGAAGTTGAGGCATGATATCAATGAAAAATGAATTTTCATAGTTTAAAGATCATCAAAAAGATGTTAAAATACTGAATTTTAAGTTGAGAAAAAAGAAGATATCAAGAGAATTAAGAAAACTTCTCAACTAAGGCTTAAAATGCAGAGAAAGGCATAAATTGCCTAGAGGGATCGATCCTATGAGCAAAGGGATCGATCCCTAAACTCCAGAATTCAATTTCCTGCATGTTTTTCCAAAGGGATCGATCCTGTATGTAGAGGGATCGATCCCTCATCCTGGTTCTGCAGATTTTTGACAGAAAATCTAACTTGTGAGGTGCCAAAACTTTGTTTTTGAGTATTTTAAGTCCAAGTAAAGGTTTAAACATTTGTAAAACATGATTTTGGACTTGTATGAATGAAAAACATGAATGAAAAACCATTTTACAAAAGATTTTGCAATTTTGGAAGAATTTTCACAATAAAATGCATTTTTGGCCTCAAAGGAGGTCATTTTGAGAGTTAAGCATATTTTGATAAAACTAAAGCATTAGAAACCACAAATATGCCAAAACAAACTTGTTCACATAGATTTTAAGCACATATAACATCAAATCATCATACTTGTGAACATTATGCCATGATTTCCAACATACAAGTTCTTCATTAATGCACATGACATGACATTTTGCATAAATGACACATTTGGTAATTTGAGGCAAGTAAATACATTTTCAACACATAGAAAACATGCTCAAATTCCAAAATTCATTTCAAAAATCATAAATCATGCCTTTCATCCAATCATCAAGAATTGTCCATCAAATACTCAACAATCATTTATCATGCCTTTTTGCTCAATCACAATGCATTAAAGATTATCAATCAAATTTCTCATCTAAGTACAAATAATCAAATAAGGTTTTAAGAACTAAACTTACAAAACTCCTTTGCTTGAGTATGCTTTGCCTTGAATTTTTGAGTCCACCTTGAGCTATCCTTTGAAGAATTGTTGTGATCTTTGTCAAAGATGAATCCTCAAGTTTTTCCTTTTTCTCATTGGCACAAGCAAACTCCATGAGGATGTGTTGAGCATTTAGACTCTATTGTTCCTGTTGGCTCTATAGGCTATACCGAGAGGGGGGGTGAATCGATTTTTAACTACCTTTAAGCTCGTTTTTCGATTTCTCTAAATTCTCTAGCCTATATTGATATTTTCTAAGTTCTCTAGGCTATTCAATCATGCAATCCAAATTCAATACAATAAGCACAAATATAATTGCAAGTAATTAAAGAGAGTAGGGAGAGAGAAATGTACGCAAGCGATTTATAGAGGTTCGGCAACCTTGCCTACGTCCTCTACCTTGAGACACTCCCAAGGATTTTCTCCAAATCCACTATCTTGAATTTGTTACACTCCCTCTTTTTCTAGGCTAAAGAGAAACCTCTCTCTTTTTCTAGGCTCAAGAGTAACCTCCCTCTTTTTCTTAGGCTAAAGAGTAACCTCCCTCTTTTTCTAAGGCTTAATAGAAACCTCCCCTTTACAAGGAATGATTTTGGTTTTTAAGAGATGTAATCAAAGAAAGCCTCTAGATAGGCAACTGATTACAGAGATTAAGCACAAGTAAAAGCCTATACAAAGTTTGTGCTAAGCAATACAAGAAATAGATGAATGATAGAAGATGTAGACTTTTGAGCTCTTGATTTGTTGTTTGAGGCTTGAGAAGATGAATAAGATGATGAAAGATGTTGCTTGGTTGTTTCTCTTCCTTCCTTTAGCTTCTAAGCCTCTATTTATAGTCCCTTGGATGGTTTGTGAACATTGGGTGGAGCCAAAATCGAATATGACCGTTGTATCTCACAAAACTAGCCGTTATAGGCTATTTTCGGGCAAAGGGATCGATCCCTTTCCATAGGGGATCGATCCCTTTTGTCCAGAATCTTGTTTCTAGGCTTCAGGGACCTTTTCTAGCCGTTTGGGAGCTTACTGCCAAAAGGGGATCGATCCCTTCTCTCCAAAAGGTGATTTCCTGCACTTTTTGAGTTAGAAATGATG
This sequence comes from Heritiera fomes, assembly GCA_032173925.1. Classification (NCBI taxonomy): domain Eukaryota; kingdom Viridiplantae; phylum Streptophyta; class Magnoliopsida; order Malvales; family Malvaceae; genus Heritiera; species Heritiera fomes. The sequence goes on along the minus strand of JAPDPM010000022.1, from coordinate 7,187,022 downwards.
TGGTCTTTGATCCTAATCCAACCCAAAACATTTTGGCATTTTTGTGGGAGTTTTTCTTGACTTTCTCAAATGAAAACATAGTCTAAAAATTCATCAAGTGATTTTCTAAAATATTCAAAACAATTACAAAGTATTAAGACCAATAAGAGTATGCATCATTAAATCATGGTCTTAATGTTTGATATGATCACTTGAAATGTATTGAGAAAATCATGTGTGATAAGGCAAATTTACAATATGGATTAAAGCATTAAGGCTTACTTAAGTTTTTGTCATTTCAAAATATATATGTCAATTTAAAGCTAACAATCTCCCCCTTTTTGATATGACAAAACTTAATGTAAATTTGCTTTGAAAATTCTTTGATAAAATACTCCCCCTCAAATAAAGCAGGATTTTATAAAGCTCCCCCTTAATATAAGCATGGGTTTTGAAAATGAATTTTCAAACTATTTCTCCCCCTTCCCTATATCTATCTCTCCCCCTTTTTGTCATAGCAAAAAGAAAGAAAAATAATAAAAAATATGCTCCCCCTAAAACCATGGCCATGTGAGAAGAGATAAAAATGCTCCATCCAACAAGAAACATGTTAGTACATGGGACTCATAGCACAAATAAATAAGTCAATATTCTCAAAGAGTATGAAATATTTATGCAATGAATATGACTTATGATCCTAGACCAATTGTTTATAAATAATTTTGATACCAATTGTTGATAAGTAATTTTGCAAGAAGGTTCCAATTGGTAAGATGTTAAGCAAGCACCTAAGTATATCGATTATTCTCTAAGGTCTAACTAAGGTGCATGTCAATACATCATGATTATGAGCTAAAATTAGCTAACATATCATATGCATGTGCTCAAAAATCATGTTCAAGCAAGAGTGTGCATAGATTCAAAACATATAGCAATTAACTACAAATTCTAGCACACAAGAGTTTCATGCAAAAGTATCCTAAGAGAATTCTTCTCTATTTGTCATTTCAATCTAATGAGCATGAGAAGTGTTGTCAATTTAAAGCTCAAACCAATTGGCAATTTAGTTTTGGCTTATCAATTATTGAAAATATGGTTTCCAATGATACTAATTGTTATTTCAATCTAAATACCAATTGTTACTAATGGTTGACTTAGGCATTTTGCATGAATCCAATATTTATGTGTAGTGTGTTCATGTCAAGAAAATACTCATTCTAAATATGCAAGAACACAACACATATTATCAAATATGCATATGGATCAATTAAACATTAGTACACAATCATAAGGAATTAATCCATATTCTTATTCACAAATTTCTACCACATGGAAGATTCAAAAAAAAAATCAAGGAATTCAAGCAAACACATTTTCTTCCATGGTTTCAAGTACACAAATCCTATGCTCATTTTCTAATTCAAGTCCTTAACCAATTATGAGCAAGGAAATATTCAAATAATAAATGCATGGATATTAAATTTGTTCAAGTTTGCATTTATCTTTGAATGTTGGTGTTGTCATTAAGACCTTAGTTCTTTAAGTATAAGGATGATAAAGTTTCATGCATTTGAACATTGAGGATCCATTTACCATCACAAATTATAGGCCAATGACTATTACCAATTGTTGAATTGACATTTGGAATCAATCCACTAGATGTAAAATTATCATGAAACCTAGTGTGGAATTGATAAGTCAAGCCAAGATACATAATTCTATAAGCATGCTTGACTAAGATGAACAAAAGATATGAAAAACACTCATTATGCACAAGTTCATCAAATTCTCAAATATATCCATAAATTCTTGAAATAAATCTCAAAATTATGTTTAAGCATTCATTGAACATATATTTCAAGATTATTTCACGATTCATGAATGTTTTCAACAAGAAAAATGAATTTGCACTTGTGAGCTCAAGAAAAATGGTATTGATTGTTGAAAGTGATACCATTTGTTGGAAATGATATTAATTGATGAAGTTGAGGCATGATATCAATGAAAAATGAGTTTTCATAGTTTAAAGATCATCAAAAAGAAGTTAAAATACTGGATTTTAAGTTGAGAAGAAAGAATATATCAAGAAAGTGAAAAATCCTTCTCAAATTTGGTTGAAAAAGTGCAGAAAAGCCATTTTTGGCCTGAGGGGATCGATCCCTTTGAGAAGGGGATCGATCCCTTAAGTCCAGAATGCAAATTTCCTGCATTCTGCTCAAGGGGATCGATCTTTCTTGCTAAGGGATCGATCCCTCATCCTGTTTCTGCAGTTTTTGACAGAAAATCCAACCTTTGAGGTGCCCAAACTTCATTTTTGAGTAATTTAAATCCAAGTAAAGGTTTAGACATTTGTAAAACACGATTTTCGACTTGTATGAATGAAAAATCTGAATGAAAAACTATTTTACAAAAGATTTTGCAATTTTGGTAGAATTTTCACCAATAAAAGCATTTTTGGCCTCAAAGAGGGTCATTTTAAGCATTATGCATATTTTGTCAAAACCAAAGCTTTGGAAACCACAAATATGCCAAAACAAACTTGTTCACATAGATTTTAAGCATATATAACATCAAATCATCATACTTGTGAACAACATGTCATGATTGTCAACATACATATTCTTCATTAAGGCTCATGACAAGGCATTTTGCATATATGACATATTTGACATCTTTTGAGCAACTAAATATATTATCTAGACATATCAAACTTGCTCAAGATGCAGAAAACCAAAAATCATTTCAAAATCACAAATCATGCTTTTCATTCAATGTATCAAGTACTATTCATCAAACATTCAACAATCATTCATCATGCCTTTTGTTCTATCATTCAACTCACAATGCATCAAGAATCATTAACACATTTTCTCATCAAAGCACAAATAATCAAATAAAGAGTTTAAAGAGCAAGGAATTAAGCTTACAAAACTCCTTTGCTTGAGAGTGCTTTGCCTTGAGATGTTGGATCCACCATTAGCCATTCTTTGAGAGATTGTTGTCACCTTGCTAAAGATGGATTTCCAAGCTTTTTCTTTTTCTCATTGGCACAAGCAAACTCCATGAGGATGTGTTGAGCATTTAATCTCCATTGTTTCATTGCATTCCCATGCTCTAACACTCTTACAACAAACAAATTCAAGCATGCTTTGGTACCCAAATTTTCTTGGGTCCTTGAAAGTTAGTGCAAATAATTTTTGATCCTTTTGGGATCCATTTCAAGCACAATTCATCATTATTTACAGCATGCTTAGGCACCCATATTTTCTTAACTACTCTTCCTCTAAATGTGATTTTTCTATAAGTGCATGCTTGTGAAGAATGTCCTATTCTATTGCAAAGTGAGCATGTGAGAGATGTATCATGCATAGTATTTTTGCTCACTAAGAAATTCCTAAGATGAGTTTCTTTTTGTTTTTCATTATAGCCTAACCCATCTTTGTCAAAGAAAGCTCTTTGGGTCTCTAACATGTGATCTAGCCTTTGTTGACCCATATAAAACCTAGAAAATGAGTTATGCAAATTTGTGTTCTTTTTATTTAACTCATTTATTTCTAAGTTGGCCTCTTCTAGTTTCTTTTCAAATTCTATCTTAGCACTTGTCAAGACTTCATTTTCTATTTTTAATTTAGCAATGATTTTCTTATATTTAGAATTCATGCATTGAAATTCATTTGCTAAATCATCAAAGGCATTTTGTAGTTCACTAAAGGTATAATCATTATCTTCACTAGAACTACTACTAGCCTCATCGTCACTAATAGCCATAAAGCATGAGTAGGCTACCTCATCATCTATGTTTTCCTCATCGGAGCTATCACTATCGCTCCATGCAGCCACAAATGCTTTCTTTTTAGATTTTCTATCATTTTCTTTCCTAAGTAAGGGGCAATCTAGCTTAGTGTGACCTAGTTCATTACACTCATAACACACTAATTGGTCCTTTTCTCTTCTACTTGTTTCTCCCCTATGGTGTCTCCTATTACTCTCTCTCTCTCTCTCTTTCATTCTCATAAATCTATTGAATCTTTTGGCAAACATTGCCATTTCCTTTTCTTCCTCATTTCCACTTTCATCACTATCATCCTCATGAGTGGAAGACTTAAGTGCTACCTCTACTTTCTTTGAAGGCTCTTCATTTCTTTTCAATTTCATCTCATATGTAAGTAGGGAGCCCATAAGTTCATCTAGAGACAAGGTATTTGGATCTTTAGACTCTTCTATTGCGGTTACCTTTGCCTCCCATGATTGTGGCAAGCTATTCAAGATTTTCTTCACCATTTCTACATTGGAATAGGTCTTGCCTAATGTCTTAAGTCCATTGATTATGTCATTAAATCTAGTATACATATCACTCATGGACTCATTTTCTTTCATTCTAAAAAGCTCATAATCATGTGTGAGCATTCCTACTTTGGTCTCTCTAACTTAATTTGTCCCTTCATGTGTGATGGCTAGTTTGTCCCATATTTGCTTAGCATTTTCACATAGGGACACTCTATTATATTCATTTGGACCTAATGCACAAAAGAGGGTGTGCATAGCCTTGGCATTCAATTGTGCCAATCTCATATCATTGGTGTCCCACTCATCTTCACTCTTAGGGACATCTTTTCCATCTACTTTCTTTATTGGGATTCTAGGACCATTAACTATTACTCTCCACACTTCATAGTCATTAGATTGCACAAATAACATCATCCTAGTTTTCCAATAAGAGTAATTCTCACCATTGAATAGTGGAGGTCTAACTAATGAGTGTCCCTCTTCTCCTAGGGGTGTGCCTACATTCAAGTGAGCCATTTAAGATCGTTTTGCTCGATAGAGGTTAATCTAATTCAATCTCGAGCCCAAGCTCTGATACCAATTGTTGGCTCTATAGGCTATACCGAGAGGGGGGGTGAATCGGTTTTTAACTACCTTTAAGCTCGTTTTTCGGTTTCTCTAAATTCTCTAGCCTATATTGATATTTTCTAAGTTCTCTAGGCTATTCAATCATGCAATCCAAATTCAATACAATAAGCACAAATATAATTGCAAGTAATTAAAGAGAGTAGAGAGAGAGAAATGTACGCAAGCGATTTATAGAGGTTCGGCAACCTTGCCTACGTCCTCTACCTTGAGACACTCCCAAGGATTTTCTCCAAATCCACTATCTTGAATTTGTTACACTCCCTCTTTTTCTAGGTCAAACAGAAACCTCTCTCTTTTTCTAGGCTCAAGAGTAACCTCCCTCTTTTTCTTAGGCTAAAGAGTAACCTCCCTCTTTTTCTAAGGCTTAAGAGAAACCTCCCCTTTACAAGGAATGATTTTGGTTTTTAAGAGATGTAATCAAAGAAGGCCTCTAGATAGGCAAGTGATTACAGAGATTAAGCACAAGTAAAAGCCTATACAAAGTTTGTGCTAAGCAATACAAGAAATAGATGAATGATAGAAGATGTAGACTTTTGAGCTCTTGATTTGTTGTTTGAGGCTTGAGAAGATGAATAAGATGATGAAAGATGTTGCTTGGTTGTTTCTCTTCCTTCCTTTAGCTTCTAAGTCTCTATTTATAGTCCCTTGGATGGTTTGTGAACGTTGGGTGGAGCCAAAATCGAATATGACCGTTGTATCTCACAAAACTAGCCGTTATAGGCTATTTTCGGGCAAAGGGATCGATCCCTTTCCATAGGGGATCGATCCCTTTTGTCCAGAATCTTGTTTCTGGGCTTCAGGGACCTTTTCTAGCCGTTTGGGAGCTTACTGCCAAAAGGGGATCGATCCCTTCCCTTAGGGGATCGATCCCTTCTCTCCAGAAGGTGATATCCTGCACTTTTTTAGTTAGAAATGATGTGGTCTTTGATCCTAATCCAACCCAAAACATTTTGGCATTTTTGTGGGAGTTTTTCTTGACTTTCTCAAATGAAAACATGGTCTAAAAATTCATCAAGTGATTTTCTAAAATATTCAAAACAATTACAAAGTATTAAGACCAATAAGAGTATGCATCATTAAATCATGGTCTTAATGTTTGATATGATCACTTGAAATGTATTGAGAAAATCATGTGTGATAAGGCAAATTTACAATATGGATTAAAGCATTAAGGCTTACTTAAGTTTTTGTCATTTCAAAATATATATGTCAATTTAAAGCTAACAGTTCCATTGTATTCCCATGCTCTAACACTCCTACAACAAACAAATTCAAACATGCTTTGGTACCCAAATTTTCTTGGGTCCTTGAAAGTTAGTGCAAATAATTTTTGATCCTTTTGGGATCCATTTCAAGCACAATTCATCATTATTCATAGCATGCTTTGGCACCCACATTTTTCTAACTACTCTTCCTCTAATTGTGGTTTTTCTATATGTGCATGCTTGTGAAGAGTGTCCTATTCTATTGCATAGTGAGCATGTAAGAGATAAATCATGCATAGCATTTTTGCTCACAAGGAAATTCTTAAGATGAGTTTCTTTTTGTTTAGCATTATAGCCTAACCCATCTTTGTCAAAGAAAGCTCTTTGGGTCTCTAACATGTGATCTAATTTTTGTTGACCCATATAGAACCTAGTAAATGAGTTATGCAAATTTGTATTCTTTTTATTTAACTCATTTATTTCTAGATTTGCTTCTTCTAACTTCTTCTCAAATTCAAGTTTGGCATTTAATAGCATTTCATTTTCTATTTTCAATTTAGCAATGATTTTCTTATATTTGGAGTTCATGCATTAAAATTCATTTGCTAAATCATTAAAGGCATTTTGTAGTTCACTAAAGGTATAATCATTATCTTCACTAGAACTACTACTAGCCTCATCATCACTAATGGCCATAAAGCATGAGTAGGCTACTTCTTCATCTACATTTTCCTCATCGGAACTATCACTATCGCTCCATGCAGCCACAAATGCTTTCTTCTTAGGTTTCCTATCCTTTTCCTTCCTAAGTAAGGGGCAATCTAGCTTAGTGTGACCCGGTTCATTACATTCATAACACACTAAGTGGTCTTTTTCTCTTCTACTTGACTCTCCCCTATGATGTCTCTTATTCTTCTCTCTCTCATTCATTCTCATGAACCTATTGAATCTTTTGGCAAACATTGCCATTTCCTTTTCTTCCTCACTTCCATTCTCATCACTATCATCTTCAATGACCTCATGAGTGGAAGACTTAAGTGCTACCCCTACTTTCTTTGAAGGCTCTTCATTTCTTTTTAATTTCATTTCATATGTAAGTAGGGAGCCCATAAGTTCATCTAGAGATAAGGTGTTAGGATCCTTAGATTCTTCTATAGCAGTCACCTTTGCCTCCCAAGATTTTGGCAAGCTATTCAAGATTTTCTTAACCATTTCTAGATTGGAATAGCTCTTGCCTAAGGCATTAAGTCCATTAATTATGTTATTGAACCTAGTGTACATTTCACTCATGGACTCATTTTCTTTCATTCTAAAAAGCTCATTATCATGTGTGAGCATTCCTACTTTGGTCTCTTTAACTTGATTGGTCCCTTCATGTGTGATGGCCAATTTGTCCCATATTTGCTTAACATTTTCAAATAGTGACACTTTATTGTACTCATTGGGACCTAATGCATAAAAGAGGGTGTGCATAGCCTTGGCATTCAATTGTGCCAATCTCATGTCATTGGTGTCCCACTCATCTTCACTCTTAGGGACATCTTTTCCATCTACTTTCTTTATTGGGATTCTAGGGCCATTAACTATTACTCTCCACACTTCATAGTCATTAGATTGTACAAATAACATCATCCTAATTTTCCAATAAGAGTAATTCTCACCATTGAATAGTGGAGGTCTAACTAATGAGTGTCCCTCTTCTCCTAGGGGTGTGCCTACATTCAAGTGAGCCATTTAAGATCGTTTTGCTCGATAGAGGTTAGTCTAAATCAATCTCGAGCTCAAGCTCTGATACCAATTGTTGGTTCTTATAAGCAATACCGAGAGGGGGGGTGAATCGATTTTTAACTAACTTTAAGCTCGTTTTTCAGTTTCTCTAAATTCTCTAGCCTATATTAATGTTTTCTAATTTCTTTAGGCTATGCAAGTATGCAATCCATGTTAAATGCAATAAACACAATATAATTGCAAGTAAATAAAGAGTAGGGAGAGAGAGATTTACATAATCGATTTATAGAGGTTCGGCTACCTTGCCTACGTCCTCTACCTTGAGACGCTCCCAAGGATTTTCCCCAAATTCACTATACTTGAATTTGTTACACTCCCTCTTTTTCTAGGCTAAAGAGAAACCTTTCTCTTTTTCTAGGCTCAAGAGAAACCTCTCTCTTTTTCAAGGCTCAAGAGAAACCTCCCTCTTTTTCTTAGGCTCAAGAATAACCTCCCTCTTTTTCATAGGCTAAAGAGAAACCTCCCCTTTTTACAAAGATTGAATTGGTTTACAAATTGTGTAATCAAGGAAGACCTCTAACTAGGCAAATGATTATAGAAATTGGGCACAAATAAAAACCTATACAATGTTTGTGCTAAACAATACAAGAGATATGTGAATGATGGAAGATGAAGACTTTGTAGCTCTTGATTTGTTGTTTGAGGCTTGAGGATTTGAGGAATATGAGATTTGGAGTTGCTGAGTAGTTCCCCTTTCTTCCTTTAGCTTCTAAGCCTCTATTTATAGTCCCTTGGATGGTTTGTGGACGTTGGTTGGAGCCAAAACAGAAACTAGCCGTTATGTCTCACAGAAACTAGCCGTTGGGAGCTTTCTGGCATAAAGGGATCGATCCTTTTACCAAAGGGATCGATCCTTTTCCTCATTCTGGGCTTCCGGGGCATTTTGCCAAAAAGGGATCGATCCCTTTCCCTAGGGGATCGATCCTTTTCTTCCAGAGGGCATTTTCCCTGCACTTTTGGGTTAGAAATGATGTGGTCTTTGATCCTAATTCAACCCAAAACATTTTGGCACTTTTGTGGGAGTTTTTCTTGACTCTCTTTGATAAAACCATGGTCTAAATATTCATCAAGTGATTTTCTAAAATATTCAAAAACATTTATAAAGTATTAAGACCAATAAGAGTGTATCGATAAATCATGGTCTTAAGTTTGATATGATCACTTGAAAATGGATTGAGAGAATCATGTGTGATAAGGTAAATTTACAATATGAATTAAAACATTAAAGCTTACTTAAGTTTTTGTTATTTCAAAATATATATGGCAATTTAAAGCTAACACATTGTATTGTGACAACAATGGACTAATAGTACAAGCAAAGGAACGAAGGTCTCATCAAGAATTCAAACATGTGCTTAGGCATTATAACATGATTAGGGAAATCATTGCAAGAGGTGATATAAGTATAAAAAGGGTCTCCATTGAAGAGAATCTTACCGATCCTCTCACTAATGTATTATCCCAAAAAAATCGTGAATGCCATTTAGAGGGATGTGGCCTTAGACACATTGGCGATTGGCTTTAGTGTTAGTGGAAGATTGTTAGTGTAAGTCTTGCAAGCCAATCAATACTTGTTATGGTTGTTAAACGCTTTATAGTTATTTTTTTTATGTCATTATACATTATTACTTTGAATTTTGATAATAATGTAGTATTTCTTTATCCGTAAGTTCAAAGAATAATTATGTTTAAAATACTTATGTAGATAAAGCCCATTAAACATTATAGTCTGCAAATGAATTGTAACGTGTTATAATTATTGGATCACAATTCATCAAAGCATTGTTCCTAAACTTGTTCCTAGTCATTATACAATCAAGAATGGGCATTAATAGTGCTAAAAGATTTGTTCATGCTAAACCTCATACTTGTAAAATATGAAACCGATCCAATAAATTGAAATATAAAGATATTTGAGTATAGCATGTAGGTGCATATTAGAGATTAAGTTTACTAAACATGATCCACTATGAGAGTTCCATTTGGTAACATCACTGAGTGTTTATGGATTGTACTTTCATGTGAAGATAGTGTAAGTAATTCTTATATTTGAGATGTCAAGTCATCTTATATATGGATCGCAGACTTTGATTTTATCATTATGGGCTTGGATTGCCAAATGCCTAAAAAGGGTGTTTTTGGTTATGTCTCGAAGCATATGAAGATGGATTAGTCAAGATGAAGATTCATCTTTCTGAGTGACTTAAGGTGATAGTATCTCACATGTCTTAACTTGTATTAACCCCTAATTCCTTGCCTAAGGCAAATTGATAGTTAGAGTTAATATTGGTGTAGCTCAATGGTAAATATAGAAAAATTGGTATTAACACAAAGCCAAGCTCTATCCATTTCTGAAATATTAAGATGAAATGATCGATTTAAATTGAAATGTTGTACTAAATAGGTTGGTCTTACCATTTTACTTTTCAAATGTTTAGGTGGTCATGATGTATTACTAAATGCCAATTTTGATCTATTAGTTAAATAGTGATTTAATTCATTGCCAACATGTTTGAAGCCTAATGGGTTACATTAAATATGGGTAATAATTGGATTAAATTAAATCTAATTGAGAGGCTTGGGAAATTTAGAATTTTCTAATTGGACTTATCAAAGAGAATTGTAATTGGGTTTAATTATAAAGATTTACTTAAGGCTTAATTATAAAAATTTAATTAAGTTATGGTCTCAATTATAATTATTATAAGTTCAAGGGCTAAAAAGTAATTATATCAATTAAATGAAAGACAAAACCTTAGCTTATAAAAGCCTTATTATGGCAGACTATCCATAGAACATTGAGCTTTAGTAATTACAGTAGCAATCATAAGGAAGTGTCCTTTTGCTGCTGCCCCTTATGTCTTGTGTTTCTTGATTTCTTCCTTGTTTTCAAGTATCTTGAATGTTTAGAAATTTTTTCTTAATTACTAGAAAGTGAAATCAAGATTGGATGATGAGATTTTGAATCTCAATCTACTAACATAGTGATAACCATAATACTATTTATCCTTTCGAAGGTTCCTACTATTACTTGCGTGGATTACCTTTAAAGGCTAGGCAATTCAATGGCTATTAGTTTGATTCAATCTAGCAAAGGTGTAGGGATCAAGTGGAGTTTCATAGTCTTAAGTTTACAAGTCCGCAAGACAAGGTATGTGAAAATTGTTTTGAAATCCATTGTTCTATGTGTGCTGATTTTTTGTGTATCAAGTTAGCTCCATTGGAAGGTTTCAGTGTTGTATTGTTTAATTACATATTTCGCGATGCTATAATGGATTGTTGATTGAGCATAAACTGAAACCAACAGTCCAGACATCAGCGTCTATCTTTCCTCCTAGTTAAAGAGAAATATATTTTACTTACCTTGGTTCAGTTGTAAATGTTATCAGATGAGATTCTCTTTTCCTAAATAGTAAGTTTACTAGGGTTAGGTCATAGGATGAGACAAAATTTAAGATAACATCCACACCCTCATTTCTTGCATTGTAATTAAAACCCCCATGTACACTCTTAAACCCCTCTACTAGTACTTACATTACTATTATGGTCACCATTAATAAAAGAAGTTTTCCTACAAGCACTTCTTACATTATCTTATCTAAATCCTTCCAAAACTCTGGTTCACTAGTCTCATCATGTTTTATTTGTGGTACATATGTGCTAATAACATTCAAAACCTCCCCTCCTCTTCTAACATATATAACATCCTCATGGTACTCTTTTATCAATGATGATACCTACACCATTTCACTCTCTATCTTTCTTTGTATACCAAAGCTTATACCACCAAGGTACTATATCCCTAGCCTTTTTTACCAAACCATTTGGTTTCCTAAAGGCACAAGATATTAACCCTTCTCCAACTCATAACCTCACAAACCTCAGCTAACTAATCATTAAGCGTACTCATATTCCAAGATCCTAATCTAAGCTTATGTTTGTTAATTAACTTCTTAGCCACCTCATCCATTTTGTTGTGGGAACCTTTTGCCTATTTGACACTACATCCAAACGTTGATGTGGCGCATCGCTTCCAAATGATGACTTAACAACTCTTGCATGCTTTCACTACACATAGGCTCATACTTTCACTACACACAGGCTCCGGCGTAACATGTCTTTGATAAACTTATTCACAGGCCAGATTCGAGTCGGATTTAGGAAAGGTATTAAGGAAGTAAACATGAGTCCAAGCTTGGCCCGCCTCGTTTTTAGGGCCTAAATATTTTTTCAAACCCATTTTTACATATAATGTATAAGCCCAAGCTCATCTAAGCCTGCCCAAATAATATTATTTTTTAAAAAAATTATAATAAAGTATAAAAAATATTAAAACATATAATATTATTTAATAAGTATAACACAATAAGTTTGAATAAATTTTTACAAAAAGATTGTAAGATACATGAAGTATACAATAAATATAAACTCAAAATAAATTGCACAAAGAAGGCAAAAATAATTTAAAATATATTGATATAAAATAAAAAAAATTATAGTAAAACGGACCGGGTCGGACCGTGCTTGGGCTTGAAACTGTGAATCTAAGCCTGATCCATTTTTAATAGGCCTAGATTTTCAAGCCCAAGCCCATTTAAAGACTTAATATTTTTGTCCAAACCAGCTAAAAAAATGGACGAACCTCCAAGTTTGAGCAAATAACTTGGCTCTTGAACAGATCCAATCACTGAGTAGTAAACGGCCTAAAGAAATTCTCATATCCGTTCACTTCATATAATTGAATAAATTTAAAGACTGATTATACAAATCAGCCATCCTCTTTTTTTTAATTCCAACTTAGCACCGACTGTATGTTTTAGAGTTAATATAATTATTCTGAAATCGACGTTGTTGTGAAGAAAATAAAAAAATTTGTTTAGCACAAAGTAATTCTGACTTTTATCTTTTTAATTTTATTTCGTTCTTGCGATGACTTTGTTGAAATTTTTGGAATAAATAGAGTAAAAAAAATTAAATTTGATTTAAGAAAAAAAATGAAGCAAAAGATTTGAATCAAAAGAATTAATTAGGTAGAGAAATAAAACTGTTTTAAAAGTAAAAATAATGAGGCTTTTTTTACCCAAGTATTGAACAATTAAAATATTCTTTCCATCCTTTAAAGCTTATCGAACATCATATGAATCGTTAGCGTTGTATTTCTTTTGAAGAAATCTTTTATTTGAGATTGACCATACGAAATTAATTTATTGTGTAGTTTTTGTTTGCACATGTAAAAACATTATTATTTCCCGAGCGAAGCCCAAACTTTTTACTAGTGATCAATCAAACTTGGCTCCCATAACTCATATCGTTTACAGGTCTTTGGATTTTCTTTGCAATCAAAATTTTTATTTGAAAATGTCCATTGATAATCTATCAATTATGCTACATAATCTATTTACCAAAAAATTGCTAAACCTAAAATTCAAATTTTAAAATTACTTCTCGAAACCTATTAAATTAAACCTAGTATTTATTTTACCCTTCTTCCATCCTAAACTTTTAAAATTTTCAAATCTCACAACCTCTCTTCACTCTTCGATCTATTGAATTTAAGCTAAATTTCTTCAATCTATTGAATTTGGGTACCATAATTTGCGAGATCTTTGAAAAATAACTTTAGAACACTTTTAATGTGGCAGTGGATGGTTTTGATAGTTTTGGTGATTTGGAAATCGGTAAATAGTTTTGAGTTGGAAGAGATTTAAACAAATTTGAAACAAATTTGATTTGCATGCATTTTATTATTTCTTCTATCACTTTTTTTTTATTTGCACGCATTTGATTTTATTATTTCTGTTATTATTTTTCTTAGTAATATTATATTTTAATTTTAGATTAACTTTTTTTTATAAACAACTAAAAAAGAAAGATTGACAAATAAATATATTGAAAATTTTGATTTTAAATAAAAAAAACACATTAATGTAATTGCAATTATGGATCAAATTGTTCATTTGTAATGTCACTACAATACAAACTGTTCGATCAGACTCCGCATAAAGAAAGAAGAACGGAAAGAGAAAGCCAAGCTCACGCTATTATGCCCTCAATAACAACTAACTAATTCTGCACTTGATACTCAAGTCTCTATTGGCCAGAGAATCCTTCATCCCTACAGCATTTTATACCCTACACTTGAAAATACCAATAATGGCCTGCATCAGATTCATAATAAACAGCATTTGATACAACTGAAATATTGAAGCCTGCTATTTCTATATCAAAGTCTGACAAAGAAAGGCTCTCCACCAGCTTTGCTTAATACAAATAATTCAGAAATAGAACCTATCAACCATGCAAGTTTCATGTAAATAAAATGACCAATTTTTTAAGATAAAAGTAGGAATAGTTAGAAAATGAACCTCCAAAACAGATATCTGCTATTAATAAGCTGCTTTGTGAAGTGCATAAATTCAAGAAGATTATCATCCTCCAATGAAGTTTAAGATTGGTTTATCTGCAAACTTTAATAAGCTTGCAAAACTTCCTGAAAGTTAAACCAAGAGTGTGGAAATGTGACTTAATTAAAAAAAATTTTTCACAAGTTCAACATACTGACCTTAACATTATCTGTAAAGTTTACTAAGCTTGCAAAACTTCGGAAAGTTAAACCAAGAATGCGACACCGTGACTTAATCATAAACAGGATAAAAATAATCATAGTTCAACATACTGACCTTAAGATGATCAATGCTCAGTTCAAGCATCTCTAGATTCTGGCTTGCATGAAAGCTGATTGAGAAATGTTTTGCAATTCCACAGAGGGAGTTTATATAAAAGTGCTCTAATGCAAGTGATAGGAAGTGAGTCACAGTCCTCTAAATGCGTACAAATATGCATTCAAGAATTGGAAAGTCATACAAAAGCAACAGGGATTTTTTCCCTATCAGGTCACATTTAGAAAGGCAAGAGGCATAAATCCTCAGACGTAGGAATGCAATCCACAATATCAATATGCCAAAATTAGATATAAATAGGCTTCACAATTTAATTTTTTGAGGAAGACGGCCACATTTGCTCTGCAATCTCAAAATCTCCTTTGCAAAACCTTGATTACCTGTTAGCAAAAGTCCATCCAAAACCCGATTGAAAGTTAATCTCCGAGGCATAAATCCTCTGTCAACCATCTCAATCAACAAATTCCCAGCCACTAACAAATCATCAGATTTCTTCCTTACAAACATTGCATTTATCAAAATATTGTACGTATCCAAATTTGGCAAGCAATCCCCACTACTCATCTTCTTAAACAACTCCAAACCTTTCTCAATCTCACCAGCATCACATGAATACCGAATCAGGATATTGTAAGTCTGAACATTTGGCCCACACTCATCATCCCTCATTCTATCCATATATTCCATGGCCCTTTCTCTTTGTTCTTTATGGCACAACCCCCTAATCACCACATTATAAGAAGTTGAATTCGGCACATAGCCCTTCCGCAACATCTCCTCAAAAACCGAAATTGCATTCTCCACGCTGTCTTTTTTACACAAAACTTGAATCAAAGCATTGTAAGTAGCAACGGAAGGCAACACACCTTCCTTAACCATCTGATCGAAAACTTTTCGAGCCCACTTAATCTCCCCTGTAACACCAAGTCCATGAATTACAGTAGTATAGGTAACAACATCAATTTCGCAGTTTCTCTTCTTTATTTCCAGAAAAAACTTCCAACCTTCCTCAATCTGGCTAGCTCTAAAATACCCATTTAGCAGTATGTTATAAGTGGTCAAAGTTGGAGTCAAACCTTTCTCCACCATCTCCTTTAAAGTCTCAAGAGCCTTATTTGTCCTCTTAATCAAACACCAACCGTTTGCAATTATATTATAACTAATAACATCAGCTTTAAACCTTCCTCTGAGTACTTTAAAAAAATTCCATGCCTTCTCAACACGTTTAGCTTTACATAAAACATCGAGAATTGTATTAAATGAACGCAAATCCTGAAAGCAACCATGTTTATGCATTGACAAGAAGATTTTAAGGGCTTTATCGGGTTTTCCAGAGGCGACGTACCTTTCGGCGATGATGGCGAAAGTTTTGGGGGTGGGTTTGAGGCGGAGAGAGCGCATGCGGTGGAGGAGGGTAGTGACCGAAGCGTAGTTGCGGAGGCGGGCGGCGATATCGATAGCATGGTCGAAGGATGAGGCGGAATGGGTGTAGGTAGGATGATTTTGTAGAAGATGGAAGAATTGGAGAGCTTTCGGCCCGTGGTTCCAAAGACGTTTGAGGATTGTGTCGACTAAAAGTGGGGTCCAATTGATGGAGGAGGAGAGGAGGGACTGAGTTAGGGATTTTGGGTCGGCGGAGGTGAGGATGAGGTTGGCGAGGGTGGAGGCAGCGGCGGCGGTGTCTATGGTGTTTTGAGGCGGTGGAATGGTGGTAAAGAGTTTTGGCAGGTGGTGAAGGGTTTTGGAATGGAGTGGAGTGAGTTTGGAGGGTAAAGAAAACATTTTTCTAGGGCGGTTAAGTTACCGCCAATGGCGAAGACTGGGGCTTTCAAGTTTCATTTAAAAGCAGAAAGTGTTCACTCGCCATTCAAAAAGAGGCGCAACTCAACGAGCTCCAAAAGAATGGAAAGTTGTTTTGGGCTTTGTCTTTGGCCCATTTCCAAGCCCAGTTGAGAGAACCAATGTTCTGTTTTCAAAATCAGATTTTTTTTTTGAGTGAGGGGATGTTCAAAGAAGGGCGCCAGGCGCCAGGCAGCTTCATTATTATTAGCAATTAGCAATTCAATTCATCCCCAGAAGTATTTTCAAAAATGAGTTCCAAAGAAAGTTGCAGAAACGAACTCCGCACTGCCATTCGCCAACTCACAGATCGTTGCCTTTACTCTGCCTCCAAATGGTAACCCCCTTATAAACCCTAACTCCTGATCTCACTTTGCTATTTCCAAATTGATTTTGAAAAGAAAGATGGAATTTTTTTACTCTCTTATCAAGAACCCATTTCTCTGAGTGCCTTTGTAAATCTTTACACGATGTTAAGCAGATCTCCAAAACACTGTCAAGTTGGTATTTTACTAGGTTTCTTGAAGTAGAAATTGAACTCTTTTTTTTTTTAATGCAATGCCTTAAGTTAGGCTGCGGTTTGGCTTTTCTTTGCTTGTAATATGCCTTTTCGATGATCAAGTTATGTTCTTTATGCTCCATTTTCTCATTGAAGATGCAATCTGCCTCCATCAGAAATTTTATGAAGTTTGATTCTTCATATAGACAGGAGTGTTTTTGAGCAATGAATCTTTGGTTGGTTTTGATTTACAGGGCAGCTGAGCAGCTTGTGGGAATCGAGCAAGACCCAGCGAAGTTCACACCTTCAAACACAAGATTCCAGCGTGGAAGCTCAAGTATTCGCAGAAGGTTCCGGACCAATGAGATAACTTCAACACCTCCCACTGGTGTTGCCTACGTGTCCACTCCAGTGATGGAGGAAGATGAAGTGATACATGGTGACTTTTACCTTCTAGCAAAGTCGTACTTCGATTGCCGAGAGTATAGGAGAGCTGCTCATGTGCTTCGGGATCAAACTGGAAAGAAATCCGTGTTCTTGCGATGTTATGCTCTTTATCTGGTTTGTTATTTCTCATCTCTGTGTCTTGTGCTAATTATATCATTGATGCATGATGAAACTACTTATTGAAATACTTATATCATTTATTATTAGCATTGAATTTAGTATACCTTGCTTATAGGTCATTTGCTGTTATGCCAATGCTGTGCAATTTCTTCAAGCTATCTTATGTTTCTGTTCTTTTACTCTTTGTATTATGAAGGCTGGGGAAAAGCGTAAAGAAGAAGAAATGATAGAACTTGAAGGGCCCTTAGGTAAGAGTGATGCTGTGAACCGTGAATTGGTTTCTCTAGAGAGGGAGTTATCAACTCTTTGCAAGAATAGCATGATAGATCCTTTTGGGTTGTACTTGTATGGTCTTGTACTTAAAGAGAAAGGCAATGAAAATCTTGCCCGCAAAGTTCTTGTGGAATCTGTTAATAGCTACCCCTGGAATTGGAGTGCCTGGTCAGAGTTGCAATCCTTGTGCACTACAGTAGACATCTTGAACGGCCTTAATCTCAGTAATCACTGGATGAAGGAGTTCTTTCTTGCCAGTGTTTACCAAGAGCTCAGGATGCATAATGAGTCTTTATCAAAATATGAAAATCTGCAGAGTACTTTTACATTTAGTAATTACATACAGGCTCAAATTGCAAAAGCCCGGTATAGTCTAAGGGAATTTGAACAAGTTGAAGTGATATTTGAAGACCTTTTAAGGAATGATCCATATCGAGTAGACGACATGGATACATATTCTAATGTGCTGTACACAAAGGAATGTTTCTCTGCCTTGAGTTACCTTGCTCACAGGGTAATTATGACTGATAAATACAGGCCTGAATCATGCTGCATTATTGGAAATTATTACAGTTTAAAAGGGCAGCATGAAAAGTCTGTCATTTATTTTAGGAGGGCACTCAAATTGAACAAAAATTATTTATCTGCTTGGACTCTAATGGGTCATGAGTATGTCGAGATGAAAAACACTCCAGCTGCAGTTGATGCCTATAGACGGGCTGTTGACATAAATCCTCGTGATTATCGAGCCTGGTATGGGTTGGGACAAGCATATGAGATGATGGGCATGCCGCACTATGCTTTGCATTATTTTCGGAAATCTGTTTTCTTTCAGCCAATTGATTCTCGATTATGGATTGCCATGGCTCAATGCTATGAATCTGAACAGCTGCACATGCTTGAAGAGGCCATCAAATGTTATAAAAGGGCTGCAAATTGCAATGACACAGAAGCAATTGCCCTACATCGGCTAGCAAAGTTACATAGAGAACTTGGTCACCCTGAGGAGGCAGCATTCTACTATAGGAAGGATTTAGAAAGAATGGAAGCTGAAGAGAGAGAAGGACCAAATATAGTTGAAGCTCTGATGTTTCTTGCTACACACTACAAAGCACAGAAAAGATTTGAAGAAGCAGAGGTGTATTGTACCCGTCTTCTGGATTACACTGGCCCAGTGAGTTTCATTGTTTTTCTTTCTACGTATCATTCAAAATTACCCATTTTATGCAAAATTTTCAGATGTTTCAGATGAATTTTACTTATTTTATTCTTTATCGTTGATTACAGGAGAGAGAAACAGCAAAGAGCTTACTTAGAGGAATGAGAATGGCACAATCCAGTTTTCCTTCCATGGATGTCGAGCATTTTCATCCCTGATTTTCTCCTTCACATTGATAAATGCTTGAAAATCTTTTGAAGCGGCCATACTTTTCCCTTTGGATTTGGCAAACCAAAGACCAATGAAACCTTCGGGATATCCCAACTCTAGTAGGCTTGTTCTTGGCTAGTAGCATTACAGATGGTCCGGTTACATGTCTGTAACTTGGAAAAAAAAATCCTTCTATTTTTTTTTTATTGTTGTGTTGTAACATAACAAATTGAAAGGTGTAGATAGAGGCCAGTACAAAGCTTCCAAAGCTCATTGGCTTTCTAGATGGTTTTTATGAATGTAATCATGCTTGATAAATCTTATCTCATTGTCTTTTATGAACTAGTAAACCCAGTGGCATAGAAAGGCAGCCAGGGTCCCGGGGGGACCATGTGTTGTCATTTTCAGAACAGGATGGTTAAGATTTTACAGGAAAGCATTGCATTTGTTGCGGAAAATGTGTTGTGTTTTACTTAGCGAAGAGTTATCTGGCACTCAAGTAGCGTGAATCGGCTTCTGTTAAGGATATTTGTATTTATCCATTTTCTTTCCTTTTTTTTTTTTGAGATTTTAGCTCATTTTCCCATTTGATCTCACTCTCAGTCCTCAGGCCGAGTGCATTAATGGAAATAGAAGATCGCTTTGGTGAGATGAAGTGTAAAACTTTTATGTAATAGTGTAAGAGAAACATGCGCAAGATCAGATGTTTTTCCTGTTAAGAAAAAGGTCGAGACTGTCATTTCACGTTTCCATGATGTCATATTCTCAACCATCTATGTAACCTACAATTAAAAGTGAGTATAACAGTACCAACATTAGTTGGGATTGAGTGACAAGAGACTCATTTTCTCTTAAGTATAATTCGAATTCGAGTCATGCGTATGGAACAAACCGTGCTGGAAGGGGCGTCCCACTTCCATGTGGCTTAATAGTTCTCCGACTCCAGAGTAATCGCATAAAGCGGATACCGAGAGGTCAAAGATAAAAAAAAAAGTGATCCAACAGTTCATAATGGCTACCACTTCATCAATTTTTTATTCAATGCTTTGCCAATCGCATAACAGTTAAGGTAGAGATTTCTATAATAAGGTCGATGATATTATAAAATTGGCCTATTTTGCCTCACATGTACCAAATAAAAAAGGTCCATCTATTTTTTGCCTATATCAAGCTTACTTTCATTCATTTTTATGTATTTATGTTTATTTGTGATCATGTTAATTTATTTTATGCTTATTGACATTAAGTTTACGTTTATTTTTATATATATTTTTTTGTAAATAATGAGGTATTCTCGTTTCACTTTGGGTTGAGATTAATTTTCACTCGCATTATGTAGCTAGCATTGGTCCTAAAAATTTTGACACGAAGATTCAAACATGTTTATGCCTTTTTGACACTATGTTTATACTTATTATTATATAATTACATCTATTGACATTAATTTTACATTTAGTTTCATATGTTTACGATAATTTTCGTTGGAAAAAATATCCCTCAAACTAAACACCCACAAAAACAGAGAAAAGCAAAAACAAACAAAATAAATTTTAATGTGATTTGGTCCAACCAATTTGGCTTACAACCACCCAACCAAACTAATAACAATCAAACAACTACAATTATGCAATTTTTAGAAGAGAAAAATTGCAAACTCCTTACAAAACCAATAGTGCAATTTTTAGAGAGAAAAATTGCAAACTCCTAATAAAGCACAACCATGCAATTTTTAGAGAGAAAAATTGCAAACTCTTAACAAAGATCCTAAAACCCAACTACACCCTTTAATAACCTAAACCCTAACTATTCTATCGGTGTCTACAACTGTTTAAGATATTTTACAAACCAAGCCTAACACTTTATTTATAAAGGTATAGCCCTTATAATTTCTCATATACTTTCGATGTGAAATTCAAGACAAATCCTAACAATTTTAACGTTAAAATGAGTGTAAAATAAATATAAAATAAATCGTTCTTATAATAATATCAGCGTCATTTTAGTATTTTTAAGCAAAAAACCCTTAACCTCTCAAAAAATCGAATGCAGTAATAAGTAGAAAAATCACTTTTTACAGCTTTTAGATATAGAATCCTCTCTTTTTTTCTCAATCCAATCAACCTCTCACGAGGTATTAAGTTAAGAACATCAATTTTTTTGGGTGTTGTTTCGGAAACGATGAGATTTTCTTCTCTTTTTACAATTTTTTCTCTTGCAGAGAAAGATTCAATACTCATAAATTGTGTTTGACTCTTTAACTTTGATCTCCTCTCCGTGCTTCAGAACAAGGCTAAGGTCCCTCTTTCTCCAGAGCTTGACTTCCTCTTTTGCTTTTATCTCCTCTCGATCTCTTCTCCGTCGCTAACGACAAGCCTCGGTTTTGGTTAAGGCTCCAAAATATTTTTTTTCTTCAATTTCATTTTATTTTTTAAGCCTACTCTCCTTTTCTACAAATCAACATAGATTTTAATCCCTACCTCTCTGTTTCTTTCCTATTCGTTTTAGAAGAAGCAACAAAGAGTTGCTTGCTAAAGTGATTTGAATTAGTTTTTATTTTTTTTAAATACAAAAGTAAAAGAGAATATGTTAATTGATATTTCCTGTTTTCTTAGTATCGTAAGAGATCTTGCATCAATTTAATCATTTATTATTTTCATTTATTAAATCCGGAACTGGATGAATACGGGAAATAATTTCTTTCACTGAGTGAATTTTATCATTGTATCTTTTTAAAGGTTTCCCTCCTCTAGTTCACTACCTGCACTCTGCAATAACAGAAAGATGAACGGTTGATGTCCCAAAAATGGCCTCATCATGAGCTGTTTTAATTTGCTCCTCTATCCTTGCCTACATATTAACACAACATCTGTTATACTAAAGCTATTGAATTGATCATCTCAAACAAAACTCAAACAACAGACACACAATAGAACAGGTATGCATGAACATCAAATGGAATTTGAAAGATTGACAGATACAAATGAATGATGCAATACCTCTATGGCAGAAAATCAAAAGCTCTGACCAATATGCTTGATACCTGCAAACAAGGAGTCACATCAAGGAGTTCTATTTTGCCCTGTTCATTCCAGGAATGTATTTCAAGCAAAAGGTCACAAAGTCCACTTGAATGGATAAATTCAAATGTTAAGTACATATTTAATGATAACCAACTTAACATCTTTAACCAACAATCATGTGATTTGTTATAAAATCTGCTTATAAGCTCCTTAATATTCACAAATTTCATATTTATTATGCAAAATCGAAGCATTACCTGGAGAAAAGAGGATACTTTAATCTGTTCCAAAATAATCAGTCAATCCAAGGTCGTTTAGAGATCAGGAATTTCATTTTCGTGTTCTTATCATTCCCCTTAATGCAAGTTTCAAACTAGAGCAAGGGAATTACAAAAAAGAGAGAAGACAATGGAGTGCAGAGGGGCCTTACATACTCCTCAGATTTACGGATTTGCAGGGGCCTAAAGCCGTACATGGTTGAGCGACAAGGAAAGAGGCTTATCAAACTAAGCAGGACCTTCTCCATTGAATATTCTAGTCAAAAAAGTGGTGAAAGAAGCTTTAGCCTTCATAAAATTAAAGAAAGCCAGTAAACTTAATTTTATGCTCAGCCTTTGCCAACTCAGACACCAAGCCTTTACCACCGAAACAGATTTGCATCAAGCATATATGAAATGTCAGTCACTTTGATCAAGTACCCCTTATTACCGACATATTAAGTAGTATAGTAAATAGCCAACCAGGTAAAAAGCAACAACCCATCAAAATAATAAGTCTGTATGCCACCTTGCAAGGAACTAAGTTTTCATAGACAAAATGGACAGATAATTAACCTTCAATTTCCTCATCATCCAGAGGGGATCTTAGTCAAACTCAAATCATTCCCAACCAGAGCCTTTTGTTGGATCCTTTTCGGCTGCAAAAAATAAAAAATAAAATTAACTCTTAATAATGTGATTGGGGTAATATCTCTCTCTCTCCATACACACAGACGCACACCAGAAAGGTAATCCTTCTAATTTAGCAAGCCCATTTAGGATCTTACAGCCACTGCCTTTCAGAATTAACAGCATTGTCAGATGACAGTAGCAACTAGCAAAGCAATATATTTTATTGCAACTAACACGAAGAATGATATTTAGTACAAGACTTGAAGACTTGTAATACTCATAATCTCAAAAGTAGCAATGGTTCACTATTTCATGAAATTATGTAACAGAGATAGGAAAAAACAATGCACTAACAGTCCAGCCTTTTAGATGTATAAGCATCATTGAGGAAAAAAATGCAAAAAAACTCGTGCACAAGACTTCGCTAGCAAACTTTAGTTTGAAAAGGACACAGGTCACATCTGAATATAGAACGTATCAAGATGAATGTGACTTTCTACTTTAGAAGTTACTGAACTTCATTTTTTAAGATCACACTGATTTCCCACAAAGATAAACAGAGAAATGCCACCTCACAGCCAACATAAAGCTCAATTCATAGTATCAAACATCAAAATCTCAAGAAGCATGGAACTTTTTAGTTTCAGGACCCTTGAAACTCGAGAAAAAACAGAATGGAAACCCATACACGAAATCAAACAACCTGTTTCAACAAGCTGAGGTTTCATCTTGGCTTTCACTCTTTCAGCTGGTGAGTGTTAGCAAAAGAAATGCCGCTTTATCATCACTCCTTAGAGCAAAGAACTTAGAAGAGAAAGATCCGAGCATACAACAGATACTTGACAAAGTCACTCTTTAGATATGCTCGTACCATTATGATATAAAACTGATCTGAATTCCAGGACCAAAGAGAAACGATTTTCGTTATCAAATGGTTGAATGGGAAGAAGGAAGCAGTGGTGGAAAACTGGAAAGTGCGACTATCTCGTTTGGCATTGGAGTGGAACCATGATGGAACAATTATGGAGCATTACTTAATGGGATGGGATGAGGCCGTCAGTAAGCGTACAAAGCCCAAATCCGCTAGAATCTTTAAAAAGAAAATCTTAAAAACTAGATTTTGATCAAAAGTAATAATAACCATTAACAAGTCTAGTTGGCATTGGATTATTTTAAGGATAATTATTATATATATTGATATTGGAGTTTTTTTACTTCACAAACAGCGTTAAGATCGTGACACATGTCTTATTTTATTTATTTTAATATTTTTATAAGACACATATCATGATCTTAACGCTGCTTGTGGAGTAAAAAAACTCCACTGTCAGTATATGTAATAATTATCCTTATTTTAAACTCTCTGTTAATTTATAACAATTTTTTAAAAAATAAATTTTTAAAAAGTTATTTTTGAAATAAATATTAAATATATAAAGTAAATAACTACAATCTTTAATGTAAGAACAAATAATTTTGTAACCAAAAAAACTAAAAAAATTTATTATATTATCGGAAAAAAAGATGCTTCGTTATCTATAATTTATTAAATTATTTTTTATTCTAATAATCCAAAAATTAATCTCAATCCAAAAAAAATAATTCTACTGTTTTGTAATTTCCGAATTAAAACTCTTATAAAAAATAATCTGAATATTTTAAATTAGTATTTTTTTTTGCAAACCCCAATTCTCAAATTAAATTTGCTTTCTTCAATTTCAAATTTCAAATTGTTCAACCTGAGTTAACGATCAATGTGAAATTTGAATAAAAGCAACAATGGATGTTCTTTGCTTCTCTTTTTTGTTGTTTTAAGCGACTGTTTAATACTGGGATTTGATGTTTGAGTAGTATAAATGAATGGCTCTGAATCTATCCTCAATTTTTTCAAAAAGTAGAAAGGAAAAAAAAGCCAAGAAAAAAAAAGTGAGAACGGGAGAGAAAGAAAGTAAAAAAAGAATTGGAGATAAGATTTGCATCGTTTTTGTATTTTTTTTAGAACAATGTATTAAATGGTATTATTTTTTAGAACAAGTTGATGATAAAAAAAAGTAATAATTCAGACTGTTTTTATGATTGATTTTAAAAAAATAATCATTTAATCATTAAATTTTAACATTTGTTTTATCAAACAATATACTTATCTTTTACGCATGATTTTCAGTAAAACATCAAACAGAGTTTATAATAAATTAAGTATTTATCTAAATTAGTATTAAAATTTTAGTTTTAATTTTTCTGCATTTAATTTTCAATTTAGCAAAACAACTTAATGAAAGCAATTCTTACTACATTGGTTATTAATAGACTATTAGTTCATTTTTATATTGACACTGATTTATTTTTAAAATTGAATTTAAATAACTCCAAATTACTCTTATAAAACTAATTAGAGTTGAAAACTTTTTTTAGGGTTTTGAAAAAAATAATTTATAATATTCTAAAACATAAAAAGTAAGTAAAGTAAAAATGTAAATAAAAATAAAAATAATTTATTATTTAAATTTTTAAAAAATTAAGTAAATTCAAAATAATTAAATACAATATTTAAGGTAATATATGTTTCAAAAGAATAGATAATCCACATGAATTTTTTTTTTGCCAAAGAAAATGATTGAACAATATATGTAGTCATATAGATACAAATGTTTTTTTTAGAAATTAAAATAGACAATTGATTTAAAGAAATAACTAGTTTATTTTGCAATTTTAATGTAAATAAATTTCTATCTTTTAGAAAATTAAAAAAATGATAATTATTTTTTATTTTAAGATATTTTTTGGTTAAAGATATTATAGTGTCAAACATTTAGATTATCCCAAAATTTTTTAATATTTTTAAAAAATATGTGTTAATATCTTAATTCGACTTGTGAAATGCAAAAACTTTATTAACAATGTATTAGATTATTATTTTTTTAGAGATTAAATTTAGGGTTTGAATTTTTTTCCTCTTAAATTTTTCTAATAAACTAAAAAAAATTTACATACGGCCAAAAAAAACAGAAAATTAGATCAGTTTGATTTAAATTATATAAAAATTTTATAACAATAGAAAAAGTTTATTCTTTTAATTTAATTTATTAATTATTAATCCTACATGTATTTCATCCATGGAATGGGAATGGGTACACTGGAACAATGGTAATGGAATATGAATAGGAGTTGTCATTTCGGAAAGAATTGAAAAAACACAGAGAATCCCCATGGCATCGCCATGTGTATCCTCCGGTCTCAAATCCGACTGTGAACTGTTGCAATCTTATACTCCATTATTGTATTCCACATCCCAAAACATACAAAGAAAAGGCAAAGGAAAAGCAGAGCGACGGAAGGAGCGTAAACTACGAAGCAAATCCAAACATATCGTATCTGATTTTGCTCAATTACCTTAGCTGCCGAATCCCAAAAGATACTATTTTTATAATATCTCACCCCACTATTAATTAATAATTTTAAAATATTAAAATATAAGAATGAATGACAGCGTTAAACGTCTCAACCTTCACCGCAACACGATGAAAGACTGTGGAATCATATGCCTTTTGTTTATTATGCGACTGTATGATGATTCAAGTAATAGTTAAAAAATAATAATAAAAAAAGATTTGTCCGTACAGAACGGTGAGTATTAGGCATCTGGATATGACGGGGAGGCAGGGCGGCTTTCTTTCTTTCTTTCTTTCTTTCTTTCTTTCTTTGTTTACTTTACTTTTCCCTTTGACGCCGCCGGTTTGGATTTTGGTCTGCAAAGTTGAAAGGACTGTTGGAAGAGCCTGTCTTCCTTAAAATAAATAAATAAATGCACTGGGGTTGACCGAAATCAGATCCACAACTTTGACCGCTGGTCAATAGGATTTCTTCAACCGTTTTTGAGTGTCTGCTTTTTCCACTTGAATTGGAACAACTTCTGCAACAAAATCATGAATTCTAATTCTACATCATGAAATGTGGCATTTCTATCTCCTTTTCCTTGTTTTTTAGCATGGTAATTGACGTACGTTGTACAATCAAAAAAATTGTGCTAGTAAAATTAATATTGTTATTTTATAATTTATCATTTACTATCAAAATAAAATTAATTTCATATTGTAAAATAATTGTAATTAAAAATTTAATTTTGTAATATTCTTTCTTATATAATATTTTGTTATTTGATATAATATTAGTAAAATCTTACTTAAAAGTATTCTACGAAACGAGAGGCCACTTCAGCTTATATCCCCTTCTAATCATTAATGTCATTTTATCAATTTTTTCACGTAATTTGATCAATTTTTTCACGTAATTTGATATGTCATTTTGTAGGACCTTAGTATTAAAAAATTATGAAAAATTTTTTCATTAATTTTTTTTTCACAAAAATTTATCACATTACCTACAGTTTTATTTGATTCTCAAAACCTTTTGAAAGCACAATATTTTTAGCGTTTGAAAGCTAGGTGGATCAATTTATTTTGTTTAGCGTTTGAAAGCACAATTAACATGGATTCTTTTCTTCCCATATGTTACAAACGTATATTGTTTTTTTTTATTGTGAATCTCCATTTCATCGAATTTTAAATCTATTTTTTTAAAAAAATTTCTCTCTGATTTTTTTTCTTATAATTCTTTTACTATGGAAATAGATGGTGAAGAAGGAGTCCTTCTAATAGTAAATTTATAAAACTCTTTTGAAGAAATTAATTGGAATGAAGGTGTATTACGGAGATAAAGCTTATGATATTTATAATCAATATGCTTTGAGTAAGGTATTTAGTGTTCGAATAAGAAATTAGCAACGAAGTTTTGGTGAACTTATACGAGAACATGAGTTTTTATGCTCTAAATATGGGCACTGTGAATATGAAAATGTTTGGAAGTGAGAAAATTTAATTGTTTGAAAACAGGGACAGGTTGTCGTACTAAAATTCTTTTTACAACAGAAAAAGGTGTTCGGGTAGTTTCTCACTCCAATGATCATCATGGTTATGAGTTGGCAAATTCAGAAGAAAGAGTCAATTTAAGATCAGGAAAAAAAAAATATTAAAGGGACGTGTAGATGTGATTAGAGGTGACAAAAGTTGATCTGATCTGAAAAATTCATCTAATTAATTCGAATCTAGATCCTACCGATTAGATTTGATTAAAAAAGTCAACAATCCAAATCCAATCCGATCCGAATCCAAATTGATCCGAAACCAAATTTATCCGAATTTACATTGATCCAAACCTGATCGGATCCGAACCCAAATTAATCCGAAACCAAATTTATCCGAATTTACATTGATCCAAACCCGACCGGATCTGAACCCGAATTGATCCGAACACAAATTGACCCGAATCCAAATCGATCCGAATCCAAATTTACCTAAACTTAAAAAGATTCAAACTTAAATTTAATATTATCAATAAATATTTAAATATTAAAATTAATTATCAAAGTATTTTAATATAGTAAAAATATAATTTTTTTTCAATAATATGAGTGCTATGTATTTTTTTAATCTAGTTAAATTTAAATATTTACTTTTATATTGCATTCATTTGAACCTAATGTATAATTATTTAATGACTAATCTATAATAGAGTACAAAAGCTATATCATCTACACTTAATGTTTCCAATTATTTTATAAAAACTCAAAATAAATTAAAGAGATATATAGTACTGTTTTATGATATTTAGTAGGAATTATTAAATCACTTTGATTTATAAAATTATTAATTATTATAGATAATAAAAATAAAATGAAAAAAATGTAATTAATTTATGAATATTGGTAAATATATTATAAAGAAAACTATCATACAGATTATTAAATCTTTTGATTATTTCAATCCCAATTGTACTATAAGTCATGTAAGAAGAAAATTTTATTTTCATGAGTTTTGTAATTCTTTGAAATGTGATTTCAGTTGATTTTTATACCAGATAAATCATATTAAGATGACCAAGGCTTAACCCAATAAATATGTCCAATCGACCCGAATCCAAATCCGACTAACCCGAATTGACTAAAAAAAGTCAACGACCCAAACTCGAATTAATCCGAACCCAAATTGATCCGAAATCAAATTGATCCAAACTCGACCTTATCCGAACCCGAAATGATCCAAACCCGAAATAAACCGATTTTTCTTGACCCAAACACGACCTTATCCGAACCCGAAATGATCCGAATCCGAAATGATCCGATTTTTTCTTTAACCCGAAATAATTCGATCCAAAATGACTCAATCCAAACCCGATCCGACCCGCCATTTGCCACCTCTAGATGTGATTCTTCAAATATTAACTTTTCTTAAGACGTGCTTTATGAGTTAATACAAGTTAAGATCTTGGCAAAAAAATATACAGTTAAAATACATGAGATATTATTTCTTCAAGTCACTCAAAATAATAAATTTTTATCTTAACTACTCATCTACCTTTATATGTTTTAACCTTTAGGCTATACTAAAAAACATCCGTTTTAGGTATTTGCCCTTACAAACTCATAATGATGAAATCAAAATATGACGTAACACATAAGATGACTTCGCATATCAGGTTAAAGAAAATGTATTCTATAAATACTTAAGTAACACCACCAAATAAAACTTTCATCTTGAGTAATGTCAGGGCATACATTCGTAGCTATGCTCCTTCCCTAACCAAAATGAGCTTCTTATATCCCTTTGAAAAAAAAAATGACACAATCATAACATATTTAACGAAAGCTATTCATAATATACACTAGCCCCTACAATATTACATGTAGAATGCTTAGCATGATGACAATTTTTTAGAAAATCAATATAAATAAAACAAGCAAGATATAATTAAGGAATACTAAAACCCTGCACCAAAAGTATACACTGTAGTAGTTCTTGACAGAAAGATTATTAGAGTAATATCGAATATTGCTAAATGCCGATATACATGTTAGGATCGTAATTTTCCAAACCAGCATTCATAGATATGCTCATCACCTGACCAGATTTAGCCACTTTGGCTTAAAGTGTTCGCACAACTTTTAAAAAGTTGATAGTCACATTTCGTTTTGTATTATTATTAAGATAGAAGGAGAATTGTTATGACGTTTTTAATAATAAAACAAATAAAATGTTAGTTTGCATTGTATTGTTAAAACTCCAAACATTTTTTTTGTTTACATAATTCCTAACATTTGACTTTCAGTGTTAGTAACTACTAATATAATTTTGAATGTTCGGAACTCCTAACTTTAATTTTGAATATTAATAAGTCCTAATTTAATTTTGAATGTTAATAACTTTAAACTTTAATTTTGAATATTATTACTCCTAATGTTTAATGTTATTATTTAATGGGTATATAATTAATATTTTGTATGTGCTACAAAATATTGAGCCTATAAATAGGAGTCATAAATTTCAAATTTCACATAATTTTTATTCACTATTTTGATATTCCACACATAATCTTATTTTTTAGTAGAAAAAGTTGTCTTAGCTTTGAACTCTTTACTTGACTGTTGGGTATAATTATAGAGTGTACAAAAAAGATGTAATTGTGTTGGTATATCTTGGAGACATGAATCATTTGAAAAAAAAATGATATATCTATCCTTTAATTCAACTCTTGATCGTCCAAAGACGGATACACATTGCCCCCATTGGAATCCTACATCCCTTTAGTAATTATTATAAAAATATTAAAAACTTATTTTTTTTTTACACTTTGCCCCCCACTGAAACAAAAAAAAATAGCATAAATATTAACATTAAAAATAATAATACTAAGGTGCAATAAAAATATTTTTATGGAAGTGAATGGCTACAATAAATTTAAAAAATAACAAAATACGAAAGTCAAAAAATTATCGTCATCTCATTTTTAACTTTCACTTTTCAGTTTCTCTCTCAAATCAAAAACAAATTTCAATAGAGAGAGGAAACTAAGAAGCGACAAAGAGAGAGAAAAAGTTAAAAAAAAAATTGATTGAGCTACTTTCTTCTTCTAACAAGATATTCTAGTAAGTAATTACTTTCTTTATATTTTTTATATTAATTTACTAATGTGGTATAATTTTTATGTATGATTTAAAATTTTTTATATTGATGAGATAAGTTGATTTAGGATTAATTTATAATTTATTTATATTTATATTAAGTATAGATTAAGAATATAAAATAGCAAATGGAGTGGGTCAGTCTTTTTTTGGCAATTACATAAGAATCCATATATTTACTGTTATTGAAATTAAAATCACCATTAAAATGCTATTTACTTATGAAGTTAAAAATTAGAATGGAGCAAATTTGCTCTCGTCATTGCAACTGATTTGCAAGTCTAAGGGATAATGAGACTTGTAGGATAAAAAAAACCCATTGAGGTTTTGTCAAAAAGTGTGTGAGATTTAAAATTCCTCCGTGAACACATTTCTTTTGAGGGTTTTTTTTTTTAATTTTAGTTTTTTCCTTTATTTTGGAGAAAAATAGTATTATTATCTTAGAATATAATTGTTCAACATCCATGATTTAAGTACATACATATTTCAAGATGTGCATTGTCAGAATTTTTTTTGAAGTTATTTGTTATGTATAAAATTATTTTATTTATCTAATTAAATTTTAAAATAAATGATAAAGTATGCATTATGATCTTTGTTTGTATAATTCTATTTGAATATATCTTTTTATCATGTATAAATTACATAAACTAAACTATTTAATTTAATTTATTAGATATGAAAAAAATATCTCCTTAAGAGGAAGACAATTGTGGAGGAATTATTCGTAATCAATACTAGTTTGGTTACATATATAGAGAAAGATATATTTTGTAATGTTGACAATTAAAAATTTTAGGATGCCTCCAAACTATGGAAACTCATGGAGAACAACTGAAATGTGTTTTCTTTATTTATATATAAAGAAATTTTTGATGCATTTTAATTAATTTGATTTAATATTTTATATGCTAATTTGCTCTCACTGAATATAAATCTTGGATCCGTCCTTGCTTGATGCCATCATGAAAATAAATTTAATTTCTTGTTTTTGTTTATTATTTTTGTTATTAATATTCAACTGTTTGTTATACACGCTTTTGTAAATGAATTTGCTTTAAATTATAAAGATCTTGGTATTATCTTCGCATCTATCAAGTTTAGTGTATGTGATTGTGTAAATTATGTATTTTTTTTTATTTTGTTTAAATGAAATCAATGTTTTTCAATAAACATTATCGATCAAATTAAGATCCTTTAGAGGGCAAGGGCACTTCCTCGCATTTATAAAAGAAAAAAGTACACACTAGGGGTATTATGGAGAG
Source organism: Heritiera fomes (assembly GCA_032173925.1). Lineage (NCBI taxonomy): Eukaryota > Viridiplantae > Streptophyta > Magnoliopsida > Malvales > Malvaceae > Heritiera > Heritiera fomes. The sequence goes on along the minus strand of JAPDPM010000022.1, from coordinate 7,154,720 downwards.
AACACTACAAAAAAATAAACCTTCAGCGACGGAATTAGCGACGAAAAATTCCGTCGCTGATAGTTAAATTCCGTCGCTAATGGTCTTCAGCGACGGATTACCTACGGATTACCGACGGAAATTTTTTTGTTGGAAAAATCGATGTCGTTGATGCTCACTCCGTCGCTAAAACTTCATTTCCGTCGGTAATTCCGTCGCTAATTAGCAACGGAATTTTTTTACATCAGCGACGGATTTTATGGCATTAGTGACGGAAAATTCCGTCGCTAAAAACATAATTTCGTCTTTTAATTTACATGAAAATCCGTCGCTAAAAGGCATCAGCGACGGAAATTTCCGTCGCTGATAGTTTTATTATTATTTTATTTTATAAAAAAATCCGTCGCTAAAAGGCATCAGCGACGGAATTTCTGTCGCTAAGTCCATCGCTGATAATTTGTTATTTTTGTTAATTCAATAAATATTCTATCACTAATGAGCATCAGTGACGGAAATTCCGTCGCTAATGTGATAAATTCCGTCGCTAATTTGATGAATTTTTTCACTTATTTAACAGATTTTGTTGCTAATTTCTATGAATTTTGTCAAAAAAAATGTTCTGAAATTAATTATTTATATATATATAGAGAGAGAGAGAGAGAGAGAGAGAGAGAGAGAGAGAGAGAGAGAGAGAGAGAGAGAGAGAGAGAGAAACATTTAAAATAAACCTAATATTTATACTTAAATCCATAAACATTATCTTAAAATAAAGTAACTAAAAAAAACAAAAATACATTATCTTCAACATCATTATCACCACTACCACCAGCACCTCACCGTATCATCATCATCATCATCTGTAAGTAAAAAAACAAAAAACAAAAATATAAGTATTAAAGTTTATTATATAAAAAAATTGACAACATAAATAAAAAAGAAAAATAGAGTAAATTTACAAAAAAAAGGAAAAAAATAAAAGGAAAGAGGGATAAAGAAGAAAAACTAAGAAAAAAAACGAGAAAATGGAAAAAAAGAAGATAGAGAGGAGTGAAGAGGAGAGAAAACAGAGAATATGAGAATATATAGAGTCTTTGGCGTGCATACAGAGGAATTACCGACGGAATTACCGACAGATTAGCGACAGAAATTCCGTCGCTAATGCCATGTCAAAATATTTCCCGCTACAGCTCAGGCGGGAAAAATTCAAAATTTTTTTTATTTTTTTTGAATTTAAGGCGTCAGCGACGGAATTTTTCCGTCGCAAATTCCGTCGCTAAAGGTCATTAGCTACGGAATTAGTGACGGAAAAATTCTGTCGCTAAGTTCTATACACTTATTCCACCGAAAATGATGAAAAGAAATTAGCGACGGAATTTTTCCGTCGCTAATTCCGTAGCTAATGACCTTTAACTACGGAATTAGCGACGGAAAAATTCCGTCGCTAAGTTCTCTACACTTATTCCACCAAAAATGATGAAGGGAAATTAGCGACGGAATTTTTCCGTCGCTAATTCCTTAGCTAAAGGTCATTAGCTACGGAATTAGCGACGAAAAAATTCCGTCTCTAATTTCCCTTCATCATTTTTGGTGGAATAAGTGTAGAGAACTTAGCGACGGAATTTTTCCGTCGCTAATTTCATAGCTAAAGGTCATTAGCTACGGAATTAGCGACGGAAAAATTCCGTCGTTAAGTTCTCTACACTTATTCCACCGAAATGATGAAGAGAAATTAGCGACGGAATTTTTCCGTCGCTAAGTTCTATACACTTATTCCACCGAAATGATGAAGAGAAATTAGCGACGGAATTTTTCCGTCGCTAAGTTCTCACATTTATTCCACCGAAAATGATGAAGGGAAATTAGCGACGGAATTTTTCCGTCGCTAATTCCGTAGCTAATGACCTTTAGCTACGGAATTAGCGACGGAAAAATTCCGTCGCTAAGTTCTCTACACTTATTCCATCGAAAATGATGAAGGGAAATTAGCGACGGAATTTTTCCGTCGCTAATTCCGTAGCTAATGACCTTTAGCTACGAAATTAGCGACGAAAAAATTCCGTCGCTAAGTTCTATACATTTATTTCTTTGAAAATAATGAAGGGAAATTAGCGACGGAATTTTTCCGTCGCTAATTCCGTAGCTAATGACCTTTAGCTACGGAATTAGCGACGGAATTTTTCCGTCGCTAAGTTCTATACACTTATTCCACCAAAAAATAATGAAGGGAAATTAGGACGGAATTTTTCCGTTGCTAATTCCGTAGCTAAAGGTCATTAGCTACGGAATTAGCGACGGAAAAATTCCGTAGCTAATTTCTATCTATGTTTTGAGTTTAGCGACAGACAATTCCGTCGCTAATTTCGTCTCTAATAATTTGGCGCAATTGAACAGTATATCCCGCCATATTTAGCGACGGAATTAGCGACGGAAAATATTCCGTCGCTAATTACCGACGAATTTCTGTCGCTAATTCCGTCGCTAACTTCGGTATAAATTCCGTCACTAATCCGTCGCTAATACTAATTATCAGCGACGGAAAAATTCCGTAGCTAAATTTCCGTCGCTGAAAATCAATTTTCTTGTAGTGGAAAGCTTATGATCTTTATAATCTATATGCTTTGAGTAAGGGGTTTAGTGTTCGAGTAGGAAATTAGCGACGAAGTTTAGGTGAACTTATATGATAACATGAGTTTTTATGCTCAAATTATGGGTATTGTGACTATGAAAATGTTTAGAGGTGAGAAAATTTAATTGTTTGAAAACAAGGACAAGTTGTCATAATAAAATTCTTTTTACAATAGAAAAAGGTGTTTGGGTAGTTTCTCATCTCAATGATCTTCGTAATCATGAGTTAGCAACTTCAGAAGAAAGAGTCAACTTAAGATCAGGAAAAAAAATATTAAAGGGACATGTAGATGTAATTCTTCAAATATTAATTTTTCTCAAGAAGTGTTTTAGCCAAAGACTTTATAAGTTAATACAAGTTAGGATACACAAGATATTATCCCTTAAAGTCACTCAGGATAATGAATCTTCATCTTAACTACTCATTTACCTTCATATGCTTCAACCTTTAGGCCATACTAAAAAAATATCCGTTTTAGGTATTTGTCCTTGCAAACCCATAATGATGAAATCAAAATATGATGAAAGACATCAGATGACTTAGCATCTCAAGTTAGAGAAAATGTATTCCATAAACACTTAAGTTACACTACCAAATGAAACTCCCACCTTGAGTCATGTTAGGGCATACATTTGTAGCTATGCTCCTTCCCTAACCAAAATTAGCTTCTTATATCCCTTTGAAAAAAAAAAGAAGACACAATCATAACATATTTAACAAAAGTTATTCATAATATACACTAGCCCCTACAACATTACATGTGGAATGCTTAGCATAATGAAAATTCTTTAGAAAATCAATATAAATAAAAACAAGCAAAATATATTTAAGGAATACTAAAACCTTGCACCAAAAGAATACACTGTAGTAGTTCTTGGCAGAAGGATTATTAGAGTAATATCGAATATTACTTGATATGGGAAAGGCCCAACTAAAGTAAACCAAGCCTAGTAGACCGAGGCCAACTTGAGGACGCACCACGTGGCACCCACCTATTGGGCCATGAGGCATATGAATCCTCCCGCGTGGCAGAGGCATCCTCCAGCGTGGCGGGAGGCAAACTCCCTTATGATGGGGGATACCTTCCTACTAAGCGAAAGGTACTCTCTCGATACCGGAAGGCATCCACTTGCCTAATGGAAGAGACCACTTGTTAGGTGTGGAGAACAAGCCCTGCTAATGTGCAAAAAGAAGAAATTGCCCTTCAGTAATTAATACAGTAATAAAGGTAATTATTCAAATATAAATAGTTTACAGGTACTTTCTTAATCTTTAAGTTTTATTTCTGTTTACTAAGACTCTGAAAAATTCCTTTTACTAATTTAAGTATCAGAGTGCCTACGCAGGAAATGACCCTCTGCGTCTCTTTGACCTCTTTTTCTTGCAGAGTTCTTAGTACCATGTGTAAAGAAGGAGCAAACAATCCACATCAACATTTGATCATTGTTGTTTTGTGCAACAATATTACTAAAAGCCAATATACATGTTAAGATCATAATTTTCCAACCCAACATTCACAGATATGCTCATCCCCTGAACAGATTTAGCCACTTTGCCTTAAAGTGTTCAAACAACTTTTAAAAAGTTGATAGTCACTTTTTTTTTGTATTATTATTAAGATATAAGGAGAATTGTTATAATGTTTTTAATAATAAAACAAATAAAATGTTATTATGAATTGTATTGTTAAAAACTCCAAACATTTTTTTTGGTTACATAACTCCTAATATTTGGCTTTTAGTGTTAGTAACTAATAATATAATTTTGAATGTTTGGAACTCCTAACTTTAATTTTGAATATTAATAAGTCCTAATTTAATTTTGAATGTTAATAACTTTAAACTTTAACTAGGTTGTATCCCGTGCGATGCACGGATTTTAATAATAAAATTTTTATTTGATTTTAAAATATAATTATAGCATATCATATATATGTATATACACATACACATCAATGTGTGTAATAAATTTATTATTACAAAAACATATGCAAAAGATGTATATCACAAATATTGTTTATATAACAATCTAATTATATTAAATGTATTAGATAATTGTTTTAAATGGAAAATATTTTTAAAAAATAGGTAAAATATTCCTTCAAAATATGAATCTAATTATCTAAAAAACATTTAATAGATACCAAGACAAAGTGAAGAAAAAAAGGGTAGGATATAAAATAAATTTAAATAGATACCAAGAGACAGAAAAAGAAAAAAAGGGTAAGATACAACAATAATACAAAATAAAAGATGAGATGAAATGATATGGTGGATGTGAAGCAAATAAAATATTGGTCGTGGATCAATTCATATGAGATGTTGAAAGATTTTTTTTTACATGTCAAGTTAATTATGTAATTTTGAATAATATTTGAATAAATAAAAAAGTGATATATTTAGATAATCCTTTTCAAATTTTTGTTTTAAAATTGTAGTTTGAAGGTGAGAAAAAATCTGTAGAGAAAACTAATTTTTTGTACTAATAAACACTTGAGGGTGAAAGAAAATAACGGAAGAAAACTGATTTTTGGGTATTGCTAAACAATTGAACGTAAAAAATGGATAATTAAAATTGAATAAGAATAAAATTGTAATGATAGTTTAGGATAATAGCAGTTTTGTGGAAGTGAATTGATATTATGATGCAATAAAAAACTGCAAATAAAGAGGAAAAAAAAGAGCAAAAACGTTCCAGATTTAAAAAGAAAAACTTTAAATTATTTCACTTTTTTTAGATTGTTTGACATGTATCAATTAAAGTTTTATGAAATATAATATTATATATGATTTTGAATATTAGTACTCCTAATGTTTAATGTTATTATTTAATGGGTATGTAATTAATATTTTGTATGTGCTACAAAATCTTGAGCCTATAAATAAGAGTATAAATTTCAAATTTCACATAATTTTTATTCACTATTTTGATATTCTACACATAATCTTATTCTTGGGTAGAAAAAGTTGTCTTGGCTTTGAACTCTTTACTTAATTATTAGTGCATAATTATAGAGTATACAACAAAGATCTAATTGTGTTTGTATATCTTGGAGACGATTCTTTGAGAATCATTGGTTTATAGCATTTTGCAAAGACATGAACCGTTTTAAATAAAACGATATATTCGTCCCTTGATTCAACTCTTGAGAGTCCAAGGACAAAAACACAATTGCCTCCATTGGAATCCTACATCCCTTTAGTAATTATTATAAAAATATTAAAAACTTTTTTTTTACTCTTTGCCCCCATTGAAACAAAAAAAAAAGCATAAATATTAACATTAAAAATAATAAAACTAAGGTGCAATAAAAATATTTTTATTGAAGTGAATGGCTGCAAAATTTTAAAAATAACAAAATACAGAAGTCAAAAAGTTAGTCATCTTATTTTTAACTTTCACTTTTCATTTCTCTCTAAAATAAAAAACAAATTTCAATAGAGAGAGGAAACTAAGAAGCGACAAAGAGAGAAAAAAAGTTAAGGACTACATTTAGTGGACTACTTTCTCCTTTCAACAAGATATTAGATATTCAAGTAAGTAATTATTTTTTTATATTTTTTATATTAATTTGCAAATGAGATAAAATTTTTATTTATTATTTAAAATTTTTTATATTTATGAAATAACTTGATTTACAATTAATTTATAATTTATTTATATTTATATTTATATTTATATTAAGTATAGATTAAGAATATAAAATAGCAACTGGAGTGGATTAGTCTTTTTTTGGCAATTACATAGGAACCCATATATTTACTGTTATTGAAATTAAAAATCACCAGTAAAATACTATTTACTTATGAAGTTAAAAATTAGAATGGAGCAAATTTGCTTTTGTCATTGCAACTGCTTTGCAAGTCTAATGGATAATAGGACTTATAGGATAAAAAAAACATATTGAGGGGTTTGTCAAAAAAGTGTGTGAGATTTAAAATTCCTTCGTGAAGACATTTCTTTTGAGGTTTTTTTTTAGTTGTTTCCTTTATTTTTGGATTAAAATACTATCTTCTTGAAAATACTACTATTATCTTAGAATATAATTGTTCAACCTCCATGATTCATGTACATACAAATTTCAAGATGTGCATTGTCAGATTTTTTTTTGAAGTTACTTGTTATGTATAAAATTATTTTATTTTATTATTTTATTTTATCTAATTAAAATTTAAAATAAATGGTAAAGTATGCATAATGATTTTTGTTTGTATAATTCTATTCGAATATATCTTTTTATCGTATATGAATTGCATAAACTAAACTGTTTAATTTAATTAATTAGATATGAAAAAAATATCTTATTAAGAGGAAAACAATTGTGGAGGAATCATTCGTAATCAACACTAGTTTTGTTACATATATAGAGAAAGATATATTTTGTAATGTTGACAATTAAAAATTTGAGGATGCTTTCAAACTATGAAAACTCATAGAAACCGATTATAATGTGTTTTTTTATTTATATATAAAGTAATTTTTGATGCATTTTAATTAATTTGTATTTAATATTTTATATGTTAATTTGCTCCCACTGAGTATAAATCTTGGATCCGTCTTTGCTTGATACTATCAAGAAAATAAATTTAATTTCTTGTTTTTGTTTATTATTTTTGTAATTAATATTCAACCGTTTGTTATACACGCTTTTGTAAATGAATTTGCTTTAAATTATAAAAATCTTGGTATCCTCTTAGCATCTATCAAGTTACTGTATGTGATTGTGTATTTTTTTTTTATTTTGTTTAAATGAAATCAATGTTTTTTTTCAATAAACATTATCAATCAAATTAAGATCCTCTAGAGGGCAGGGGCACTTCCTTGTATTTATAAAAGAAAAATGTACAGACTAGGGGTAAATTTTTTTAATGCTTCTTCATGAATGTTGATATAGGAAACCAAAAAGCTTTTTTTCCCAAGTAAATGTGTAAAACGTTTGGAAATGGAAGAGACTGTTTGGTTTGGGAAATTTAAGATTATCGAAAATATTATATTATCGGAATATTATTTTACTTAATGAATTATTGGGAATATTAGATTCATGTGTTTGGTTGTATTGGTGGGAATATAGAATTTCTGTGTTTGGTTAAAGGAAGGTAAGAGGGTAAAATTATTTATTTTACTATAATACCTTCCATATTATTAGTTGATGTAGAGTGAATAACACTTGAAATAAATTATATTTAAATTAATTAATTAATTAATTATTTATTTAATATACTTATTTATTTATTTATTTATTTTGCCCATTTTTATAAGGTTTTGTTATGTAAATTATTTTGATATAACAAACTATTATTATATTAAATTGATTTTGATTAATCAAAAATCATATGATTCATCTTATTATTGGTCCATTTGATTTTAAATTTATTTTTCTCTTCATCAAAATAAGAAAAAAACATGGTTGTAATATTAGATAGGTTTAGGGGTAAAATGGAAATAAAATATAATTATTAAAAGGTAAAATTGACAAAAAGTTAAATTCTCCCTAAAAAAATCTCAAGGAGAGGGGAAAATTTTTTTTTTCCAAATTTGATACTGTTTGACACTATTTTGATACTGTTAATAAAAAAAATTATCCCTAAAATTCGATTCTTCCAACCAAACGTAAAAATTATTTGGCGAAAAAAAATTCCTCAAATAAAAAAAATTCCGCCAACCTAACAGTAATGAAGTGTAAAACATTACTGGACGCAAAAGCATTTGATTTATCGGTGGTCAAAGCGATGAGGCGTGAGCATGACAGCAGCCCCACGAAAGTCACCAACTTGTAAAGTAACTGTGCCAGTTTCAACAACTCCCTATTCAATCAGATGCATCAGTCAAAACTCAAAAACCTTCGGTTAACATTATAAGTGAATTACGAATATCAGCATGCGAAACATCCGTTATACGATTTGTTTTCTGCTCAGTGCTGACCACATCTCCTCCATTTTGGTAATTTACGTACAAAATCATTCCGTTTTCGTTTTTATTCACATGGAAATGAAAGAAGCAGTAGCATTGTAGTAAATTTGACAGGACAAGAAACAAGTGGGGATAATGCTCCCTCCTTCTGCTTCAAAGATTTGCAAAGATCTTACGAAATTGGATCCTCAGAATCTTCACCTTTATCTGTCTTTTTAAATACTCTTCTCTCTCTTTGGTTGCCTTGCCCCGGCTTTATTTAAAGCCAAAGCATCCCACGTTGTTTTCCCTGTAAAACGCTCCATTTTTTATCTTTCCCTAGTTTATAAACACCCAATTCTCCAAAACACACAGTGAAAGAGAGCTTCATCTTCTTTTTCTTCTTCACTTCTCAATCTCATAGTGGACTATGGCGGTTGCCGGTGAGGTTTTACCATCTGGGTCAGAGGAGTTGCATGTTCTTGCCGTGGATGATAGCAACGTGGACCGTAAAGTTATTGAGAAATTGCTGAAGATATCTTCTTGTAAAGGTACTGCTTCGTTTTCAATTCCCCTCCCTCCTTTGGATCAAAAGCTGTGGGTTTTGGTTGATTCTGAAGATTGGGTCTGCTTCTTTAATCGCATGCAGTGACGGCTGTGGAGAGTGGGACAAGAGCTTTACAGTTTCTTGGATTGGATGAAGAAAAAGGATCTCTGGGTTTCAATGTGAGTAGCTTTATTTGCTTGGGCTGCTCAGAAAACAGAAAAGAGAAAAAGAACTTTTTAAATCGAATGCTCTGTTATAAATAAAGTTTTGAATTTTATTCTTGATCATACTCACATATCTCAGCAAATAGAAGAAATGCAAGAATTTTTTTTTAATTCTGTTCATTCTATTGGATGGTGTTTTAACGTCTTATTTGCTGTTTGATGGCTGTGATTACAGGGTTTGAAGGTGAATCTTATAATGACTGACTATTCCATGCCAGGGATGACTGGATATGAGCTCCTCAAGAAAATCAAGGTTGAATTTTGATACCCTTGTAAATTTCTCTTAACTCTTTTATTTGATCATCCTAAAAATGATTTCAAGATAGAGATTTGTTTGTTGATTATGTCTAATTTGATTTGGAACAGCAATCGTCAGCTTTTCGAGAAATTCCAGTGGTGATCATGTCCTCTGAGAACATCCTCACTCGTATTGATAGGTATGCTCTAAATTCAATCGTTTTAATTTTTTTTTGTTTGATTCAGAATTTAGTGTCGAATGGACTGTTCATCATGTTTTGGGTTTATGCGGATTTTTCTATTTTCTGATTTCTTTATGGAAAGCCAAATCTATTAGGTGGATCTGGAAATATATTCTAATTCATTTCTCTATTTTTGCTAACATTCTTTCAAAAGGAAATCTGGGAAAATTGACATGCATCATTCGTAAAATTTTTAGCCTTATCCCATGGCGTGAAACTATTGGACGAAAATTGAAATGAAGGAATCTTGTGGATTGGATTGATTATCAGATCCATTATTGATAAGATTTGTCAAAATATATCTTATTCTAGGGGAGTTTTGTCAAACATATCGGTAATTATAAGATTAACCAAATCTGATTATCTTTTGTAATCAGACAAAAACTGAAAAGATTGTACACTTGTTTAGATTTGTGTGGGAAACAGACCAACCCAGATCATGTTTACAATGAAAGATCACCTTTCTAGTTGTGATGTCTCCTAAACAATATTCTGATTATTATTCTCTCTGGATCTCTAATGATTCCTTTTATTTATTTTTACCGTCTAGTTTGACTGAAAATTATTGGGGGAAGGAGGTTTTAGTCTTTTCTGATTTCTGCATAAAATATTTAAACATGGCCAACAAAGAACAATATATCCGGAGGACCTAATTAAAGAAAGAGCAATGATATGGTCTACAGCTTATGTGTGATGTAGATATGAAACATTAGGTGGATTCCTTTCGGCATGGCACTGGGCCTGTGAACTGGATCATGGAGAGAAAAACCCGGTTTAGTGAGTTTAGAGGCGGGAGCTACTGGCACGCCATCAAGATGTGAATCATGTTGTTCTTTTCTGTCGATAAAGATGTGCATGTGAGCATGCTTGATGTCATTGCCTTTCATTAACTTGTGCCATGTAAATGTTGGCACCAACAATGGCTAAATCATTGTTTTAATTGACAGGTGTCTGGAGGAAGGGGCCGAGGAGTTCCTAGTTAAGCCTGTAAAACTGTCGGATGTAAAACGGTTGAAAGATTGCATAATGAGAGTGGAAACAGAAGAAAAGGCAGGGAGAAGAGTCCACAAACGAAAGCTTGAAGATATTAGTGATCCCCCATCATCGTCATCGTCAACACCATCGTCACCATCATCACCGCTGATTGCAGAAGCGCCATTTCCTTGTAATCTAGCAACCCCAGAACTGCTATCGCCACCTCTGCATTCATCGAAGTTGGCTAAATTGTGCAACAGCGACTAGTCCCTGCCATCATCTTTTCTTTCTTCTGTCAGTGGTAAAATTTTTTGTCAATTTTTGTCTATAATTGTCCTCAGTTTCCCCAATATGGGTCAATAGATGAAGATAGCTTCTGTGTATATTGCACTTGCCTGGCCTATTTAGATGCCTCACAAGATGTGATTAGGGCCAGCAGAGAAGAAGAAATACAAATGATATTCCTTTTGTTCCATTTAGGTAATGAAATTTCATCAGAATTAGTGAAATCCCAAATATGGTAGGTGCTTTTGTATCTCTTCATGATTATGAATTTTGTCAAGTGTCACTCTCCAAAACTTCATTTGCAAAAATTAAGAATGATTCAGCATATATTTGAAGCATGAGGTTAACGCATGATCTTTCAGATCAAGAGAGAAAACAAGGCCACAGCTTCCTAGTCACCTCAACTCTGAGGTGAAAATATGTTTCAGAAAGTTCACCAAAAGAAAAGAAGAAATTTATGTTTCAGAAAGAAATTAGTGTAACAATTAAAAGTTTCAGAACAATCGACATTCCATCAAAGATGAAGAAATAATCCACCAAAAAAAAAGATGAAGAAATAAGATTACAATTCCTTTGCTTGTTAAGTGCAGAACTGCTGTTTTTTCTGCCTGAAGAGAGGAAATAAATGAAGAGCATATGCCGGTGTTTATAGACTAGATAAATATTGATCTCTCACATTATTATATGATAAAAGTTATATTTATATAGTTGTTTTTAAAATGGATAGAACTTACTTGATTCAGATTTTGGCACAGATTGCTGAATTGGATTCTGGAAATGCTGGCATAAAGATTTAAAGAGACCAATTACCAATGCCATGCTTAGCCACAATTACAAAGGTTTTCCAAACCTATATTTGTTTTGTAAATTCACCGCCTATGTGGGCAATGGCTACGGGATATTCTTCCTAAGTTTCAGCACCGTACGCAACTTTGTTTCCAACGTAGGAGACATTTTGAGTTCCTGTTACGATGAGAATATAATCTGACAATCAGAAACAAGAGAACAAAATACTATGCAAGATAAGATCATTTGTGGCAAATTTGCCTTGAAATTGGCCACACATTTCATTGTACAAAGAAAGAAATTTACCGAATAGCTCTTGCACCGTCTCTGTCCCTAAGTAAAATTATAGCATTTGACAAAGAAATGAAGGGAAATAGTTCAAGGCTCAGTTTTCACTTTCCATTAATTTTACTTCTTAGTTTTGGAATTATAGTACGCATGCATACAAGTTGATATGCAAAAAGTATATGAACCTAGGAGCAACTTTTGGTAATTGTAAATAAAGAAATAAGAAAGGCAAGCGTAAGTGAAAAAAGTGTGAGAATTACTGGTTTTTAGTTTTATATATGAAAGATGCATAGATAATCTTGCTCCATGATTGGGTTGTGGCATAGGCATACTATGAAAATGAATGTAACTTCAGATAACCTGATGCCAGAAGGGCAACTAGACGAGGTTACGTTTGCCAGCATTAGGCGCCTTAGGTTCTGAATTTTCCAATGCAAAGACAGCGGCTACAGTAGAATACGAGAGTTATGTGCTCCAACCTGAGAAGCCGCGTTGGAAGTTATGCAACTTGTAACATTATGCGGTATGAAAACTGGTTTTGTAATGTAACGAAAGGGTTGATGAGCTGAAAGTAGTAAGAAGAAAATAAGGGTTATGGTGCTGTTAAAGAGGAAAGCAACAAATGCAAATCCATTTACAATTTTGCGCATCTTTTTTTTTTTAATTGCTTTGCCTATCAGCTGCATCTCCACTGCATGGGACTAGCATGCTTTTGGAATGTTGAGATTTCTGGAATGAGAAGACCTGGCTTGATTGATTCCGATCAATCAGAATCTGATCACGGCCTTCTGCTCTCGTTTCGGGTGTAATTTGGGCCAAATCCCTTGCATCAATCTAGTAGTCTAGTTTAGCACCATAGAATCGACAACGGTTTGGATCCTTTGCATCAAGTGTTTTGGCTCCCATGAGATGGGGCAATTTGGAGGGAGTTGTTCAGCTAGGATAATATTGAAAGAAAAGAAGACGATAATTGGCACAACAGGAATTGATTTCCTTGGAAGGCTCCTCAAAGATGGAATATACATTGCACAGCCTCACATAATACAGTTTCTTAAAGATTTTTTTGATGAAAATCTCACAAAAAGACTAATCCAGCAGTTCCTTGAAATAGTGAACTACATAAGTGAATTTCTTCCAAATCTGTTGGAGGTTGAAGAAAGAACCTCTTCATTGGACAAAAAGAAAAACTGAAACAATAAAGATTCTCAAAGATAAGGTAAAGTCATTTTCAACATTAAAGATCCCTTTTAGTGGATAAAGAATCTTGCATACTGACGTTAATGATAAGTTTTGGTTAGCAATCTTGATTGAAAAGAAAGATGGGAAAAAACGGCTGTGGATACAAAAATGAAAAGTTCAAAGAATCTAAATTCTATTATCACCCTACTCTTAAAAAATTTTTAGCAGTGAAATATGTTATTTAGAAATATAAGTTGAACTTATAATACAAATAGTAACTAAGGGTATGTGAAATAGTGGCTAGGGGTACATGTTACAATAATAGTTTTAACACACCTTTCATGAACTTGAAAAAGTTCTCGAGAAAGAAACTAATACAAAAGTTACCTGAAGGCAAAAATAAAATCTAAAGTAATAGTATAATGTTCCTACTCTATGTGATGTTTTATCTTATAGTGAGCTGGAAAACAAATCACATTCTTTAAGAAAAAAAAATACTAAGAACCATTGAAAAATAAATTCAACTATTAAGAATTCACCAAACTTACTACACTTTTTACATAATATGTCAAATTTGTCGTCAATCTTTGAATCCATATAATTTGACAGATAACGATAAAAAGAAAATTTCCATAATATTTTGCAAAATACTTTTTAATTTTCTTCTAAAATACTTTTTTTAAAATTTTTTTTATTTTTAAACCAAACCAAAAATACAATACTAAAGTTATACTCGATAAACAAATAATTGGAAAATTTAATCCACTACTTCAAAATACATTGATAAATTAGATCTTCTCTCAAAAATTAAGTTGAACTATTATCCAAATTAACTCACTAGTTCAAATTTATAAATACTGGTGACCCCCTATTATGGTTGCTGAAATATTAACTTCATATAATTGATATTCAGAAAATGGAATTTATAAATTTGTAATCTTTTTTCCTTTTCATTTCTCTCAATTTGTATTCATGATAATTTATAAACTTATAATCTCTATTCTTAAGATAATCTATTTAAAAAAACATTATATTTTCAAAGAAGAAAAGTGATTTGATAAAAAAACAATCAATGCTTGATCTAGTGGTTGTTACTTCTCCTTAGAAGAGATTAAATCTTGATGTGGACTAGGTCAATTATTACTGGGCTTTTCTATAAATCAAGTTGAAGACCATTGAGCCAAATGATAATCTAAGCCCAAGAGGAAAGAGGACTCAGAAGGCCCATAAATGATCTACTAGGTTATTATTTAAGCTATGAGACTTAAAGGTAATTACGCGCAAAATAACTCCTATAAATAGGTCACATGTATCATTCTTAAAGGCTAAGCTCTATTTGCCTACTGAAACCCTATCAAAACCCTGTCTGACTTAAGCATCGGCCCTTGATGGTTTTCTCTCTTGCAGAATTCTTGAAGACAAACTAACACGAAGATCAAGGATTTGACGTCAGCATATCTTTATTGTTGTTTTGTGCAACAACAATTGGCGCCGTCTGTGGGAAACAAACAGAAAAGCCATAAAAAATTGGTGAAAGACGATCTGCGGAAGAGAAGGTACGTAGGCTGCGGCAGAGTGCACAAGTTACGCCACAAAATAGTCTGTCGCACGCAAAGTTTCACGCGACAGAATAGTCTGTCGCGCGCGAGGTACATGCGACAGAGTCATTCGCGCGCCACAAACATGCGACAACCCTTGGCATGGTGAGAGAATAGCTCTCGCCCCCGATAGACTTGGAGAGAGACTAGCTCTCGCACCTAACAAAAAGCTTGGCGAGAAGAGGCATGGCTCTGGCGAGAGAGAATTGGGCGAAAGCATGGCGAGAGAGGCATAGCTTGGAGAGAGAGAATTGGGCGACAGCATGGCGAGAGACTAGCTCTCGCGCCTAACAAAAAGCTTGGCGAGAGAGGCATAGCTTTTGGCGAGAGAGAATTGGGCGACAGCATGGCGAGAGACCTGCATGGGCGAGAGGCGAGAGAAACCTCCTGTCACCTTGGCGAGAGCTCTCTCTCGCACAGACAGGCCTCTTGGTGAGAGACCTCCCGCTGTTAGTTGTGGCGAGAGCCTTCTCTCTTGTTAGCATTGGGCGAGAGCCACCAATTTTGTTACATTGGGCGAGAGACATTATTGAGCGAGATGCTAGCCCTTACGCAGACAGCCTTTGGTGAGAGACCTGCATGGGCGAGAGGTGAGAGATAGCATAAACGAGAGACCTACGATAGATTTGCATGGGCGATAGGCGAGAGACACCTCCTGTCACCTGGGCGAGAGCTCTCTCTCGCGCAGAAAGGTCCTGGCGAGAGACCTCTAATGTTAGCTTGGGCGAGAAGCCCGAAGAAAAGGTCCTGGCGAGAGCTTGGCGAGAGACCTCCTCCTACTAGCTGGGCGAGACGCTAGCTCTCGCGCAAACAGGCTCTGGCGATATGTGCGACAGACCCTTGGCGAGAGACCTCTTTTCTACTAGCACGAGTGATAGCCATCTCCCGCGCAAAATAGACCTTGGCGACAGGCTTGGATGATATATGCGACAGACCCTCGGCGAGAGACCTCCTCCTGTTTAGCACAGGCGAGAGCTATCTCTCGTGCCGGACAGACCCCTAGCGACAGGCCTTGGACGATATATGCGATGAGCCTGCCGGCAAAAGGGTGTCTTCCGCATGAGATAGCTTTGGCGAGAAGGTGATTATCCTGTCGCACAAAGCCTGTCGGCGAGGTAGACCTCTTTCTACTACAGCTCCAGCACGCTACATCTCCTTGGGCGAGAGGGGGTTGCTTTAGCGTCGACATACTTGGGCGAGAGGTGTGAATCTCGCGTGGGATAGGTGTTGGCGAGGAAGCCTCCCGCCTGCGACAAAGCAGCTTAGTCCAACCACTGGCCTTTTCTTCTCTGACACCATAACCGCCCCATCACGGCATCTTCCAAGCACCACTGCTTATCACCGAAGCTCCCATTCACCTTCATCATCGTGCTATCCCGCTTTGGTTCTTCACTAAATCGAGGCCTCTCATTGCAAATGTGTTTGCTACCGTCTGCATGAAAAAGAAAGCAAAAATGTGAATAGTAACAAACTCAAAACCACCACTTGTTTGCTGACTTGCATATCCATAGCTCTCAAAAATGCATGAAGCCCAGCTTAAAGGGGCTGAACGAAGGCATAGAGGAGAAGAAAACGCAAGTCCGCTAATGTACGACAGGCACCTCCACAACAGAAGGGCTCTTGCCACGACAGATCGATCCGCCGTACGCTAGGCCAATAGGTCAAAGGTAATGATGAGCACATTCGACAAGTTATGTCGCAATAAAGAGGTTCGACAGCCATGCGAGCGAGAAAAAGTCACACTGTAGGCATTCTAGACAAGCGACTGGCTCCCGTGAGCCTGGCCTCTTGCGCACAAGGCACAAAGCAACGCTTACGAGTGTAGTGTCATGTGGCGAGCACAAGACCACTGGCACTTTTGACGATTGAGTGGCATACAACGATTACATGACCAACGCCACAGCCCAGCCTTCACAGCAAGGCTCGACCGGTAAAGCACGCACTAAGGCGCGAGAAACAATCTAGATCGGCAAGCAAGGAATAAGCCGAAGGGTCTGGCAGAAGTGTGCAAACAACGCTAGATGAGCTCACCCAGGAAAGGAAAGAGCTAGACGAAGAACTAAGAACAAGCGCGTGTAAGTCCAAGAGAGCTCTATTGGGCGATCCCCAACCAAAGATCTCAAGGAACACACTAGAACTTAAGATGCCCCCTCGTGTTCGCCCAGATGTGTAAGAACATAGATGAGCGGCGAAAACCGGGTAGGACACAAAAGATCAGACGAGCTAGTGGCCACCACGAGAGTACGGTTGTGAATAATCCTAAGACCCAAGCAAGCAAGCCCTTGTCAACCGATATAGGAACTCACCTAGGAGAGAGAACTCTATGGGCAAGCCATTTTGGGTAGCCAAAGCGAAAAAGGATTAGGCAACTTTGTACATCATCAAGCACAACGCTTGAGAAAAAGTTCATCTTTGAACAGAAATGACAACGCTGTTTCAAAGAAGAACTTGGGGAGCTATATGGTGTAAAGGTACGCTAAATACTGTAAAAATAAAAGGTATTGTGCCGCAAAAAATGGAAAGACAAAAGAAGAGAAAGAAAAAGCTGAGGCGACGACCAGTCACATATTTGGCGGCAGGTAGTGATCTCTGGCGGCAGAATACAAGAAGTAGGCTACGGCCCTGCCTAACGCCCAAAAGTTCCCTGGTGATTGAGTACACGAAATGGGTATAGCCCAGCCTGTCGCCTGAAAGATCTCTGGCGGCAGAGTACAAGGAATGGACGACAACCATGTCCTTAATTCAGCGAGCACAGGCACGCACATGACAAATTTTGGCGACAAGGTTCCACGCCAACAGACTCTTTCTGTGAGAGATGGCTCACGCGTGCGATAGCCAAAATGGCGAGAAAGAGGGACCACTATTGATGATCTCACAAAGATGCCACTCTTTTGAATAGTCAGTTGCATGCAAAACGTTATGCTACAGAACAATCTGTCGCTCGAAAGGTGTTTGCTACACTGCAAATTTGCGCGACTACAAGCATGCAACAGACACTCTGTCCCAAGCTAGCTCAAGGCCACGCGACAGAGCAGTTTGCACAACTATAAGCATGCAACACGACTAGAACATGGGCAACCTTATCTTATTCGTTGTCAAATTGAACTTCAAAGCCAAGAAGAATGACAGGCCTTGTACAAGACAAGAGTTCCCGCACGCGATATGCCTTGGGCGACAGGGGAGCTCCCACGTGCAACAAGCCTTGGATGAGATAGAGCTCTTGCACGCCACAAGCTCCCCACTTTGATAAAATGACAGCGAAGAAAATTAGGTGAACACAGCACCCACACGCAAGATTCTCCCGTTAGCACAATGCAGGCAAGTAAAGAACACCCAAGTCATGCCTTTCGGCAATGACTAGCAACGTTGGCAAGCACGGAATCCAAACTACTGGTTCGCCCATTAGAAACAACTTTGGCGAGCACATTTGAAACTGACGATCTAAGCGCATGCCCAAGTGCGGGATCTGAGCAAAATGATCTAGAATCTTCTAGACCTAGTGAGCGCACTAATCCGACAGAATGTCCAAAAGCTTCCTTCGGCCCATCTGTCGATCATCTGACATAAGCTTTCAAGAACTGCTCTAGCAACCATCTAAAAGTGGCTTAAGAGCCACACACTTGGCCTATTGACAACCACACATGTGAAAGAGGGTTTGTCTATATAAAGGGTGTGTCAACTTCGTGAGTCCTTTAAACGAGACAAGGATGTGCCAGCTTATGGCGTCGAGATCAAAGCTGTGAGAACCAAACCTGCCGGATGAGAAGACACTGCATTAGCGCTAGGATCTTGGGGAGCCGGAGGAGCAATTTCAGAAGTAGGAGCATCGTTTGAGGGCCCAGCCACAGCTGTAGAGTCTGGTTAGGGATCAATGGCAGTAGATCGAAAAATTAGAGCTCGTCACCATCTAACCCTTGCAGTGACTCGATAGGCTCAGACTGATTACCTGCCTTGACGTGTTTAGGCTCGTTTTGCACTTCGATAAGCCTAGGTTGGTCACGAACCTCAGTAACCCCAGGCTGATTGCGCGGCTGTTGAGGAAGCCATAGACCTTCGAGATTATCCAAGTCTCCAGACCTTGTGAGTCGGACTCATCCTTGGTCTCAGGAGGATGCCTCATTAGCATTGATATTGATAACAAGAAATGAGAACTAGTTACTAATGAGTTAGAAAAAGCATGTGGGAGACATATGAGCGTAGCCAATTGCTTGGATGCAAGGTTAGCGAAGTCCCTTGCACATTGTTATAGTGCTCACCGACCAAGCAAGGACGTATGGGCGGTAGCAGATTTGAGGTACCCTCATATATTATGCTTGCGATTTTCTTGTCTATTCTAACAGTTGTGATCATATTAGGCAGGTGTCCAAAGAAAGGCACTAGCCATTGTCCTGTAAGGCAGCAAGCCAGGGAGAGCTTAGTTCGACATAGTCGGATCAGAAACAACTGGTGGTAAGCTCGCGAAGGTAGATTGCTGGTCCTTATGAGCAAAGAACCAAGGTGCGACTTAACACACGATCCATGATTAACAGTTGAATGTCCAAGCAATTGCACTTTACAGACTCTACAAAGACAAAGACTTGGAACTGTACTAGCAGTAAAAACTTATTGTTATTATTTTAACATTTGCTGCAATTATGTTCTTACTTGTTCCATTTGATTGGAAATACTACATTATGAAACGAAAGACCATTTATTTTTATATGTACAATGATAATCCTCCATGTTTGATAGACATGTTGCAGGAATAAAAGAAGACGCGAGACGGGCATAAATAAATCCCTAAGCGAACAATGCGCGAGACGGGCACAAATAAGTCCCTAAGTGAGAAGAAGACGCGAGACGGGCACAAATAAGTCCCTAAGCGAAAAATGTGCGAGACGGGCACAAATAAGACCCTAAGTGAGAAGAAGACGA
This sequence comes from Heritiera fomes, assembly GCA_032173925.1. Lineage (NCBI taxonomy): Eukaryota > Viridiplantae > Streptophyta > Magnoliopsida > Malvales > Malvaceae > Heritiera > Heritiera fomes. The sequence continues at coordinate 7,134,951 of JAPDPM010000022.1, read as the reverse complement.
AGACGCTAGAAGGGCAAAATAAGACCCCCAAGCGGGCAAAATAAGACCCTAAGCATGACGAAGATGCTAGAAGGGCAAAATAAGACCCTAAGCATGACGAAGATGCTAGAAGGGCAAAATAAGACCCCAAGCGGGCAAAATAAAACCCTAAGCATGACGAAGACGCTAGAAGGGAAAAATAAGACCCCAAGCGGGCAAAATAAGACCCTAAGCATGACGAAGAAGCTAGAATGGCAAAATAAGAATCCAAGCGGGTAAAATAAGACCCTAAGCATGACGAAGACGCCAAGCGGGCAAAATAAGACCCCAAGCGGGCAAAATAAGACCCCAAGCATGACGAAGACGCTAGAAGGGCAAAAATAAGACCCCAAGCTGGCAAAATAAGACCCCAAGCATGACGAAGACGCTAGAAGGGCAAAAATAAGACCCCAAGCTGGCAAAATAAGACCCTAAGCACGACGAAGACGCTAGAAGGGCAAAATAAGACCCTAGACGGGCAAAAATATCTCTAAACGAGGTACGTTACTATTTTATCATATTACATTTAACACATTATGTTGGCATCTCGGATATAAACGATATTATATTCTAACAAGTCCTTAAGCGGATAGTACGCAAGACATGACCAATACTCCAGTAAAAGTTCTTCTTTGGACACAAAAAGTCACAAAGAAAAGCTTGGGGAGCACACATTATGCAGGTTGTAAGGTATGGCACGAGGCACGTTACAATTTTATCATTGAATATGTGCTACAATTGATAAACAAAATGCATTTAATGTATTATGCTGGTATTCCGGATATAAAAACAGTGTTATAGTCTTATCATTTCTATAAAGTCCCTATGCGAAAAATGTGCAAGATGGGAAATTCTCTAAAAGTCCCTAAACGACAATGCGCGAGATGGGCAATTCTCTAAAAAGTCCCTAAGCACAAAACGGTGCGAGACGGGCAAATTCGAAAATCCCTAAGCGAAAAGTGTGCGAGATGGGCAAATGAAAAGTCCCTAAGCACAAAAGCGTGCAAGATGGGCAAACCAAAAGCCTGAAGCGAAAAATGTGCAATGTAGGCTACGCATTTACTTGAAGCAAAAAAGTGTGCGATGTAAGTCATGCATGACGTGCTTGAGCTTGAAGCAGTAATTGAGCGACATAAGCCCCATATGTAAAGGAACTTGAAGCAAAAAAAAAAGTGCACGAGGAAAGCCTGATTACTACGAGGTAAATGTATAGTTGCTTCTGTAGATGAGTTTAAAAATGGGCTGATCGGTTTGTAAAAGACTAAGCTCTTTCACAAAAAACTAGGGAGCAATCTAGATTAACTTCTGCCTCAAAAGGAGCATCGATTCTAACAGGCACACAAGCATCTACGCCCTGAGCTGCTATAATTATCTAAATCATCTTCGTCCAAGCCTGTGAGAACCCCGACTATCTCGGGTCAACGAAAAGGCTCTTAAGGGCTGGTAAGATCAGATAGATCTTTATAAATGCCTATTCTCAGAAAATGTTCCAAATCCTCAACATCAAGATCAAGCTTCAACCAATCCGGAGCATGCCAAGCACAAATCGCATCTGATGAAACCAAAAGGCTTTGGTGGCTCCGTAATCTTGTAATTTCTCCTAATAACTCTTGGTTTCGATCAGCTAAGACCTTGAATTTGAAAAGAAGGGTGGTATATTCCACTGGAGAAGCATTTAGCTCAGAGAAGAAAAACGTATCCCGGTAGTGTTCTAAAAAGACACTTGACAAAAGAAATGATGACACGAAGTCGTTTCTACTACAAATAATAATGAAGTTCACTAGTTAAGCCCTCAAGTGAAGATGAAAAGATTCTTGTGATAATCCCAAGAAGAGGGCAGCAAAAGAATTTGAAAAGCTCATTCTTTATATACTCTTTCACAAGGTAAACCTTGTAAAAGAGTGGGGAGCAATTGATGTGGACTAGGTCAGTTATTATTGGGCTTTTCTATAAATCAAGTTGAAGACCATTGAGCCAAATGATAATCTAAGCCCAAGAAGAAAGAGGACTCAGAAGGCCCATAAATGATCCACTGGGTTATTATTTAAGCTATAGGGCTTAAAGGTAATTACACGCAAAATAACTCCTATAAATAGGTCACAGGTATCATTCTTAAAGGCTAAGCTCTATTTGCCTACTGAAACCCTGTCAAAACCCTGTCTGACTTAAGCATCGTAGTGCGCGCGCATGGGAAAACCCCTGCGCCCCCTGATAGTTTTCTCTCTTGCAGAATTCTTGAAGACAAACTAACACGAAGATCGAGGATTTGACGTCAGCATATTTTTATTGTTGTTTTGTGCAACAACAAATCTAATGTTCGATTCCCCAGTCTTCCCTTTACCTCTTATGAACAAAAAAAAAGTGATTTGATAAACATATCAAACAAATTTGATTGCAGTCGAAAAAGATTGTCATACCAAAAGTGAGACATAGTATTAAAATCATTTCATTCAAACATTGATTAATACGCTCATTTTACATCAACTAATAATTTTAGAATGATAAAAATAGATTTTTGATACCTAAAAAAACATAAGATATCAAATAGAAAATTCTATATACAACTTTATTTTATAACAAAAATATCTTTAAGGGAAATTTTTTTTTGTTCATATGAAGGTAAAAAAAAATAAAGAGATTTGAACATCGGATCTAATTTCTCTGCAAAAGAATAACAACGGCTAGATCGAACATTGGCCTTTTAAGAGAAAAAAAACTTTATTAATTTAATAAAAATTACTTAATTATCTCTTCCATTTTTTTCTTTTTCCTCTTCTTCCTTTTTTTTCCCTTCTCTTTTCTTTCCAAAATCCTACGGTTGGCTTCCCGCCAATGAGAGCTACCACTCACTAACAGCAATTTGCTTCATAGAAATATATCAAAGTTTTTTTCCCTTCTTCCTCTTTATACTTCTAGTCTCTGTTTCTTTCAAAAATGTCAAAAACACAGTAGATTTAAAAAAATAAAAATAAACCTCACGATTTTAAATCCAAAATTCTCTCTCTTCCACAAGCAAAATAGCCTTTAACTTTCATTATGTTTCTCTTCTCTTGATGACCTACGATGTTTCCACATTTCGAGCCCAAAAATCCCTTGAAACTCCCATGTCTAAGACTTTATGGTCATGTTTGGTGCATAAGATGAGAATATGATAAAATAATATAAGATTATGGATAGGATAAAATTAGATTATATCATCCTATCTTATGTTTGGTGTGTGTAAGGATTAAGAATAGGATATGATGATTTTTTATGTCTTTCACAATATTTGTTATGTGTAAAATTAAAAATAGTATAAAATAATTTTTTTAAGTACTCTTTTTTAAAGTAACATAATTTAAATTTATAATTTTTTTGTTATAAATATAAATGAAAAATTAAAAATTTAAATATTATTTATAATACTATAATTAATAGTCCAATTTATTAGTTGATTTTTTAATAAAAAATTACTTCTAAAAAATTTATATTACTTTTTCAAAAAAATTATTTTGTTAAGAAATGAATTTTTATAAAAAGCATTTCTGTATTTTTTTATTTTTTTATTTCTTTTATATGATTTAAATTTAAAATAATTTTTTATTGTAAATTAAATATATTTTTTTTAGAAAATTGAGTTTTTCTTGGAAATAAGTTTATTTTTTTATTACATTAAATTTTCCAAAAGACTATTCTTAAATATTTTTCTTTATTTTTATGGTTTCTTTATCTTCTTTTTTTTTGTCAATTATAAGGAAATATACAAAACAAAAAAAAAAGAAAAATACAAGTTAAATTTAATAATTCAATTTTGATGAATTAAAAAATATATAATTTCTAATAATTTATTGTTAATAGTCATTTTTCTTTCATTTTTTAGGCAAAAAGAAAAAAAGTAAGAAAGAAAAAATAAAAATTTAAATGTAAGAAAAAACTAGTTAAAAAGTATATTTTATAATAATTTTTATGTTTGAAAATTTATTTTCTAAAAAATAAAATTTAAAAATTGTGTACAAGAAAATATTACTTTATCAAAATTATAGTTTTTCTTTAATCAAAAACAAGAAAAAAAAAAGAAAGAAAGAAAAAGAAGGAAAAATGAAAAAGAAGGAAAAAATTATATTAACTAATTAAAGATCCTTACTATTTTATTAAATATTTAAGTTAATTTTTAAATATAAATATTAAGGATAAAATAATAAAATATGAGTATTTATTTCTAATCCTATGGGATTAGGAATAATCCTCACATTTTGAAGAGGATTGAGTTATCTTATACTAAGAGGATGACTAATCCTCCTTGCAATCTAATCCTCCCCTTCATGCGTGCACCAAACATAAGATAAAATAATTATAATCTTATACACCAAACATGACCTATATGTACTATTTAAAAATTAATTAAATAAAAAGAAAAAGGAAGTCAAAAATAACGTTTTGATTTTTATTAAAAACAAACCATTGCTGACGAGTGACAATCAGCCATTGAATTCTAGTTGTGATGGTTGTTTAGCTCAAGATTATAAATGTTAAAAGGTTTATATTGATTTTGATTGTAATGATTATAAAAAATTTTTAAATTTTTAATTAAATTATGTTTACTAATTGATTATAAAAAAATTAAGTTGTATATAAAATTTCTTTATCAAATCAATATTAAGAATATTACCAATTTGTTAAGTTTTTAATGGTAAATTCCATCCAACTTCTTAACATTTAATCTTAATTCAACTTTAGTCCATTAATTTAAAAAATGGACACTTCGTCCCAAACTTTACTATTCACAGGACAGCTAAATACTTTCGTTAGTCAACTGTTAAGCAAACTGTTAAAAGCTTAATTTTGAGACCATTTTACCCCTTACGCTATTTGAAATGCTTTAAATACTTGCCACAATCAAAGATGAAGAAAGAAACACTAAGAAGGGGAGGTACCACTAGGCTTTGAAAGGTTTTTTTTGCTTGTATTTTTGTTTATTTATTTACTTTAGTCCATTAATTTATTATTTATTATTTACGGCTTATTTTTTTTGAAATGTATTTAAGAAAGGGAAGATTTTAGAGAAGTTTTTGTGAAAAAGTGAAAGAACCCTACAAGAATAAGGAAACAGTAAAAAAAAAAGATAGGAAAGGAAAAATTCGATAAATGAGAAACGGTTTGGATTGAAACTTTCAAGGAGGATAATTTTGTCATTTCACTTATTCTTTTAACTATTATTAACAGTGTTAAGATTTTTGAGGTGGAGTATCTATTTTTGAAACTAATGGACTAAAGTTGGATTATGGCCGAACATTAATGCATTGAATGGAATTTACCCAATTTTTAAGCATTTAAACATTAAAAGGTCAAGCCTTAGGAAGGAAAAAAAAACACTTATGTACAAAGTCAGGCAAAGTCGCTATAAAAATGCCCAAAAATGAAGTGAGCATGTTTGAGAATGCCTGCCGCCAGTTGGATCAAATGCGGAGTGCTGTTTATGGGCTGAGCTAGAAGATCTGTAACTTTATAGGTATTAAAGAGAATTTTAAATCTGGAATGGATTCAATGGTAAGCAAATAAGCAATGACGTGTAATTGGAAGGCTCCACCTTTACCAAATAAACCACCCAAGACAGCAAGGCCTGCACTGAACCACCACCACCCAACACAAAAAGCACATAAAAATGTAATTGCGTTGTCGAAGTATTTGCCGAGCACTCCACTAGTTTTACAGCTCAGCCTAATTCTCTCAAAATCTAGAAAAGAAAATCAAATGAAATTTGTAGAGACGTAGCATACTTTTCACAACATTTTCCCCATTTTTGGTTCAAACTTAAGCAAGCATAAATAAATACTCACATGTCTAACATCAAGCCATAGGGTCCTGTCCCAACCATGATAGATAACAAGCCATACTATCTTATGCATGTGAAAATAGCTATGCAGTGTACACCAGTCGCTCTATTCAATGAAGTAACATCCATGCATATTGAGTATCAATGAATCGAGTACATATTGCAATTATCATGCTCCTTTGAAATTGAAATGGAATTGGAGCCACCATATAAATCATAGCATTAGCAGCTCATCCTCATTTTTCAAACATAGGACACCACAATCTTCATCTCAAACAAATATTCTCCCACAAAATATCATCAACCAAATGCATAGATACTGCTTACTTATACCATGAAATTACTGTTTATTCTTCTCTGCATTTTTTTCTTTTTCTACAGCAATCAGAGATAGGTAGCTTAATAATACCATAACCAAAGCAAAGCCTTTTTCACAACATCTCCCTTTCGTATGAAGGCTACTAACAAACCAGTGATTATACAAACTCAGGCATGCTCATCCAAAAATTGCGTCAAGGCTTTAATCCTAAAAAACCTTTAATAAAGCATTGAGACACAAGTACACAACCAGTCAAATGAACACTCGTCCTCATCGAACTATTAAGTCCTAGAGGTTCTCATCCGATGAACCATTATCATTTACCATTTTACTTGCATAGAAATAAGCAAAATTATGGATAAACAGCACCTTTGAAAGACACGAGTTTTCCCGCTTACTGCTCCTTGTGGTAATATTTGAAAGGATTACTGACAAAGATAAATTAAACATCATAAAACAAAAGAAGTTCGACCTCCAACCTATTTGCACAAGGAAATAAGAAATACATCAATGCAAAGAACAACACAAAGCATGAGGAACACCAATAGACTGAAGCACCTAATAGGAAGTATAACATTGAGCCATCACCTGCTTTCTCTTTTCTCATCTCTCTCGCACTTATATGCTTCTTTCATTGCCTTTCTGAGCAAATCCCAACACTTAGGCTTCACTTGTTAAGAAGAAAAGAACATGATGAAGATGGAAAATTTATTATCTAATGATTAAGCTATAGGAAAATGGTTATGAAATCTAATCATTGAATTAACTATTTTTCCATCCTCACCCTTTTTTTTCTTCCCTGCTAAGCAAAACCTTAATATCTGATATTCGTACAAAGGGTTGAAAATTAGAAATTTAATGATTTTTCCTTCTTTGTAAGTGGTTGTTTTCATGCACAGATGACTACATAACAATTTTTTGCAAAAACTATTTAACAATGCACAGAACATATTCCCCCTTAATGCTAATTAAGTTCCTTTCTGGCATGTTTTATCACTATCTAATATACAACTCTTTTTTTCCATGTGATAAAACATAAAGGGTAAAGAAGAATGTTATCACCAATCGTCTAAGTTCAGTTTCTAAATAATTACACCAGTGTAAAGAGGAAGCACAATCAGAAATTAGTCTTACAGAGATTGGGCAATTTTTACCTAGAAGTTGTCTTTGCAAAACAAGAAGCTGTTGGAAAGAATAGCTTTCTGAAAGGTGCAAATCAAACTCTGGAAAATGCAATATTTTCATAGAGACAGTCCTTAACTTTTACCAAACAATACCCTGTTGCTTCACTACAAACACTAACATAAAATGGATAAAAAAAAAAACCAATTCAATGTATACTAAAAGTACTTACTTTCAGGAGTCGACTTCAACTTCACAAGCCAAAAGACTTTAAAAAATACAAACACATCATCATCATAAATAAATCATTTCTAGAAATCAATACCATGACAAATGAATTTGACACTCAAGCCCTAATAATACAATAAAACACTCGGCGTTGCAGGAGCAGGAGCCTAAAAGTGCATGTAGGGCTTGTAAGCCATAGACAGAGAAAAGGAATGAAAACTTGCCATTGTTGCAAAATGTTAATAGTGTATGATGTAAAAAGCAAAGGGAATTATTACAGGGATAACATTAGAGAACATTCAAGTGTCCATGCACAAGTTAAGCAAACACGGCAACACAAAAGGACCAATATTTGAAAATTCAAGGTAAAGAAAAAACATAAATTAGATGAGAGTTGAAATTTTAAGAAGGGAGGAGAGTATCCCAACAAAGACAAAAGTAGGCGTGTAAAATGGGCGGGTTGGGATGGATCGGGCCAGCTTGTGTGGGTGCGGGCCTAAACGGGTTAAACCTGTTTTTAAACAGGCTAAATTTTATATATCCAATTAGTTTTTAATGCGGGACAGACTGGCCCCAGGTGATTTTTTTAAAAAATAAAAATAGAAATAATAAAAATAAAATTTTAAAAAAATCATTAAAATCCACATATACATACAATCCAAATATAGTTACAATTCACTTATAATATTTTAAAATAAAAAATTATAAATTTGAAAAAAACATAAATTTCTATTAAACTTTAAACTTTCCCAATATTTTTTTTCTCACTATCATATATACGTATACATATAAATACATATATATATATATGTATAAAATGTCATGGCTTGAATTTAAAGTAAAATTATATGAATTCATTTTTTTTGTTAGAATACAATAAAATCAAGTCATATATTATTTTGATAAGAAATAAAAATACATTAATAATATAATTAAAAAGCTAATTATATATAAAATTAAAAAAGAGCCTAAATGGGTCGGCTCACGGACCGGCTCGTATTTGTGTGAACAAGCTCGCATGGGCCAATCCTTTTAAACAAGCCTAAAAAAAATAAATCTAACCCTTAAAAAGCCAGTAGGTTTAATGAACTAACCCATGGGCTTAAGCCCGTTTTACACTCCTAGACAAAAAAACCATCAAAAGGACAATTGTTGCCAAAATATGTTTAAATTAGCAATTCAGTTATTTAGAGATAAACTATATTTGAAATTGAAAAATCTTGTCTTCATTGTCTTTGTCACATCCCAAAATGTACAGTATTTACCATATTATAACACCACACTTGACGGTTGGGCTGTCTGCGATGCCTTTATCACTCACTTATGAAAAACATTAACTACTATTATACTTAAATTAAATCAGTAGTAGATGAAAATATTTACTGCAATATATATAGTATGTACACGTGTTCTACATCCTCGATACATGAATTATACAAATGTACTATTGTACAACTATGTCTAAAAACATGTAAAAGAAATACTACCTCCAGGATCCACTAAGTGTTGCCTCGGGATCAACTACAACGCAGCCAGATCCATGAAACGGAATCGCTGAAGATAGTCTGTGGAGTGAGAAAATAAAGGGGTGAGCTAACGTGCTTAGTAAGAGAATTGTATGTAAAACTGATACTATAAAATCTATATGCTAAAAACATTTGCATCCTAATAGTTCACTAAGCTCAAAACAGGATGGATAATATAGCCGGCTAGGAATACCAGATGGAGTATGGGAGGTATTTTAGAATACCGTACGTGTCCCGGCTCCTAGAAGTGACTATAGGGAGTAATTGTTTTCTTTTGATATTCAAATCCAAGTAAAACATTAAATATTCACATGATAAAACATTTAAGTAAATAAATAAGGAATTAATATTCCATTCACAAATACTCATTTCCACACTTGTAAAACACCGTATAATATTTAATTCAACACGTAGTATATCAAAAAGCTCAGTAGCTGTAAATAATTTAGTACCAGCAAAAGGTTCAATGAAAAGTACAATCATCAGTACAATATCATGGAGACCAGGCAAGACCCTAAATATATTATGCTATAATAATATCCCGAATAGGGAAAATAATAACACATGAGATTTATGGTCATAGTCTATGAGGTCCACAGTGTGCACCGATCAGGTGTCCACTGGGACGCTGATAATAGGATCAGTATCTATCAGCACTAACACGTGACACGTGAGCATGATATGGGGTTTAACAGTCTCAAAACAGTAAATACGTGATATAAACACCATTTATGTAATCAATTTCACTGAATATATCTTCAAATCAATCCATAAATATTCATATGGAAAATATTTTCATCTTATAAATAACAATTTATAAAATATTCATACTGTAATAATCGTTCCAGAAAATGTTCTAAATATTTATAGAACAGTATAAATCACATGCTGGTACTTTCACATAATTAAAATTCCTTAACAGGAATCTTTAAATATAGTTTTTCGGTAAACTATAAAATTATGCAATTTAATGAATTTCATGGAAATTTCCCAAAATTCCACTTATTTCCACTTTAGAAAAATACTAGAAATATTTTCTAAATATTTTTATAATTTTCGGCAGAATGACAGCTATTTCTAACCTAGCCTTCCTGCATGGAAATTACAATTTATAATTTCAACAACAGCCACAATTTCACCAAATTTCACCACTTTCAAAGGCAATTTATATCCAAATTATTTTATAAAAATAGTGTGAACCCAACTATGCATTTACAGTATTCCTATAGTTCACACATGCATCCCTTACCTGTCTTATGAAGCTGAACTTCCCAGTTACGCTAACCGAAATCCGTCAACTCGGGCTGCAAAATAATTTTATAAAAAATTATTAATATTTTTCTTCTTATTTTTAAGCCACTAACTTTCATAAAATGCAGCCACTAATGTCGTAACATAAACATAACTAGTATAAATTATATTGGTGCTAAAACCCAATTTCTTCATTTTTGTTCTTTTTTCGGTTCTGGTTCCACCAATCTTTCTATTTTAAGTTCTATAATTATTTTCTACCATTAGGCCCAAAATTCAGCATATCTTCATGCTTAAACAAGGTCATGGCCGAAACCCTCATCATGGCCATTTCCTTGACTTTCAATCCTTTCTTTAATTTCTTGTTTCCTAATTGGTAGGTTCTTGTTCACGTGAACCTTTCCCTCTTATTTTCCTGCATGATTCATAGAATTTCCTACTCTCTCATGTCCAAACCGAAACCCCCTCTTTCACTAGCCAAATTTGATTCTCAATCATCTCAAGTTCCCAAGCTTTCTATTCATTTTATTTATATTCCATTAATCATTCCTCATCACTTTTACACAAATTCCAGCCAAGTTTTCTTGCTTGTTCTCATCTATATCAAGATCTCAATTTGTTCCATTCTCATATTCAAAAAAGATTTAACTAAAAACAAGGCTATATCTATGTTTGTTGTGTTGTAAAACATAGAAATATACTATTGAATATCAAGAAAACCATGAGAATCCAAATAGCTTACCTTGACCGAATGACACTTCCAAAACAGAATTGTTTTCTACCTCACGTCAGCCTTACTTTGCTTGTTTCTTAGCTATTCAAATGATGGAGGAAAGGTTGATGGGGAAGGGTTAGATGGTTAGCTATCAAAAGGATATAATTATGTTGATTTTCCTTAGAAGAATGGAAGCCAAAACAGGAACACACAATGAAATACCAAATTGATTTCTCGTGGATCAGCAGGGGAATCGGTAAGGAGAGGAAATTTTGCTGAAGTTTTGTTCTCTTTAACCATTCATTTATTCAAGATATCCAATAGGAGCTTGTCACCTTTTTACTTATCCATTTTCCTTCATCATTTTATGTCTTATTAAGCATTAAAATGGCCAGCAATAGCAGTAAAAAGGAACGGTTGAGAGAGCTCTCATCGTTGTCCGGTTTGACCAAGTTTTTCTCTTCTTTTTGTAAGCTTCAACCAATGAAAATTATTTACATGGTAATTTCTAACTTCTCTTCCTTTTTGTACTACTTATATTACACATTTTATACTATAAAAATAGTTAAATTTTCTTTAAGTGCTTCTAACTGAGCAGCTCACGGCAGAAATGAAAAGTGGCGTACTGTCCACAATTTGGTTGCACTTTCCTTGATTTATTTTGCCTCTCTTGAGTCATAATTCAACCAATAATTTTCCGCCATATTGTCAATTAATAAATTCCTCTTTATCTATCATCATCATCCAATTTTACACCATAAAATTTGCAACACAATTGCATCCAATCGTGTATCATAGCAACAGCCAAATTGTTGCATTGCACTTTACTTCTCATCTCATTTGTATACTTCACCCAATCAAGTTTAATCACATGTCCAATAATTAATTTTCCCTCTATTATAAATACATTTATTTGAATTTTATGCCATGAAAATATCACTTCCATTTTAAAATTTCAGATTTGTTTTCTTCCTTTATTCCATACTTTCAATTCATCATTCAATGTTTGTTTTTTCTCTTATACACCATATCTCAATTCATAAATCCAATAATTCCATAATTTAAAGTGGAAATCCACATTCAACATTTATTTAATTCCACTAAATAATTGATTTTCACTATCAATAATTTACAAAATATAGTGTACATTATTATAAAAATCGAGTCTCACAGTCTTCACCCAAGATTTACAAACTTAAAAGGCAGAAATGCCAAAAGATTTCATAAGAAGCCATCAACAGTCAATATTCAACCATCATTTTTCATACTCATTCACCTTTGATTATTGTCAAATATGTGTTAAATCATCATTAACATCATCGTCAGAGCCTTTATCCTAATAGATTGGAGTAGGTTATATGAATTAATATTTGAAATCATGTTAAATCATTCATATAAATTTTCCTCCTCTACACATTCCTATCAAAGACAATACCTTCATCCAACTCTAATATCTCAATATCTTTCTAAATTACTTCCTTCTAGGTCTTTTTCAGTCTTGCTCTAGTCTTAACACTTCTTTCATCATTCATAGCTTCCACTCTCCTAACTGGAGCATCTATAGCTTGATGTTGCATGTGTTCATACCCACGTAAACGACCTTCATACATCTTGTCTTCGATAGGTACTACTCCAACCATCTTGCGGATGTCTTCATTTCACATTCTATCATTTCCTGTATATCCACACATCCACCGCAATATTCGCATTTTTGCTACACTCATCTTTTGTAAACACGATCTCTTAGTTGCCCAACATTCACTATCATATAGCAATGTTGGTCTAACAACTGTCATGTAAAACTTGTCTTTCAATCATATAACAATTCCTTTACAGCAAAGCACACCTATGACACTTCTTCGCTTACTTTATCCAATCATATAGGAATTCCATTATCAAATATGTTTTAAATATGCTTAAAAAATTGTTAGATTAAACATGAAATCCTTTCTAACTGCCTCAGCAAAATTCTCAAAAAATGAGCCTTAAATCTTCCATAAATGCTGATGGTGAGGTAAGTCTTAGAACCAGGTCGAGCACATTTACATTACAACTCTAGAACTTTCGAGGAGAAAAGCTAATACCTAACAAAATCATTCAGGTCTGGCATGCATCTCCTCTACTAGATCAACAACTTGCTAAGATACTAACACAATGATATACCAACAAATCGATGAAATTATAAGATGCCTAAGCATATAAAGTGCTATTACCATACTAGTAGACACTTATTTTGATCCCTTTTAAGTGCTCAATTCCTAAACCATTGTAATCCATGCTAAAGATTGACAGAGTCATCTAATTTATAATTAAAAAAAAAGAAAGAGAAAAAAATATTAGATGAAAAACTTTATTCACATATTTATTTGGCAGTGAGGACCGCGGGGGGAAGGTTCAAAGTAGTGCAAGGATAAAAAGAACCATGGCAGCTGAGCTGAGATAACGGCATATATATAAACACATATAACGACAACATGGGATGAGATTTGTTGCAGAGATCTCATATCTAACTTACTAAAGCACAGTTATATATGTTTTAATTAGCATTTTTATGCAAAATTGATAGAAAGGTTAATTGCCAACCTCCCAACCACCTATCAAGAAGACAAAAGGCAAGTAAAAGTGTGATTAATACACTAAGACAGCCATTCAAATTTTAAATTTCAGAAATTTCAGGTCAAGTGCAACAAAAATATACCAAAAAAGGTAAGAGTAGCTAGTTAACCACGAATGTCATCCTTTATCAATTATCCATATTCATTCGTATCCAAGTATTACTTCAAAAAACAAAGTCATCCCTGTATAAAGGCAAAAGGCAGGCAGAAATCACAAAAGCACACACAAATTCAACAAATGAAACATTGAAAAATAATCCAGAAAATCTGACCTAGAGTATTTACAATAGCCTTTCTAAAGACAAAAGCTAAATCCAAATAAGCCTTAGCACCACGTGTAAACTGCTGATACCCCATGCATAGAAAGAAATTGAAACAGTCATATTAATGCCAGGAAACACCTTAGAAATGTGTTTAAGGGGAAAAGAAACAAATTACAAAATATTCATAAGCAAATTTAAGGAGTAATGCAACTACCATGAAAACCGAATGCTCATAATGACTTGATATTAAAAACATAATCAAATAAAATTCATAGTTTTAATAAAGAAGAAATATCACATAAGTAGGAAACGCAGGGAGGTGCGAAACTTATAATATTCTTTTATGTATGGAATTTCTATACAACCTTATCTATTCACATGCCAAGATGAGTCCACTACATCAAGTCATGCACCACGCAGATAAGAACCAAACTCATAGAAATATAGCTCAATTCCCGGGTGCCAAAAGAGACAATGCCATACTCACCTAAATCTACGAAAACCAGTCTAGTTCTAACAAAACACGCGGAAAAAGAGAAGAGTAGCCCAACATGCATAATTCATAAAAACAGCGACTTTCCTAAGACCTTGCAATCATGCTATAAGAACGAGCGAATCTAAAAGTCAGATTGCCTCCTTGAACACTAGCTTCAGCCTCCACAGGATCATGCTCGTACGGCTTCCTGCAACCAGGACAACGTCCATCCTCCTCAAGAATCCTCTTGTGACAGAAAAGACAGAGCCGGAAACCACATAAACATGGCAAAAAACTTGAGTCCGTGAAATCCAAATCCTCATAGCATATGGGACATGATGAAGGCACCGAAAATGCACTGCTACACGCACATGACACCCCTCCTTGACCAAAATGCCGGCCTGAAGCTGGGAAACTCCGCTGCTTTGACAAATTAGGAAGACTCTCAGGACGAAAAGCATCATCAGCCCTCCATGCCCTGCTACTCCCTGCAGCCCTCTGCATCATTCTTGGACATTCCGGCTTCGAATTCCTCAAATCTGATCCTGCCCCATGCGAACCTAACTGGGGATTTGGCTCTTGCCCAGGGGTCGATTCAAAACAAGGATTTTCCCTGTTATTCTCGTGCTGCTCCCTTTCTTGCTTGTCATCATCGGCAGCCAATGCATCGGCAATCGCCTCCCAATCATCCAAGCATCCACCATCGCCTTCTTCTTCTTCTGTGATGCTACCAGAACAGCATCCGCCACTACTTGTGCTGCTGCTTCTGCTACTGCTGCTATTGGTGAAGCTTGTACACGAATCCGTTCCTCCCAACAGGCAGCTGCCCGTGGGGCTATTTGAAGGCGAAGAATCAGAATCGCTCTCGTGTTGGACCGATCCATTTTCTCCTTCTCCGTTTGCCTCAGCAATACTCCTCATCTCTAAATTCTCCAAGGAACGGTCCCTTTCACCCCGCTGAGTTTGTTTCGAGTCGCCGCCGTTGGTTCTCTCCTTGCAACAACCCTTGCTCTTTACCGCACCTAACAAAAATCAATATTGAAAAAATTAATAATAACAACGAAAAAAAACCTATTTAAAAAAAAAAGAAGCCGTCCATTAACAAACTTTGAGAAAGCCACTGCTCACGGCGGGCATCCAGTTTGCACTGCTTCAATTTTGCAGACCTCTGAAAAATCCCCACAAAAACAAAAAAACATTAATAAAAACCGAAATAAAAGTTCGAATATGAATAAAGAAAATAAAAAAGAAGTCCATACTCTCTTCTTTCTGGAGAAATCTTTGCAGTTAGAGGCTGAAGGAGAAGAAGCGTTGTTGATCGAATCAGAATCCATAGCTTCCATAGAGATATTATAAATCAATTGGAGATAAAATAAAAACCCTAATTTGGTTGGTTTTTTTTTTTTATTAGAGTTTTGTTTGAGTTCTCTTCGTTTTGGTTTTGAGAGAAGAAAGGAAAACAGAGAATGGATAACGGAAACTCCTCTGCTCCGCTCACCTTCGATTCCTGCCTCTACCAAACAAGGCCCAAGCGTCTCATTTATAAACTTTTTATGTGACGAAAATAACCCTACTTTTTAAATTTAACTATGGGTAACCCATCAAGAATTGAACCGAGTTTTGGTAGAAAATGAGGCATAATTTACGAGGTGGCGAAACTGGGAAGTGAACAGAAACGGTGTCGCATGAATTAGTGGGCTGGGCCTGGGATTTACGCTTGAGTGGCAAGGTAAAAATAGGGTTAAAAATTTTTTTTGGAGGTAAGGAAAAATAGGGTTAAATTTGAAATTATGCTGCTTCTTTCTTTCTCTCTTTCTTTTGACTTTTGGGTGGCATTTATTGGACGTTTTATGAATTAATTAGGATAATTAATGGTTTTTGTATTCTTTGAAAAGGAAATTCTAGGTAATAAATGCAAGAGAATTTTTTTTTGTTTTTAATTTTGATTTGGCAATTTGGCTATTAGGACTTATATTATCGATGTATAATGTTAGTGAAAAGAGATGTAAATAGGATATTTTATAAATGGTTATTTGCATTATCTGAGTCGATTAAGAAAGATTAGAATATCTAATAATCACATATAATTATTTTACTATTTATCACAAATTCGAATAGTAATATTAGAGCATTTTATTGCTTGAATTCAATTATGAATAATAATTTTTAAATATATATTTATAAATAAATTATTTATTATTATTAATATAATACTTAAGTAAATTAATTCATTAAGTATTTTAATTATGATTTTTAATATTAATTTATTTTTATGAGTGAATTTAAATTTATTAATTTAATTTTTCTTAATAATATGCATTAAAATTGATTTTAAATTTAAATTTGATAAATAAATTTTTACTTAATAAATATGTATTTAATGAATTCGAGTAGCAAAGGATATTTCTCATCTTATATTAGTAGGTTTGGATAGTTAAAATAAAAATATTTTGGTAGATTGATAGTTAATCAAATTCGAATATTATGAAATATAATCGAGTTTCAAGTTCAGATACACAAAATAACGCGTACCATATCCATTGCCATCCCTATAAGTGAGTAATAACCTTAAATTAGGTAAAATTAATCTAAACCATTAACTAAAATTTGAAAGTAAAAAAAAAGTATTAACTCGATAACCCATTCAATCAATGTTTTTGAATAAATAATAAAAAAATAAATTTTAAAATCTCGAAACCGATGCCATCATATCTGAACATAATCTATAATATGCACATGGTAGTCAATTGCTACAGTAAAACAATAGTTGCCTATGTAACTCGGACTTTCTGTGTTGATTTTGTGTAAGGGAAGACGACTGCCATAATTGAGCAATCGACCACCTATAGTTAAGCATTCCACCACCCAAAGTTAAATTATAAGAATAAGCGTAAAATTATGATAATAAGCATAACATTGTTATAATTTAAGTTAAATTATGACGATAAAAGTAAAATTATGATAATAAGCATAAAATTATCATAAATAAATCTAAATTTATTATAATTAAACATAAAAAAAGAGGTTAAAAAATTTATATAAAGAATTTGCAAACGACAATTGACTGCTCGAAAGAGACCTATATAACAATTTCTTTCTGTTAAAAAATTTTGCTGGGTATCCGACTGCCATAGTAGTACAATGTTTTTAAAATAAATGTAAAAAAAAAAAAGGGAAAGAAAAAGGAAGAATGATACATTATGGCTGCCTTTGTTTCAGCAAAGGCCAATGACAAAAGAAACACATTTTTAGCAACTCGAAATTTCAGAAGGTGAGCTTTGGTTCAGGAGACAAGGATTTTAACATGCGGCTAAGAATGGAGAAACCTACCCTGAAGTGAAATTTATGTTTCATGCAATTAAAAGTTTTAGAACAAACAGCTTTCTACCAAAGACTAAGATTACAATTTCCTTTGCTTTGAGTGTAGAACTGCGGTTTTTTCTACCTAAAGAAAGGAAAATGAAGAGCATATGCTAGTGTTTATAGACTAGATAAATATTGATTTGTAACATAATTATATGAGAAATTTGATATTTATATTGTTGTTTTCTAATCTATAAAAAATTAATTTAGAATATTTTTATGAGTTATTTAGATAAAATAATAAGTAAAATTATATTTTATTAAAGAAAAATTTACCTGTTGATTTGTTATATCATTATTTACATATTTTTTAAATTTATTATTTATTTGAATTTTCATCAATTTATTGTGAGATATTTAATATCTTATTATATCTTACAGCCTTACAATAATTAAGTTCGATATTTTAAAACCTTACGTCAGACAAACTCTAAAGGGTAGTGAATAACTCCACTATTATTTATGTGAAAAATATGATTTTGCATATCTCTTTTACCTTATAACATATTCATTTTAATTCTTCTTTTTATGGAAGATCTCAAAGAAGAAAAATGTGATCATGATGTGTGGTTTATAAATGGTTCATTCATTTTTAAAATAACTAAAATGCTTAATATTTGTAAATTTTTCATCTTTAGTTTGTTTTAAGACATTAAGGTCATGTTTGGTGCATAGGATGATGGATAGGATAGGATGATAATCATCATATCTTATGTTTGGTGCACACATAGGGAAGGATTGGATTGCAAGAAGGATTAGTCATCCTCCTAGTATAGGATAGCTCAATCCTCTCCAAAAGGTAAGGATTATTTTTAATCCCATAAGATTAGAAATAAATACTCATATTTTATGTTAGCTTTAAATTGCCATATATATTTTGAAATGACAAAAACTTAAGTAAGCTTTAATGTTTTAATTCATATTGTAAATTTGTCTTATCACACATGATTTTCTCAATACATTTCAAGTGATCATATAAAACATTAAGACCATGATTTAATGATGCATACTCTTATTGGTCTTAATACTTTGAAAATGTTTTGAATATTTTAGAAAATCACTTGATGAATTTTTGGACCATATTTTCATCAAAGAAAGTCAAGAAAAACTCCCACAAAAATGCCAAAATGTTTTGGGTTGAATTAGGATCAAAGACCACATTATTTCTAACCCAAAAAGTGCAGGAAATAGCTTTCTGGAGGCATGGGATCGATCTCCTAAGGGAAGGGATCGATCCCTTGAAGGCAGAATGATCCTCAAGCCTAGAATAAGCAATCTGGAAGCTTGGGATCGATCCCCTATGGAAAGGGATCGATCCCTTTGCCCGAAAATAGCCTGTAACGGCTAGTTTTTGTGAGACAACGGTCATATTCAAGTTTTGGCTCCACCCAACGGCTAAAATACATGCAAGGGACTATAAATAGAGGCTTAGAAGCTAAAGAAAGCAATAGGAACAACTAAGCAACATCTTTCATCATCTTATTCATCTTCCTCAAGCCTCAACAACAAATCAAGAGCTACAAAGTCTTCATCTTCCATCATTCACATATCTCTTGTATTTGCTTAGCACAAATAGTGTATAGGCTTTTCTTTGTGCCTAATTTCTGTAATCACTTACCTATCTAGAGGCCCTTCTTTGATTACATTATTTATAACTCATCATTCCTTGTAAAGGAGAGGTTTCTCTTAAACCCTAGAAAAAGAGGGAGGTTTCTCTTGAGCCTAGAAAAAGGGGGAGGTTACTCTTGAGCCTAAGAAAAAGAGAGATTGTAATCACAAATTCAAGATAGTGGATTTGGAGAAAATCCTTGGGAGCGTTTCAAGGTAGAGGACGCAGGCAAGGTTGCCGAACATATATAAATCACTTGCGTACATTTCTCTTTCCCTACTCTCTTTAATTACTTGCAATTATATTTGTGCTTATTGTATTAAATTTGAATTGCATGCTTGCCTAGTTTAGAGAACTTAGAAAATATTCAAATAGGCTAGAGAATTTAGAAGAATCGAAAAACGGGCTTAAGACTAGCTAAGAACCGATTCACCCCTCTCTCGGTATTGCCTATAAGAGCCAACATTTTATTTATTTTATACTTAACATTTATATTTAAAAATTAACTTAAACATTTAATAAAATAATAAGGATCTGTAATTAATTAATTAATATAATTTTTTTCCTTCTTTTTCTTTCCTTTTTTTTGCTTGTTTTTATTAAATAAAAACTATAATTTTGATAAAATAATATTTTCTTGAACACATTTTTTTAAAGTATTTTTTACAAAAAAATTCTCAAACATAAAAATTATTATAAAATATATTCTTTAACTAGTTTTTTTTCATGTTTAAATTTTTATTTTTCTTTCTTAATTTTTTTCTTTTTGCCTGTAAAAAAAGGAAAGAAAAATGACTATTAACCATAAAATTATTAGAAATTATATAATTTTTAATTCATCAAAATTGAATTATTAAATTTAACTTGTATTTTTCTTTCTTTTTTTGTTTTCTATATTTCCTTATAATTGACCCAAAAGAAAGAAGATAAAGAAACCATTAAAATAAAGAAAAATATTTAACAATTGTCTTTTGGAAAATTTATTTTAATTAAAAAAATAAACTTATTTTCTAGAAAAACTCAATTTTCTAAAAATAAATATATTTAATTTATAGTAAAAAATTATTTTAAATTTAAATCATACAAAAGAAATGAAAACAAAAAGGAAAAAAAACTGAAAAAAAATATAGAGAATGCTTTTTATAAAAAATCATTTCTTAACAAAATATTTTTTTTGAAAAAGTAATTTAAATTTTTAGAAGTAATTTTTTATAAAAAAATGAACTAATAAATTATACTATCAATTATAGTATAATAAATAATATTTAAATTTTTAATTTTTAATTTATATTTATAGCAAAAAAATTATAAATTTAAATTAAGTTACCTTAAAAAAGAGTACTTAAAAAAATTATTTAATAATATTTTTAATTTTATATATAACAAATATTGTAAAAGACGTAAAAAAATCATCATATTTTATTTTTAATCCTTATATACGCCAAACATAAGATAAGATGATATAATCTAATCTTATCATATTCATAATCTTATATTATCTTATACTATCTTTATCATATGCACCAAACATAATCTAAACATCTATTGTATTACAAGTTATATGGATCAATTGACACCATATTGGAGGATGAAAGTTGAAGAAAAACAAAAAGGACTTGCTGGAGTTGTTGGCTGAGTAATTGATTGCCTAACTGAAAGGCATGAATTGACAGCAACTGGCGGACGGCATATCTTCCTCTTTCTCTCTCTCATTCTTCTCAACCTGGTCTACCAGTTGCGCCCCAGCTCATGAAAAGATGAAACTAGCACGCACATGATACATCTTCACAATTTCCTCAAACACAACCGCTGCCTTTCCGGAACTATGTACCCTGGCCCAGCATTTCCCTTCCTTCCTAACTTACTCTTATTTTTCTTATGTTCTTTGTTCATTCCTCTTCCCTCTTCTTTTTCATTTAATTTTTTTCTTGTTTAACTCAACATTGGTCTAAACAAAAGGAATTCATAAAAAAAAGGAAAAAACAAAAAAGTTAGTGTATCGTTTAATCATGAATTATATCACTTTTGTTATCATTTTGATACTTAATGAATTTTCATTATCACTTTGATACCTAAATTTTATTTCTGTCAAACACTATAATAGGTAAAACTAATGTCGTTGAAAAATGCTTATGTGACTTGAAATGCTCAATAAAATTTTGACACGTGACATCATATCAGTCTTATTTCTTTTTTATTTAAAAAATATTTAAAAACATTTAAAAATATGTAAAAATATTTATAAAATATTAAAAATAAGTATAAATATATTTTCAAAATTTTTAAAAATATGTAAATATTTGCAATGACATTTAGGATAAATCAAAATTAAGAGACATGATATATATAGAAAAAAAAGTTGAAATTAATCAAAACACTAATTGAGAATTGATAAAAACACAATTAAGAAGAGCCAGAGAGGAGAAGATTCGATTTTTTTGAGAACACTGAGAGAATATCATCCGGAGGAGAAGAGAAACCAAAAATTAGGAGAGGCAGATATAGAATCCAAATTTGTTTTAGGGGAGAAATCAAGCTCGATTTGGCCAAGCTCCATCCTAAACTTGACACATCAAATCATCAAATCACCCATTCCCAAAATAAAAAATAAAACACCATTAAAAAATCATCAGCCCAAAAATTACCTAAAGCCTAAAACACTTAATTTTCAAAAATCACACAACTTAGAAAATCACTCAACAATAAAAAAACATAGCCAATAAACACACAGAAACCAAATGCACGGATGGTTGGGTAGCTTTCAAAACTCAAAAGTTTTCGTAAAAGGAGAAGGACTTTCTTTGCTGTTTTTTTGGGTTTGGGTTTGGGTTTGGTGTCGCCATGAGTATTTTTGACAAATTGTGGAGATTGATGTTTGGGAAATAGAATGAATATGTCCAAGGAAATAGCAAAAAAAAAAAACCGAGAAAAGGTTTGACAGGAGCAATATGATATTCTTCCACTAGCATTCAAAATTACTCTTAATATTTTTTTATTCTCCTCGTGTGCCCAGGTGTTGATTCTTCTTTAGTAATTATTTAGCTATTTATTTATTCTTTAATCATGATGCTTTACCATTTTCATTTTGTTAAAATCGTTGTTAGTTTTATTATTTTATTATTTTAAATATGATTTCAAGTTATTTATGAATGCTTGTTATGATTCTTTGTGTTTTTTTAATTAGTTTTATTTAACTAATATTTTTGCATATTTTTAAATATTTTCAAATATTTTTTTAAATATTTTTACATATTTTTAAATATTTTATAAATATTTTTACATTTTTAAATATTTTTTAAAAAATAAAAGTGACATGGTGCCACGTGTCAAAATGTTTTTGGGCATGCCAAACTATGCCTACATTTTTCAAACGCCGAATGAAGTCTAAGTACCAAAATGATAATGAAAATTCATGAAGTATCAATGTAATAAAAGTGGTATATTTTAGGGGTCAAATTATACATTAACCCAATAAATCTTCAAATGTATTTTTTAGGCTATTTTAATTGAAAAATAAATAATTCTTTAATCCTAAAATCAATTTTCAGTTTTATTTAAATATTTATTGACTTGTTTTTGGTGTAATCATAGATATTCTCATCCGTTTTACGATTTGAGATTAATCATGTTCAGACCGAGAGTGGTAAATAGGAAAGCCCTTGCAATAGTATTGACTCTAGGATTCGAATCATGTCCTAATGCCTGGGAAGAAATCTACTTTCACTTCTTCCAACCACTGTTGGTTAAATATTTATTGACTTTAAGCGCATGAAAACTTATCTCAAACATTATTAAGTAATTTTATGAAAGTATAAACAATAACTAGATAGTACCCACCCGTTGGTGCGGGTAGCTGAATCAGAAAGATAGATTTTGAGATGAGTAAGATAGCATAGATAACATGGAAAGAGAAAACGTAAAGAAATTGTGCAAGATGAGGAGTCAACTCGAAATGCAGAAGGAAAAAAAGCAGAAAAGAGAGCTATATTTATTGCAACATTCCAGCCTTGCATCTATAAATCTTGACTCTTTTGTGCTTCTAAGAGGTAAAAATCGGTCTTGTTGATAAAGAAAACGCTAGGATACTTGTTAACAGATATAACATGATAGAGCATTGAAAATACAAAGTTTTATCTCTTAGTTTATCACGTGGATAGCAAGCAAATGGGAAAAAGGTGTTATTGGTGGTTATATATAATTGAAAAATGGTATGTATATGTTTTGCATGAAATATTCGAAATGGAACATGTTGAAGATAGAGTTTTATTTGAATTATATCCAAGCAAACAAGTTGCGAATTTTGTTTGTGTGCTCATGAGAATGAGAAGAAACAAATTGTTGCATCTATTGCTAATTTAACTGATATCAGTATAATATCAATTCTATGTCCTAATTGGTTAAAACTAAACATTTCGATACTTTTGACCATATATAAACTGCAACTGGAACATCAATGAAACACTATGTAGTTACAACTTTCTGTTAGATTTCATGCTGTCAGTATCTATTTACAAGATGAATTAAAAGGAAAAGCTTTTTCAACAAATGAGGTCTAATTATCTAACTCACTTTGTCACAAAGTTCTAATGCTCGTTGCTGGAAGATAACATATGAAAGTACCTGTTAGTGTGCAAATTGATTAAAAGTTGATAACATGAACTGTCACACAAATTAAAATTAGAAGTAACTCCATACAAAGAGTAAAAGTGAAATGTAATAATTCCAAGAGTCTCTCCTAAAGTATTAAAGGGTTTTGATATTTAGAGTAACCATGGATGGTTCATAGTCTTGCCTAACATATAAGTGGAAGCATAAGAAGTTAGTATTAGTTCCAAAACAACCAAGCACCCATATTACATCATTCCAAGTAGCTACTACTATAGAAAATGACTAAGAACATTGCAAAAGTTCTTTCCCTTTCTCCTCCTGCACCAACAATATAGAAGTCATCCCCCTAACACAGAGAATGAAGCTAGCCATTGTGTATTTGTTTTGTCATATAAGCAGTAGATGGTTTTAAAAGGATACAAAAAGGACTGTTCTCGGCAAAGGATAACAAAGAAAGAGACAAGGTAGAAAATGAAAAAGAGAAATGATACATACATGGCTTGTTCTACTCAGCACATACAAAAAAATCAAAACAACATAGCAAAAGCTTGATGAGAAGCCAAACAAGCGTAGCAAAGTTCATGTTTAGCATTCATCAAAAGCTAGATTGGACAACGGCAAAGCTGCAAACATAACTTCGAAATATAGGCTTGGACAAACGGGATATGCTAGACTGCGAAGGCAGTGTTTCAATCATTTTTTTTCTTTACCCGTGCATAGAGAAAAGAAAGTGAAAGTGTGATAGTAAAAAAGAAGGCAGAAAAGATAAAAATTGGCAACTATTTGATTTTTTTTTTTTGGGAAAAAGATGTGCATTTGCAACAAAAAAAGTCAACAATATACAGTTAAATTTGTTCACCGTTGACAAAAGAGCATAGGCCTTTTATTTGCATGGAGAGAAGAATTTGGGACTTAAGAGGAAAATGTTTGTTAAGTTTGACAAATAAACAATGATGTATTTATAAATATAAGGTAAGAAAAGTAAAAAAGGAAAAAAAACAAGATGCGAACCAGAAGCAACTTTTTTTGGATATGAGAATTAACTTTTTTTTTGGTAAAAAAGCCTATAAAACAATTTTGAATAGGATATGTCAACATCATAGTGGCTAAGAAAGAAGCAAGTAGCGAGCACAATTGAATGTGGTTATCAGTATATAATAGTATTAATATGACTTATGGAGGTGATTAAATGTAATAATCTTTTAAAAAAGGAGCATAACTAATTATATCTGCTTTTTAGCTTTTTAAGCAAAATATCTTTTGGTAAAGGGTCTTCATCGGTTGGATAGGCTGCTTTAGACGTATCCTTTTCTTTGTCACCACTAGTAAGCATGATGGCAAGAGAAAATCAAGTGAGGTGCAACGCAAATAGGGGTTAGTAAAGAAAATTTGTGAGAAGGAGCAAAGAAGAGTAGGAAATAAATGCAAGAAGAGAGGAATGTTTGGTAACATTTGAGCAAGATATAATTTACCTAAAAAGC
This sequence comes from Heritiera fomes, assembly GCA_032173925.1. Taxonomy (NCBI): domain Eukaryota; kingdom Viridiplantae; phylum Streptophyta; class Magnoliopsida; order Malvales; family Malvaceae; genus Heritiera; species Heritiera fomes. The sequence continues at coordinate 7,109,546 of JAPDPM010000022.1, read as the reverse complement.
TTTCTTTTAGGGGGTTGAGTTGGATCATGTTTACTGTGTTGCATATGTTGCTCGCTTGGTTCTCGAATACTGAAAGAGAAAAGTAAGAGTGAAGTAATGGAAATATACTGCAAAAAGATAAATTAGTTATAAGTGCATAAAAGAAAATACAAGGTCAATTGTAATACCTGATTCCTTTCTGTGACAAAGCAGAGAGAGGAGTAAATTGCTCAAATGGAATATTCAGAGGAGTTTTTGATGACATTACTTGTTCAAAGCTATGTGAAGTTGCTTCAGCTGATGCTTGTGCAGCTGGTGTGGATGGAGAAAGCAAGATTGATTCTGAAACAATAGCAGCGGTGTCTTCTTCACAGGTGAAAGTTTTGTTAGCAACAAAAGTAAGGACTCCTGTATCAAGTGATTGTTTTATGGGGAGGACTTCAAAAATTTTGACTTGACCGATCAATGTCTTAACAGCTTCAGGCAAAACTTGCTGGTCAAGTTGTTGTTCCTTAGAGATATCATCAAGCGTTTTACCCATTAGTTGTTCAGCAGTTGATCCGAACATGATGAAATCTATTTCGCCTGTGGAATCTTCAACATTTATTAATAATTTACAATTGCAAAAAAGAAAAGAAAATGGGAATGAAAGGATAAACAGGATGTTATGAAAAAGGAGAAGTTATTTGATTACTGATAATCAGCAGCCAGGTTCAGATTGAGATAAGCATTTGTGATTTACGCTTTTTTTGTGATTTGGTCTTTGTGCTTAAGGTTGGGGCAGTTGAGTTTGTTGTCAATCAATCTCAAGCTTTTGTTGCAGATTCCACAACAATCATAGAACCATCCTTCAGAAATATCAAGGCTTGCAATCTTTGCTTGACATGTAAAAAAAATGTCCTACACCAAATAGTCATGTAGAGCAAATGTTATTCTAGAACAGAATGGTATAGAGGGAAAAGACAGAATACAAGATTAATTGATGTAGGATTTAATAAGAATATGAAACCTTTGAACGTGGAATGTCTATCTTGAGAAGCTCTTTGATCGTCTTTCTGTTTTCGTTGGGATTATTTGTATCTTCATGTCTTAGTAGTTGTTGTTCATCCATTCTTTCTATAATCAATGGATGACTTGCAAATCTGATAAAGAACAATAGGAATGATTGAGTAATAAAAGGAAAAAGTACTATATAGTTTGTTCATACCATTGTTAAAGCCGCAAACAAATTTGGTATGACTATTATTTTGCTGTTTTGGTAAAGTCAATACTTTTGTTTGAGAAGCCTTGCTGCTGGTATATCAAAATCAAGATATATTTTTGTTGCAGATGAACTTGATAGAGCAGGCATACCTAGGAAAAAGAAAAGGTAAAAACAAATGGCAGATGTTTTGTATTTGTTAAACGCAAAGAATGGACGTTTGGTTTGAGTTATCAAAACTGTAGTCATTTACCAAGAAATCTTCGCACAATCATCCCAACAAAGATAATAATAACATTTGTGCGGGAAAAAATGGCATCATGTTGGTCAAATGTATGAGCAGAGTCAAATCACAAGGTGACATTAAGAGTATTTTCACTGAGAAAGAAAGATAGAACAAAGCATAATAAGAAAACCAAGTAAGCAACTTGCATCTTTAAAATGAAAAACAACATTGAATTGATCAGAATGGAAACAAAAAAAAAGTGCACTCATAACTCATCTTGGATTCTAAGGTTTAGTATGTCCATTTGATCAGAGCTTATTTTTGTGAATCCTTGTCCCACAGTTCCAACTGTAGTGAGTACTCCAATAACATTTGGCAAAGACAACAAGGGAAAAGGAAAATATTATGCTGCAAATGGAAGCAAAAATTATGATGTTTGGAATCTTAACAGAAAAGGGTTGCACAAAGAAATTAATAACTATTCAGGGAAAAAAGAGATGAAAGGTTTATACCTGTTAGGAAGGTGTTTTCGTTGACATGTGGTTCAAGGGAGTCAAATGGTTGAAATTTAAAATGATATAGTGGTGGGTTAATCACAAGATTAGATATCTCTGTCACTTTTGCGGAGTGAGTAATATTGATCACACATGGACTTACTATAGCATTGTAGGAACTTTTTGGTTTTTTGACAAAGAAGTCCGTAATTTCATATATGGACCATTCCTTCAACAAATGGCTAAAAATGTTCATCTTTTTTTGGGATGGAAGCTTGCAGTGCATTTCCCTTTATGAGTAAAAGAAGAAAAGTTAGTAGTTAAAGATTTAAGGGGAAATTTGGTGGCAGGGGAAAATCAACTATTTGCTTACCTTTTCATCAAGAACAAGCATATCAAGAGATTTGAATTTCTTGTCAGATGGCAGAATTGTTTTCCAAATTCTAACAACACGAACTTGGATTTTAAATCTATGTTCTAGTGGTGTTAAATCAGTCAATAGCTGGCAGTTCATCTTGTATGCTGCAAAAGATCGAATATAGTACAGGGGAGAAAAGAGTGAAATGATAAGAGCATATAAATGTGTGACAATTGCAGACAAATTTAATACTACAACAAAATGAAATAAGCCAACAAAGGTTGCATGTATAGCGAAAAAAATTTGTAAGAAATAACAACCAACGTTGCAAGCAGTACAATATAGCAATCACTACAAAGAATTTGGAAGCAATTTAGAGCAAATGTGCACTACATGACAGCCACAACAAAAAAGGAAATAATGTAGTAAAACATAGATAATTCATTGTCTCTTGTGAGTCTGCATGTTACACGAATAAGCTTGCAAACAACAGATGACAACAAAACAACAAAAAACAAAAAGCATAGATACAATATAGGCAAGGTAAATAAAGTAATTAGCAGACTAAAGTTACAAGCTTTGGTGAAGACAATGATGGCTAACAGTAAATTACAAAAGAAAAAAAAGAAACTTACAAATAGTTAGTTCTCATTACCTTTTGTCTTGTAAGTGTTAGTCAAAGTATAATAATTGAAAATGATTACACAATTGATGTTGCAAGAAACGAGTACAAAGTAAGCAAATGTGGACAAAGTAAGTATGATAAAAGAAATAGATGTTCAGTGATAAATGTCAACGTAAAGATATTTAGCGAAGATGATTGACCAGCACAAACTAAGGATCAATAAGAGTTACGACAAAATAAAATTAAGAACGAAAACAGAGAACCTGTTGGTAAATCATCAAAAATTTCCTAGTAAATAATGTTTTTAGTCAAAGAATGAAATTGAGAATCAAAATTATGAATTAAAATTTTTAGGCTAGTTCTATTTGTCACTCTTGATATAGCAACATATAATTGTCCTTGTGTAAAAATAGGTTTTGGCAAATATAAGCCAACGCATTTAAGTGTTTGGCCTTGACTTTTATTGATTGTCATTGCATATGATAACCGTAAAGGAAATTGTTTTCTTTTGAGCACAAAAGGCCACTTAGCATCTTTAATGACAAAACATACTTTGGGAATAAAGACTTTGTCACCAACATGGTTACCAGTAATGATTTGAGCTTCTATTACATTTTGAGCTAATTGAGTGACAACGAGTCTAGTACCATTACATAAATCGGCTGTTTGGTTTATGTTTCTGAGAAGCATTACAACACAACCTAGCTTGAGTGTGAGTTGATGATTAGGTGCATTGGCAAATTTGAGCGAATTTAAGAATTTTGGAGGGTACAACATTTCTTGTTCTGAATGATTATTTTCAGCATTTGATATAGAGTCAAAATTGAGATAAACTTTCTCTTCTCTCGGAATTAATGACAGCACCTTAGAGTTGATAAGGTCAATAGTTTCATTAAAAGGTATTATAATGGCACGATCTTTCAAATATATTGGATCAGCAAAACAGTTTTCAAAATGTCCATAAACAGCTTCTATGATTGTAGAAATAGGATTGCTTTTGTCAGGAAGCAATAAATCAGCAGGTATTTGAATCCAAGCCTCATCACTGTCAACATTGATACAAGAAGGAGGTATCTTGCCATTGCCAACATCAAGAATCCAACGAGCAAATTGTTCTATTTCAATCCTTGTTTGGGAATCAGGAAATGATGCCTCAATCTTATGTTGATATTAAGTGTGTAGACAAGGCAATGTCTCCATAGGGGTGATTTCCTTATTGATGCATTGATAATTTGAGATCTTGTGCCTGCAGTAATGACAGGTAGAATCTGTCTAAAATCAGCACCCAAAAGAATTGTCTTCCCTCCAAAAGGCCGTTCACGCTGTCCATTAAGACTTGAAAGCATAATGTCACGAAGGGTTCTCTCAAAAGCTTCAAAGCAATATTTATGGACCATTGGAGCCTTATCCCAAATAATCAAACTTGTCATAGAAATTAACCTTCCAAGTTGACTACCGCGTTTGATTTGGCAAGTTGAAATTTCATCTACATTTAATGAAATCTTGAATCGTGAGTGTGCAGTTCGACCACAAGCAAAAGTAAAGATGCAACTCCAGAAGAAGCTATAACAAGAACAATTTTTCTTGTTGATCGAAGTGCAGCAATGATAGTTTTCCAAAGGAAAGTTTTGCCGGTTCCACCATGATTGTAAACAAAGATCATTTCACCTTGATCATGGCAAACAGATTCGAGTACAGCATCATAAACAATTCTTTGTTCATAATTGAGCATGGAAAAGGAAGATGCATGTTGGCTTTGCAGTTCATACAGATTATAATCCATTTCTTCCCTAATCAATCTATCTTCTAGCACATGCATTGAGCTAGCTGAGGGTAAATGAAGACCATAATTAGATAGAGATAATCCATTTTTGTTGAATGCCTCTTCGAGGGAAAGCAACACTTCATTTTTGAGTTCTTTCTCTAATAGGCTGAAATTAGTACAACCAAATCTTCTTGTGTATGTATATTGGATATCTTCTGCAAGGAGCATCCAATGTTTGAGCCACAAAGCCATAGGATCTTGAACTTCACAAAAAATAACAATACTTACAAATAACTACCTCAATTCATAACCTATTTCCCACAAAGAAGCTTGTTCAAGTGCATGATCCCATTCCTTATCATTTCCAAGTAAGCCTAAGGCTTGACATGTAGAATGAAATGAAGGATGAACAACACCATTAATTTTTTTAGATCATCAAATGTTGTTGCACCAGCTATTACATTCAATAGCAAATGCAAAAAATATAATTCACGAGCAGCTAGATGTATATAAGTAATTCTTCCAATAGCTCTACTCCTTTCTCTTTGCTTCCAAGTTTTTTCTTTTTGATCCCAAACCCATTGAGTTGGGAAGTCAGGATATTTTAAGTTTCGAGCATGTGGATAAATTTTGTTTGCTTTCATCCATTCTGTAAACATGGTTTTATCTAGCAATGGTTGGCGGAGTACAACAGACAAATCTGAATTTTCCTGGAAAGTAATATTATATTGATTTGTGAGGTGCACAGGTAGATGGATAACTGAAGGATCTGTATAATGAACATCAAAGCTATATATCCTCCAGCAAGCTTCATGAGATGATATATATCTACAATCAAGAAATTGCTTAATTTCATCAATTTGATCCATGCTTGTTTGATGGTTGTTTGAATTTGCAGCAGAAGTTTCTTCAATCACAACTCTTGCTCTGTCATGACCTTTGTTTACATACTTGAACAAATATTTGATGGATTTGCTTTTTGCAAAAATTTCAACATTAATATGAGCTTGGTGCCTCACAAGTAAGTCAGTGTTATAAGGAACAACATATCTCGAATCGAGAGAGACACCACTCCTTTCAACAACTATTGTATTTGTTAAAGGCGGTCTCCTGCGATAAGTGACAATGGAATCTTCACCCACAATAGTATGTAATCCATATGGTTTTGGAAAGAACTTTGAGCATCTCCCATCTTTCATGCATGGAGAATCAATATGCATAGGTCCACACGGTCCATGTATCATAAAGCTCGAAACAACTTCATATGCAACATGATCTTCATTTTTATCAGGTATTTCGGCGGATATGATTTTATTAATATCTTTGGGTGTAGAAGGCTTGTCATCATGATGCAACCAGAGTAAGATATGAGCATGTGGCAAGCCTCGCTTTTGGAACTCAATTGTGTAAACGACTATAACATAGGAAAACAAATCAAAGGAAACTTAGAACATTTAAAAAATATGCAAGTAGAATACAATAGGATACATAGAAAATAGTAAAAGATTGACTAACCAGCCATGGTTTGACCAAAATGTTTTTCCTTGGTCAAATCATCCATTAAATATTTCAATCTTAGCTTGAACAGTCTTGTTAAAAGATCAGGTCTCTTATCTATTTTCTACCCAGGAATCATTGCTAAAACATGATTAACTTCTGGCCATTTAGGATTGCAAGTGAAAGTGATAAACAAATCTGGTTGCCCAAACTACCTGCAAATAGCCATAGCATCTTGGTAATTTTGGAAGAGAAACCAAGGGCCGGATACAAAGCTTGTTGGCAGAATTATACGCTTGCCTATAGCATTGCTATCAGTGTCTCCTTGAGTTAAAGCATCTTGAACACCTTGATAAATTTCAGAGTGTAATTGTTTCTGGTTGTCTCGAATCCATTGTAATCTCATTCGTTCAATGCAAAGGTAAGCATCAACAACAAATTGCTGGAATAGCCGTCCTCCTTTAAGAAGCGTATGCCCAGTTGCAGGACGTTGTTGGACAAAATATGCATAATACTCCATCATGGTCACATCACTTCTAGCTTTGTTTGTCCTTCAGTTTATGTCTTTGTACTTAATGCCCAGATGAAATCCGTGATCACAAAAAGGAAAGAGGAGTGGATATTGTATGGACATAAAAGCAGGATAAAGTTCGCTAATTCGCTTTAACCCATCAGATCTGTGCTCAATAATAATATCACAATCATCTTGTGGACCTTCTTCTTCACCAACAACCAAACCAGCAATTTCCATAGTTGATGGCAAATCATATTGGCGGTCATGATAGTCCTTTGCTCCAATCAACCGTAATCATATAGGAGCATAATTGTCCTTTGCAAAGCGATCTCTAGCCATCTTGAAAAGCTTGACAATTGGATTAATCTGGTCAAACATGTTTATCAAATCTTGTACAATGTCGGGGTTAATAACATGTTATGAATCAGTAGATGGAAAAGGCCTTATTCGGTTTGCAACTTCATTTTGGGTGTCACATATGTATAGTTGAACAAATTTCGAAGGTTGACTAGTTGGTGGCAAAAGAGATCCAATACAATGATGAACCTGCCCTTCAATTTTAAAAACGTAAGGACCAGGCCGAGAATTTATCCAGTTATCAACTTTACCACCAATTGAAGTAAACTGGAACATTGCATTGTAAGTTCTTATGTTCACCCTGAATCTCTTTGATCTCTGGCCTTCGTTATAATCTAACAAAGCATCAAAAAAGGGAAGAGTTATTCTAGCTGAAGATAGAGTAATTGTGCCTTCTTTGCAACACAAGCCAAAAACAAGAGAAGATTTATTGCTACATTTCTTGAGTCTCTCGTCGTACCACATCATAGCACCACAATAACGACATTCATAATCTAAGCCTCCTATATCAAGAGTTTCAAAAAATTTTCCTGCAAAGTTGACAAAGTGAAAGACGATGATAGCTAAGTTTGAACAAAAAAGGCAAATAAAATCAAAGAAAGAAAGAAGAAAACAGAATATAACATAGAGATCAAAACCAAAGTTTGAAAAAAGCAAGTCGCTTACTGTTTGGAGGCTAGGCATTGGAGCGAACAATTTGATATGAATCTAAACAACAAGAAGGAAGGCATTCATGAGGAAACAAATGCATAAATAAATGTTCAACAAGTTGGAAAAGAAGACAAGGCATTTATAGATTTATTTGCATTGAAATGATATTATAAGTAAAAAATATGGCATCATTACCAAAATTATAGCTAGATGATTGAGCTCCATTAGACAATGGATTAGTAATTTGGAAAGTTCCAAACGTACTTGGAGATTGAATAGCATGCTGGTCATGAGACTGAATGTCATATTGGTTTATGTTAGCTTTAAATTGCCATATATTTTGAAATGAAAAAAACTTAAGTAAGCTTTAATGTTTTAATTCATATTGTAAATTTGCCTTATCACACATGATTTTCTCAATCCATTTTCAAGTGAACATATCAAGCATTAAGACCATAATTTAATGACACATCCTTATTGGTCTTAATACTTTATAAATGTTTTGAATATTTTAGAAAATCACTTGATGAATTTTTGGACTATGTTTTCATTTGAGAAAGTCAAGAAAAACTCCCACAAAAGAGCCAAAATGTTTTGGGTTGGATTAGGATCAAAGACCACATCATTTCTAACTCAAAAAGTGCAGGAAATCACCTTTTGTAAAGAAGGGATCGATCCCCTAGTGGCAGTAAGCTTTTTGGTGGAAGAAAAGGTCCCTCAGCCCAGAAAAATCAGTTCTGGAAAGAAGGGATTGATCCCCTAAGGAAAGGGATCGATTCCTTAATGGCCAAATGGCTCCCAACGGCTAGAAAAGGTCCCTCAACCCAGAAGAATCAGATCTGGAGGGATCGATCCCTTTGTCCGAAAATAGCCTATAATGGCTAGTTTTTGTGAGACAATGGTCATATTCAAGTTTTGGCTCCACCCAACGGCTAGAATACATCCAAGGGACTATAAATAGAGGCTTAGAAGCTAAAGAAAGTAAGAGGAACTACTGAGCAACTCCTAAACACATATTCCTCAAATCCTCAAGCCTCAACAACAAATCAAAAGCTATAAAGTCTTTATCTTCCATCATTCTCATATTCTTTGTATAGAGTAGCACAAATCTTATATAGGCTTTTTCCTTGTGCTTAAACATTGTAATCACTTGCCTATCTAGAGGCCTTTCTTTGATTACACAATTTGTAAACACACTTATTCCTTGTAAAAGGGGAGGTTTCTCTTTAGCCTAAGAAAAAGAGGGAGGTTACTCTTTAGCCTAAGAAAAAAAGGGAGGTTTCTCTTGAGCCTAGAAAAAGAGGGAGGTTTCTCTTTAGCCTAGAAAAAGAGGGAGTGTAACAAATTCAAGGATAGTGAATTTGGGAAAATCCTTGGGAACGTCTCAAGGTAGAGGACGTAGGCAAGGTTGCCGAACCTCTATAAATCACTTGCGTACATTTCTCTATCCTTACTCTCTTTACTTATTTGCAATTATACTTGTGTTTATTGTATTGAATTTATATTATATAATTGCCTAGCTTAGAGAACTTAGAAATCACTCAAATAGGCTAGAGAATTTAGAGGAATCGAAAAACAAACCTAAGGTTATCGAAAAATCGATTCACCCCCCTCTCGGTATAGCCTATAGAGCCAACAATTGGTATCAGAGCTTGGGCTCGAGATTGATTTAGACTTACCTCTATCGAGCAAAACGATCTTAAATGGCTCACTTGAATATAGGCACACCCCTAGGAGAAGAAGGACAATCATTAGTTAGACTTCCACTCTTCAATGGTGAAAATTATTCATATTGGAAAACTAGAATGATGTTGTTTATACAATCAAACGATTATGAAGTGTGGAGAATTATAGTAAATGGTCCTAGAATTCCCATGAAGAAAATAGATAGAAAAGATGTCCCTAAGAGTGAGGATGAGTGGGACACAAATGACATGAGAGTGGCACAATTGAATGCCAAGGCTATGCACACTCTCTTTTGTGCTTTAGGTCCCAATGAATATAATAGAGTCTCCTTGTGTGAGAATGCTAAACAAATATAGGACAAACTAGCCATCACCCATGAAGGGACCAATCAAGTTAGGGAAACCAAAGTAGGAATGCTCACACATGATTATGAGCTTTTTAGAATGAAAGAAAATGAGTCCATGAGTGATATGTACACTAGATTTAATGATATAATTAATAGACTTAAGGCTCTAGGCAAGGCTTATTCCAATGTTGAAATGGTAAAGAAATTTTGAATAGTTTGCCTAAGTCTTGGGAGGCAAAGGTAACCGCAATAGAAGAGTCTAAAGATCCAAATACCTTGTCTCTAGATGAACTTATGGGCTCCCTACTTACATATGAGATGAAATTGAAAAGAAATGAAGTGCCTTCAAAGAAAGTAGGGGTAGCACTTAAGTCTTCCACTCATGAAGTCATTGAAGATGATAGTGATGAGAGTAAAAATGAGGAAGAAAAAGAAATGGCAATGTTTGCCAAAAGATTTAATAGATTTATGAGAATGAAAGAGAGAGAGAATGATAGGAGGCACCAAAGTAGAGGGGTAATAAGAGGAGAATCTAGTAGGAGAGAAAAAGACCTCTTAGTGTGTTATGAATGTAATGAATCGGGTCACACTAAACTAGATTGCCCCTTACTTAGGAAGGAAAAGGATAGGAAGCCTAGGAAGAAAGCATTTGTGGCTGCATGGAGCGATAGTGATAGCTCCGATGAGGAAAAACATAGATGATGAGGTAGCCTACTCATGCTTTATGGCTATTAGTGATGATGAGACTAGTAGTAGTTCTAGTGAAGATAATGATTATACCTTTAGTGAACTACAAAATGCCTTTAATGATTTAGCAAATGAATTTCAATGCATGAACTCCAAATATAAGAAAATCATTGCTAAATTAAAAATAGAAAATGAAGCTTTGATAAATGCTAAGCTAGAATTTGAAAAGAAATTAGAAGAGGCTAACTTAAAAATAAATGAGTTTAATAAAAAGAACTTAAATTTGCATAACTCATTTTCTAGGTTTTATATGGGTCAACAAAAGCTAGATCATATGTTAGAGACCCAAAGAGCTTTCTTTGACAAAGATGGGTTAGGCTATAATGTTAAATAAAAAGAAACTCATCTTAAGAATTTCCTAGTGAGCAAAAATACTATGCATGATTTATCTCTTATATGCTCACTTTGCAATAGAATAGGACACACCTCACAAGCATGCACATATATAAAAACCACATTTAGAGGAAGAGTAGTTAGAAAAATGTGGGTGCCAAAGCATGCAATAAATAACGATGAATTGTGCTTGAAATGGATCCCAAAAGGATCAAAAATTGTTTGCACAAACTCTCATAGACCCAAGAAAATTTGGGTACCAAAGCATGCATAAATTTGTTTGTTGTATGAATGTTAGAGCATGGGAATACAATGAAACAATGGAGATCAAATGTTCTACACCCCCCCATGGAGATTGCTTATGCCAATGAGAAAGAGGAAGAGCTTGGAAATCCATCCTTGGCAAGGTCACAACAATCCTTCAAGAAAGGCCTAAGGTGGATTCAACAATTCCAGGCAAAGCACTCTCAAGCAAAGGAGTTTTGTAAGCTTAATTCCTTGCTCCTTAAACTTTTTATTTGATTAGTTGTGCTTTGATGAGAAAATGTGTTAATGATTCTTGGTGCATTGTGAGTTGAATGAATAAAGAAAAGGCATGTTGAATGATTGTTGATTGATTGATAGATGGTTCTTGAGGCATTGGATTATTGGATGAAAAGCATGTTTAGTAATTTTGAAATGATTATTGGATTTCTGCATTTTGAGCAAGTCTTCTATGTGTTGATAATGTATTTACTTGCCTCAAATTGCCAAATATGTAATATATGCAAAATTCCATGTCATGTGCATTAATGAAGAACTTGTATGTTGGAAATCATGGCATAATGTTCACAAGTATGATGATTTGATGATATATGTGCTTAAAACCTATGTGAACAAGTTTGTTATGACATATTTATGGTTTCCAATGCTTGAGTTTTGTCAAAATATGCTTAACTCTCAAAATGACATCCTTTGAGGCCAAAAATGCATTTTATTGTGTAAATTCTTCCAAAATTGCAAAATCTTTTGTAAAATGGTTTTTCATTCATGTTTTTCATTCATACAAGTCCAAAATCATGTTTTACAAATGTTTAAACCCTTACTTGGACTTAAAATACTCAAAAACGAAGTTTTGGTACCTCTAAGGTTGGATTTTCTGTCAAAAACTACAGAAACAGGATGAGGGATCGATCCCTCAACAAGCAGGATCGATTCCCCTTGAGCAGAATGCAGGAAATCTGCATTCTGGAGTTAAGGGATCGATCCCCCCAGGCCAGAAAGGCTTTTCTGCATGTTTTCAACCGAAATTGAGAAGAACTTTTCATTGTTTTGATACTTTCTCTCTTCTCAACTTAAAATTCATTGTTTTAACTTCTTTTTGATGATCTTTAAACTATGAAAATTCATTTTTCATTGATACTATGCCTCAACTTCATCAATTAATATCATTTCCAACAAATGGTATCACTTTCAACAATCAATATCATTTTTCTTAAGCTCACAAGTGCAAAATCATTTTTCTTGTTGAAAACATTCATGAATCTTGAAATAATCTTGAAATATATTTTCAATGAATGCTTAAACATAATTTTGAAGAATTATTTCAAGAATTTATGGATATATTTGAGAATTTGATGAACTTGTACATAATGAATATTTTTCATTTTTTTTGTTCATCTTAGTCAAGCATGCTTATAGGATTATGTCTCTTAGCTTGACTTAACTATTCCACACTAGGTTTAATGATAATTATACATCTAGTGGAAGAATCATTAAAACTTGACCTTAAGGATTGATTTCAAATGTAAATTCAATAATTGGTATAAGGTCATAATTTTCGTTGGCCTATAATTTGTGATAGTAAATGGATCCTAAATGTTCAAATGCATGAAACTTTATCATCCATGTACTTAAATTTTTCTTATGGCCAAACTATTAAAGAACTTGAGCTTTAATGACAACACCAATAATTGATATACATGCATTGAATATTGATTGTTTTGATGTTGAACATGCATGTCTACTTAAGTTGAATCAATAATCATGCCTATGAGATGAGAATAGTTGTTTTCATGATATTATGTGCTTAACCTCACTCATAGTTTATGGATTTTAATGATAAAATATATTTTAGTTTGATAATATTGATTCACTTAGGTGAATGCATTTTAGTTAAAATAGCATATACCCTCTAGAACGTTAAATGATGATAACAACTAGGGATATGGCTCTTAATTGATTAAAATAGTAATTTTGAATCTTTCCTTGCTCATAATTGGTTAAGGACTTAACTTGGAAAATGAGCATAGGATTTTTGTGCTTGAAACCATGGAAGAAAATGTGTTTGCTTGAATTCCTTGATTTTTTGAATCTTCCATATAGTATAAATTTGTGAATATGAATATGGATTAATACTTTATGATAGTGTGCTAATGATTAATTGATCCATATGCATATTTGATGATATGTGTTGTGTTCTTGCATATTTTGAATGATTATTTTCTTGACATGAACACACTACACATAGATATTGGATTCATGCAAAATGCCTAAGTCAACCATTAGTAACAATTGGTATTGAGATTGAAATAACAATTAGTATCATTAGCAACCATATTTTCAACAATTGGTAGGCCAAAACTAAATTGCCAATTGGTATGAGCTTTAAATTGACAATTCTTCTTGTGCTCTTTAGTTTGAAATGACAAATAGAGAAGAATCCATTTAGGATATTTTTGCATGAAACTCTTATGTGCTAGAACTTGTAGTTAATTGCTATATGTCTTAATTCTATGCACACTCTTGATTGAACATGATTTATGAGCTCATGCATATGATATGTCATCTAATTCTAGCTCATAATCATGATGTATTACCATGCACCTTAGTTGGACTTTAGAAAGAACAATTGATATACTTAGGTGCTTAATAGGATTGAAATAAGCAAGTCATAGACCTTAGTAGATATTTATACTAAACTTGCTTCATTTCTTACCAATTGTGAACTTCTTGCAAAATTATTTATAAACAATTGGTATAGGATCATAAGTCATGTTCTTTGCATGAATATTTCATACTCTTTATGAACAATTGACTTATTTATTTGTGCTATGAGTCCCATGTACTAAAATGTTTCTTGTTGGATGGAGCATATTATTTTATCTCTTCTCACATAGCCATGATTTTAGGGGGAGCATATTTTTTCTTATTTTTCCTTCTTTTTGCTATGACAAAAAGGGGGAGAGATAGATATTAAAAGGGAGAGATATAAAGGGGGAGAGATAATGAGAGAGAAATAGTTTGAAAATTCATTTTCAAAACCCATGCTTATATTAAGGGGGAGCTTTATAAAATCCTGCTTTATTTGAGGGGGAGTATTTTATCAAAGAATTTTCAAAGCAAATTTACATTAAGTTTTGTCATATCAAAAAGGGGAAGATTGTTAGCTTTAAATTGCTATATATATTTTGAAATGACAAAAACTTAAGTAAGCTTTAATGTTTTAATTCATATTGTAAATTTGCCTTATCACACATGATTTTCTCAATCCATTTTCAAGTGAACATATCAAACATTAAGACCATAATTTAATGACACATCCTTATTGGTCTTAATACTTTATAAATGTTTTGAATATTTTAGAAAATCACTTGATGAATTTTTGGACTATGTTTTCATTTGAAAAAGTCAAGAAAAACTCCCACAAAAGAGCCAAAATGTTTTAGGTTGGATTAGGATCAAAGACCACATCATTTCTAACTCAAAAAGTGCAGGAAATCACCTTCTGTAAAGAAGGGATCGATCCCCTAAGGGAAGGGATCGATCCCCTAGTGGCAGTAAGTTTTTGGTGGAAGAAAAGGTCCCTCAGCCCAGAAAAATCAGTTCTGGAAAGAAGGGATCGATCCCCTAAGGGAAGGGATCGATCCCCTAATGACAGAATGGCTCCCAACGGCTAGAAAAGGTCCCTCAGCCTAGAAGAATCAGATCTGGAATGAAGGGATCGATCCCCTATGGAAAGGGATCGATCCCTTTGCCCGAAAATAGCCTATAACAGCTAGTTTTTGTGAGACAACGGTCATATTCAAGTTTTGGCTCCACCCAACGGCTAGAATACATCCAAAGGACTATAAATAGAGGCTTAGAAGCTAAAGAAAGTAAGAGGAACTACTCAGCAACTCCTAAACACATATTCCTCAAATCCTCAAGCCTCAACAACAAATCAAGAGCTACAAAGTCTTTATCTTCCATCATTCTCATATTCTTTGTATAGAATAGCACAAATCTTATATAGGCTTTTTCCTTGTGCTTAAACATTGTAATCACTTGCCTATCTAGAGGCCCTTCTTTGATTACACAATTTGTAAACACACTTATTCCTTGTAAAAGGGGAGGTTTCTCTTTAGCCTAAGAAAAAAAGGGAGGTTACTCTTTAGCCTAAGAAAAAGAGGGAGGTTTCTCTTGAGCCTAGAAAAAGAGGGAGGTTTCTCTTGAGCCTAGAAAAAGAGGGAGGTTTCTCTTTAGCCTAGAAAAAGAGGGAGTGTAACAAATTCAAGGATAGTGAATTTGGGAAAATCCTTGGGAACGTCTCAAGGTAAAGGACGTAGGCAAGGTTGCCGAACCTCTATAAATCACTTACGTACATTTCTCTATCCTTACTCTCTTTACTTATTTGCAATTATATTTGTGTTTATTGTATTGAATTTATATTGTATAATTGCCTAGCTTAGAGAACTTAGAAATCACTCAAATAGGCTAGAGAATTTAGAGGAATCGAAAAACGAACCTAAGGTTATCGAAAAACCGATTCACCCCCCCTCTCGGTATAGCCTATAAAGCCAACAGTTTAGATGAGATAGAGCTGTACAAAGAAGAGACATATGTTCGTCAAGCTAAAGAACTATAGTCAAACAAGGGGAAAAAAGGCAAACTTCTTTACAAAGAGAGGCATAGATAAGAGGTCGACCAACACGAAAAGGAACAAAATTGGATCATTACATGCAACACAATTGCATGTCATATCAGCATCAAAGTGTGTTTGAGAGAGTAAAAACAGTTCAAAAGCATGTGAATCTTGAAGCATGGTTTCAGCACTAACAAGGCAAGTTTGACTGCAAGAACCAACATCATAGCTAGAATACACAAGATCAAATCTTTCGAGCGCAGCTGATGTAGCCAGAAAACCATCAAAACGCAAAGACTGACGAAAACAAAGAGCTTTCTCATGCAAAAGTTGTACAAAGGGAAAAAGGTTAATAATTTATTGCAGACAATATGATCACATGAAAAATAGTTTGAATGAAAAGATTCAAAGATGGCAAATAATGAAGACAGGAAGAAAAGAAAAGAAACACAGAGCGAAAAATCTTTCTCACCATGCAAGTGCGAGGAACCTGGCTAATGAACCTCAACACCAGTTGTGAAACACGAAATCAAGCAAAAGGAGATAGCCCAAAGTTGGTAAAATAGAAGCAAACAAAAGAGGGGAAAATGAATTAAAAGAAACAAAGTATCTAGTTTTGATCACTCACTGCACAATATCAAACACGTAAAAATCAGTGCATCATGACATTGAGCAACCAAATGAGAAGAGCTACCTTGAAATAAATTAGCTGCTGTAGCTTCATCCAAATCAGCAGGTAATCGCATATCATCTAAACGATGAGAATAGTCATCAAGGACAGATGACGAGCTAATTTGTTCAGGCACATTGCATGAATTGACTTGAAGACTATGGCTAATGCAAGGAAGGTTAGATATGTGTTGCTCAGGAAAAGATTTATTCCCAACACAATTTTGAATCTTCTTTTGCCTAACACTTGCACTTTTAAATTCTTGGCTATGCTTTAATCTATTTACTTCATTTGAATGTTTATCACCTATCGGGAAAAGCTTGACGAACAAAGTTAAACATAAAAAGAAATTGAAGACCAAGAGAACCCACACTACGAGAAAATTGATTTTCAGCGACGAAAATTTAGTTACGAAATTTTTTCATCGCTGAAAAGTGGTATTAGCAACGGATTAGTGACGGATTAGCGATGGAATTTATAATTAAATTTGCGACAGAAATTCGTCAGTAATTAGCGACGGAATATTTTCCGTCGCTAATTATGGCAGGAGGTGCTGTTCAATTGCGCCAAATATTGCCGACGAAATTAGCGACAGAAATTTCTGTCGCTAAATCCAAAACTATGTAAAGAAATTAGCGACGGAATTTTTCCGTCGCTAATTTGCTTTAGCGACGGAATTAGCGACGAAAAAATTCCGTCGCTAATTTCCTTATATTTTCTCAAACAATATTAAGTGAAATTAGCGACGGAATTTTTCCGTCGCTAATTCCGTCGCTAAAGAGAATAGCGACGGAAAAATTCAGTCGCTAATTTCCTTACATTTTCTCAAACAATATGAAGTGAAATTAGCGACGGAATTTTTCCATCACTAATTCAGTCGCTAATTAGAATTTTTCCGTCGCTAATTCCGTCGCTAAAGAGAATTAGCGACTGAATTAGCGACGGAAAAATTCCGTCGCTAATTTCCTTGCATTTTCTCAAAAAATATTTATGAAATTAGCGACGGAATTTTTCCGTCGCTAAAGGGCATTAGCGACGGAAAAAGCGACGGAAAAATTCCGTCGCTAATTTCATAAATATTTTTCACCTTCCACCGTGAAAAATATATGAAGAAATTAGCGACGGAATTTTTCCGTCGCTAATTCCCTTTAGCGACGGAATTAGCTACGGAAAAATTCCGTCGCTAATTTCTCTTCATATTGTTTGAGAAAATGTAAGGAAATTAGCGATGGAAAAATTCCGTCGCTGATGCCTTAAATCAAAAAAAATAAAAATAAATAAATTTCTTTCATTAAGCATCAGCGACGGATTTTTTCCGTCGCCAATTCCGTCGCTAAAAAGCAACAGCGATGGAATTAGCTACGGAAAAATCCGTCGCTGATGCTTTAAATCGAAAAAAATATAAATAAATGAATTTGTTCATTAAGCATCAGTGACGGATTTTTTCCGTCGCTAATTCCGTCGCTAAAAAGCAACAGCGACGGAATTAGCTACGGAAAAAATCCGTCGCTGATGCCTTAAATTCGAAAAAAATAAAAAATTGTTTTTGAATTTTTCCCGCCTAAAGTGTAGCGGGAAATATTTTGACATAGCTTTAGCGACGGAATTTCCGTCGCTAATCCGTCGGTAATTCCTCTGTATGCGCGCCAAAGACTCTATATATTCTCATATTCTCTGGTTTCTCTCCTCTTCACTCCTCTCTATCTTCTTTTTTGTCCATCTTCTCGTTTTTTTCTTAGTTTTTCTTCTTTATCCCTCTTTCCTTTTACTTTTTTCTTTTTTTTTGTAAATTTACTCTATTTTTCTTTTATATTTATATTGTCAATTTTTTTATATGATAAACTTTAATACTTATATTTTTGTTTTTTGGTTTTTTACTTACAAATGATGCTGATGATACGATGAGGTGCTAGTGGGAGTGGTGATAATGATGTTGAAGATAATGTATTTTTGTTTTTTTAGTTAATTTATTTAAGATAATGTTTATGGATTTAAGTATAAATATTAGGTTTATTTTAAATGTTTCTCTCTCTCTCTCTCTCTCTCTCTCTCTCTCTCTCTAAATATAAATATAAATATAAATATAAATAATTAATTTCAGAATATTTTTTTTGATAAAATTCATAGAAATTAGCAACAAAATCTGTTAAATAAGTGAAAAAATTCATCAAATTAGCGACAGATTTCATACCATTAGCGACGGAATTTCCGTCACTGATGCTCTTTAGTGACAGAATATTTATTGAATTAACAAAAATAACAAACTATCAGCAACGGAATTAGCGACGAAAATTCCATCGCTGATGCCTTTTAGCGACGGATTTTTTTATAAAATAAAATAATAATAAAACTATCAGTGACGGAAATTTCCGTCGCTGATGCCTTTTAGCGACGGATTTTCATGTAAAATAAAAAACGAAATTATGTTTTTAGCGACGGAATTTTCCGTCGCTAATGACATAAAATCCGTCGCTAATGTAAAAAAATTCCGTTGTTAATTAGCAACGGAATTACCGACGGAAATGAAGTTTTAGCGACGGAGTGAGCATCAGCGACATCGATTTTTCCAACAGAAAATTTTTCGTCGGTAATCCGTAGGTAATCCGTCGCTGAAGACCATCAGCGACGGAATTTAACTATCAGCGACAGAATTTTCCGTCGCTAATTCCGTTGCTGAAGGTTCATTTTTTTGTAGTGCCACCAAGCACAAAGGATTCATGCTCTTTCAAAATAAGTCAGTGGACATGACCAACCAAGGGGGAAAAAGCAACAGAGAAAATGAGGCAAAAGCAAACACAACAAAACAGGCACAACCAAGTCGAAGAAAAAAAAGTAAATGCAATCGATAACAAAGAAACAAAGCAAGAAGCATACACATGATCAAAAAAAAAACAACAGAAGAGATATACAAAAAAGCCAAAAATGCAAAAGCAAATCTGAAAGAGCAAAAGAACATAGAGGAAGGTAAAAACTACAAGATAAGGCAAATGAGGGAGGTGCAAAGCGCACAAGAAATGAAGGCAAATATGTTAGCAAACAAAGCACACCAAGAAGATAAGGAAATGAAAGAAAAGCGAAAAAAAAAAAACAAACCAATTAGCTCTAAAGCCAATGAAAAAGATTGCCAAAGAAATGCTCCAACCAGACAACACGAACAAATCTGAAAGCAAGAACGCACAGTAAATATGTCATGCCCGCATACAAACAATTACAAGCAGAACAAAAGAAAAGAAACACATCCGCCAAAGAAGAATCTTGGGGAAAAAAAGAGAATTCTATCATTACGCACATAAAGCAAAAGGAAAAAGATGGCCATACATATGAAGAAGAGACAAATGTGAGATGGGAAAAAAAGATAAACAAAGAAAAGAAAAGAAAACAAAAACCGAAACTCAAAACTGAAAATAGACTGACTTTTCTCTACCGAAAGGGCATGGGAAAATTTTATCTTAAAAAAATTGCTTTCTTTTTGTCTATTTTGGTATTTGCTTATAGCAAATGAAAAGTTGAACAACATCCAATTTCCATGTTTATTATATAAATTTGCGAATAAAGCGATAATTAATTCCGGTAGTCAAGAGAAAATTAGAATGATAAGCAAAATATATTTTAAGATTTAAAATATAGGATTTAGAGCTAATTTCATCAATAAAATGATAATTACTCTTTTGTCGACCTTTTGAGAACAAAGATTCGTTAGTTTCATCAATAAATTGTTTCACTCTTTACATAAATTGTCTTTTCTTTTTATGACCAATGTTATTAAGTGCGCTTGTAAAATTTCGTAAGGGTACATACATTATTTTAAAAAAAATTGATGAAATTATATTGAATATAGAATTTTTTTAAAATTATCTTTAATTACAGTAGGTAAAAATTTAAAAATTTTCATTAACAAATTTAAAATTTTCACATATATATTGAAAAAATAATAAATTTATATAAAGATAAAAAAGCTTATGAAATTTAAAATTTTATATTTTATAATATATAAAATGGTTTTATCATTTCCCTTCAGTATGTTTCTTCCATGACTTTGCATCATAATTAACAAAGAAGAAGAATGAACAAAAGAGGAAAACAGTCAAAGAAAATAGAAAGGGAGATAGTTAAGATTCGTTGTGTCCTCTATAACGTGTAATGCCTATCCGCCTGAATATGAAAGTCAAAAAGGAAATACTTCACTATTTAAATAAATTTGCACACATTTATTGTATCCAAATAAATCTAAATCTTTTGACTTGTTTTCAAATAAAAAAATTTATTTAGGTTAAAGATTTAATTAAGTACAAATTAAAATATAAAAGTTTATTTGAATATAAATTTAAAGTTTTATGTTTATTTCATATAAATCAAATGTTAATTACTTATTTAAATGTAATAGAAGTATAAAGAGTTATTTAAATAAAATAATAAAATTTAAGTTTTTTATTGTTTTAATAGGACAAAGTTTGAATTAAATTTATTGATTTTTTTGAATAAATTACAGGAATAAATTAAATTATACTAAATGAGATAAATAAAGGGCGAGCAGGCAAACCCACACGAAAGAGAGAAGGAACAAAGCAAAGAAAATGAGCAAACGGGCAATGGCATAGTGCTCACAAGTACAGGCAAACATCATTACAGCAACAGAGCAAAAAATGGTGGCAGCAGAAGACAACATGCCAGGTAAAAAAGTGAGGAAGGTAGGAAAAACAAACTGGCAACTACAAAGACAAAAAACAAAACATCTTTTAAATAGTAGGCCCCACACATACAGAAAAATTAAAACGGATATGACATTGAGCAAAGACTTTGCAAAAAAGAAAAGAACAAAAAAGTATGAGAAGAAAACACAACTGGCTAATTGAGAAAATAATAATATCTATATATGTAAAATGAATTTCCTCACGGGATATATTTAGAGGATTAATGCTTACCCTTGACAAGGATGGAGCCATTGTGAGTTAATTGGCTTTGTGACAACTAATTTTTTTCTATTTCTTTTCATTTTTATTTTTTTCATTTTAAATTTTTACTTTAAAAATAATATAATTTAGAATGAATTTAAGAAAAATATTAAACATTTACATTTGGTTAATGAATTTGATTTTTTTTATGAATTTGAACAAAAATTTTTTTCAAAACAAAAATATAAAAAGGAGAAAGAAAGAATATATATATATATATATATATGTATATATATACACACACTTATTGTTTTACAAAAATCTATACCTATATATTAAATGAATCTCTTTTAGGATTAATGTCTATTTTATGGATTAGAAGAATGATTGAATTTATTTTTTTGAAAATATGGGTTAATATTTTGTTTTGAAGAGATAAATTTGCAGAATTTTGTTTTAATAAATTAAAACAAATCTCTACGAGTTCTTGAGCATCACGTTTATGATACTCACACATCTATTATAATCCATTTTAAGTAAACAATATCAATAAAAAAGATAAATAGTTTAATTTTATTTCCCTTTTTTTTCAAATATATTTGCTATATATTTTAATTTATAAAAAAAAAGATATATTTTAATTTTTAAAGTTAATAAAAATCATTATTTGAAAAATCTCAAATGATGTAAATTATTTTACAATTTATAATAACAAATTTAAAATATTTTTTAAGTTGAAGACTCATATAATAAACTTTACTAAAATGTAAGAAAGTTCTTACAATTTATTTCAATAAAAAATAATTTCTAATTATCTTTAAAAATAATAATTAATTATTATTAAAATTAAGAAGTTTTTTAGTTTGTTAGATAAATGAACATTAATAAAAAAAATAAGAATATAGATATTTTGTAAAATAAATATTAAAATATAAAATTTAATAATAAATAAATAAAATAAATTTTTTATTAAAAATATTTTACTCCAATTTTCAAAATGAGATAAATATAGCTCTTTAAAAAATTTTAAATAATTTAATAATTAAATATAAAAAAATTTATAAATGAAAGTAATATGTGAAATTGCTTGAATTAAAACTTAAATATTATAATATATCACAACTTTTTTTATCATTTGTTAAAAAAATAAATGTAAAAATTAATTTTTAATTTTTTAATCAATCAAAAAAAAATTTATAAGCACAAAAATTAATTTTTAATTTTTTCACCGCAACGTAATGCAGGTAACTTACTAGTTTATTTTTATAAGCAAAAGTTTTTTTCACTTTTAATTGTGTAATAAATCATAAAAAAGCGTACACTAATTGCAATTTTACAAATAGATATTTTTCAACAATCAAACATAAAACATTACTAATCACTTATTAACACACATGAAGAATATGCATATATATAATATTCATAGTGCTATCATTTGAGATATAAAAAGAGTTATTTTTATGTTTAATATGTTATGCAGTTGAGTTGGCTAATTTTGACAGACAAAGTTAATTTGGAATAAAGCATCTCAAATCATAAATTAAGCTAAGTATATAACATTTATATATATTTAATATGATTAATAGTAGAAATCTAAACATATGTTTTTTTTCTTTTTTTTTTGGAGATTTAGATCAAGGTATATTTCACATTTAGGAAAATTAAAAAAAGAAAAGGGAAAATATATTTATTTGTAGAAATAAAAAGCAAAAAAGTGGCAAAAGAATGATAAAGAAAAAGCGGATGGTGATGGTCAATGCTGGTGGCCTATCTGACACAGCATTAACTAAAAGCAAATAAAGGACAGACCAAAAGGAAAAAAAGTGACAGACCAAAAGGAGGACAATAAAGTACAGAACGGGCATGAAGGAGAGAAGACAACAAGCCACAAGCAACGTGGCATGAAAAGATTAGGGAAACGCGTTTGAAGCAGGAGCGATAAACGTGGCCGCACGAGTGAGCTCTTTTTTCTCCAAAATTCATTGTATGATTGTATGATGTTAAGAGAAAATTAATTAATACAATATTCAAGAACATTTTATAAATATATTAAGATCAATATGAAAATAATTAATTAAGTTATGGTTTGATATTTGATAAAAACACATAAAATGATTTGTGAAAATCATAAATAAATAAGTAAATTTACAAATTGAATTGAACGCTTAATTTTACTCATGCATTTGTCATTTCAATATATATATTTCAATTTAAATTTAATAGATTTGGATTTTATATATTTGAATAAGACAAGGTAAGTCTACAGTAAGCTTATAAAATTTGACTTTATTGTAAGGTCAGTGAATGATAGCCGTTACATTAATAATATTTAATTTCAACCATTGATTAAATTTTAAAAATAAAAAAAGACTTAAATCTGATAACCTGTTAAATCAGTTTTTTTAAATTATCTTTATGTATTAAGTATTAAAAAATATTAGCGTATTACTAATTTAACTTTATTATGTTTCTCATGCAATTCAAAGAATCTGAAGGAAGCACCGCTGCCACTCTAATCCGTTCATGCCATCGTATCCATGAAAAAGGAACCCAGCTGGTAAAATTTCGTCCTCCTGCGAACACAGATCAAGAGCCTCAACTTGCTCAGTGTCAGTTTTACTATCGTCTATCCAAGTTAAATTGACTAAACCAAATGCGATCCGCTATTCGTGTGAAGATTGCAAATTTTTCATGTCAAGTTTGTAAATAAATAAATAAATTAAATAAATTAAGTGTAAAATGTCTTCTGAGAATTTTATTATCGTAAGTAATGGAAGCAAAGATTCGAATTTCATACATTTAATAATAAATGATATATAATTTAGAAATTATATGAATAAGTTAAAGATATATATTAATTCAATAAAATAAATAAATAGATAAATTGTACATTAACTAATAAGGGAATGGATCTATAATGCGCTTCTAAAACCTAAGTACAAGTAGGGGTGTAATCGAGCCGAGCCGAGCCGAGCCAGCAGGGTGCTCGAGCTCGACTCAAAATTCGTTGCTCGATACTCGACTCGAGCTCGGTCGAGCCTTAATTTTTTAGCTCGAGCTCGACTCGAGATCAACATCAAGCTACTCGAGCTTGCTCGATTCGAGCTCGACTACAAATAATTCAAAAAAATAAATAACAAAAAATTAAAAAAAGAAGAAAAAGAAGCAATTTTTCCCTTTTTTTTCTTTCTTTTCTTTTTCATTTTTTTCTTGGACTGGAAGTAAAAACATCACAAGTTCCACAAAGATCCGGCATTAGTATCGTTGGAAATGAGCTGGAACAAGTTACATCTATCTAGCCAACTTCTCAATTAAACAAATTCAAATTAGAAGAAATTCTGAAAACTTTTTTAAAAGCAAAAAAAAACTACCAAAACGTTAGTAATGGAAGAAACAATCTAAATCATGCCAGATCTGATAACTTTTTAACTCCGATAACAGCATGTGGCTACCAAGCCTTTAATCTGATGACAAAAATATTTAGCCTGTGTTCCATTCGCACCATGCTCTCGACTTTCTAAGATAGAAACAAAAATACCCAATCTATAAAAATCTCAAAATCAAAAAATAAATTTCAAACAAAAAATTCAAAATTTAATGCCTTATCGTAGAATATGTAGGTTCCAGCCTTGATACAGCCATCTCCTTTTCCTTCCCACCCTTTTTTCTTTTCCCAGTTCGTCGCTCCTTCAATCTCCCTATAATGCCTCTTTTTCATATTTCCATTTTTTTCAGAGAAACACAAACCAGCGATACTACTGAGAGAAAGAGAGGAAGACAGTGCTAATGGGAGAGAATAGCGATTTAAGAGAGAAACGAAAGGGATGCTACTGTTCAGATGGAATAACCGGAAAGGGGTTTTATTGGTTGCTAGGATTCAAGGTTGGAAAAGAGAGAAGGAGGTGCCGTTGAAACTAATGGAGAAAGAAACTGATGGAAACGAAATAGTTTTAGGGTTTTTTAGCTTATGTTAATATTTATTAAGGGTAAAATAGTAAATTATTAATTAAAATAATAAAAATATATATTAAAATAATAAAAGCTCGATAAGGCTCGCGAGCTACTCGAGCAGAGTATCTTATTACTCGAACTCGGCTCGTTCGATAGCTCGAGTAGCTCGAGCTCGAGCTCGAGCTCGGCTCGACAAAAATCAAGTCGAATTCGAGTTTTGTTCGAGTCGAGCCCGAGTAGCTTGCGAGTATCAGTATATCATTTACACCTCTAAGTACAAGTACTATAAGTGATAAGATAATTGAAATATATATATATATATATAAATATATATATTTAACTAAATAAGGATACAAATATATTAAATATATATGATATACGAGTATGGGAATAAAAAGATATGTGTGTGTGTGTGTCTATATATATATATATATATATATATTTAATAAAAAAAGAAGAATACACACATATATGTATTAAGTATGGTAATATATATATTTATATTTAAAATAAATGAAAATAGTGTATATACCAATATATATAAGTATCAGACATGAAAATATATTTATAAAATATATATAATACATGTGATATAAGCAATATATCAATATATCTTAAAATAAATATGTATATATATGAAATATATTTAAAATAAATAAATAATATAATATAATATAATAAAATCAATTGGCTCCCTAAGGAAGCCAATCTACCTTTTTTCGTGGGAGCAGGATTTGTATTTTTGACAGAGGCAGAGGACTTGCTTGTGCTAAACCAAAAATAAAATTAAAAGAAAAAGAAGAAGAAACTTGACAAAAACGCGAAAAAGGAAAGGAAAAGAAATTGGAAACATAAGCTGAGACAGAGAGAAAGAGGAGAAAGGAAGAGATTGCTGTAGCAACTAAGGAAAGGGGAGTTGAAACCGAGAAAAGAGAAAGACCAAAGTTGCAGCTATAGAGTGAAGCGATCGAGCAGTAGAGGCAGCAAAAGGTGATGCAAGATAGAGGTAGAAGAATACCTAGATCAGGTCTGAAAAATGCAACAGTGCCACGGGAGGAAGAAGGACTCGAACACAGCAAGAAAACGTGACCTTGTAAGGTAGATCAGTGGCTAAGTAGGCTGAAATTTTGGTTGGTTTCAAAGGCTAAGTCGAGGCTGTGATGGGCATAAAACAGGGGTTGCAATCAGCCTTGGGCAGTGGCGGTTTAGGGCCATCTATGGTGGCTGAGCAAGGCTGTGTTGATGACCTGAAATAGAGAGGAAAGAAGAAGCTTGGTGAGGACAGAGTAGTGGAGAATGTAGCAGTCTCACGCGAGGGAAGAAGGAACCAAAACACTCAGCATGGAAAGCCGCTTGTAGGAGCTGCTGCAGGGTTGTTTCGCTTGACTTTAATATTGTTAAATGGTTAATTTAGACTATGGTCCTTGCTGGAATTTAAGGCTGAAACATATCTGAAGCAAGAGCTGACTTGTGTGCGAAAAATAGAGCAAGGAAAACTGACTTCGATAGCAGAAAATAGGTGCGGAAGGATCCACTATTGGAGCTGCCGTAAGTGGTTTTCCTAAGGGCTGAAATGCTGAATTGAAGGTTGGGAAACAAGGGTAGTGACACGTGAAAACAAGGCTGCTTAGGCAAGGATTTTTGGCTGTTTTAATAAGCTGTGTAAAGGGGTGTCGAACCGAGACAACTGAAATCAAGAACCGCTAAAGATTGGAGAAAAAGGGGGCTTCATTCTCGGTTTAGGACAGTAACAGAAGGGTTATGATTGGTTTGGTGAGCTACAAATCGAGATCTTTGAAGGCTAGATTCTCAGGCCATTTAGATAGCACATTAAAGGTCTGAAATATAGAAGAAACGAGGGCTGATCTTGGCTGTTCAAATAGAGTTTGGACATTTGATTTAGGGGCCAAATAAAGGGCTGAAACAAGGGTCTTTGTGCGGTTGTTTAAGGCTGGAAATAGTGCCTTGAAAATTGTGGTCTTCGAATGCTACACAAAGGCTGAAAATGGTGCTATTTCAAGGTGATATTCAGTGGGATAATGGCAAGGGAAATGTGAGCAGGAAACACCAAATACAAGGCTAAAAATCGAGAGACTTGCTTATAGAAAATGGCATGTTGATGACGAGAGTGAACCAACAACCAAACAAAGTGCAATTAAGCATAAGATTTGGTCATCATACAAACTAAGGGTAAGACTATTTTGTTTGTTGAGAATGTGACATAAGAGTATAGTGGAATTAATATTAAGACCATTTTTTTACTTGGAACTTAATGCACTTTGTGTAGAGAATTGATACTAAAAATATGTATATATAGGGCTGTTTGAAATAAAATGTTGGCTACTATCTTGGGGAAGTAACAACAGTTACTGTCAAGCCAAAAGCTAAGAGGCCAAGCAAGAAAAAGAAAGGCTCGGTTTGGAAATGTTTTAAAAAGGGTAAGGAAATGTGTTATTTGATTATGATCAATGCATATTCCTAAATATACAAGTATAATTCTATACACATATCATTGATATGATGAGAATAGGCAAAGGTAGATTATACATATGTATATGTGTGTATACACACACGTATACATATATGTGTGTGTGTCATTAGTATGGTGATGAAGAGTAAATCTTTGGCATAGAAGTGAACTTGATTTAATTGGGGTTTTAAGATATATTGTCCTGTAGCATGGAATTGAGTATGATATGAGTATATGATTGTGTAGGTAACGAAATGATTGTAGTGATTCGGATGGAGTGGAAACTTAAGCTGCAAAATTTACAAGCTCAAGGAAAATAAATGTTAAGCATTGAGGTAAGTAGGTTAAATAAAGTTTGTTAGCATTATCTTGTAGGAATGATTTAAATTTTATAAATTCGTTTATGCTTGGGCTGGATTTAAACTTATTTTTTATCTTGTGTGCTGTGGCCAACCAAGCATGCATGTTAAGTGTAGTGAACTGATGCATACGTGCATTCACGTACACGTATAGCATGTTTTGAGTTTAAATTACTTAATATCTATGTTTTAAAGACTTGCATTATATTTTAAATTGTAAAGTCTTGGTTTGAACTAACTTTTGAAATAAATTGAAAACTTATATTTTAAACTCAAAACTAATTTAATAAGTGCTTTGAAATTCATGTAAGCCAAGTGCTACACAAGAACTTTGTTTTCGAACCATTTTTGAGTGCGGGCATATCTTACAACTTTCGGATCATTTCTAGCCTATTGATCTTAGCTTTAGGCCTTATTACCCGTCTATCGAGTTTGTGCTCTAGACTACCGTACTGTATTGTATTTATCGAGCCTAGTGCTCTAGGTAAATTGTTAGGCTTGTTTGAAAAACTAGCAGACTAGTTCCAGCTCTCGACTGATCAGCGAGACTGGAGTCTTGTTCTATGGCCATAGATTTCGTGTTGCTTGCGACACCATTCCATCACTAGCTAGGATGGACATCGTTATCGTTATCGTATCAGTGATTAAGGATTATTATCTAAACTCTACATACCACTGTTTTATTATTAATATCGATTTCAGTAAATTGTGGCTTACGCCTAAAGTGAACAGTGATTGA
Organism: Heritiera fomes; assembly: GCA_032173925.1. NCBI lineage: Eukaryota > Viridiplantae > Streptophyta > Magnoliopsida > Malvales > Malvaceae > Heritiera > Heritiera fomes. The sequence goes on along the minus strand of JAPDPM010000022.1, from coordinate 7,080,804 downwards.
TTTGAAATTGTTTTAAGAGATTTAAGGCTTATGCCTAAAGTGACAAGTGATCGATTTGAAATCATTTTCAGTGAATTGATGCTTACGCCTAAAGTGAACAGTGATTGATTTGAAATCGTTTTAAGAGATTTAAGGTTTATGCCTAAAGTGACAAGTGATCGATTTGAAATCGTTTTTAGTGAATTGAGGCATACGCCTAAAGTGAAAAATGATTGATTTGAAATCGTTTTAAATGATTTAAGGCTTACGCCTAAAGTGAAAATTGATCATTTTTTTTAAAATCATTTTCAGTAAATCCAAGCTATACACCTAATGTTTGTTGATTATCATTTTGTGAACTAATTGATTTATCAAAGTGCACAGTCATTGATTTAAAACGAATGTATAGCAATTGACCTATCAAAGTGTATAGTCATTGATTTAAAACAAATGCATAGCAATTGAATTATCGAAGTACATAATATTTGGGTTTAATCGAAGAGCATAACGACTGATTTATGAAAGTGCATAATGTTATGGCTTTATCGAAGTGCATAATATTTTGGTTTAATCAAACTGCATAGCGACTGATTGATCGAAATGCATAATGTTTTAGCTTTATCGAAGTGTATATTGATCATTTTATCGAAGTGCATAGTATTTTAAATTTAACCGAAATGCATAGTGAATTGATTTAATCGAAATGCATAGTAAATTTAATTTAAATAAATGCATAATGAAAGTGTTTGAACTGAAGTGCATGGTGAAAGTATTTTAATTTAAGACCATGATTGAAAACCATGCATACACATCACTTTAGCATTGCTTTTTCTACACTTATATGTAGATCGACATAAATTAACATGCAGTTATTTAAACTACTTACTGAGCCATGATTTGCTCACCCCTTTTTAACATTATCGCAAATCATATGAGCTAGAGTCCACGCTTGGAGTTCTGTGTGGGCCCTCGGGGATTGTACCTAGTAATGGTACTTGCTAAGTCTTTCGTGTGCTGCTTTTATTTCTTTTGAGGTATATAACATTTTGTACATCATGTTGGTTTTCATGTATAGACATCATGTAATGCATAGTACATGTCATTGGAAATTGTTTTGGGATGTAACTTAGAATCGTTCTAGATTATTATAAACTAGTGTGATTGTCAAATCCGATCTGAGATGTGATTATGATATTATATATGTGGAGTTTGTGGAATGTTAAAATGTTTAGTTGATAATTTTGGGATTCTGTGTAGAGTATGATAATATAAACTATGGATTGTGGAGTTGAGATATGATATTGAAAATATACATATTTTGCAGGTTAATTAACTGAGGAAAATTGATTTTATGTAAGGGGAGGTTTTCGATCTTTTTCTTTTGCTAGGTTGATCTTGAATTAAAATAATGAGGATGTGAGTTTATTTACTTTCGGAGATAATAATTTAAATAGTAACGATAAGTCAAATCTAATTGAGAAAGGTGGAAATGGTTTAGTGGTGACATTGATATCGAATACAAACCTTAAGTGAAAAAAAAATTTTAATTCGTAAATTTCAGAAATGGTATAAGTGATAGTGTTAAGTGCACGTCGCGACCTTCGAATTGTGACAATTTGCTACTCAGACTATATCATAAAGAATGGGCCGAAAAAGCTTATGGAATTTATATAAATCTAAACAAAATAAATTGGCTCTCTCACAAAACGTTGCATGAAGGAAATGATATTGTTCCTAATTGCTTCTCTCTAAACAAGGTTAATGATGAAAAATGCGTTCAGCAGAAGGAACTTTTGAGTGCCCGTATGATGCACAGTCTACCAAGAATAGAAAGCCCTGGGGTAGCATTAATTGCTATCTGCAGAGGCTTAACAGGGGAAAGAAAGTAGTGTGGGTTTCTCTCTTTATAAAGAAGAATGTTAGAAGTATGTATCATTCTTCAAATTCATCACTTCCAGTGGTTTAGCTCAGGAAGAAGTGTATTGGTTGTCAGCTAAAGAAGACTTATTGGAATTTTTTTTTTGAGTTACAAAGAATTTGAAGGAAAGCTTGAACAATTATTTATTATAAATTTTTTGTTACATTTATTATTATAATTATTTATTATTCTAATTGCTTAAAAATCTTGCAAAAGCAAAATTCCACAAGTTACAGTTAAAAAAAAAAGAAGATAAATGTTGAACTTGGAAACACAACATAGCCTAGAAATTAGTTGGCACTTGGCACTAACAAGTGCTCAATAGTTTTTTTTGTGACTTGGATTTTAAAGATTTTTTCATGTTATTTATTTTTGCTCAGTGAAACATAATTGTATTTCCTAAAAGTAGAACTATGATTGAATAAATAAAATATGGGCTGTGACTGCCTCTGGTAAGTAGTCGAATTCTATTTATTTTAACTTATTGTTTCAAAAAAAATATTTGAGCAATCGAATGGTTTTTTCAAGCATTCGACTTTTCTTATATGAAAAACTAAATTTAAGTTAAACAAAAAGAAATTTATGAGATTTATTGTAAAATTTGTTAGATTTATTATAAAATTTATGACATTTATCTTAAAATTTATTAGATTTAACGTAAAATTTATGACATCATTGTAAAATTATTAGATTCATCGTAAAATTTATGACATTCATCATAAAATTTACACTTATTCTCATCAATTTTACAATAAATATCATAAATTTTACAATTAATGTCATAAATTTTACAATGAATCTCATAAATTTAACTATGAATCTAATAAAATTTACGATAAATCTAATAAATTTTATGATGATTCTCATCAAATTTACGATAAATCTCATAAATTTTACGATAATTCTGTAACATCCCAAAACTACTATCTATCATGATACATATTCATAACTTACACTTAATTACCGGTTGGGCTGTCTGTGATGCTTAACAACTTTTACTACATTATTATGTAAATATGAATTAATAAAGTATCTTCCTTGAGATGTATATACATTCCCTTCCTAATTAAAATAGTACTGTACAACTTTGCTGAATATATAAAAGAATATAACATACCTTCAATATCAAATCTCAAGAAGGTAAGTCTCTTAGTCAAATCAGTTATCTGTGGAGTGAAAAAATAAGGAGTGAGCGACAATGTGCTCAGTAAGGAAAGTGTATGCTGTTTTACAAATATAAAACTATATTCTTAAAACCCCTTACTTATCCTAACGATCAAACTCATTAGGAAATAATGAATATAGTTAAAATTAAATAGGATTTAACAGATCCTTTCAGAAATCATTTAATTGAGACTAGGCAACAATTTAAATCATGCAAAGAATATAAGTCATCCGCTTTTGGGGTGCACCTGTAGGCCATCGCCCCTCACGGCTATCTCATCTAGATGTATGGCCATAATCTGTAGGTGGTCCTCGGGTCCACTTGCCAAGTGACCTCGAGACCGCTGAAGACTTGGCAGGTCCATCAGCCCTGTGACGCCCTACGGTGCACTCGTTGGTCTATTTAACCCGAGCCATCGCCCTAGATGGGTCACGCAAAGTATATGAATGATAATGCATGAACTCATGGCCTAATGTCTCAAAATCAAGTTATCATATGTATCATTTCCATAAAATGATTTGGTTTTTTCCAAAGGTTTTATAACTAGTAAAACAACCCTCAAATTCAACAGTTTCTGTGAGAGAAAGGCACGTTTGGAGCTGGTTTGCCCATGGCTAATTCGCCCAGGGTCAGCTCGCCCACTGGCCAACTCGCCCACTGGTCAATTCGCCAAGGCGGCGAATTAGTATTCACCCGTCACTTAGCTTTTCAAAACAGTTTGGCTCATCAATCAATAGCTCGCCCGCCTTTAATTTCATTAAAGGGTCGCCCACCCATACGACATAAAAATTCTCCCAACATTTTAAAACAAAGGGCACTCGCCCAGGTTCTCATAAAGAATAGCTCGCCACTTGGCTAGCACGAATTTTAACTTAGAGCAAATCTACTCGCCCGCCCTATGTAGCTCGTTCAACAAAACAACATATGGCGGCTTTGTAGCTCGCCAGAGTCAAAACATTTTATCAACCAATGCATGTCAGAAAAACAAAACAATTTCTAATATTTTCTTAACACTTTTACTCCACAGGACATGCATTTTCATCACACACTACTTCCTTACCTCGTCTGATACAGCCTTGTTTCTTGTCCGCCTTCCTCAATTCCCGTCTGCAAAAGCATTTATTTAAACTATGAGTATTTTCCAAAAAGGATTTATATTTTCCTAATAATAGTGGCACTTTGGCGAGACTCAATTCGCCATTCGCCCAAAGAGCTCGCCATTAATATTAACTCATTTCTAGGAGTTCGCCTAACGTGGGAGCTCAACTCGCCATGCTCATCAACTCAGTTCGCCAGCCGTGGTCTTTTGTTCAAAAATGGGCTCGCCCATGAATTGAATAACGTTTGGCGACCTCTTTATCTCCTTCTTGCATCATTGGAAATCTTCAACATTTCACATTGGCGATCACTGTTATCGCCATCTCGCCTTTTGGCGATCATGGGTTCTCGCCCGCCCGGACAGTCATTCTGACTATCCCACAAAACTGGCGAACTCACATAACAATTTCTCAAACTCGCCCTATCCTTTGGGCGAATAGTCACCCATTTTGACTAGCAACTTTCTACTCGCCCATCGTGTTTCCTTACTCATTCTTAGTTATTTTTCCATCTAGTTTTCTTATATATTTAACAATATTCAACTACAACCAGGCTATATCTATGATTAAATATCAAGAGAACTGCAAAACTATGAAACTCACCTTTACCAAGTTACTCCTCCAACAACAGAATGCTTTCTTATCTCTCTTAGCTTTAGTTTGCTTGTTCCTTAGCTCTTCAACATTGCAGGAAAAGTTTGGCAAACTAATACGGAAGTTTTCATGGCTTGCATCTAAGAAACTGAAGAACTAAAGTTGAACTTGTAGTGGAACGGAATGGGCGAGAAGGATTCTGGAGAGGATGGAGTTCATTTCAATCCATTTCTTCTCTTGAAGCCTCTTTATATAGGCATGTTAGTCCAACCAGGACTCACCATCTGCTCCTTATCCCTTCCTTCATCATTACCTCGTCTGGTAGTGCATTAATTCATGAAGAAAATTGCACCATAAGATCGTCTGAACGGCATTAAAACGGGTAGAAAAAGTGCAGCAAAAGACGTCAATAGCTTATTTCTTTCCTGCATGTTATTGACTAAATTTTCTTTCTAGCCCACGCCACTTCCTGCCATCATTCTTGACTTTTCTATTTCCTTTTCCTCTCTTTTCCACACCATGTCTCTTCCGGCCAACAGTTATTGGCTATCGACCCATTCTTTTCCTTGTTTTGTCCTCTAGTCATTAATCCTTCATTTAATGTTTTCATACTTTGCATTGATTTCATGGAGACTTTTGTAGTAAAAGAAATCAATTAGAATTCTTTTCTTCTCACACGTTGTTGACTGTGTTTTGTCATGCTTTCCCACAAAATTCCACTTTTATTCAACTTTTAAATTTTTTTCTCAGTCAATCTGGGCGATCAACGCCCTCGCCAGCTTGGGCGAACTGTTCTACTCGCCCTAACAAGCAACTTTGGCTTTCTGTTCGCCAGCTAAGCTCGCCCATTGGCGAACAGCCTCCTTGCTCGCCCATTGTCAAGCTGTTCGAGGTCCTCACCCATACATGATCACACCAACTTCTTCCATGCACATCTCAAGTTAAAGAGCATTTCATCCAAGTGAAAATCAATACGCAATATTTACTTTATTTACATTATGAAATTTCGGTTTACAGTAGTATAAAATCGGATTTTACATTTCTTCCCACCTTAAGAAATTTGGTCCTCCAAATTTAACCCGGACCTCTCATTGAAAAAGCTCTGGATACTTCTCGCGCATAAGGCTTTCTAATTCCCAAGTAGCCTCCTCCTCGTTATGATACTGCCAGAGCACTTTAACCAAAGAAATAGTCTTAGATCGCAATACCTTATCCTTCCTATCCAAAATCCGCACCGGTTTCTCAACGTAACTCATGTCCTCTCTGATCTCCAGTGGCTCGTGTCGAATCACGTGAGAAGGATCTGGATGGTACTTTCTCAACATCAAGACATGGAATACGTTATGCACTTCTGACAACTCTGGTGGTAGTGCTAACCGATATGCCACATCTCCTACGCGATCTAAGATCTCATAAGGCCCAATGTACCGAGGATTCAACTTTCCTCTCTTCCCGAATCTCATTATACCCTTGGACGGTGAAACCTTTAAAAACACATAATCACCCGCTACAAACTCCAATGGTCGGCGTCTAGTATCTGCATAACTCTTCTGCCGACTCTGAGCCGTTCGGAGCCTCTCACAAATTATCCGTACATCACAAGAAGCCTGCTCGACCATATCCGGAGCTAATAATTTACGGTCTCCCACTTCTTCCCATGCTATCGGAGATCTGCATCGTCTGCCATATAAGGCCTCATACGGTGCCATGCCGATACTCGTATGAAAACTATTATTATATGCAAACTATGCCAGGGGTAAGTGATCGTCCCATGAGCCTCTAAAATCCAATGCACACGCTCTCAACATATCCTCGAGCGTCTGTATCGTACGCTCGGACTGCCCATCAGTCTGTGGATGAAAAGCGGTGCTAAAACTCAACTGGGATCCCATAGCCTCCTGAAATCTCTCCCAAAAATGAGAAGTGAAGCGAGAGTCCCTATCAGAGTTGATACTCACTGGAACATCATGTAACTTCACTGTCTCCCTGACATACAGCTCGGCTAAGGCACTAACTGAGTCTGTAGAACTCATGGCTAAGAAATGAGCAGACTTAGTCAATCTGTCGACTATCACCCAAATAGCATCATATCCCTTCCGGGTCCGTGGTAATCCCATAATAAAATCCATAGTAACATGCTCCCATTTCCACATAGGAATCGATAATGGTCGAAGCATACCCGCCGACTTCTGATGCTCAATCTTAATCTGTTGGCATGTTAAACATCTAGCAACAAACTCAACGATGTCTTTCTTCATCTTAGGCCACCAATACACTTTCCGGAGTTCTGGTACATCTTAGTACTACCCGGATGTAACGTGTATCTAGAGGTATGGGCCTCTGATAAAATCAAGTCTCTAAGCTGTCGATCATCGGGAACACATATCCGACCTCTAAACCTCAGTATCCCGTCTGTGCCAATCTCAAAGTCTAACATAACTCCCATCTGAATCTGACTGGCAATCCCGATACAATAATCATCCCTCCTCTGATTTTCCCTAATTCGATCCATCAAATCCGGCTCTATACGGAAACTAGCCGTAAACCCATACTGGTCAGAGGAAACAACTGTCAGACTGAGGTTAGAGAATTGCTCTATCAACTCATGCTCCTTGATCATCATGTACGATATCATGCCAACATGCTTACGGCTCAGTGCATCAGCTACTACATTAGCTTTACCTGGGTGATACAAAATCTCACAATCATAGTCCTTTAACAGTTCCATCCACAGTCGCTGTCTCAAATTCAACTCTTTCTGTGAGAATATATACTTCAGACTCTTATGGTCCGTGTATATCTGAAATTTCTCCCCTTACAAGTAATGTCGCCATATCTTCAGTGCAAACACTACCGCGGCTAGCTCCAAGTCATGTGTCGGGTAATTCCTCTCATGATCCTTCAACTGTCGAGAACCATAGGCTATAACCCGACCATGCTGCATGAGCACACACCCTAAACCTTGAGTGGATGCATTAGTATACACCATAAATCCACCTGATCCGCTATGAAGGGCTAATACGGGGGCACTAGTCAATCTCCTCTTAAGCTCACCAAAACTACGCTCACACGCATCATTCCACTCGAACTTTACTTCCTTACGTGTGAGTCATGTCAATGGAGCAGCAAGCTTAGAAAATCCCTCCACAAATCTGCGATAGTACCCGGTAAGACCCAGAAAACTCCGTATCTCGGTAACTGTGTTAGGCCTTTCCCACTGTACAATGGCCTCTATCTTGGATGGATCAACTGACACCCCGTCCTTCGACACTACATGTCCGAGAAATATAATATGGTCAAGCCAGAACTCGCATTTACTAAGCTTAGCATACAACTTTCGCTCTCTGAGGGTCTGTAGAACAATCTGCAAATGCTGCTCATGCTCCTCTGGAGTCTTAGAATAAATCAATATGTCATCTATAAATACTATGACAAACTTGTCCAGAAAAGGATGAAACACCTCGTTCATCAAACTCATAAAAGCTACAGGGGCATTTGTCAACCCAAAAGGCATCACTAGGAACTCATAGTGACCATATCGAGTCCGAAATGCTGTCTTATGCACATCCGACTCCTTAATCTTCAACTGATGATAGCATGACCATAGGTCTATCTTGGAAAACACCTGTGCACCCCTTAGCTGATCAAACAGATCATCAATTCGAGGTAGTGGATACTTATTCTTAACGGTAGCCCGATTCAACATCCGATAATCTATACACAACCGGAGACTACCATCCTTCTTTCGAACAAATAATACTGGAGCTCCCCACGGTGACACACTGGGACGTATAAATCCCTTATCTAATAACTCCTAGAGCTGCTTCTTGAGCTCATCCAACTCTGTCAGTGCCATCCGATATGGGGGTCTAGAAATCGGCTCCGTACCGGGTACCAACTCGATCATAAACTCCGTCTCTCGATCTGGTGGTAACCCTGGTAAGTCCTCTGGAAATACATCCGAGAAGTCCTTAACTACAGGAATCTCTTGGATCTTTGGATGCTTCCTCTCAACATCCTCCACACTAGCAATATATCCTTCATAAACATTCATACACAATCACAATTTCAGTACACATATCATCTCATAAATTCACATACTTTTTATTAATTTACAATAACTTTACAATGTACTTTTCGGGATGAGAGAAGGTAATAAACTTAGTATTACAATCCAAACTAACATGGTTTGCAGCTAACCAATCCATACCTAAAATGATATCAAAATCATATATATCCAACAAAATTAGGTTAGCTGTCATAACCTTCTCTCCTATAGTCAACTTACAATTCCTATATATAATATCCGTCCTCTGGAAATCATTAAAAGGAGTTTTCACTTGCAAGGTATATTCTAACAACTCCGGCTCTACTGGGGTCCTGTTGGCATATGCAGGCGATAAGAATGAGTGGGTAGAACCCGGATCAATTAAGGCAATTACGGGAATATCAAAGAGATAAATTTTACCTTTAATCACATCGATAGAGGCGTCGGCAGTCTCCTGATCCAACGCGTACACCCGACCCTGAGTCACAACCTTTTTACCCTTCTCTGCGGCTGTCGCCCGCCTAGGCTGTGAGGGTGTCGCTTTCTCTGGCTCACGTTGAGCTGCCGGGGCCGCTGTCTGAGGTGCTGCAGGAGGCCTAGTAGAAGCAGTCGACTCTCTGAGCATCGGGCAATTCTTTATAAAGTGCCCCGTCTGTCCACATCTAAAACATACCCCAGACATTAAAGGACAAGGGTGCGATCCATGCGACCTTCCACAATGTCTACATAAGGGCGCAACACTTCTCTGAGTAGTGGTGGGGCCACTAGCAGGAGTAGAAACTGCTGGTCTATCAAATTTGCCCTCAGAAATCTGTATGCCCGTAGATTTAGTCTTTTTAGACTGCTCTCTACCCAGTCTGTCCTCCATGAACCTCTTAGTCTTTCCCTTTGCTTTACCTTTAGTTTGCCACTGAAATCGAGCTGGAACTGCTCATAATCTCTCTCACACAGCTGAGCCCGTTGAACTATCTCATCATAAGTCTGTATAACAAATGGGGCTAGCTTTACTCTGATAGATGGCCTCAAACCAGCTCTAAACCTCGAAATTTTATACTGGGTGTTCTCACTAGCCTGTGGATCAAAACGGCTCAAGGTAGTAAATTTGGCCTCATACTCATCCACTGACATACTACCCTGTACTAAACCCATGAATTCCTGCTGTAACTTTTCTTGAGCAGTGTCTGGAATATACTGCCTTCTAAAAGCTTCCACAAAAATATCCCAAGACAGATCCTGATGCTGAGCAAATAATACTGTCTGGGTGGCCTTCCACCAATGTCTCGCATCATCTGCCAACTGGAGCACTGCTAAGCCTACTTTCTCTGTCTCCGAACATCTCATAATCTCAAGTAATCTATCGATCTCAATCACCCACTGCTCTGCCACCAATGGATCCCTAGTACCTTTAAACTTAGGTGGATCCAACTTCTTAAAGGATTTCACCAATGTCACATTACAGTAAGACTCCGCATTTCGTGGCTGTTGAATCAGTGGCTGTGGTGGAGCTACCGGTGGCTGAGGTACTGGTGGTGGAATAGGCTCAGGCTCAGGCACAACTGGTGCCTCTACTGGGGCTGCGGGAGCTGTAGCTCTCTCCCTCTCTGCCCTATCAGCGGCTCTATCCGCCTGATACATAGCCATGAAATCTGCTATTAACCTCTCCACCTGAGTTACACGATTATCAATGCTCTCTAGCTGTATAGGACGTGGAGGTCTTGGGGCAGGTTCCGGTGTCTGTGGTTCCGGGGTCTGTGCCGCCCTACCTCGGCCTATACCTCTCACTGAGCGCATCCTCCTTCTTCCACTCATATCTGTACCACAGAGATCGTTTATCACTTATCAACAATATATCAATTATATATTCAGACTGTACAGTACTATAGGGAATGTATACTGTTTACTTTAAGTATCACTAGACATCCGACCAACCCTGCTCTGATACCATTAAATCTGTAACATCTCAAAATTACTGTCTATCATGATACATATTCATAACTTACACGTAATTACCGGTTGGGCTGTCTGTGATGCTTAACAACTTTTACTACATTATTATGTAAATATGAATTAATAAAGTATCTTCTTTGAGATGTATATACATTCCCTTCCTAATTAAAATAGTACTGTACAACTTTGCTGAATATATAAAAGAATATAACATACCTTCAATATCAAATCTCATGAAGGTAAGTCTCTTAGCCAAATCAGTTATCTGTGGAGTGGAAAAATAAGGAGTGAGCGACAATGTGCTCAGTAAGGAAAGTGTATGCTGTTTTACAAATATAAAACTATATTCTTAAAACCCCTTACTTATCCTAACGATCAAACTCATTAGGAAATAATGAATATAGTTAAAATTAAATAGGATTTAACAGATCCTTTCAGAAATCATTTAATTGAGACTAGGCAACAATTTAAATCATGCAAAGAATATAAGTCATCCGCTTTTGGGGTGCACCCGTAGGCCATCGCCCCTCACGGCTATCTCATCTAGATATATGGCCATAATCTGTAGGTGGTCCTCGGGTTCACTTGCCAAGTGACCTTGAGACCGCTGAAGACTTGGCAGGTCTATCAGCCCTGTGACGCCCTAGGGTGCACTCGTTGGTCTATTTGACCCGAGCCATCGCCCTAGATAGGTCACGCAAAGTATATGAATGATAATGCATGAACTCATGGCCTAATGTCTCAAAATCAAGTTATCATATGTATCATTTCCATAAAATGATTTGGTTTTTCCAAAGGTTTTATAACTAGTAAAACAACCCTCAAATTCAACAGTTTCTGTGAGAGAAAGGCACGTTTAGAGCTGGTTCGCCCATGGCTAATTCGCCCAGGGTCAGCTCGCCCACTGGCCAACTCGCCCACTGGTCAATTCGCCAAGGCGGCGAATTAGTATTTGCCCGCCACTTAGCTTTTCAAAACAGTTTGGCTCATCAATCAATAGCTCGCCCGCCTTTAATTTCATTAAAGGGTCGCCCGCCAATACGACATAAAAATTCTCCCAACATTTTAAAACAAATGGCACTCGCCCAAGTTCTCACAAAGAATAGCTCGCCACTTGGCTAGCACGAATTTTAACTTAGAGCAAATCTACTCGCCCGCCCTATGTAGCTCGTTCAACAAAACAACATATGGCGGCTTTGTAGCTCGCCAGAGTCAAAACATTTTATCAACCAATGCATGTCAGAAAAACAAAACAATTTCTAATATTTTCTTAACACTTTTACTCCACAGGACATGCATTTTCATCACACACTACTTCCTTACCTCGTCTGATACAGCCTTGTTTCTCGTCCGCCTTCCTCAATTCCCGTCTGCAAAAGCATTTATTTAAACTATGAGTATTTTCCAAAAGGATTTATATTTTCCTAATAATAGTGGCACTTTGGCGAGACTCAGTTCACCATTCGCCCAAAGGGCTCGCCATTAATATTAACTCATTTCTAGGAGTTCGCCCAACGTGGGAGCTCAACTCGCCATGCTCATCAACTCAGTTCGCCAACCGTGGTCTTTTGTTCAAAAATGGGCTCGCCCATGAATTGAATAACATTTGGCGACCTCTTTATCTCCTTCTTGCATCATTGGAAATCTTCAACATTTCACATTGGCGATCACTATTATCGCCATTCTCGCCTTTTGGCGATCATGGGTTCTCGCCCGCCCGGACAGTCATTCTGACTATCCCACAAAACTGGCGAACTCACATAACAATTTCTCAAACTCGCCCTATCCTTTGGGCGAATAGTCACCCATTTTGACTAGCAACTTTCTACTCGCCCATCGTGTTTCCTTACTCATTCTTAGTTATTTTTCCATCTAGTTTTCTTATATATTTAACAATATTCAACTACAACCAGGCTATATCTATGATTAAATATCAAGAGAATTGCAAAACTATGAAACTCACCTTTACCAAGTTACTCCTCCAACAACAGAATGCTTTCTTATCTCTCTTAGCTTTAGTTTGCTTGTTCCTTAGCTCTTCAACATTGCAGGAAAAGTTTGGCAAACTAATACGGAAGTTTTCATGGCTTGCATCTAAGAAACTGAAGAACTAAAGTTGAACTTGTAGTGGAACGGAATGGGCGAGAAGGATTCTGGAGAGGATGGAGTTCATTTCAATCCATTTCTTCTCTTGAAGCCTCTTTATATAGGCATGTTAGTCCAACCAGGACTCACCATCTGCTCCTTATCCCTTCCTTCATCATTACCTCGTCTGGTAGTGCATTAATTCATGAAGAAAATTGCACCATAAGATCGTCTGAACGGCATTAAAACGGGTAGAAAAAGTGCAGCAAAAGACGTCAATAGCTTATTTCTTTCCTGCATGTTATTGACTAAATTTTCTTTCTAGCCCACGCCACTTCCTGCCATCATTCTTGACTTTTCTATTTCCTTTTCCTCTCTTTTCCACACCATGTCTCTTCCGGCCAACAGTTATTGGCTATCGACCCATTCTTTTCCTTGTTTTGTCCTCTAGTCATTAATCCTTCATTTAATGTTTTCATACTTTGCATTGATTTCATGGAGACTTTTGTAGTAAAAGAAATCAATTAGAATTCTTTTCTTCTCACACGTTGTTGACTGTGTTTTGTCATGCTTTCCCACAAAATTCCACTTTTATTCAACTTTTAAATTTTTTTCTCAGTCAATCTGGGCGATCAACGCCCTCGCCAGCTTGGGCGAACTGTTCTACTCGCCCTAACAAGCAACTTTGGCTTTCTGTTCGCCAGCTAAGCTCACCCATTGGCGAACAGCCTCCTTGCTCGCCCATTGTCAAGCTGTTCGAGGTCCTCGCCCATACATGATCACACCAACTTCTTCCATGCACATCTCAAGTTAAAGAGCATTTCATCCAAGTGAAAATCAATACGCAATATTTACTTTATTTACATTATGAAATTTCGGTTTACAGTAGTATAAAATCGGATTTTACAAATTCTCATCAATTTTATGGTTAATTGTTATAGTTTTATGTTTATTTTAGCACTTTTATGCTCATTGTGAAAAAATTTATGACTTATTATCAAAATTTTATGTTTATTCTAATGTTTTTATGTTTATTTTCATCAATCTTATGATTAATTATTGTAGTTTATGTTTATTTTTACATTTATTCTTATCAATTTTATAATAATTTTTTTTATAAATTTTAAGTTTTATTTTTATGGGAAGTCGAATGCTCGAAAATATCATTCGATTGCCCACTAATAAAAATGAAACAGAATCTTGTTTAAATCAAAGGAATCGACTGCTTGTTATGAATGCTCGAAAATAGCATTCGACTGCCCACTAATAAAAATAAAACAAAATCCTGTTTAAATCAAAGCAGTCTACTGCTTTTATAAAAGCAATTGACTGCTTGCTATGAATAAATGTTAATCTTACTTATGCCTGATATTAAGTAAAAAAAAAAAAGCTAAAAATGTCTACCTTGTTGTCTTTCGAGAATTTTCCGCATTGCTTGAACCAAACCACTATATAATGTGGAGGAGTTCTAAATGCACCACATTTTTTACTCTTTCTACTACAAAGTATTAAAAGATAAAAATACCTCCTTGTAAAATGACGTTTTTGCTCTTTCTCCTTCAGCTCACTTTTTCTCAATTTTTTCCTTTGCACGGCCAAGGGCCCTCTCATAGGCAAGCATAGGCGAGCCTCGCGCAGCTGGCCTGTGCTCGCCACGCCATCTATACAGCCAAAGTGTGCTCGCCACTGACATGGATATAGCCAAAATGTAAAATTGTTGTAAAAGTATCGAAAATTGTTGTAAAGCTTACACTACCTTGCACCCTCGCGCAAGTTCGCTTGCACGGAGCTTGCTCTTTCGCGCAAGCGAGCTTGCGCGGGCAATGGGATTCCGCGCAAGTTCTCTTGTGCGGGCACTGCGATCTCGCACAAGTCAGCTTGCGCAGACCTCAACCTCGCACAAACGAGCTTGAGAGTTGCTTCTACCGTCCCGCGAGCTCGCCTGCGAGTGCCTGCTGCGAGGTTGCCTAGTTGATCAAACTACGGGGAAGGAAGAAACGTTGGGAGAGAGAGAAAGGTCAGATGAATTTGAGAGTTATTGGGAAGGGTTAAAATTGAAAGGAGTTGCAGGAGAACAACTGCGTGGAGAAGAAAATTTGGGAGGGAAGATGGTTTCAGTGAAGATGATACACAGTAGCAGCAAAATATTTATTTTTATAATAAAGTTAAATTTGTAATTTAATGGTGTAAATTTAATTTGTTATTTAAAAGTGTAGTGTAAAGAGCAAAAAATATACTGGGTTTAGAGCTCCTCTATAATGTGGTACCATTTTAAAAAGAAGGAAACCCAAAATGTTGCTCGTGGTCCCCTACCTTTCTCTTTTTGGAGCTCTTGAGTTCCCAAACTTCAAAATACATGGGAATGGTTTGATGCTGTAGCGCCCACGTCAAATCCATAAAAACTTATAGTAATAATTACTTTTACCTTTATTTCCTGCACTATATATTTTAGTAGTAATAAACTTCACATTAGATGTATAGAAACAAAAGAAGAGGAGGAAAACAATAAAGATGTGGAGTTGGGCTGTTGTGAACCACGATTTATGAGCTACAAATTAAAAGGGATTTCCTACAATGAATTTTTGAACCGTAACCCAAATTTAGGATAGATAATAATAATAATAATAATAATAATAATAATAATAATAATAATAATAATAATAATAATAATAAGGAGGGTTGAGAGAGAGTCGAGTTATTCCTGAGTAAGAGAAAAATTATTCAGCTAATGATTGCGTGAGAATTTATGATGTTTATCATAATATTTATGATGCTAATCGTAAAATTTATTAAATTTATCGTAAAATTTATTAGATTAATCGTAAAATTTAATAGATTCATCGTATTATAAGATTAATTGTAAAATTTATTAGTCTAATCGTAAAATTTATGAGATTTATCGTAAAATTTATGACATCCATTGTAAAATTTATTAGATTCATCTTAAAAATTTATAGCATTCCTCGTAAAATTTATGAAATTCATCATAAAATTTATTAGACTCTATTGTACAAGAATAAAGTCACTTCTAGGGTTTGATGAAGATGAAACAACTTGAACTTGATCCTGAACTTGACATCTTCATTTATAAAGAATTATTCCAAATGATATAATCTTTCAATCAAGCAATATGATTTTTCATTTGTGTTGTTTGATTCAATAAACATAATTGTTTAACAAGATTAGATCTTTTGGAATCCAATAATTATGTTTCTTAACCATTCAAAGTGAATGAAAAAATGACTTTAGGAAAAGTGTTGTAACTTTACAATAAAAAACTAGCTTGTTCATTCACTTTTATATTAGAGCAGTCAAATGCTTGAAAATGACAGTCAAATGCCCTAGTGTAATTTTGAAATAAAATACAACATTCAAGCAGGGCAGTCGACTGCCCTGATTTAAAATTCGAGATTGCACTTCATATGGGCAGTTGATTGCCCTCTTAGGGCATCCGACTTCTCTCTTAGGGCATCCGACTGCCCAAGTGTAATTTTTGAACAGAATATGTACTGCACAAGGACAGTTAACTGCCCTATACTATTAGTAAAAATCATTTTATAACGATTTTACTCAACTCGGAATCATACCAAATATTAGTTTTAATCATTTTATAACGATTTTACTCAACTCAGAATCATACCAAATATTAGTTTTATTTGCTCATTGATTAATCATCATTTTAATTAATCATTTCCACTTTATTTTGAAAATTTTCTAACAGATTCATTGTAAAATTTATGATATTAACCGTAAAATTTATGAGAATAAGTATAAAAAATACTAGAATAAATAAAAAAAATATGATAACTAACCGTAAAAATGATGAGAATAAGCGTAAAATTACTAGAATGAGTATAAAAATATGATAACTTACCTTAAAATTAATGAGAATAAACTTAAAAATACTAGAATAAGAATAACATTAATAATTAATTGTAAATTTCTGAGATTTATCGTTAAATGAAAGTGTAAATATACTAGAATAATTCTAAAATTATGATTGTTAATCATGAAATTATTATATTTACTGTAAACATATGAGAATAAGTGTAAAGTTATTAAAATTAACTTAAAACTATTAGAATCATCGTAAAATTTATGAGATTAATTGTAAAATCCATGGGATTCATTGTAAAATTTTGTACATTCATCATAAAATTTATTGGATTCATAGTAAATTTTTCTACATTCATCGTAAAAATTTATTAGATTAATCGTAAAATTTAAAAAATTCATAATAAAATTTTATACATTTATCGTAAAATTTATGATATTTATCATAAAATTTATGAGATTCAGTAAATTTTATTAGATTTATAGTAACACATTCATCATAAAATTTATGAAATTTATTGTAAAATTTATTTGATTAATTCTAAATTTTATTACATTCATCGTAAAATTTATTATATTTATTGTTAAATTTACCACATTTATCATAAAATATATGAGATTCACCCTAAATTTTATTAGATTAATAGTAAAATTTATAATAATTAACCATAAAATTAATGTAATTTAGCATAAATTTTATGTAAATAATTATAAAAACAATATAAATAATTTAAATAAACGATAATTATTCGTAAAATTTATGATAATAAATGCAAAATAATTCCAAAATTATTAGGGCAATCGAATGCCTATGTATGACAGTCGATTGACTCAGTAATTTTTCTAGACAGAATGATTTTGCTTAAATATGGCAATCGATTGCCTATATACCAAAAGCAATTTGTCCAGTAAAATAACTGGGCCAGTTGACTGTCATAAACGGGCATTCGACTGCCCTAAATTTTCTGAGCAATTAGATAATATGATTTCATATTTTGAAGGGATAAAATTGTTGTTTTAATTTTTTTATGAATGGTTAAAATGTAATTTAAATATTTTGTTACCTTTTAAAAGGATAGAAATATAATTTACATTATATTTAGTTAAATTTAAGTTTACCTGTTGACCTGTTAAACTATTATTAACATATTTATTTAACTTTTAAAATTTATTCAATTTCTCATGAGATATTCAATATCTCATGATCTTAAAATAAAGTTGATATTTTGCGATCTTACTATAAATAAACCCAGTAAGATATTAAAGAAATTGAAAACCATATAAATAAAATCCTTTAAATAGTGTTTAAGATACTGTAAAATTTATTTTCATTACATGATTTACTATATTTGAATGGAAATCCTCAAATAGAAATAAAAAAAATTAATATATTGAATTCAGTTATTTCTTTTTTAATTCACCTTTTTCATATTCGTTGGATCATACATATTACTAAGCAAAGAATCCTCTCTTCATCTTTCACCCAAAAACAGAAAAAGAAAAAAAAGAGAGTGTCCTCTCTTCCTGAGCTTGTATTAACTTCGTGAGAAATAATCCACTCAAAACTAAAATTTCAAAACCCAAAGGCTAAAGGCTAAAGCGGCCAAGGGTGGAGAAGAAAAATGCAGAGGCTTCTTTCTCTGAAGCAAGCATCGTCAACCTTCACCAAGTCCTCGTCTTCACTTCTCCACTCTCTTCCATACAAAACCTTCTCTTCCATCACCAAGCCAACCCCTCAAAACCAGTTTCTAAGCTCTCCATTGTCACAACCATTTCACCACCATTCTTTTCCATGGCGATCAAATCCCAGCCTTACAGGGGAAATTCAGGGGATTCTCTCATACCCAGTTGTTGCAAAGCGTTTTTGGTTGAATTTCTCAAATACCCATCTCAAAGTTTCTGGCAAAACTCACCTGGATTGCAGAGCTTGGTTTCTCACACCCAAAGGAAGATTTGATGTCGATCCCAGTTTTCGCTTAAGGAGTCGCTGGTGGTGCTTTCTTGTTTTCTTTTTTGCAATTTATTATATCATTTATTTATTCTATTTTCAAATTTTAATCCATTTTAATTATATAACGATACACACTTAGGATCATGTTTTATACTTCTATAACAAAATTTATAGTACAAGCTGCTGCTTTATCTGTGCCATTTCTCTTTTCCAGTAGTATCTCCTTCTAAAAATCTGAAAATCATTCAGGCTTTTTATACTTCTATAACAAAATTTATAGTACAAGCTGCTGCTTTATCTATGCCATTTCTCTTTTCCAGTAGTATCTCCTTCTAAAAATCTCAAAATCATTCAGGCTTTTGTTTTTGTTGTTTGTCCTTGTTATTAAGGATAGAAGAACTGAGCAATAGCTTTTTTTGCTTGTTATTGTCTTTCAAGAAATACTTTTCCCATTGTCAGAACTCATAACACTAAAGTTCTTTTCGACATGAATAATGTTTTTGTTCTAATAAGCAACTTTTTAGTTAGATATTAAATTCATAAGCAACATATGATTCCCATAGTGATGGTAGCTTATTGGGAAAGTATAGCTATTGTTGAACCCAGCTTGTCATAGCTTGACATATATGCTTTTATATGTTAATAATCTTTTCTCTCTTTGGTTTGTAGGAGATCAAGACTCCAACGATTTACAGTAAATGACATGGTTTTGGGCTTGATTATAGCTAATGTTGCCATTTTTTTATTATGGCGGATTGCTGATAGACAATTTATGATGAATAACTTTATGGTGAGTCCTTAGCATTTGACCTGCTTGTTAACATAAAATGTCAATGGTAGCTTTTGCTCTCCGGTTTCCTATTTTCTGGTAGATGTACTTCAGAGTTGAAATTCAATGTTCTAGGTACAAAAATGGAGGAGCCTCTTAATATTAGTGTTTTTTCTATGCAGTGCTTGAATTATTTTAATCATATTTTAAAACAAGTACTTCTGTGTGGAGATTATCATTTTTATGGATATGGTATTTAAGCACATTTAGTGGGAGATAGCCCTGGGAATATATTGAGAATTCATGCATGCTGATAGGACCTACCATAAGGCTCAAGATTACATTGTTTTGAAGTTTATCCTTTCCTTGCTTTTTTTTTACTCCTCCTAACTGATTTGATGTTCTATGAGCAGATTTCATTGGACAACTTTAAAAGTGGACGCTTGCATACACTGATCACTTCAGCTTTCAGTCATATTGATATCGAGCACATTGTCTCTAACATGATTGGACTTTATTTCTTTGGATATAATGTATGATTATTTAAATCTTTAATTTGGTTACAACTTCTTTTCCTAACAGTATTTAGGTCTTACAAATTACTTTTTTTCACTGCTAAGTTATTGTTTCTACCTTGTTTTGCTGGTTAAGAGAGCTCGAAATTGAAACTATGATTGAGAAACAGCCATCATTTTTGACTTCTTATATAGAGATAATGGAGAGTGAAATTATTTGTTCAAGAATTTATAAATTAACTAGACATTTGCATCATTTGAAAAAACATGGTTTGTGGTCGCTAAATTCCAAACCATAATTTGCTCTACACTCTGTCACAGTAATTTGTCCCTTACTACTTTTACATCTAGTGTTGACTAATAAACTATATTACTATTTGTCTTTGAAATTCCTTCTGCTTTTATATACTAAGAGAAACATTATGTTAAAGAGAGTACAATTTCGGAGTACGTAATAAGGATCAGCTATCCAATCTAATATCCATCATTCTTAGATTAAGATTGAGATGCCATAGGTGGATAGTAAGAAAGCAAAATTATGGTTTTATGGTCAACATTGATATTTTCTTTGGCATTGCATTTCCACATCTTTAACTAGTTTTTCCCTTGATTTTCAGACACTAATTTGGTGTAAAATTTCAATATATTTCCTACTTTCAACTTTGTGAGATAAGCATAATGATATTCCCATGTTACTTTGGCCAGTTGTAGGATATAATTAATGAGACAACCAATGCGTGCTACATTTTGATTTTATTGGCTCTGTATGCTTTATTTGCGTTGCTTTTCTTCCTTGTCCTTTTATTCTTTCTTTTTCTCCATTACTCACTCGAAGCATTTGCTGTTTTAATGTTTTTCCCTCTTTTTCCTTTGCATTGTGTAGATTGGAAGAATCTTTGGACCTGAATATTTGCTGAAGTTGTATCTAGCTGGGGCAATTGGTGGTTCAGTGTTTTACTTGGTGCACCATGCATTTTTGGCTTTATCATCTAAGGTACCATGATGCTACAAGAAATATTTGAATATCTACTTTTATTATAGGCCTTGTTGTCATATAGTAACAATAAACCCCAAACTAACTGATTTGGGATGTATCACATGACATGCTCCCTCGCGTTTAGGCTAAGTAAGAACAACTTAATCAAATGAGTTACTATGTGGATAACAAATGTGGGCCAACAAACAATGAATAACAAATAATAAATGGGACGACAAACACTATAAGCTCTCAACTATGATATAATCTTATGCATCCCACCTAAAACCATTTAGTAATCGCTGATCAAGTCTTAAATTTTTCAATAGGAATGCTAGAAATCTAACTTAATCAATTTAGAGTACAACACACAGTAGACTCTGATACATGGTTGTATAGGCCTGACATTAGAAATCCATTCTACATTGTTGAAAATTAGAGTATTGTATCAAAAAAAAACTTGCTTGCATCATACAAAGCCCTAATAATTATATTCACTAGCTGTTAAAGATAAATATGAAACTAAATCAAACTAAATTTGCCTAAAACTAGTCCTGTAATTGAGGGATTGTCTATCCTTAATTCTAGGGATACATATATTTACAGATTTTCTAAAATAACAAATTAATATAGTTGACTTTGAATAGATGTTTACACACACCCCCTTAAGCAAGTGAATAGAAATTCTGCATTCCTTGCTTGGATACAATTGCTTGAAATGCTACATTCCCACAAGCTTCTTTCTTGCTGGCAAGTTTACCAACTTCCATGTCTTATTTTTCTCTAGGGCCTCCATTTTTGCATTCATAGTTTGTTTTCAATTTTTATTAGATAATGCCTCTGATAGAGTAGTAGGAGTGTGGATACTATTCTAGCTTACAGGGAAACTCCTACGAGATGCTGAGAACTTTTCAACTGACACAACATGAGAGAGTGGATATAGTGTTCATTTGGAGCATTCTCTAGTTCATTTCCTAATGGAAATATGAATGTTATGTATTGACTCATTTTTTGAAGAAGGGCTAGGAACTATTATCTCATTCTCAAGAATTGGATTAGATTGTTGGGCTTGCAAAAAGTTCAGGAACTGAGGTTTTCCTCCTTGAGTACACTTGACCTAACATCCTATCATCAAGAGAAACCATGGGTTCATTGTTTTGTGACTTGGGTGACACTAACTGGGGTGACATTGACTGGAATGACATTGATTGTTTGGAAGAAAGTTCTCTAAGAAAGAAATCCTTATCTTTCTTGATTGAACTCTCCTATTGAAGATAAGGAGTGGTGAAGTGAGGTTCATTTTGATTAAATGTGACATCCGCCATGACAGAATTTCTTAGATGGTGGGTGATAACACATATCCCTTTTGTGTTGAAGAATATCCTACAAACATACGCTTGACAGCTCCTGGATCTAGTTTTCCCTTGTTTTGACTATGAACATGGACATAGGACAACCAAATATTTTGGGAGTAAGGTGATTTGTGGTGCTTTTGTTAGGATAAAATTTTAAGAGCATGTCCATGGGACTTTTGAAACCTTAGACTTTAGAAGGAAGTTGGTTTATGACATGCGTGGCTGTGAGAATGGCTTCCCTCAATCAGATTTAGGTATATTGTTTTGAAACAAAAAAAGCCTCAGTTGTATCAAGCAGGTGACTATTCTTTCTTTTAGCAACCCCATTTTGTTATGAGGTGTGGACATAAAATGACTCATGAATTATCCCTTACTTTTTAATATATTAGGTCAAAACTTGATTGAAATAGTCCCTAGCATTATTTGTCCTAAACCTTTCGATTTTAACACCAAATTGGTTTTGTACCATGATATGAAAATTTGGGAGAACTATATTGATATCAGATTTGTGTTTGAGTAGAAAGATCCAAGAAATTCTAGTGCAATCATCAATAAATGACCCAAACCACCTTGCTCCAGAACCATTAGGAATATTTGAAGGACCCCAAATATTACTATGAACTATAGAAAGGAACTAAGCTTCTTTTATTTCTAATAGGAAAAGTTACATGTTTGTGTTTTGCCAATTCATACACATCACAATGAAAACTTTCAATATTTAGTTCTTTAAACAAAGATGGAAACAATGCTTTGAGAATATGATATGATGGATGTCCAAGTTTATGATGATGAAGCTAAACCTTTTCTTTATTGGATTGATGATGTTTAGAAAGGAAGGGAAAATGTGATGTACTTTTGACAATATTTGAGCTGTTGGATGTCTCAAGATGGTACAACCTGTGCCGTTCCTTCACACATCCAATCGTCTTCCTTGAATCCTGGTCTTGAAATACCCAATGAGTGGGCTAAAAAATCACATTGCAATGTGAATCTCAAGTTTTTGTATGGAAACAAGATTGATAGACAACTTGGGGACATGAAGCACATCTTTCAGTATGAGTGAAGGACTAATTCGGACATCTCATATGCTAGCAATAGTAGTAAATGAAACATCAGCTGTGCCATTTTTCTTATACTTGGACGGTTTTTAAGTACTAAGCTTTTGTGACATATGGGTCATGTGGTCAGTTGCTCTTGAAGAATTGACCAGTTGCTCTTGAAGAATTGACAAAGGTTCCATCCAAGACATTTAATTCAGTGGAAATAGAAAACTCACTTGAATGCTTCAGCGAGCATGTATATGAGGCCTTCTTCAGGAATCCTAAAAGAGCTCTTAACTTATCAATCTCATTTGGAGTGAATACTCCTTGCTCGAAAGATTTTGCCTCATCAAGTTGTACAATGGTGAAGTATGCTTATTTTTTTGTTGTCCTTTGTGTTCCCACTCCTCCGTGGATGTAGAAGGCTTTCAATGGAATTTCTAGCACTGCTCTCAAGTGTGTCTTGCCTTCTTGCAATACGTACACCACAATTTGTCTCGATTGGTAGCATTAGATGGATCTGTCTTTCCATTTTCAATTGTCAATGGCTACTCCTATCCGTGTTTTTGACTATTATTGATTTTTTTTTATTTGAGCTTGGAACATGAACCCTTTCCTGCTCTCTTCTGCCTAAACCATGGAGATTGCCTCGTTCAATGAGGGTAGATTGTCTTTTCCCAAAATTTGGACTCGGACTTTGTCAAACTCAACATTAGGTCCTGCAAGGATGTCATTGACATGATCTCTTTCTATAAATTTCTTCAAGCTATTGCATCTTCACTACGCTTCATTATATGCATTGGTAGTGATCCACTTCTTGCCAAAGGTTTTTTAAAAGAACAGCATACTTTGTGACTGACTTATTCCCTTGTTTGGTCTAGTCATGGTCTTGATTTTTATCTCGGAGACTTGAGTTGCATCCCTAACTTTAGAGTACGTTTGTTGAATTGACTGGTAAATGTCTTTGGCCTTGGACATGAACATGCAAGTATAACTTATATCTGGAGTCATAGAATTCCACTGCCATGACATAACCATGATCCTCTTTATCCCACGTCTCAAATCTAGGATCTCCTTTCCATTCTTTGGTCTAGTACCAAGAAAATGACTTAAGTTTCCTATCCCCTTGAGGAAGGTTTGAACCATTTGAGACCACTTCAAGTAGTTCTTTCCATTCAATTTGTATGCAGCTTGAATATTTTGTGATTCTCTTGTGGTCTGACCAATTATCACCTCTTTGAATTGGGCAATAGTGGCATCCTCTGTTATCTCTGACATAGTTATTTTTCTAGGTACTAAAACCAGAGTTAAAGATGACTAATTGGCTGAAGAGATAAATAGAAACAAATTTTGGCCATCAAGGCCAAATGAGAAAAAATAGCTATGAAGGCCTTAACAGGAATCCTGCGAGGGCCTGAGGCAAAAAATCAACAATGAAGTTTGAAAAAAAATGATTTCCAGGAAAAACCTAAGGCATTGTTACCATGTGGAAAATCAAAGTATTGTATTGAAGAAAAACTTGCTTGAATGATACAAAACCCTAAGAATATACACACACAAGCGCGTGTTAAGAGATAAATAGAAACTAAATCTACTTAAAACTATTGTCTATATTTAATTCTAGGGATACAAATAGTTATAGATTTCCTAAAATAACAAATTAATACAATTGACTTTGAATAGATGTTCTCACACACATGTTACAAAAATAAAATCTTCGCATATAAAAATTCGCCTATGATTAGAGAGGAAAATTTCTTATTGTTTTGATGAACCATACATGATTGTCTTTTCTCACTCATAGCCTTCCACCCCAGGGACAAGCACCGTGGATGATGGACCCTTCAAAGACTCCAGGATTGGTATGCTCTTAGCCTTCAATGCATGAAGCTTCTGCGACAATCTTTTTTAATGATTGTCTTTTCTATTGATAACTTTAACTAAATAGTAACAATATCCTTATTTGTTTTCTCTATCTGAAGAACTGCACAATTTTAAGGAATTTTTTTCTTAATATCCTCTATTGTTAAGCAGTTTAAAATGGCATTTTAATTGGGGTTTGATAATTTAAGGTTTCAATCTCTTCACATTTGTTTTTGTGACTAGTTAGTCTTTTTCCTTTCACCAAGAGATGTGATTGAAGGTTTTATTCTTTCTATGCAAACCATCTCACACCCCCCCTGCACTGTACTTAGTTTTTTTTAATCACAAGGTTTTCATTTTCTCCCCTTAATACAAGTTTACCCCTTATATATGTTACATGTTGTCCTATACCTTAATTATATCCATTGTTTTATGGGTATCCTTGCTTGTTTGTTCCGAATGGAGAGGACAAGTAATGAGAAACTTATTTTTGTTCATAGATCCCCAAATTGTTGCTGTGATTTCATCTACCAGGCAGCCAATTCATGACTTCATATTTAAAATCTGTTTAACTTGTGGTTTGCTTGTGCCATTTAGGGGGCAAGTGGGGCTGTTAATGCTATCATGCTGCTTGATATATTTCTGAATCCAAAAGCTACACTTTATTTCGATTTCATCCTACCAGTTCCTGCCATGTTACTGGTAAGCATGCTTCTAATTTTTGCTATCAATAAAATGTCTTTTTAGGTCTACAAATCCTTGCTGAATTTTTATACATAATTTTCTTTACAGGGCATATTTCTAATTGGGAAAGATATATTGAGGATAATAGAGGTATATTGCTCATCTTTAAGCAGCTTTTTTTTTTCTTCATTGACATTCCATTTGTACATAATCTTAAATTGATCGATTCTTAAGCATGGTTCTGGTGGGAGAAGATGTACGTATGTGCAAATTCTTTGGCATCAACAAAAAACCACTTTACTACATACGAAAGGCATGCTGAAGGGGAAAGAGGGAAGATAATAAGAAAGAAAAAGGATTATATTATCCGGCAAACTTATTTAGATGATACCCATGGTCACTGAACATAATTTTACTAATTTATGAACAGTTTATGATATCTAATGTGCTATTCGATAACTTTGAGGCGGTGCCATTTATTATCTATATTGGCTCATAAGTAGCTTCAGCAGGAATGCTCCTGCAAGATGTTCCACTTTCTTCTTGTGACAGGTGTGGATACAATAGTAACAGCTTCCCTAGCTTGCAATCAGGCTTATAGCAGTATATTTAGAATTCCTCCAGATGCTGTTTAAGAACTGCTGCTTAGTTACATGATTAAATCATGTAGCCTGCAATCATTAGAGTTGAGAGTTTATTTATTTATTTTTGGTTCATGCCAACCCTTTATATGACTTTATCTAGTTAATAAATGTGATTTTTAGAGCCTTTATAAGTTTTTTCTTCTGTTGTCATCAAGTAGTTCTCCTTATCTTGGACGACAGACTGTTGGCTATTGCAAGCCATTAACTATAAAATTTGCTCCAAATCTTAGTATATTACCTAACCAATTAACATTTGATTTTTGCATTGTAGGGAAATAGCCATATTTCTGGATCAGCTCACCTGGGAGGTGCTGCAGTTGCGGCTGTCGCATGGGCTCGACTTAGAAGGGGACGCTTCTGAATTGAATAGTGGACCTGCTAACAGTTACTGGATTTATTGACTAATAGTGATAGCATTCCAGTATGATTCTCATATATATTTATTTGCTCAAGTGTGGGTTCTTCAAAGTATGTTTCATTCCAGTTTCTTTTTGATCTACAATGACATATTTGCAGTTAGTGCATACTGCATAGTTCTATTGAATTTACGTCTTCCTCTTTCTTCATCTTTTTTCCTGGATAATGATGGTGAAGTAAAGAGAGACCTTTTACCTGCAGTGAGACTATTCTTTATTTTCTCTTCTTGCTCTGCTTTCAGCGCAGAGGGTCAGGGAACTAACTGCCATGAAGATGTTGCAAAAGAGAAGTGTTGTATATGTAGCCTTTGGAAACCAACTTCTTACTTGAACACATCTGCAGCCTGCAGGATGAAGGAAATATTTTGCTTGTTTTGTTTGCCGAATCAAAATTGAAAATACAATCCAAGCCAAGCCAGTAACTCATTTCACTCTTTTGCATTGTAGTTTCTTGGGGGTAACAGTCGTCATCTGTGGCCTTGTTTAACTACCATTTTTAACTGTCACTAAACCCAGAAACTTCTGGTTCCTGCTGCCTTTTGGTCACTGATCCAGCACATTGCTAAGTTGAACTCCTACATAACTCAAAATGATGGCATCTTTATTATCGTTGCACTGAATTCTAGACATTTTTTCAAACTATGGTTGATTGCTTGCTTAGCTAAGCAAGGTTTTGTTTTGGAAATTATGATTGGACAGACTCCAATGAAAGAATTACAGTTTAAGCTTTGCTCCTCTCTTGCACATTCCTCAAGTTATAACAAGATGTGTCCTGTCTTATTTCTGTCGAGATTTGGAGAAGAGATCAAAGATTGGTTTCTGACTGGCAATCAGCAGCCTACAGCCCCAGCTTGAATGGGAAGGACAACTGATGCATTAGCATATGATCAATTGATTAATTGATTAATTAATCATCTTGTTATTATTATTATTACAAAGTTAGTCTTCTTTGTCAACACTAGAGAATAATTACGCACCAACCAACCTCGAGTGAGTGACCAATAGAAATATGCCAACGGATGATTCCATTTCACGCTTCATGGCATCATGGTTCATCGATTTCTTTGCTTTACTACTCTTGAGACTTATAGTAGCCTCTCTACTTTTCAAAATGGGAAATATTATGCCGTTCTACTTGATTTTGGCTCTGCATTCCTTACATAGTTGAGCTTTGTATGTTTAATTTGTTCTGATCCAACCGACAAGGATGACCCCTAAGCAACCAAACTGCATAGAGTTAAGGAGAGAAACAGCTTTTGTTTTTCAAAGTTAGGAAGTATTCTGGTTAACTTACGTGCATCTTTCGAAACTAATCTTTTATTGGGCCTTTTTTAAGGGCACATCCTTCATCTCAGCTTGGTGTATCTAAGAAAATTAATTTCCTTCGGTGTTTGACTCCAAGACTTGAACACTAAATCTTGCCTACAAGACAATACTTGTTTACCAACATATTGGAGTTAAAAGTATTTGTTAAATTTTTGTTTTATTCACAAGGGGTAAAGGGGAAGTTTCCTCATGTTACTGCCTCAGTTTCTTTCTCCATTTTTTCCTCAAAACTCTCAGACTTTACAAGCACTTTTGAGAATGATGGGCTGTAATAAACGCAAAATCCAAGACGAAATGGGTGGTTTGATGTTTGAGTTCAACAACCGATTTAATTGTGTGATGTAGGTGAATTATGTCCCATCTCCTTTTGGTTGATTTAATTTGATTTCGTAGGCTTGCAGTAGTAGTTGCAGTGTCGGTTCAGAAATTGTCATCAGTCATTCGATATTGTATTAATTAATTAATCAATATAAGCACAGCGCAACACTTCTGACGAAGCCAAGCCAAACCATCCATTCTACAGGAACAGAGTACTAGAGCAGAGTAGATGATCAGGTTCATGCAAACAAAGCTTGTGATAAATAAATGTAAATTAATATTGAGCAGCAGAGTTTGGTTAGATGGATAATAAAGAGAGAGGCGGCAGCGTCATGTGAACTGGTGAACCCTTAATTTTGGTGCTAATTGAATCTGTCCATAATAACTGCTTTTAATCATTGCTTCACATGTGCAATTCATCAACTCTACTGCTATCTTTTACGACTTAGGACCACTGCCCCTCTCCCTTAATCCTTGTCAAGGCCTGGAATAAATATGTTGTTTGATCATACTTGTTTTTTTACTCGTAACGACGCGTTTCAAGTTTAAAACAAAAATAACTACTGTAATTTTTGTCCAAATTTTGTTAAATGTATAAATAGTAGTAATACCTGTTTTATTTTCTACAAAAAAGTTATATAGATTGTACCCTATTGTCAAAATTATTGCAACTGCTTGTTCAAGACATTTTTATTTCTAAGATTGTCAAAATTTTAAAATTAAAAATCTAATATTTCAAAAGCTTTTTGCCCATATAACTTAGACATTATATATTTTGTTTGTGTAGTTGGTGATTTTTGAAAATGATAGATGTCCCATTATCTTTTTTTTGTTGTTATTGCATTAAGCATAATGAATACTACTTTCATTTTCATCTTAACCTGTTTATGTAATTAGTTAGTGATTTAATATCAGTACCAAACATGTTGGTTTTAGATTGTGATTTAAATGATTTTATTTTTATTTTTAAATGTGAAAAATTCTTTTTCATAATTTCATTATGAATATCAACATTTATATTTTTTTTTCACATATTAAAAACTTTTTACTTTAACAAAACTTGCCGTGATGAAAATGATTTTTCAACTTCCAATATCTTACGATTAATGGATTTTGATAGCAATTTGTTTGGATAAAAAGTAAAGTGGCAATGGCCAGTGGGTTCTATTAATTATTTTTCTCTTGCGTAAGGAAAATGAAAACTGAAAATGCGGCGCGTGGGATATTCATAAAGAAGTCGGTGCATGCAAATGCAATTGCATTCTTCAAAAGACAACAATTTTAAAAAAATAAATAAAAATAAAATTACAACTTCTCATGCGATTTGATTACATGGGTCCGGTCGTCGGTGTCGTAAAATTTATTTTTAATTAATTAATTAATATTATTAATGTTTTTTTAAAAATTAAGGTTTAATAGTAAAATAAGCTTTCAACTTTTAACCTAAAATAAAATACATCTCTCAACGTTTTATCGCATAAAATTCAGTTCATAAACTTTTATTTCAGTGAAAATATGCCAAATCTGTTAAATGAGCTAACTGCAGTTAGTTTTGCATATGTGACATGCCACGTGGGAGCTAACTAAGTTATCCACGTCAGTTGCCACGTATGTAAAACTAACGGCAGTTAGTGTCATCTAACAGATTTTGACTTAATTACATAATTATAAAAAATTGAGGGTTTAAATTTATGGATTGAATTTCATACGATAAAACGTTGATAACTAAATTCTATTTTGGACTAAAAGTTAAAGATTTATTTGATTATTAAGTCAAAAATTAATTATATTTAATACTACTCCTATCTGGAAAAGTATATATAAATTAAATCCTAAGTAAGAATTGTGGGATCCGCTTTTTCCCGGATTATTCTTGACAATTCACTTCCCACCTTGAGTGAAGTAAAAATCAAACAAATAAAAAAAAAGGAAATCAAAAGGCGGCCAAAACCTCCTTAAAACGCCACCGTTTCAACTGCTTCAAAATTAACGGCAGTTAGTATCATCTAACAGATTTTGACTTAATTGTATAATTATAAAAGGTTGAAGGTTTATTTTCACTAAAATAAAAATTTATGGACTGAATTTTATTCGATAAAACATTGAGAGCTGAATTCCATTTTGAACTAAAAATTAAAGACTTATTTAACTATTAAACTAAAAATTAATTATATTTAATACTACTCCTATCTGGAAAAGTATATAAATTAAATCCTAAGTAGGAATTGTGGGATCCGCTTTTCCCCGGATTATTCTCGACAATTCACTTCCCACCTTGAGTGAAGTAAAAATCAAACAAATAAAAAAAAGGAAATCAAAAGGGGGCCAAAACCTGCTTAAAACGCCACCGTTTCACCTGCCTTTAACGACTCTCCTTCTTCACCTTAAATTACAGAAGGCCTGGAGGAGCCTCCGACATCTCCCAGCACTGGAGATTCGCCCAATGCCACCGCTACGGGTACCGCCGGCTGATCCTCCGCCATAGCAAAAGAAGTAAAACGAAGAAATGGCGCAATCCTTTAAACTCAAAATTTTCACACTACTAAACAAGCTCGGCGACAGAGACACCTTCTCTCTCGCCGCTGCTGAGCTCGAGTCCGTTTCTAGAAACCTCGATGCAACGTCGCTTCCGACTTTCCTTTCATGTATTCTTTCCGTTGATTCCTCCGATAAAAGCGGAGTCCGAAAGCTATGCGTGAAGCTCATTTCTGTTTTAGCAGCTACTTATCCAAATTCTCTCCCTCATTTCCTCCCTAAAATTCTCTCCAGCCTACTCCGTCGACTCCGCGACCCCGACTCCGGTGTCCGCTCAGCTTGTGTCGACGCCGTCTCCGCTCTCTCCGCTAACCTCACCAAATGCAGCTTCTCCTCCTCGTTTTTGAAGCCTTTGAGCGATGCGCTTTTCACGGAGCAGGAAACGAACGCGCAGATCGGGGCGGCATTGTGTTTGGCGGCGGCGATCGACGCGTCGCCGGACCCGGATCCGGTTTGGCTGGGGAAGATGCTGACGAAGCTGGAGAAACTAGTGAAGTGCAACAGTTGCAAGGCGAAGGCGGCGGTTTTGGCGGTGATCAGTAGTGTGATCGGGTCGCGTGGGGCGTCGAATTTGAGTCAAGCGATGATGAAGGGATTGGTTGGGTGCTTGATTGGGTTTCTGAGTAGTGAGGATTGGGCAGCGCGGAAGGGAGCGGCAGAGGCTCTTGGGAGGTTGGCTGTAGTTGAGAGGGATTCATTGGCTGAGTTTAAAACTGGTTGCATGAAAGTTTTTGAGGCTAGAAGATTTGATAAGGTTTTCCGCTTTTTAACCAACACTACTAGTTTTCGCTTATTTTTGATTAAAATTCTAGTAAGGTGTTTAATATTTTGGTTTACATTAGTTTTTTTTAAGTGTTTTTAATGTTAGTGCTATATTTGGATGTGGATCATTATATAGGTAAAGGCTGCTCGGGAGGTTATGGGTCAGATGCTGGAGGCGTGGAAGCAGGTTCCCGATGTTTCAGAAGAGGCGTCGCCACCGCCCCGATCTCAGGCTTCTTCTAAAGGTATGTGTTGATCTGCTTCTGTTTGATGGGGATCGCTATAGATCTCCTGGTAACGTGATCTAGTAGACTGATTGTGTATTCTAGAGTATCTAAGTCAGGAATGTTACCTTGCATCAAAGCATCTTTGGTGTGAAGTGTGAACTGATTATTTGTAGGTCCCCAAGTTTGGTATGATCCCTTTTTTGTGGAATAAATTGACCATTTTTAGATACATAAATCTGATTTTGTTTACTTATATATTGGATTCGGTTCTGTTCTGATGACAGAAGGTGCAGGTGATGGATGCTATCCGTCCTGCTCTAAAATTTCTCCCCATACAGATGTTGCAGCTCCTCAAACTAGAAAGAAACCTACTTTGACTACACTGTCAACTACGCCTGGTAGATCCTTTGCATCCACAGCTAGGAAGAGAAGTCCTTTAAAGGCAACCATACGCAAAGTGAATGACAAGAAGCCCCTAGACTGGAGAGTTGAGATTGCTGTTCCTCATGCTGCTACTGTGTCAGGGGCATGTGAGGATAGTCTTAAGGACAGGAGTGAGAATTTATTGCAAAGGAGGAATGATGAGAATGTGAAATCTGCAAAGTCTGAAATAAAGCGGTCACTTTTCAGTAATAAGAATTCTGATGACAAGATGCCCAAATTTGGTGGTTCAAAGTCTGGATCACGTGTGGTTCCTTGTCACGAGGAAACCCATGAATCCACTGTTGTGGTTAGTAATGCCTCTGAGAATCTCCATGCAAACCACAAAGACTGCAAGGATTTGTCTTTGATCCGCAACCAACTAGTTCAGATAGAAAAGCAGCAATCTAGCCTGCTAGATCTCCTGCAGGTTTGTTTCTAATTCTTGAAATAAATATCCTCTCTCAATTACCATCTAGTAATTTGACTTTACTAGTGATGTATCTATGAAGATGCCTTTTCAGTAACTTATTTGCTTAGGCAGTGCATTATTTGCATAATAGTGAACGTACCATGCAAATCAGTTAAACTACTGAATCTTGACCCATCTCGTAAGAACCTGACTAATGTCATCATTGAATATACCAAAATCATCATTTTTTTTCTTTCTAGATTTGTAGTTCCAAGTTCCAACCAATATCTGTGAAGTTAGAAGAAAGATGGTGTTTCTAGGCGGCATTACCAAGATCCTTGTGACTTTGAAGTTTTGAACTTACTCTTATACTAACAATTGGTTCGTGATCAGAATGACATTGAAAAATTTTATTGAAACTTTTCAAGCTTCCATTTGTAATTCATAATAACCATAATTATTCCTTATTTCTGGAGGCAGTATAAATGCTCTAGCAATTTCTATTACATCTACTTTCATTGTACTAAAATATTATCACTAATTCATCTATCCCATTTTCCTATTTCTTATTTCTTATTTTGTCCAGAGATTCATTTGTAGCTCACAGACTGGGATGAATTCACTGGAGACGCGTGTGCATGGTCTAGAACTGGCTTTAGATGAGATCTCGTATGACTTGGCTGTATCAACCGGAAGGATGTCTACTTCCAACAGGACCTCTTGTTGCCTACCTGCAGCTGGTTTTTTGAGCTCCAGGTTCTGGAGGAAAACAGATGGCCGATGCACTACCTCTAAGTTTTCTACTTCCAGCGGCACCCCATCAGTGGCTGGCACACGCTATAGAGTTGATAGAAATTGCAATGCTGAAACATTTAAGCTGGAGAACCATAGGTTACGGCTTCAAGGTCGTGGTGGATTTATTATGAACCCATTGGCAGAAATTCATAGTGATTCAAGGCCTTTCTCTGAGATAGCACATCAGTGACGACACTGGCAGAAGCAGCAGGTATTTAACATTAAATTTTACTCTTAGCTTGGTAATCCCATTATACTTTGATTTGGCATAACCTGCTTAAATGTCAATATTTCCTCTAAGACAGATATGCATTTACACCTGGACAAACTATTTTCATTCCTTTATTTCGTTGGGCAATGTAAATTTTTCCTTCTCTAGCTAAATAGAAACAGCGAGGTTCCTGCTCTGGTTATTATGGTGGATTAGGTCCTGGCCCTGTGTTCAGTAGAACAGCCATTTAATCTCTTCATTGAAATTTGCACATTCAGTTACTTACAACTTGTCATATTTATTTTGCCATCTAGCGATCAACCTGTATTCTCGTGTCCTTACATGTGTCATGCATCTCAGGCATCATAGATTATTGCTCTAAATTTCAGTCAAAGGACATAAAATATGCCTTTTTCTTTCTTTTTCTCTAGACGTTTGTGGTTTAGGTTCTGTTTCCCGATTTAGCTGGCTTCTGATTAGCAGTCCAAGTGGGTTGCAGGTTTGCAGCATGATTGGTACATGGGAGTATTGGAAATTCAATGTTTTGCTCAAATTTAGGTGGGTGGTGTAGAAACCGTGAAATGATAAGGGAGACAACAAAGATAATGATCCTATTATATCTGCCCTAAATTGCTCGGTGGAATTGTTATGCAGTTCTTTTTAACTCTCCTCAGAAATTCTACCGGATTGCCGTTCTTCTGGAGAAGCGGTATCGTCTGATAATTTCATCATTTTTTCCTAGTAAAAAAGAGGCATATGAAGAGTGGAGAAAGAGTGGGTTCTTCTCCAGTCCGGTATGGTAATGGTATAGAGTGTGAAAATGTGTATAGCTTAGCTTCCCGATGTGTTTGGAATACTTTTTATTTCTTTCTTGCTTTACAGATCATTTGAAATGGCAATCACTTGTCATAGTACATCGATGGTGAGCATCTTTAAACAGCAGTTTTCAGATGGTGGGCTCTATATCAAGTTAATTAATGCAAAGGAGAAAAATGCTCCCTAACCTAACGCCTTGTCCCACTTGACATAAAGCTATTGGTTTTATATTATTTCATTTTTATGAGTGGATCTATTCACACCCTACCAATAACTTCTCACACCCTATTTACTTAAAAAAACCATTATTCTAAAACCTAAAAATTAAAATTACTCCATACAACCTATAAAATCATTTTTTTACCCGTTCTCTCCTTCCTTTCAAAACATGCACAACCAAATTATCACTCTCTCATTCTTGATCTCTTAAAGCTTTAAACACAATCAATCAAATTATCTCAAATTCTCATAACCATCTCTTTGATTTCTTCGGAAAAAAGAAGATTTAAACAATAAATTTGTATTAATTTATTAGATTTAAATTTGGATTTTGTTCTTTTATACTGATTTTATGTGGGTTTTGTTTTCTTTTTTCAAAAAATCCAAGCTTGTTTCAGCACTTTTGGCGGAAAGCAAGCCTTCAGCCAAGCATGGAAGCTTGGTTAAAAAAAAAAAAAGAAACAAATCAAAATTTGAAAAACAAAAAACCGATATAAATATCTGTGGGTAGTAACAAGAAGGAAGTAAGAAATTGCAAAATAAAGTCAAAAATTACTTCCAGCAGATGATGACAGTGTGTGATTTGGTCTTTATACTTCCATCTTTGCTTCCATCTTTGCTTTCTTTAGCCATTTTTCCTCATTTATATTTTATCTTTCACTTGCCGTCTAGTATTCCTGGAAGTTCCAATTCCAGGAGGTCAATTCAGAAAATTTTTAAAATATGAAAAATGTGAAATTTTATAAAGATAATTATGTAATCTTGTATAAAGATATATTCTTGAGAGAAGGTGTTCAAGAATTTTAAGTTCCAAGCCAAGCCATTCTTCCTTCCCCTTCTCTTCATTTTGGTTATCGAGAAGAAACGTCCTAAAAAGGCCTTTAAGAAGCATAATGTGAAAGAAAGGAAAGAACATTAAGGTTAGGAAGAGCATTAATACATGCCAAACCTTCAACAGAGGAGTAGCGATTAAAATGTTCCAAACCTTCAACCAATCTCGCCGACAGCGGGCAACCGACAGGGGCAATAGCAGTAAAGAAGCTGGAAAATCTTGCCGACAATGATGATCGACACTTGAATCAAGCGGCGTTAAATTCAAGTCAAAATTCAAACCAAGCTGTCTATGTCTAACCTCAATTATATCATAACGTATTGCATTTCCATGTTCATTGCAATATCCGATAGTATCAATGTACCATAACCTTTGCAAGATGGCACCGTTATTATAGGTACAGTATTTCTCAAAACAAAATGACACAAAAAAGGTTATTACACACCTTATACAACAAAAAAGAAACTCCTAGGGGCCTCACAGCCTGGAATCTCAGCTCAAAAACCATCAGGTGAAACATTAAAAAATAAGGTAAATTTATGCACTGTGATCCAAGGAAACAATGGACACAAAATTTGACAAATGGAAGACTGGAGATTCCCTCAGCCTCAAGCAAGGTGCTACTGCTATGTCATGGGGATTGTTCAGTGGAGCCCTGCTTCTCAATTTTCTGCCAAAGAAAAGAGTCAAATCTCGGTTAAAAGAGCTCATGCATCAGAGCAACATTTTGACACAATCTTTCGATCAGCTAAACGAGTATCGATAACCATATAGTCCATATTAGACAGACTAAAAAGAAAAACAAGCAAAGGAAGCTACAGCCTAACGGCTTGCACTCATTCATAAACAAGTAACAATTTTTAAAACCAATTCAGTAAGAACAGAAACTCAGGAACTGATAACATACAGGTATACGTTGTATGTGGCCAAGTGTGGGGAATTTTACAGTAAAGTCACAAATGTTGACCTTACTATAAGATCAACGTAAACAACACATGATTAAACATAAATTTAAAGTCATTAAGCGTAAATTATGTTAAAAGTATCGTAAACATATATAATCAATGTAGATATTAGTGTTAATAGACTTAAACACATGATAATTTTGTTATAATGTATGTTTACGTTAATTATCATGTGTTTATAATACTTTTAACATATTTTATGCTTAATGACTTTAAATTTACGCTTAATCATGTGCTATATACTTTGACCTTACAGTAAAGTCAAAATTTGTGACCTTACCATGGAAATTGCCAGCTACGTGTTGTTACTGGTTTATAAGGCACACTACCAGAGGACGGAAAAGTATCAGATTTATCATACATGATAAAATGTCTTTTGTTTCCTTGTTCAACCTCTGTCCTCTTTTTTTTTTTAATTAGGCATTTCATAGGGAAGCATTCCAGCTGCTTAAGA
The DNA here is from genome assembly GCA_032173925.1 of Heritiera fomes. NCBI lineage: Eukaryota > Viridiplantae > Streptophyta > Magnoliopsida > Malvales > Malvaceae > Heritiera > Heritiera fomes. The sequence goes on along the minus strand of JAPDPM010000022.1, from coordinate 7,043,632 downwards.
TAATGTGACTAAAACAAACTTTGCACGAAAGAATAAAGATGCCATAAAGTCAGGTTGGAAATAAAAATCAAAAGGAGAATGACAAATCCATGAATGAGAATAACTATTTGTTTAGATGAATTTAGAAAAGAAAACACCAAATCTGAACTTGAAGGAACTTGCTTTGCTTCAAATTAAAGCTTCCAAGTGTTTTCAAAAACCATGGTTGACAGTTCAAAAGATTTTTAATTCCTCACATTCATGATTTTCGTTTGACCTAGCTGTTGAAGTGGATCGGCCCTTATAAAGCCATTTTGACACGTGCACAACTCATAGATCATTCACAAATGCTTTCAGATGTAGTAGCAGTTAAAAAAATGCTATTATGCTCTGCACCTGTAGAGACATAATACTATTTATACTCCCAAAAGAACCCAGAACACCCATTATCACATTCCCAGTGGTGATTAGAAGGTGGACGCAGATATAATTTGACATCAACTAAACAAAAATTATGAGGGCATTTCAGAAATATGTATATATTGGAAAGGAAAAAGATGCTTCTGGCACTTTTGCTTTCCCATTTTTTAGACAACATTTATTACAAAAAATACTAGCTTGAAATACCTCTCAAGAAAAAGCAGTTCAACAAGAATATAGTTTTACGGATTAATATAATGCTTATGACAAAGAAGGTCATATACTCTAAGTATGAAAACAAATATTTATAATAAAGGCACATGGGTTTAAAAAGAAACACCTGTAATACTAGTGATTTCAAGAAGAAAACATATTAGTATATGCAGGCCATCCTAATTACACAGCTGCAAGCAAAGATAAATATTACTGCAAATGACGGGCTAATGTAATGTTACATGCCATCATGCCCCATGAATTTTGCACCGACTCTGAAATAAAGATGAGCATGAAAAAAAATGGAATTTTCACTGAATCATTCATTCAAAGCATAAAAAGATGATAACCCAAAATGAAAATACAAGTAAGAAAGAGAGGGAATTGTAGCAAACAAAAAAGGAAAAGACAGAGAGAAAGAAGACATACGGATTGAGAGTTATGCCAGGCAAGGCCTCTGTAAACGTTAACAGAGAAAGTAGCGGCTAGGTAAATGGTGCCCAACCCTAGACCCGCCGTGAACCCTTTGAATGCCAAATCCCCAGCTTTGCTTGCCCATCCCATCTTCTTTTTATCGGAGGTTTCTCTATACTCTGCTCAGAGTTGAATACACAAACAATATTATTCTAGCTAAGCCCCTTCGACTTTGGATTTGGATTTTGGAGAAAAGGTTTTTGCGGGTTTTACTTTGTCTCCAGACTTTCTTACTTAGCCTTAAAAATTTTTTCTTTCTAGTTTTCGCAAAAAAAAAAAATCAATATTAATCAATTACTATATTTCTTTTTTTTGTTACAAGAAAAATATTAAATAATTAAGAATAAAAATGTTTAGATTCGAACCCAAAATTTATAATATGCCACAATTCATCCTTAGTTACTAGGCCAAAAGGTTATTGGCAATTATTATATTTCTTGTCTTCTTACTATAAAAATTCTAAAAGAGACATGAGTACTTAAGTAATTTCTTAAAAAAATTACTAGTAGTTAACTAATAATATTTGATTTTTTTATGAGGAATATTTGATTTTTTTGAAAGGCAAAATATTTGATTGTGAATTGTGATAGGTAATTATATAATTTTTTTAAGCTTAATGGCCAAATGTGTCCTCCACGTTTGCCACAAAATAGAATTAAGTTCTCAACGTTTAAATGCATGGAAATAAATCCTAAACATTACAAAATAATTGAATTAATAACATTTCCGTTAAATCCTTTAATTTCTGTTACTCCTACCAATAATAAAACTTAACAAAAATTAAAGAATTTAACGAAAATGTCCTTAATTCAATTATTTTGTAATGTTTAAGATTAATTTTCATGCATTTAAACGTGGAGGACTTGATTCCATTTTGTGGCAAACATGAAAAACACATTTGGTTATTAAGCTTTTTTTAATTAAGTATTTATGTCCCTTATTCAAGAAATTAAATTAATTTTTTTTCTTGAAAAGTCAGTTTCTATAATATTTAGCCTATATGTTAAGTTTCTATTTAGTTAAATACTACTTCAACAATTGATTCTGATCTCATTTTGGATGGATGGTAAAAATTTTAATATATCAAAGTCTAAAAATCGCAATAAATCTTTGAAGATCTTAATGCCTAGCGCTACGACAACCTCTCGTAATAGCATATCCACATAAAACGTCGATAATAATTTTATATCTTTATATATATATATATATATATATATATATATAATCATTTCCTATTTATTTGGACATGATAAAGTGATTATTGCCTCTCTTTAGAAAAAATTGTACTTTCCTAGGAATGAAAAAAAGTCTTGAAAGTGATAATAAAATTAAGATTTATACTTGATATACCTTCATCATTCGTGATTCATTTTGCATTTCTTTGGCATAATGCATGTTTAGCGAGTCGGATCAGATGGCAGTTCAGCAAACAACACGTTCCAAGACCAAGCATCCTCTTGTTGAGCATTCAGGCTCAGAAGAACATTTACGCTTCAAGTTGAAATACACACACTATAGCACACGACGAGAAGCAGCTGGCGTACCAAGAGGAAGAGCAGTGACCAAAATTGCAATTTCAATCATTTTACTAAAGCCAAGTCAAAGCAGTTAGGTCTCGATATATATTATACATATCACAATGATGAGACCAAAACAGCATTAGAGACATATAACAAGGTTGAATTGTTGATTACTTTACGGATATAACGACCATATTAATTAATCCAATTCCGAGACCTATAGCTCCGTTTATCTTCTTAAGCGCATTCTTTGATAAGAACACCAGCTCAATATATGCAGCAAACGGCAACATCTACTACCCCCACTTCTTTTCTGATAATGATATGAGCTGAGAAAGAGAAAATAAAAGATAATAAGTAGTATTACAATAAAAACAAGAGATTGTAGGTATGGTGAATAGATATCAGATGACAAATACAGGCAGCATGCTCTCGAGAAGGATTGTATGTGCATGCATGTGAACTGTGGAGATGAAGGGCATCAAAAATGGTGAGTAAAAGAGACACCTAGACTTTGGAACCATTGATCACATAGAATATTCAAGAAACCTACAGATATGTTTCTGGAAACTCCATTGAAATATAAAACTAAAACTAATCTAGGAGAAGAATGAAGAACTCAAGATCTCATGTTTGGCCTCGTCTATCATGGGTGCTAGTAAACTTTCTGAAATAATAGATCAATGTCTATGACAAAAGGCATGGTTAATATGGTATAAGGCAAACAGGTCTTCAATTTTATGGAAGATGCAGGACGACCTGATCTTTGTTTGAATCAACAGAGGCAAATATCCAAAGATCTTCAAATGAAAGCCCCAAATTGACCTACCTGTTATGTCAATCTCTAAACAATAGCAAATTACTTACACTGTTAAATGCAATCAATCAAATACACAAAAAAAAGGGGAAAAAAGGAAATCAAAATGCAACAATCACCCAAACCGAAAAGCCTGCAATAAAATGTACCAACACAAATTCGCAACTCTTTGTTTTTATCACCAGGGTTTAAATAACTCTTTGTTCGAACAGCCCAGTTTAAAAATGAAGAGAAAACCACCAAAAAATGAGAGTACTTCCTGCTTTTTTTTTTTACCACTGATTGGACATGAAATCCTAAGTGCTTAATATTAAACTGAATCTGAAATTTCTTAACAGAATATAAAAGGGTTGCTGTTACTTGCAAATGGCTTCATTTGAGAGAAGAGATGATTGCTAATTTCTCTTACACTTTGGCTTTACAAGGGCGAGGTATAAGACAGAAATATATGAGAAAAGAAATGACAAACAAACCTATTTGGTTCCCAATGAATTTTGAAGGAAATAGAAAAGTGCAACTATAGTAGTCTCCTCTGACATGAGAAAGGTAAGTAGGAAACAAAATACAAGGATCCAATGAATAGGGCAGAAAGGGTTGCCCCCGCTTAGTGATAGATAAATGAAAATTGGGATAACTTCTAATTTGACAAGAAAAACTAAGAGGATCTGAAAGAAAAAATCAAAACCAAAAGTTGGTTTATAAGTTATAGCAGGGGCAAACAGCATTAGGAGGATGGCTTCCATGTTCCATCAATAATCGGAAGTCATTGTCTGAATAAATCAATATATAGCACATGACTTAATAGGAGTGTACTAAGTACTTTAGTTTGTCAAGAATGCAATTATTACAAACATGCCAATGCAACATGTAGCACGGACAATAGATAAACACCATTCCTCAGAAAATTGAACTCAACTCACCTTAGACCTAGGTCCAAGCCCATGAAATCAAATCTATAAAACATAAAAAAAAAAGGCTTAATGTTTGATCCATCTTACACTTAGGTCCAAGTCCATGAAATCAAATTTATAAAAAATAACAAAGATTTGGCTTAGCATTTGATCCTACCACCTTTCAGGAATCTATAGTTAGAATATCCCATTATCATAATCCTTGTGGTCCCATTGTCAACATGCAAAATTTGGGGCATAAAGATTGTTAGCATGACTAACTAAAGGCTTAATAGCCAAATAGACCCTCAACCTTTAGCATAAAATGGAATTAAGCCCTCAACGTTTTATCGTGTGGAAATCAGTCTATAAATTTTTATTTCATTGTAAATAAACCCTCAACCTTTTAAAATTATGCAATTAAATCCAAATCTGTTAAATGACACTAACTGCCGTTTAGACATCTAATGTGAAAGCTGACGTGGATAGCTTAGTTGGCTGCCACGTGACATGCCACGTGTGCAATACTAACGGAAGTTAGTGTCATTTAACAGATTTGGACTTAATTGCATAATTTTAAAAGGTTGAGGGTTTATTTATAATGAAATAAAAGTTTACGGACTGATTTCCATGCAATAAAACGTTGAGGGCTTAATTCCATTTTGAGCTAAAAGTTGAGGGTCTATTTGGCTATTAAGCCCACACTAAATATGAATAAAAGAAAATAAGGTAGAGGTACAGGAAAAATATGATTTTCCAAATATTTGGTAAACAATTTTTTTTAATAACACAAATGACACCTTGCACCTATTATATATACTATTTCCAGAGATTGCATCAATAGTCTCTTTGATGAATCTAAGAAATCCTGAAGTTACATATAGTCAAATAATAATGAAAAACAGCATATCAACTTCAAAAAGTGCAAAATGTTTTAAGCTATGCCCTCATTCTCATTCAAAGAAACACACTGCAACTCTCTTGCGAAAGCACAAACAAGTGTGTCATTAAATCTATGCTGTTAAACTCTCTCCCACAGAAAGCCCAACAACATTTATAAATTGAGGCTATGGAATTGAGAAGAAAGAAATCAACGACCTACCTAGAGGACAAAACATTGGGAGCATATACTGGACTAGCATGATTTGCATAGCCAGCAAATGTATGAGATTAAGAGGAACTTTGAGATCACTAGAAAATTATCGAAGGCAATAAAGTTAAGTATATTCAGTGAAAAACGAGGATGACAATCACAGTTAAGATATTAAACACAAGGAATTATTAGCAGCTTACTCTTTCATAGTATATCCTGGAGTTCAGATTAAATTTGTTAGTAAATATGTCATTTTCGTGAGGTTGAAAATGGCTACAGTAAGAGTTTGACAACATCCGCATGAAGTTACCTCAGAACATACAATCAATTGAAATAAAATTTATGTCCCAAATTTGTTGATACTTCCCATATCAAGTCAGGTCGAGCATAAAATATCAGAATCTAAGTTTCTTAAGAGCTAATCATTGTCTGATATGACATCTTAATTTACGGATATACACAGTCAAAGACGCGTACACTAGCCATGCCTACAGCAGTCCATGCACATATATAATGCATTAATGTGTGTAAAGGAGTGCTTATGATAGATAACCAACCTGACGAGCAACCTGTGCTACTCGCCGACTGTCTCGAGATGATTCAGTTGTCAATGTGGACTTTTCTGAGTCTAGAGAACCATTTTGTTTCTCCTCTGTCTTCCTTTGTGAAGTGCCATCATCAAGTGAGCAATCTCGGTCAGGGCTGCTCAAAGAATCCTTCTTCCGCTTTCTTTTAAATGTGTACATGAGAAACTTATTATTTACCGGTTGAGTAGAAGGCCCTTCGATCATTTCAGACACTTTAACATCCAAGTTTACTGCATACACGTCAGCCATCTCAAGATCTGGTTTACAAGATGGAACCCCTAAATTGTCAGCAGATTCACTGTCCTGCCTTGTCAACTTTTCTTTGTCTGTCAGCAATTTATCATTGTTTTTGTCATTCTGGAGATCACAAGCTTTCTCACACTCCACATCATCCTTGTCAACTTCTTCATATCCTGATACAATAATTACTTTAGCTGCATCAGAAGGTGAACTAGGGATAGAAGGGCAATGAGGACCCTTCTGAGCTTGATGTTTGGTGATCCTAGAATCTTCCCCAAATTGAGCATTATCATCAGCAGCATGTGAAAAACTTTCATGGCACAATAGATCAGATTCTTGACACGTTGCTACAACCCGATAAGGTATTTTCATAGACGAGGGATCTTTATTTTTCTTATATCTAGCAGCCCTTTTCCTTTTTCTGCAAAAAGAACTAAGAGGAAGAACTTGGATAACTTTGTGAACATCACTTTGCATCACTGGGAACTCATCTGCATTTTCCTCTGGTCTGTACATGTCAGCTCTTGGAGAAAGTTTTGTGTGCATATCCTTCCCCTCTTCACCTTCTCTAGCATCTTCATTCTTTGCATCATCTGCTTGCCCAGAAAGAGATATATTTCCATTCAACAGACACCTTTCAAGTGCGCGAATCCTCTGAGTGCACCCATTTCTATACAGCTCAGGCTCTTTTTGCCTCATAACTATGGAGGCAAAATCAGGGTTACAAACGTAGCAATTATCCTTGCAAGAACATTTATTACCCACATTTGTTCTACTTATAACTGAACTATTGATGTCAGAAACTGTCACAAAATCAGTTTGTGCATCAGGTAAAGATCTGACAGACCCAAAATTGTTGATTGTATTTTCTTGTGATATCTCTATGAAAGCAGCAACACCATCTTTAGATTCTTGTTCTCCCAAACACTGCATTGAATCTTTTGTTAGCTTCTCCAACTCATCCTGTGCTTCTCTTAACTCTGCTCTAAGATCTCTAACTATATCCTCAGCTTCCCCCAGTTGTGCTTCAAGCTCTTCAATTCTCTTCTGTTGATTCAAGGACATCGTCTTGGCTTCATTAACCTACAGTCATAAGACAGACAACAAATATTGTAGTTGTTCAGCATTGGTTTCATTGCGCTTATTACTCCTTTTCCCAGACATAACCATGTTATATACATGTTAAATACCTTGAATGGGCATATGTATGAGGGTGTGACTCTTCAAATATAAGGAAAAGTTTATGAAAATTTAAACTTATCAATGCTAGATTTGTCCTATAGTCATGGCAGAGTTTAAGTGATGGAGCAGTAGATATGTAACAAAACAATCTCCAATCCAAGATATGAAACATACAATCTCCATTAGCTGCTTGAATCTACTTGATCAAATAGGCCTTACGCACCCTACATTAACAAGTTCATCATGACAAGATTTTGGACAACTATCATACACATAAACCAGTGAATTTGCATGAATGAATACATTTTTCTCACCATAAAAGCCTTTGGGGTTTAGAGAAAACTAAATAGTCTTAACCTCCATTAATGCATATTGCAAGCAAAGCAAACAGCAAACAAATGCACAAGGGAAAATGTAATTCCAGTTAACAAGCTGCATTTCTTTGAGCTCACTACACCGTGCATAATGTTTCAAATGCTTGTTATTAAAAGCAATCAGAATCAGAACAAATAGATGAAAATTTTCCTTATAACAATTTATTTAATACAAACTACATCTATGCCATCCACTTAGCAAATTGACAATAAAAGCAACTGAATAAAATCAATCAAACATCAAAAACATCCATCACCAAACAAACAAACATTGTGACAAAACTGACATTACAAAACATAAGTAGTGAACAAAAGAAAATTATAACATCCGTGCCTAAACGTCGTCAGACACAAAACCAAACAAAAATAACAGAAACAAAGACAATCCCCAAAACCAACAGTTACCTTAGCATCCAACATCTGTTTCAACCTAAGCAACATACGCAACGCCTCATCTTTGGCCGCGAACAGCTCCTTCTGATACCGAAGAGCCTTCCTCTCCGACACCATTATCCTCGCCGCCGCCTCTTTAGCCGTGTTCAAAATTATTTCGGCATAGGCCTTCTTCAAAGCCGTCAATTTCTGTTCAAAAAATAAAAACCCCAAAAAACATCAAAGAAAACTCACATCGAAAATAGTCATATCGAACCAATAAAAAGATCAAAATCAAACTCTTTAACAAAAACCCAAGAACTAAAAAAATATATTGAAAATTCACTACCAAAAAAAAAACTAAATTATGTGGAAGGGTAGTAGAGTAATTTTACCTCGGATTCGGCCATTGTTGTCACTAATGCATCGAACTGATACTGCTGGTTTCAGACCAAGTTGTGAAGAAAAACAATAAAAACAAAATATAAGGGAGGCTGTTTTGTTTTGGTTTTTTGTTTCCCTTCGCTTTGTAGCAGCTGTCAGTTAGGAACTGAAAGTTCTTCGCGTTATTACCAAACTACACTCTGTATGCCTTTTATTTACCAACATGCCACTCCAGCTGACAAAACGGTTGAACCGGTGCGGTTTTGGCTAATTTTTTGCCTTTATAGTCTCGCGCCAACGGGCGGACTACAAAAGAATTTTAAATGACGTGGACAAATGGTAAATGAAAACGTGGCAAACGTAGGAGAGCAAACATTTTCGACGGTGCGAAAAAATTCGTATATTGTGGTTCAATTGATAACGTAAATTAAATTTATAAAAAAAAATTTTGAGTTCGATATCTATTAAATACATTTTTGAGAAAAGATAAAAAATTTTAATTATGATTAAATTTTGAATAAAATTAATCTTAAATTATTAAAATAGATAAAAATATAGGTGATTTATTCTAAAAAAACAAGTTTCGACGATGAGAAACAATGAAACGCGGGTAATGGGTGGCAAACACAATCGGGTATCCTTTACTATTCAATGTAATTATGTTGGGTTCGAATATACTGTAATTGGGAGGGGCACTGATTTTACTCTTCGTGTTTGGTTTGGAAAGTATTCTTAGAGTTCTCTATTCTTTGAATTCGAAATCCGTTTATTAAAGTTTGACAAAATGCCTGTCTCCTGGAGATTTGAATCTTTGCCAATAATTTCAATTATTAAAGGTTTTTTAAAGCAAACTTCGCGTTTGATATGATGCACTAGGAAAATCAACGTAAACAATAAAACATTGTGGGCTTGAAAATAATTAATGAAACATAATAAAATTAATTATGATATTAAATTAGTCAATTGAGTTTATGATAATAAAATTTTTAAATTTTAAATATAAAGTACTGAAATTAAATTAATAAAAATTTCATAATAAATTAATACAGAATTTTTTTTAGTAGTACATTTTCATTAGAAGTTACAATCACAATCAGTATATTACATTCTATGAATAGGTAAATATGAAAATCACATTACTCAAACTAGGTAAACTAGTAAATAACTATAACAAACTAGTAAATAACTAGGTTAACTCAAGCTCACACTTGGTGAGACTCGAACTTGAGACCTCAAAGTCTCAAGGCTTCCTCCTTACCACTAAGCCAAGGCTTCATTGACAATACAAAATTCTTATACATTGACCATTTACATACATATGATATTTTAGTATAATGTGCATGTATATGCATGCAATATAAATTGTAGTTAAAATTGTTATTATTAATTTTAAAATTGACTCAAAAGTTTTAATGAAATATAATACTATTAATTATAAAATTAAATTAGTTAATTATAATAAAGATAATAATATTTCTAAAATTTAAAAGCACGATACTGAAATTTAAATTAATAAAAAATTTATAAGAAGTTAATATATAATTTTTGCACACTGACAATTTGCATATATATATATATATATATATATATATATATATATATATATGTTTGACATTTTAGTATAATTTATATGTATGTTAGTATGTATGTGTGTGTCTATGACATTTAACAATTTTGTCTAGCTTCAACAAGAAACTGATCATTTGTATCCAAAAAATATACGTATATGTATATGTATATGTATATGTATATGTATATGTATATGTATATGTGAGTGTAACTCTTTATAATAAATTAAAAAAAAAAATTTTCTTAAAAAAATTAAGGCCAATATCTATTTAATCGTTTAATAATATGTCATTGGTCAATGCATCGAGCTAATATATATTGCATGAATACATTATAAGGAATTAAATGTTTAAAATTAAAAACAACATTATCTCTCAACTTTACAATCTAACCTAATTAGTATAAAATTTGACACCAACATATTAAGATTAATTTATCCTCAAAATAAAAGTAATAAATGAAGATAGGTCATTACGTATGATAGTAATAAAAAAATTAAAAAATTTATTATAAAACATAAAACTATCAAATTAAAAATGGCAATAGTATTATAAGAATAATTTTAGAATATTTTGATTGTTAACTAAAATCCAATAAAAAATAAAGGATATGAAAATGATTTATTAAAAAATACGCACATAATAGAAAATAATATTTATGTACATAGTTAAATTTTTTTTATTTGCATAAATAGTCAAAACTCACTAGGTTCTAATTGAGTCAATTAACGAGTTTTTATTAAATTTGGATTAAATAATTAGATAATTAAACAAGTTCGGGTAATAAAAATGTGTTTCAAAATTATTAAGGTAGGGTTCGGATAGTGAACTTAAAAAATAACTAGATAATTATTAGTTTCGAGATTGGATATCTAAAAATTAGCAAGTACCGATCCTATTGACGTCCCATTGATATTTGAACATATTTTAAAAAAATTTAGACCTTTTAATTTGTTAGCTACTCCCACTATTTTATTCAAATTAATAGCTCTCTCTATTAATTCGAAAAATCCCATTAAATGATTTCCTAGTGGCAATCTCATTTAATTACATTTTTTTGGTTACAAGAGAAGAAGTAAACAAAATAGATTAAATTACAAAACCATGCGGGAAGGAAACTCCCCACACATCGGCATCAATTAATCCATGAAGGCATTGTGGTAATTCTTCCAACTTCAAAAAATCGACATCCAAATTGCAAGCGAATTTGGCTTAGCTTGACCGCACAAAAGTTCCTCTCTTTGTAGGAGTGGTAGATATCAACATTCTAAGTCCTATTGAGAATCTCTCTTATGTTTGCAATAATACAACCATGGGGGTGGACTTGAATATCAGTAGTTTTGATTAGTTCAATGGCTACCTGAGCATCCAACTCACAGATCACAGATTTGTATCCTTCAACCCATTCTAGAAGCAAACCTAGTTTGAGTGCTTGCAACTCAGCACTAATATTCGAACACAGTCTAAGGTAAGCTAAAAAACCAGATAACCACTTACCTAAGTGAGATTGGATAAGGCCATCGACACCCACTTTACCCGGATTACTATTAGTAGCTGTGTTCAGCTTCACCAATCCTAGTGGAGGGGGACACCATCTTATCAACCTCGGACTATGATCTTAAGTGACTCAACAAATCATAATAAATAAATTAGATAGATAACATAGCTTATCAATCACATCATATTTAACTCGCAGATTTGTTAGGTGACAACTCCTTGTCTAAATACATCACATGTATTTTGTTTAACAATGCCTCTAACACCATATAATCATGACTGACTCATCCTGTGAGATCCACATTTCCTACTACTATACTATAGGTTCTTGAAGCGAGATATCTTATAGCTATTTCGGTATTTTGACTTTTGTAGGTATAACTAAGAATTCAGGTTGTGGGCCCCACTGAGACTTTTATAGGCCGATTAGCTAGGAAACTCCATAGTACTTATATTTGGAGCAAAAAATTATGATGGTAAGTTTCTGCAACTCAAAATCATCTGTTTTGATCATTTTTGGGAAATGTGCAACAAATTTAAAAATGATGATTAAGGATATAAGTCGGAAGAATTTTCGTAAATAACGGTCAAACCAAACTGAATTTTAACCAACCAACAGAAGTATGATAATATACGTGTGATAGAGTTCTATGTCATGTCATTAGATAGACTAAATCACACGTGAAGAATAAAATTTACACGATTGGCCCGATAGGGGTATTTTGGTAATTTCACCCTTACAATCAGTCAAACCTTAGTGAAACCTTATCCAATGATTATAATATGTTTAATATTCATATTTTATGGTAAGAGAAAATATTTGGAAGTTAAATTGACTGGTTAATAACGTTGTGGAAGTTTAAGGGCAAAATTGTTCGAAATCTTTAAGTATAAGGACATTTTGGTAATTTGCCCATTAAAATATGAATTCTCAAAGAATTTCTGGTTATTTCTTCACAAGGGACAACCATCTTCTTCCTCCTTCATGTTCCACCATAGCCAAGCTTGAAGAGAGAGAAAAACACCTTAAAACACTAACCAAAACACACCGACACTGAAACCGAAAACTGTCTTCACAAACTCTACCCAGTTTTCAGTGCTCTTCAATTTGGTACCAAAATCTCATCCAAAAGAGGCCAAAATCAGGGTGTGAGGCAACCTACCAGATCTGGCCATCACTAAGAGGTGAGAGAAAGTGAATTTTTCATGGTTTTAGGGCTTTATACTATGTGTTCTTCATGTTTAGCTAGGTATTTACGCTTAATTTGAATTAAAATCATGTAATTCACACCATGAGGGTTTTCGTCTTCATGGTCCCTATGAGAATGTGAGGTTGTTTGATGAGTAATGGGTATAAAAATGATGAATAACATGTGTAGAGCATGATTTTGAGCTTATTTTTTTTTAAATGAATTATGTAAACCCATGAATATCATTCGGCCAAGTGAAGAGCAGCCATGAATTGTGCTTATTTAAATGTGTTTTTGGTGCTAAGAAGATGTATAAATTAATAAAAGATGATTGGTGAAGTCGAAATCGAAAATGGAGTAGTTTAAACGCTAGTTGCAGTGTTAGCACCGGTATGAAATAGATCGATTTGGCAGCTGTAGCTGGCAATGTGAAGCTTCTTAAAGTAGTAAATATTCTTTTTATGAAAGTGTGGTGATTTGATTTTATCCATGTGGTATTTTGCAGCTCGGAAGTGAGTGGTGCAATTCGGGTACTATCGAGCTTATTGGTAGAAACAGAGAGGTAAGAGATATATATGGAAGTCATAGGGATGCTATGATTGCATAATTGGATTGAAAATGATTTTATGGAATTATTTTTGGAATTATTTGGGTTGGATTTGTGAAGTTGCCATTGGGATTTTAAACTGTGTTTTCGTTGCAGGAAGGTTAGAGAAAACTTAGCCGTTATATTGCCGAAATTTCATAAACGTATCTCATAACTTATAATCTCGAAAATAGGTCTTTGAGATGTTTGGAATGTATTTTGGAATAATTAATAAGCTTAAATCTCATAATTTTATATAGGAGCATGAAATTTATAATTTAATTTTCGAGTTTGACCTTGATGGTTTTCTCTGATCTGGTGATTTATACGAGTGATATTACTGATTTTATACGTAAATAAAATGTTTTGGACTCTGAAATCTGAATTTAGAATATTTTTTAAATTTTTATTTGTGAATTGCAATTATTTTAATTTTGATAAACTTATAATCCGTTTGGAAATACTGTTTACTGTTCTGAATTACTCTGAAATATACACTGTTTGAGACTGTTGGCCCCATAATAGACTTCGGGCTTAATCATACATTTTGAGTATTTAATTATATGCTATTAGACCTACCAAGTCTTCAACTCTGCAGATGTCACCTGACAAGTGTACACTATGGACCTATTTGACTATGGCCATATGTCGTTACTAATCCCTTTGGGATTTCTGTTCATGCATGATACTGTTGGGTATAGCCTAGTCTCCACTATATTGTTACTAAATTGTTTTATGTTTGATTTCTGAATCTAATCATACTTATGAAATCTGATCGAGTGTTTTGCTTCTCTGAGTGTTTGATTTCTAAATATGAATAACTGAATTTGATTTACTAAGTGATTGATTTTCTGTATCTAATCAACTGATTTGACTCATCAATAATTCTGATCATTTAAATTTGATTGTTTTATGATTTCGAATTTTATATGATTTTCTAAGAAATTAATTATATTTTCCAAGTATATGCAAAAATGTTGGATCGAAAATTGTACTTTGAACTACTTATTTTTCTAGCAATAAATTTATTCCTTATAGTCGAATTTAGGGACCAAGACAAGTGAAATGCTTCAATTCCCTATAGTCGAATTTAGGGACCAAGACAAGTGAGGTGCTTCAAAGCATTCTTCCATACTCAGCCTAGTTACCTAACCGATTATAGTATCCATCCTTTTATCGTGCCTAACTTTGGTTTCTAGCACTACATACTATTTTAAAATTTTATTATGCATATAGTTATGCATAATATCGATACTCTTATACGTATTTCTTACTAGGCTTTCCCCAAAGCTCAGTCCCTTTTTCCTCCTCTAGATTATCTGTAATAAAGTATTTGGTTTTGCGGAGGTCACTCTTGTCTATCCCTCTGGCGGTACATCAATCACTGTAGAGGTATACATTTTACTTTTTATATGTTCAAACTTTGTAATTGCAGTACTACGATATGTAAATTATGTACAGGGGATGTAAATCATATTTTGTAAACCTCTTGTAAATTTTCGCATATGTAAATATGAATAAATTTTGGATTCTGGGGTTTTGATTGTAGATAAATTTTGAGTGTGTCATTGACAGATAGTTTAACCAACTATAAATTATGCAATATGTGTGTTTTTCAGATCGTGACACATTTGAATTATATGTGTTAGTTAAGCAAGACCCACCTTTATAGCATAAACATATTCTAGAGAAAATAACATTGAGTGACTCAACAAGTTATAAAATATAGAACTACGATTAATGCTATTAAGGTGGAAGGCAACTTTTATCATGCTCTTCGCATGTGGCTTAATAAAATCATAGCATGCATACTACTGGATGATTATGGACTTTTCTAAACTAATTTAATTAAGCCATCAAAGGAAAGCTAGAAGATCAAAACTTAGGTGGTTGCATCTTTACAATCACAAGACTTTTGATCATATCTTCGATGCCAACCTCCATGGAACTTCATGGAGCCTTCGAATCTCTAACTTCCTTGGATTTACAAAAATTCTATCTAAATCCTAAATTATATAACTATTACATAATTTTGGAGAAACCTTAAGTTACATCTAAGGGGAGTTAGATGAGAAGAGAATTTTTACATACCAAAGAAAATTAGAGAAAGGTAAGGCTTGCAATTAGACTTGTTTAAGGGCCGGGCTACCCGTCTAGGCTCGTCCGATATTTGGTCGGGTTTGGACAAAATATTAAGTCCATTAAACGGGCTTAGACAAGAAAAATAGGTTCCATTAAAATTTGGGCCGGGCCTTGGTTATACTCTTTAAAAGCCAAGCCCAGCCTAGCCCAACCCGATACTGTTTGCATGTTTTTTATTAGCCCAATATATATAAGCCTATATACTTAAACCCATTAAATATACTACTTACCAATTAAATATTTAAAGATAACCCATTAAATTATATATAAGTCCATTAAAGACAACCCATTAAATATACATATAAAGCCCATTAAATATTTAAAGTAAACCCATTAAAAAATCCACCTAGGGATGGCCATTTAAAGAATAAGCCTTATATCCATTTAACCTACCCACTTCTAGATTATTTTACCAATACCAAGTACAATTCCACCTTTTCCTTTGTTGTCTGATGAAGGAACTTGATAACACTTGAAACCCTATTTTCTCTAAGCCCTATTTTCTTCAAGTCACGTCATTTGAAGATTCTAGCAAGTAAAAAATCCACAGATTTTTCCTAAAATTTCACTTTCTTGGTATTCAATCTTCATTCTCTCCAGTCTTCAAATTAGAAGTCCTCTTGGAAGTTTCATTTCATAAGCCAAGCTCTTAGTTTGGGTAAGCAGACTCTTTTTTTTTATTTCATTTTTGTGTTTTGACTTGAAAATATCACTTGTTTGAGTTTCATGGGTTTTTGTTGCACAAGCTTTAAAATTTACTTTTTTTTAGTTGTTTTGAGATTTGAGTTCATGGTTTTTTTTGTAGGTTATCAGTTATCATATTTGGCTAGTAAGAATTCGAGATAAATGGTTTGAATATATGCTAGATAATTGGTTATCAGTTATTAGATTTGGCTTGAAACATGTAGGCTTTTATTGATCAGATTTAATTTTTAAAATAACTTGTCAATAGTAATAGTTAGTATTTTGTATTGGATGAAATATTTTTAAACTGATTATAGTTTAAAAGTTAGCTTATTGATTTATAAAATTTAATTTTTATTTTGTATTTTTTTGACAACTTACTATATAGACATATGTGGCAATGGCAAATTCAAATACCCCCATAAATGTGGAGGATGGGTATAATGAGTATGAAAATACTTCTAAGCGCAAAAAAAAAAAATCTTCTTCTAAGGGGTGGAATGATATGACTAAACTTGAATGTGAGGACAAAGATATGACAAAGGCACAACATAACTACTATAAGATTGTTCTTTCAGCAAAATCTTCTAGTGGAACTTCTCACTTACTACGCCATTTAAATGGTTGCCTTAAGAAGAAAAATAAGGATATTACTCAATATACCATAGCAACTCAAATAGCTTTAAAAGTTGGTTTAGGGTTAAGAAATTATAAGTATGACCAAGAAGAATGTCGTAAAGATATATTTACTTTTCTTGTCTGTAGTAAACATTCTTTTAGTACAGTTGAGGAATCGGGGTTTAGATACATGATGAGTGTTGTAAGTCCTCACTATAAGAATATAAGTAGACATACAACTGCTAGTGATGTCTTGAGTTATTATGCAAAAGAAAGAAAGAATGTCAAAGCATTGTTGGTTGAAGCATCTGGTTGAATATGTTTAACTTTTGATAATTGGAAATCTTAGCATACTGATGATGAATACATTTGTATTACTGCTCATTGGATTGATAATGATTGGAAATGGCAGAAGAGAATAATAAGGTTTAGAGCTTTAACCTCTCCTTATGATGGTTTGAACATAGCAGATGAACTTTTTTTATGCTTAGCTCAGTGGAATATAAATAAAAAAATTTTCAGCATCACTTTGGATAATGCATCTTACAATGATGTCTTGGCTTATTCTCTTAAAAGTCGGTTTCACGCCAATATGGCCTTTTATGTGATGGTGCTTTCTTTCAAATAAGATGCTGTGAGGTTATTTTAAATCTCATTGTTGAAGTTGGTTTGAATCTTGTTGATCATGTTGTTAGTAAAATTCGTAATGGTATTAAATACATAAAAAAGTCTGGTCCTCGCAACAAAAGATTTTATGATATTGCTGAAAAAATTTTTAAAGTGAATGTAACCAAGAAGTTGCGACTAGATGTGTGTGTGAGATGGAATTTTACATACTTGATGCTTGATTCTGCTCTTTATTACAAAGATGTATTAATTTATTGGAGGCAACAGGATAAAGATTTTTAGCTCTTTGCACTTTCAGAGGAGGAATGGGTTAACGTTTGTATTATTTACAATTTTTTAAAAGTTTTCTATGATGTGACTTGTGTGTTTTTTGGTTCTAAATACCCTACAGCAAATATTTATTTTAGAGGAGTATGGAAGGTCCACAATTGTTTGCTAGATACTCTTAAAGGCCCACATACATTCTTAACTCCAATGGTTAGGGGGATGCAAGAAAAATTCAACAAATATTGGGTTGAATATAGTTTGGTGTTATCATGTGCTGCCATTTTAGATCCTTGTTACAAGTTGAACTATGTGGAATATTGTTATACTAAATTTTATGGTAGTCATGCCTCAGAGTTTGTACAAAGTGTTTTGAGTACTCTTAGACTCTTATTTGATGAGTATGTGAAGAGTTCCAAACCTAATACTTCAACTAGTGTGATGGGGTTGATATGGTCGATTCTAGCTTGCATAATTTTAATGTGGGCGAGGTTGATGGGGGAATAGGTTTCGATGAGAGTGATGATTACAAATTTTTTTTAAGTCAATCCAAAGTTAATATTGAAAAGTCATAATTGGATTTTTACTTGGAAGAAAAAGCAGTTAAGTTGAATAGTGATATTAACATCTTGGATTATTGGAGTAAAAGCTCAATTTGGTATTTTGAACTTTCATTATTGGCTCGTGATCTTTTGGCAATACCAATATCTACTGTGGCTTCTGAGTCAGCTTTTAGTATTGGAAAGAAAGTTCTTACTTGTTCAAGGAGTTCACTCAAACCAAAAACACTGTAAGCTATTGTTTGTTTTGATGATTGGATGCATGCTAAAGGTTTTTCAGCAATGACTATTTTTCCATTTATTATATTTTATTATTACACTCTTACTAGTTTGGAATTCCTAATTGTTTAATCTCTTTTTCTCTTTTTTTTATTAGCATTGGAAGATGAAGCTTTTGTTTCTAGTGATGATGAGAACGATGATGATGATAATGATGTTACTGCCATGGCCTTTTAGGTTAGCTTCTTAATTCTTTTTTTGTTAAGAAATATTTGATTTGTTAACTCATTACAAAATGTCTTACACTAGATTGATATATGTTGTAGTAGTTGAAACTAGAAAGTCTAGTATATCTTCTAATCTTGCACAAACTTGGAAAATTTTACTAACTCATATACTCCTCCATTCCTTTTTTGTTTTTATGTGTTGCAGTGTTGTAGCTTGAAACTTCTGAAACTTTTTATTGGAGAGTGGTACTTGGTCTTTTTTAGCTAGTTAGCTTCCTAATCAAGAGATTGCAATTCTTTCTTTTTCGTGCTAGTTAATGCAATATTAATAAATATATATAATTTGATTTTACTAACTCATTTACTACTCCATTCCTTTCTATTTTTTATGTGTTTCTGTGTTGTAACGTGAAACTTCTGAACCTTTTTGTTAGAGAGTGGCCTACTTGGTCTTTTTTAACTGGTTAGCTTTTTAAAGAGATCGCAATTCTTTTTTTTCATGCTAGTTAATGTAATATTAATAAATATAAATAATATTATAAAGCTGAAACTTTTCTTAAACTTATTGTACTTAACATAAGACTATCAACAATTATTCTGTTTGTGCTTCAAAATGCTTAGGATGTTGAAGCTTCTAATCCATTATATTTGAATATTATCTGAAATTTTGCTTATTTCCTTCTATTTTTATGTGTTGCAGCCTTGCAGGCTTGAAACTTGTGGAACTTTTTGTTGGAGAGTTGTCTACTTGATCTTTCTTAACTGGTTAGATTTTTAAAGAGATCACATCTCTTTTTTTTTTCCTGCTAGTTAAAATGATATTAATAAATATAAATAATTGGATAAATCTAAAACTTTTCTTAAACTTGTTGCAATTACATAAGACTATCATCAACTATTTTTAGAATTTTTTAAGTCCCAGTTGTGAATCCATTTCTGTCAATGTTTCAAAATGCTTGGAATGTTAGAGCTTCTAATCCAATGTTCTTGAATGTTTGTTTTACTTTTAGCTTTCCAAATAAAAGTGTCATTCTCCTCTACTGAGTATTGTATTTTATATTATAATTTAGTTAATTTAATATTTTATTAAAATATAGTTTTGTATTTTGTAGGTTTGAAGAAGATATTTGAAGACATGTCAAGTCATTTGTTCTTGTAGTATTTTAAGGGATTTTATTCGTATGTATTAGTTATTAAGTGTTTATTAGATTTAAGATAAACTGTGAAAATTGTATGTTATAAACTTCTAATGTGTAGAATGAATGTAATGTATAGAATGAATGTCCATTTATATTATATTATTTTTTTTAAAAAATTTTATTTGCTTGGGTGGGCTTGGTTATTTCTGTAATTTTTAAAATGGGCCTAGACAATAAATTAAGGCTTGAATATCGGGCGAGGCTAGGCTTGGGTATATATGAAAATTATCAGTATCTTGTTTAGGCCCGACCCGAGCCCGGCTTGACTCATAATTAGGTTTACTTGCAGCTCTTATTTAAATAAATAAATCCATAAAATAAATCCACCCATACACAATTACATTAGGTCTTATAGTCTACAATTGTCTATCATCCATTCATAATCATATCATGAATCCATTCATAATCATATCATGAACTAAAATAAATAATAAAAATATGTTTAACTCATATTATTGATCTTATATGTCGTTTGATTTTATATTTCAAAAATATTAATCAAATAATTTGATGCATTTATTAATTTGATTTTAGAAAATTATTTTCTTAAAATCATAAGAATGTTAATCTAATTAAAAATTTTAAATAATCCTAGTCCAATTAGGATTCCAAGTCTAATGTACTAAAACCCTTTTTAGCTCAATCCTACTCTAATTAGGAGTTTCCAAACACATGATCCTAAAATTTAGAATAAGGTTTAGCCAAGGTATACAATCCTAGCCACCACCCTATGTTTGATGTACCCAGTTTTTTACACTAGTCAATTATATAGCCATAACTTGATGAAAACAAATCAAAATCATATTCCTTTTGTTCCATGTGGTTCTAGACTTGATGGGATATCATTAAATCAAATTTCATGATTTTATCATTTTTCTAGAATTTATGGTAAATTTTCAAATCCAATAGTAATGCTACTGTCAAATAGTGTGCAGAGTTTTGAAAGAAAATTCAATAACATGAGTTAGTGATATCGAAATTCAAAACCGTTTGAAGCGCTAAAAACCAGACTCATCCAGCTTTCTACCATTTATGAATCGAATATATCTATTTTATAGATTAATACATGATTTAAGTCTAAATCACAAAACATAGCAGGAAACGTTCTTGTTAAACAGTTTGCGCAATCTTCAAATAAAATTTAATATCTTGAGTTAGAGTTATTGAAATTCAAAACCATTTGATGTGTTGGAAGCTAAACTTAACTAGGTTTTTGTCTATGTATGGATTGCACATATCTATCTTATATTTTAATATAAAATTAAATTATAAAGTGTCAACTAATGCAGGAAAGTTTCTTGTTTCAAAAGTTTTGTTTAAAACAATTCTATAAAAACTTTTCTTAAGACTTTGTGCATCAAATCAACATATAATTAAACATTTTGACATCAATAACAATTAAACATACAATTCATGTTCATATATCAAAGGAGGCTTGAATATCACTGTTGGAATTTTAAGCATATGATTAACATACATAGTGCAGCTAAATTTTAAAATTGTTTTCTTAAGTTTCATTCCTTGGATCACTTTGATGTCAATAACATGAGCATGTAATGAAAAGATTGGAGGATTACCTTTCTCAAGTGAATCTCGAAAGCTTCTGTGTCAGAGAGATTGATCACCACCACCTAGTTGTCCATGCATCAAACCTCTAACAGTATCCAAACATATTACAAAAAATAAATATTTTTTTATTAATGTTATTTCTCGTTCATGAAAAATACCAAATGTAGAAGAGATGTTCTAAGTCAAAAACCTTTTAGGTTAGGTCAGGGTAGTGCTTCAAAAGTTTTAGCCTTAAATTTAAAAAAAAAAGGGAATTTTTCTTCATTGCTTGCACTTTTATTTTATTATTTTATTTTTTTACAGTTGCCCCCTTATCATATTCTTATATAGTTTGGCAACCCTAATTTTATCACTATAAAGACTGTGGCAGCCTATTGTTCATCATGCATGTGCGGCAGCCCCTTTGTCCTTTGTTATAACATTCAAAAGGTGTAGCTAATCCTTGTTCACCAAGAAAGGGTGTCACCTCCTTTATTTCCTTAATCCCATTAGGAGTACAACCTTTAAACCTTAATTAGGTCTATAGTTTAAATTAGATCCAATATAATTTAATAATTCTATTCTTAATTAAATCCAACTTAATATCTCATTTTAATTATTTTTTTACAACTTTATTATGTGTGACTCATTAGGCTCCAAAACAAGTTGGCAATATATATGAATTACATCCTAAAACTAAGTAAGACAATATGAATTAAACATCCTTTAATTCATCAATGGATCAAACTCCTTTGCAACAACCATTAATTATTTCCTAATTAAACAAATTCAATATATATAGATTGCAATTAACCACTAGCAATAGATGCACAACCCCTAATATGTTAAGGAAGAGTAATACTGGTATGAGAAACCTATCTATGCACAGTCTTCCTATATAATTCAACCAATTTATCTTTATAACCTTATTAGACAATGAACTTGGAGTAGTTTTTACTCTATCATTGCCTAATCTTATTATTTTTTATCTTAGGTAATTAGCTTATCTTGATGAGATTTGAAAACTATGAGTCAAATCCCTTTCTATCTTAGCCAACGACTGAAGTTAATCTACGTACCACTGATCAAAATCCTTAGGATATATTCCCTAATGTTCACTAATCAAATTGCATGCCATTTGTCTTCATTTTAAGGATGTCGTCGAGTGCTGCTCTTAGGCTTCAATGTGCAATTGTACCTTTTTTGAATTTTGTTATTTGTTTATGTCGTTTTAATTGTTTATGTCATTCCTGCACACGATGAATTTTGCTTCAAACTTGGTTAATCTTAGGAGTACTTGTCTCTTGAGGAGAATTCTTGCCACATGTTTAAAGCGGCCTCAATACATTTGTAGAAGGTTACTATCAATCCGTTTGAGCTTTTAAGCAAGGCAATTAAACTAAAGTGGTTGTCGGTGGTTGATTGACGGATGCTTAGGAAGATGCACCAAAGTTTGTTCAAAAGGTCCTAAGGGATTAGTTCCTCTATAACTATGGGGGCTCTGTTTTCAAGGTTTTTGTGACTCTTGTTTTTTCTTCAACAAAGGTTTCCCTTATACTTACGAGATGAGATTTATGCTGGGATAAGCCTTTGCAAGGGTTAGGAGTAATATCCCTAAAGATAACATCATTTCGGTAAATCCATATGGACCAGATAATGCTTATAAATTGGCTATAAAATCCAAAATCTTCTTTTAAGCGAATATTCTTGATACTTAGGAATTCTATTATCCACTTAATCAACGTGTCATGTCTGAATTTGTCCACCCTTAATGTGAGATTAGATGTCCAAAAAATAATTTAATAACAATGGTACAACTTTCTCATGTAACCAAAAAAAAAAAACAATGGATACTATGACTACAATATCAAATATAATAAAATCCTTTTAAATTAATATTCTTGGGACCTATCATTGAGTATTAATTTAGACGGATTGTTGCCAATGAGATCTTGGCTTAGTGGCAAAAAAGATGCCCTGAGACTTTGAGATTTCAGATTCGAGTCTCACCAAGTATGAGCTTGAATTAGTCTAGTTATTTACTAGTTTGTTTAGTTTGTTATAGTTATTTACTAGTTTACATAGTTTAAGTAATATGATTTTCATAGTTACCTGTTCATGAAATGTAATATGCTGATTATGATTGTAACTTCTAATGAAAATATACTACTAAAAAATTTAGAAGGATTATTAATTTAAAAGGTTGTACCTTATGAATTGTTACTATCTTAAAAATGTGTCTATTTATTTTTCATATTTTTTAAAATCTCTCAAATAACTCTATAGCCTTTAATTTCATAAAAATTTCTTTGCAATATATTTTTTAATATATTTTATGCTTTTTAAGTTCTTAAAATAAAAAATATTAAATATGGTAATGTTTTACAAATTAACATATTGAAGTGCTTTCTAGTTTTTGAATATTATATAATATACTTTTTTATTCTTTTATCAAATTATTAAATTATGCGACAATTGAAAATGAAATTTTACATCAAGTTTTAAAATAAACTTATTAATTATTACAATAAAAAGGTTTATTAAATTTTTTGATTGGCCCAAATCGTTACCATGATTATTTATTTATTCATTTAAAAAGGTTATTGATTTAGATAGGATTAATTTATAAGAGTTCTACTGTACATACACATATTTAAAATCCCATCCATTTGCCGCCAAATATTCATGACAATCGGGTCAACTCTTTTTTGAAACCCACAACTGAATTAACTAACTGCTAAAGCCCAAAGAACAGGTCGGGTATTAATCGCTCCGACAACCCGCTCCAACTAATACCTCTTCCTCTCTCCCTCTTCCCCTGTTATCCAGTAAAATCTACGTGTCCTTCATCAAAGGTACTTTCCGCTCCCACTTTCTCCATCTTTAAGTTTCCCGTCAAAATTTACAAAAAAAAGAACAAAAATATCTTCCGAATTGCATCCCATTTTTCCCTCAAATTTTCCCGAGAAACTGTGATCCACTCTTTGAAGCTCATGCAAGACTCCAAATGACAATTTCAATACCTAATCACTTCCTAGCTCTCACGCAACCTTCCAATTTCTCACTCAACCGGCGGCAGCTCTCTTTCAATCGAATATTAACCGGCGGAAACTGTAGCTTCCTCTCTGGTGGAGCTGGAATATGCAGAGCGAAACCTCAAGAGCTGGTCCTTGGCAACCCGGTGGTGACGGTAGAAAAAGGAAAGTACAGCTACGACGTTGAAACACTAATCAACAAGCTGAGCAGCCTGCCACCACGTGGCAGCATCGCGAGATGTCTCGATGTCTTCCGCAACAAGCTTTCGCTAAACGACTTCGCTTTAGTGTTCAAGGAGTTCGCTCACCGCGGCGATTGGCAACGGTCTCTCCGACTCTTCAAATACATGCAACGCCAGATCTGGTGTAAGCCGAACGAACACATTTACACTATCATGATCAGCATCTTGGGCCGCGAAGGCTTGCTCGAGAAATGCCGCGAAGTGTTTGACGAAATGCCTAGCCAAGGCGTGACTCGCAGTGTCTTCTCCTACACGGCATTGATCAATGCCTACGGACGGAACGGTGCGTATGATGTTTCGCTTGAGTTGCTTTATAAAATGAAGAAAGATAAAGTTTCGCCAGGTATTTTAACTTATAATACCGTTATTAATGCGTGCGCGAGGGGCGGGTTGGATTGGGAGGGTTTGTTAGGGTTGTTTGCAGAAATGAGACATGAAGGAATACAGCCTGATATTGTTACTTATAATACTCTGCTTAGTGCTTGTGCTAATAGGGGTTTAGGTAATGAGGCCGAAATGGTTTTTAGGACAATGAATGAAGGAGGGATATTGCCGGATTTAACTACTTATAGTTGTCTTGTTGAGACGTTTGGGAAGTTAGATAAGCTGGAGAAGGTTTCAGAGTTACTTAAAGAAATGGAGTCTGGAGGGAATTTGCCAGATATTATGTCATATAATGTGTTGTTAGAGGCTTATGCTAAGTCAGGGTCAATCAAGGAAGCCATGGGTGTGTTTAGGCAGATGCAGGCGGTGGGATGTGTGCCGAATGCAGCTACGTATAGTATTTTGTTGAATTTGTATGGGAGGAATGGGCGGTATGATAACGTCCGTGAGCTTTTTCTTGGGATGAAAGCAAGCAATACTGAGCCAGATGTGGCTACGTATAATATTTTGATACAGGTTTTCGGAGAGGGTGGGTATTTTAAGGAGGTAGTGACTTTGTTTCATGATATGGTGGAGGAGAATATTGAGCCTAATATGAAGACTTATGATGGCTTGATGTTTGCTTGTGGGAAGGGAGGGCTTCATGAGGATGCCAAGAAGATTCTACTTCACATGAATGAAAAAGGGATAGTGCCTAGTTCCAGAGCTTATACCAGTGTTATTGAAGCTTATGGACAGGCAGCATTATATGAGGAAGCTCTAGTTGCCCTTAACACGATGAATGAAGTAGAAAGCAAACCAACCATTGAAACTTACAATTCACTGCTTCAGACTTTTGCAAGAGGTGGATTATACAAGGAAGCTGAAGCAATTTTGTCCAGAATGAATGAGACTGGTGTTGCAAAGAACAGGGATTCCTTCAATGCTCTGATTGAAGTGTTCAGGCAAGGAGGCCGGTTTGAGGATGCTATTAAGGCTTATGTAGAGATGGAAAAGGAAAGATGTGATCCTGATGAACGGACCCTTGAAGCGGTTTTAAGTGTCTACTGCTTTTCTGGTCTGGTTGATGAGAGCAATGAGCAATTCCAGGAAATCAAAGCTTTAGGAGTCTTGCCAAGTGTCATGTGCTATTGCATGATGCTGGCTGTTTATGCAAAGTGTGACAGGTCAGTTTCACTCAGTTTTTCAACAATCTCTTTTTCCATTTGTGTCATGTGCATGAGGAATTTATCTGTCTGTGGGTAATCTCATGGTGAATGTCTGTTTAGCTGGGGCATTTGGTAATAGCTTATAGTTATGTAATAGAAATTTAATGAAAGATATAACCTACCCTGGTACATCAGTACATATCGTATAACAGCGCACTACACCGGAATAGTGAAATGTAAGGATGATCTGGACATAATTGTAAGAAAGGTCAGCTATAATTAATCCATATATTGGATGGTAGGCTGCCTTAATGACTCAGACCATTCTTATTCACTACAATCACAGACCATGGAAGACGTGTTGTTAGATATGCAAGTTAGCCCCTGGAACCTTGAAAAAAAAAATCAGTTTGTTTCTTGTCTCTCATCCAGTGGTCCTGCCAAGCAATGACCCAGCTGTGTTCGTCATTTGTTCTCTTCGATTCTGGAAGTTGCTTATATTTTCCAGCCATTTCTTCTGATAGAAGTTCAACTCCTGTCACTGGAGAAGGAGTACTATATCCTTGTCATGGATCTCATTAAAATAAATCCCAGGAAAATGTTTTTTGATGTTTGGTGGGGACTCATGCCTTGAGGAATTCAAGGCTGCTTTTGGGAGGAAAAAGCATGCCATAGTTATTACACTCATCCCCGAGAGCAATCCAGAAAAGGTGCCAGGTCACTGGGTCAACAGTTGAGTCAACAGTTGAATCACATACACACACATTTAAATAATAAATATCTAAAAAATACACACAAACATAATGCTTGACTTGATGGTTATAAACGCTTATTTCTTATGTAGCTTTAATTTAATTGTTTGAATGTGAGTCAAATTGGGTCAAAACCAGTTAAACTGTTGGGTCAATACTGGGATAATGCAAAATGGAAAAAAGTGAGTTTGATCAAGTTTGACTGGGGAATTTTCTTATCCAGTCCAATATAAGAGCTGACCTGGTCACATGGCTGGGTCTCTGATTGTTGGCCGATGTGGGTTTAATAACTATGACACATATAAAAATTGATAGTTCCTTTAGCAACAATATGTTAATAAGTAGATGGTAACTTTTTTACAGAGTCAGATGCTCAGAATGGTATGAGCTTCTATATTTCCTTGAAAAATACTTTTTGTCTTGAAAAATATTTACATTAGCTAGCTTTATATAGATGCTTGGTTTAAGTTTCATTTATGTGTCTATTGAATATTTCCGTTGTTTTGCAACTGTTCTGAATAGTTGGTTAAAAGTATTTAGCATTAGTTCAAAGATATTTTTTTCCTTCTGTTTGTGATGAAGGAGGTACTTCTTTTAGCTGGGCAGAGCATGGATGTATATTCTTGGTCCTGCATGATAATAGGGTGACTGAGTAACCTAATGTGGGGAATGATAGGGAATAAGTGGGCAGAGCATGCAGTGTCTCCATCTTTGGCCTCTTTCCAACCCTAACCATCTGGTGATATGGATGATATTTATGCTATAGCAGTCTAGTGAAGAGGGAGTATCAGGGCATAGGCAATTAGGTATAAAGGCAAGGGTACTCTAGTAATTGTATTAATATCCTGGACTTGGTCACTAGCGAATTTTAATTTTTAAGATTGATTTATTGATTTGGTTAGCTATTCGCCTCCTTTTTCTCTTATCATCTTTCTGTCTGTCTTTTTATAATAAGCCTTCTTTCATCTCTTTTGTTTTGTTATGACTTGTGGCAGAGGACATGTCTTTGGGGTTTGGACGGAATTTCTTAGTAAAACTGATTGTTTGTATAGTTTTCCACATCAATTTATGAACATGGCAACAACTTTTTTTTTCAGTAATTTTCGCTCAAAAAACATTTTGCTTTGGATTGAACTTCCTTGGAGATGGAAAGTTGGTAAATATTATTCAGTGCTTGATACATTGGTGTGAAATTTGATGTGCTTTTTCTTTTTCTTGTCCCCTAAGCTAAAAACTTGAGAGATGCCAATAAACAATTTGTTGGTGTGCAGTTTGCTTCCTTGGGCATTACACGATATGAGATAGTTTTCTAGGATTCTTTCCTGGATAAGGTGCTCTTGCTCCCGAGGCTAAGAGACTACTAGCCCTAGTAACTCATGCAGATCTATGAATAGTTATGAGATTCTTTATATGAATAAAATTTTATATTTAGTGATATGAGAGGAAATCAAGCGTAAGAAAGAACCCTGTTTTTTCTGTAGTTTTTGCCCATATGTGTAAGGTTAAACTACACTGACTCATCATAAATATATTTGAAAGATGAGTGATAGTTGCAATCTAGAAACAGGAATCCTAAGTTATTGATGTCTTAGGTTTAAACATCATGTTCAGTCTTGAAATACAATTAGTTTGTGGAGTTTATAAACACTTTGGAAGCAGAACTGTTACTCCTATTTGATAATTTATTGTACCTCCTAAATTTCAATGTCTTTAGGTGGGATGATGTGTCTAAGTTACTGGATGAGATGCTTGCAAATAGAGTGTCGAATATCCATCAAGTAATTGGACAGATGATAAGAGGAGATTTTGACGATGATGCAAACTGGCAGATGGTAGAGTATGTTTTTGACAAACTTAACTCTGAAGGATGTGGCCTGGGAGTTAGGTTCTATAATGCACTTTTAGAAGCACTTTGGTGGCTAGGTCAGAAAGAACGTGCTGCAAGGGTGCTCAATGAAGCAACAAAGCGAGGGCTATTCCCTGAACTTTTCCGTAAAAACAAGCTTGTATGGTCTGTTGATGTGCACAGGTACAATGGAAATTGTATTCAAAGTTGTTTCTTTCTAAATTCTTGTTAATTTTGTTGGAATGATAGTGTTGATCATTTCACAGGATGTGGGAAGGTGGCACTTATACAGCATTGTCAATTTGGCTCAACAATATGCAGAAGATGTTCTTGAGTGGGGATGATTTGCCTCAACTTGCTACTGTTGTTGTAGCGTAAGTCATATTCCCAATGCAACTCAACTTTTTCCCAATCATATAAATTTGAGAGAGATCCATTGTGGATAATTATTCAATGAATTAAACACTCCACAAACGGGTTGGTATCTTTCGCTTGTGTCCGTTTAACCTAATATGTTAACTCCATGACCAAATGTTACTTTCCTTATTTATGGTTAAGCAGCTGTAGTGTCTATGTATGTACATTGTGGTGGTGCTTTGCTTAAATTCTTGTTTTATCAACAACTTTTGTCTCTAAGTATCTTTCGCATCGGATGCTCTCATGACTCTGCCTGCCTGATTTGATGATCTTGTTGGCATCACTCTTGCCCTTCTCCAACCCTTAATAACTGTTCCTTCTGCTTCTCTCTTGATTAAGCTATCTTGAAGGACTTTCTCCTCTTCATTGTAGACTATCTATTTATTTATCCATCCTTCTGTGCATACCTGATGAACAAGGTATGGGCCCTTCTTTTTGGACATGTTTGGTAGTGAGATTGTTTTGACTAGAGACTAAGCTCAGTTGATGTTGTATATCGCTTGTGTGGAAACTTGCTGACACAGCTAAATAAGGTCAAGATGCAGTCCTGTGTGCCATAGGTATGACTGAAATTTTAGGCATAATAAATGTACCATGGAGCATATTTGTCATGGTATTTCATGCTGAAGTTTACCTTCACATGGATTAAGAAGATTGTATGTACTGCTACATACTGGAAATATATATAAAATTATAAATGCAGTAAAGTGCAGCCACCTAGATTGAAGGTTTTCTACTACATTATCTGGCTTATGCATTTGTTTGCTCCTCGAATTTTATACAATCCTGTCAGTTGCATTGTGTGCTTTGATTCAGTTTTTCTTGCTAATAACGATAGTACTTTGTCTTGATCAGACGGGGGCAGATGGAGAATAGCTCAATTGCATGTGATATTCCAGCTGCTAAGGCTGCCTATAGTTTCCTGCGGGATAATGTGTCATCATCATTTTCTTTCTCCAAGTGGAACAAAGGTCGAATTGTTTGCGAGCGGTCTCAGCTTAAGCGACTTCTGTCACGCACAGTGTCATCTTCCAATGGGTCCGAAGAGGATAATGTACTAATTGCCTTAAGTAACTCCCCCATTCCTTCTACGGGAGCAAAATCATCTCCTACTGATGTGATTTCTGAAACAGGAGTGAGAACAAGAACAAAGCTTATGGCGGGCACAGTTTAAATAGAAACACAAAATCTATTCATCAGTTTCCAGGGCTTGAAAAATCTCTCCTAATTCAATGGTGGAGATTGGAGGGTTGATTTGACACTAATCTCGCCCTGTTTGCAATGGTCTCTGCCAAGACACCAACTGACCGGATTGCTGAAAGAATCAGTCCCTGGCAGAGGGTAGACCTCAATGGCTGGCTAGTGTTTCAAACTGCATTTTTATTAAGCGAGATATCTCAAATAGGTCAGCAAATTCAGCAGGTAGATGAGGAAAGTTATTAGGTTTAAGGTTGGATTTTTCATTTCTCTTTGTATTTTCTTATGAACAAAATAAAAAAAAGGAAGGCAGTTGCATTCTAATAAAAATCAGACTCATGGCAGAGATGTGAAAGATTCCATGCGTTGAATATATTATTTGGTAATTAATATACACAGGTCCATTACCATAAAACAATTTATAATTTGTCATATTTGAACCAAAAACAATCTGAAGCTGGCCTGGATTTGACTGAAATCTAACGATGCATATAGCAGGATTTTAGCCGACAGTAGTTTTCTTTTTTAGTGTATACAACATACCGTCATAATGGCCAAACCAGTTTCTAATTTAGGCAATGCGAAAAAATATTAATTGAGTTATAGTTATTCCACTGTACCATGTCAGATACCATTAGAACTAAGCTACAACAAATATATAAACCAAAAAAAAAAATTACCTTATGTCAATTGCCCAAACGTCAGGGCCACTTTTAGTCTGAGAAAGAGAACGAGATGTTGAAAGAAATTGATTTAAAAAAAAAAACATTTTATCGATTACCGACATATTTCTCTTTAGGTAATGCAAAAGTAAAACTTTTTTATATATAAAATTAAATTTAAACTTGTGCAATGCAGAATGATGATATTAATTTATAATAATTAAAAAATAAAATAAAATTATAGAAAAATTATTTTGATATAAATGTTGAATAATGTATTAAAAATCTTGATGCATATATAGAATACACAAATTAAAAAATAAATTGAAATTAAATACTAATTATAAAAAAAATAAAAAAAATTAAATATAACAAATCTTAAATATTAAATAAGTGAATTAAATAGACCTTTGTAAACACAATAATTAACAGTAGTTGATAAAAAATATAAATAAACAAAATGATTGAGTAAATAAATGAATTTTTATTATATGGAATGTTTAAACAAATAAATAAAATGGAGTCAATAAAAAGAAAAAGGAAGAAAGTGAAGAAACAAAATTGTTAAATAGAACAAAATGTGTGTTTCAAAGGTGATTAAATAAAAGGCTCAAGATAAGTGTTTTAAACAGAACAAAAATCACTCCAAAGATATCAATTCCTTGATTAGTTTTTCATAACCCCTTTTTATTTCTTATTTTCTTTTTCTTCTTTTTTTTTTCTTTCTTTGATCTTTTCTTTTTCAATCATAATTTTCCTATAAATAAATTGAAAAATAATTAAAAGCATAAATACTAATACAAAAAATGATAAAACATGGTTTAGACCTAATAAAAGCAACTAAGTATAAAATATTTTGCTATTAAATTATAAAATAATATCTTTATTTACAATTTTCCTAAGATTATAAGTTGGCCCTCTTTCCTAATATGTAACCGTGGCTTTATTTAAACGTGATATTTTTGGTCATGCAATGCATATTTACTTCTAAAAATTAAGTATCAAACCGACAATTTATTATGATTCGAGTTTTATAATTAACTCGTTAATCTTTAGGGCTTTGCTTAAGGGTGTAAACGAGTTAAGCTATTCGTGAGCTATTCGAGTTTGATTCGATGATTACTCGAATTTGACTCATGTATTTTCAAACCAAACTCGAGCTCGAGCTACCTAAGTAACGGGTCGAGCCAAATTTGAACTTTTTTAATACTTGGTTTGAGTGGCTTGCGAGCGTTATCAAACATTTTTTAATATAAAATTTTAATATTTTATTATTAATTTACCATTTTATCATTATAATATATAGTTAAAAATTGACAAATCGAGCTTATCGAGTCGAGCTCGAGTAGCTCAAATATTCTGTCAAGTCGAATTTGAGTTTCAAAAATCAAGCTTGATCAAACTTAAGCCGAGCTTCAAGCCACGAGTTTTTGATCAAACCGAACTGGAGCCTAATATTGGATCGATTTAACTCGATTACACCCTTATTGTTGCTACAATTTGTTTTTTTTTTATAATTTTTTTAGCCTTTAATTCTCTAATTCTCACAACTATTTGAGCTTGCACTTTTTTTTTTTGGGTGAAATTTGAGCTTGTACTTTAAAAAATGGACAATGATTTTGTTAGGAGTTGGGGCATGTGTAGCCTAGATGGTAGGATAACACAAAACAAAAGAATATTGTTTTTCTATAGAATGCAAGGATTCAAAAACTGGGCAAAGCCTACAGTCTATGAATTTCCTTTTTTTCACCAAAAAAAAAATTAAAAACTGGGCAAAGCCTACAGCATAGACTAATAAACTCTTGGAAACGGTAGCACAACACAATGGAAAGATTCTTTGAACAAAAACTTGTTCAACCACTTTACAGCTTTCAGTGTTCACTAGTTTTATGCATCAAATCAGAATATAATAAGATGGGAAAGGAAACCAACAACTCATGCTCTCATTCTGCGTCTAAAGTGCCACAAATTAATAATCTCTTCCTTCCTGCCTGCCTCTCTGCATCATTTTTTTCAAAAAAAAAAAAAAGTAGTCTGCTGAGAATTGAGGAGAGTAGAAGTAAATCATATTGAACCTTGTAATTTAGTGCAGTTCGTGAGTGAGGCTGCTTTAGGATTAAAAAACAAAGGAAAAACGCTTGAGCTAACAAATTAATTAAAGTTTTTAAATCTTACCAGTGAAAATATGGTTATGAGACATAACTCACAAAAAATATTTAAAAAAATAAAGCAAAATATGCATTATTATTTCAACACTGTTTGTGAAATTTACATTGGATTATCATCTTTAAAAAGAAATATGGCAAATCAAAGGAAATAGAATAGAGTTGAAAGGTAACTTAACAGTGCATGATAATTGATGATCACTTTTCAAAAACTAGATACAAACTCGTGCGATGCTGCGGATCTGTTTTTATTTTGCAATTCTTAAAGTTAATAAAATTGATTATTTGATAAGAGTTGTTGGTCATAAAAATATTTATTTCCTTCATATTGTTTAGTATAAAAGAGAAATATGTTTACTAATGATAGAATTTATATATTAAACAAAATGTCTAAAAATAATTTTTTGAGAAATTTGGATTAGCTTGGATTAGAAAAATACACAATACTTAAGTTAAATAGTATGATAAACAGATAATTTGTGCTAAAAATAAACAAATTAAGATAGTGATGCAACAACAATAAAAAGTAAAAGCACTAAAATATATATACGGCATAGTGGTTCAAACAATTTAACTAAGAAGTAAGAAAAATTAGCTAAAAATGCTTTGTTCATATTATTAATTAAATGTAAGGTTTAAAACCCATTTGTAAGCATTTTTATTTTAAGAATAACTAATTGAACTATTTATATTTACTCTAAAGTACAATATGCAAAGTAAAAGTATTTTTCTGAAAAAGTTAGAGGTAAAAAAACTCTTTCATATAATAATTTTCATTCGAAAGCAAAAAATATGCAAATAGAATAAGCAAATAGATAAAAATATAAAGTAATATCATAAAACAATAATAGAGAACTGAATTAAAAAGAGTTAAAGAGCCATGTAAAAAACATGTTAAGAATTTAACTAAAAAATTGTTGAGAAAAAAAAAAGGATCTAAGTAAAAAAAAAAGTTGTTAAAGAAAAAAAAATAAATGGACAAGTGTCAAGCAATGGGAGAGAATGAGACAAAAATATATTATAGTACAGATATAGATATATATATATATATATATATATATATTATAATGTCAAGCAATTGGAGAAAATGAGACAAAAATATACTATAGTTTATATATATATATATATATATTGGGGACAGGAGGGCTAGGCAGACCACAGATTGCTTTCCTCTACTAGTCAACTTCCATTTTTTTTTTTTATGTAGCAACCATATTTAAGAATGTAAAACAGGTCGGGTACCCGCTAAATTTGAGATACCCGAATTCGAACCCGATTAACTTTAATAATATCCTAACCCGATTAACTACCCGATTATTTTTATTTATGCTACCCGAACCCTAACCCTATAAAATATAAAATACCGGTT
Source organism: Heritiera fomes (assembly GCA_032173925.1). NCBI lineage: Eukaryota > Viridiplantae > Streptophyta > Magnoliopsida > Malvales > Malvaceae > Heritiera > Heritiera fomes. The sequence continues at coordinate 7,008,941 of JAPDPM010000022.1, read as the reverse complement.
TAACTACCCGAACCCGTTAAACTACCCGTTTACTAAGTCAAAGTTTGACTTTTAAATTTAAATTTAAAATCAATTTTAGAATAACTTAATTAAAACATTATATTAATAAATTTAATTTAACTCATAAAAATAAATTAAAGTTAAAAATCATAATTATAATATATAATGATTTAATTTAATTAAATAAAACATTAATAATAAATAATTTATATATAAAAATATAAATATTGTATTAATTAATTATTATTTATAATTGGATTCAGGTAGCGGGTATCCTAAGATAACTACCCGAACCCTATCCGAACCCGTGACGGGTAGTAATTTCACTACCCGAACCCGATTATACACTACCCTAACCCTACTTAAATGAGTTGGGTAACACCGGGTACCCGTTTATAGGGTACCCCTTGCCATCTTCCAAATTATTGTCCTTTTTTTTTCCTTGATTACCCAAAACATCTCATTTTCCAAAAGAACCGTTGCCCTTAAAATCACTTTTTTTTAATGGGCATTCTTTTCTTACTAGATTGTAAAGTATAATAAAGTCAAGTTGAGATGATTCATTAATAAATTTGAGTTCTGTTTGAGCTTAATTGAGTTCGGTTTTTGAAACTCGAGCTTGATTTGACAGAATACTCAAACCGCTCAAACTTGATTCGATAGGCTCGAACTATAAATTTTTAACTATTTATTATGAGAGTAAAATAATAAATTAATAATAAAATGTAAAATATATATATTAAAAAAATTCGATAAGACTTGTGAGCTGTTCGAACCGAGTTTTCTAAAATTTTTATACCAGTTCTTATCCTTACCACTTTAGCTAAGTTCTACTGACTTTCAAATATATATTCAAAGAAGAAATATTACCAACATATCAAGATTAATACTTTTTTTATAAACAATAAAGAAAATGAAAATTTAAAAAAATGTAGAATAATTATAAACTTTTGTTAGAAATGTATCTTGTAAATGATAAAGGTATTATTTTCCTTTCAATTTTGTTTTTATGTTCTTATAGTAAAATTTATAATTAATATTCATGTGACATGACTATGATTTTTTATTACGAAATTTTTGGTAAATAAAAAAAGCAAAGAAAATAAAAGAAAATGCAATAAAAAAAAAAAGAAAATCGATACTACCTAAGCAAATGTACTAGTTTTCATCACTATGCCCCAACCACAATCTTCCACTGGTTGGGATTCGAATATACAGTTTAAGGTGGTTTTAATCTAAGAATATGATTATATTAATAAATAAGATTTTACATTTTAAGTGCTGTCAGTATGTAATCTTATATACTGTTATTGAATTATATCATTACTCCTTATTAATTAGTAAATTTGAGAATATTTATTTTTAAAAATTTTTTATTTCAAAACTTATGAATTAATAAGGTTACCATACTATAATTCACTGAATATATATAAAATTTATATACTACCAGTGTATTAAATATAAATTCTAATAAATAATATAATTTATTTAATTTTAATTATAAAATATAGTTAATCAATTTTTAATAATAAACATAAAATAAAATAAATGAATAAATTAGATCGAATTTTCAAAATGTGAATGGGGCTCAAACTCAACCCAGCCCGGCTCATAAATACCTCTTTAACAGAGAGGAGTATTGAATGAGGACATAAAAAAATCATTATATATAGTTAAGATTTGGGAAAATAAGTGATTATATATAGTAAAGACATCCAATTAAAACTTCAATTAATTGTATATGAATTAATATTGTGGCTTGGAGTGGATCTTCCTATGAAAAATAAATCGCTTTTTAATGATATGTAACTTTAATTTAAGCATTAGACAGCTTAGTAAATAGATTAAAGAAATTCTAACCAGAAAAAGGATTAAAGAAAAGGTGCATTAATTATTCCTATTTGGAATCATAATTAAATGATTATGAAATGTTTATAATCTATAATGAAAAGTAATTATGCAATTATTATGTGACACGATACTACAATTGACAGCAAAAGTAACTTGGTGGGCGGTGGCCATACAGATTTACACTATTAAGAAAGTCAGGTGGTGACTCTTGATCAACACAGGATTATAAATCAAAGATCCGGTTGAGTGATGCAAGGTATTTTTGAGTTTTTGAGTGAAAATAATTTATAACAAAAAATTTCATATTTAAATTTTATCAAGTTAAATTCTTTTGAGCTAACGTTAATGAGAATTAATCTTAATTTATTAGAAGATGATCATAGAGACTTTGGTTGTAACAGACTTATTTTAGAATAACATCAGCGTATATCGCTTTTGCACAAAAAAAATGAGAATTAATCTTATACCCAATTTAATATTAGAATATCTCATAATCTAAAAAAAAAAAGATTTTAGCAACTTCTACTAAATTTTATGTATTGCATGAAAATTTTCTTTCATTCAACCACTGAGTAGCATCTTTTTAGAGAAAAGTAATATACATAAATGATATAGGGTTACATAATAAAATATAGTATTTTTATTTATTAACTTTTACCATTTATTTGAACTTTTGCTTTTCATTTTTTAACATTTCAATTGAGGTATATGTCATTATCTTATCTCGCTTGTGAAGTATAAAGACTACAAAGACAATGTGTTAGATAATGATCGTATTTCCAAAAAAAAAAAGGGATAATCATCCTATCAAATTAACATTCAAAACTATTTGGATTACCCAGATGAGGTTTGAGATATATTTGAATCTTCTACAGATGCTGAATTGATCCTTCTTGATTCAAAGTCTGATGAGTTCCCTCAAATCAAATAGGGGACAGCAAAATGATGTTGCTTACACATAAATTTCATTGTTTTCACATTTTACTCTTGCATGTATTCCAGTACTGAAAGAAACAGGCAATGTTTCTCTTGGTGAAAAAAAAAGCTTCCACTAAGTATTCCTCTTTTATTTTTATTATTTTATTTTCTCTATTTATTGAATTCGAAGGATTCATAACTTTTAGAGGGCTAAGGAAGCCCTGACATGGTGACGATGAAATAAATTATTACTTTTTTATTGAAAACTTCTGATTTAAAAAAAAAGAACAATGCATTGAATGATATTCAAACATTAAAGTTAAAAAATTGACATTTAAATATTATAATAAAAATACTATTACTTAAACTAATTTCCTTAATTCAAGTCTTAAGTTGAGATCAATGTCCAAAGAAATTAAAAATGTATGTCTAAATATATTTTTAAGATCGTCCGAAAAAATTCGTGTCAAAATACATATAAAGTAACTCAAAAACAAAAGTAAATTGATTGAAGAATATTGGAGTGAAGGTGGTGGAACCCCACAAAAACCTTATCTTGGGCTTATCCTGGCAGATGCACCCCACCATGAAAGGCAATCAAACAACAATGGGAAGCCGAGGCAACCACCCAATCCATCGCCCCATGTTTTGAGATCAGATAACCAAATAAAAAGGCAGTGTCTTCTTCTTTCTCTCATTGGACTCAAGCCGAATATGCGTTGTGGGCGGTCCATACTCCACCGCCATCTTTCTAGATTTTTAATACAACACTTTTCAAAATAAAAATAATCATTGCTTAGTTTCGTATTATACACGGAATATCCAAATTCATGTCTATTTATTTTTTAATTGGATATATAAATTACTCTAGTCATTATTTTTGTGGCTACACTCCATTCATTATTAGACTAAGATAAAATGTCATATCTCACAAAAATAATAGTATTTAAGATCAGTACAATTATGATTGTGGGGACAATGAGGTTTTACTTTAATTGCAAAAAAAAAAAAAGATTTAAAGATTTTGAATTCTTAAAATATAACTGTATAAAAGATATTTGGGAACTTTTCAAATTCTATTAATTAATAATTCCGGTTTGAATTAATTTAATAATGAATCGAGTAAATTTGAATATTTGAATATTTAATTTGAGTAAATCATAAGTTTAATCAAAATTTTAATATATTTTTATATTTTATTGCCAATTTACTATTTTATCCTCATATTATATAATTAAAAATTGACAAATCGAATTTATCGAGCAAATTTGAGCGTATTGAGTTGAATTTGAGCAGTTTAAGCATTTTGTCGAGTAGAGCTCGAGCTTTAAAAGCCAAACTCGATCGAACACGAGTCGAGTTTCGAATCTCAAGTTTTTGAGTCAAGTCAAACTCGAGCTTGATATTAAATTATCTTGATTCGGTTTAATTACACCTTTAGTTCAGTCTCATTATATGTGAGTTCAAATTTAATTAATAAGTGTAGTTAGTTATTAATTTAGTTATTTAAGTTAATTGATTTTCATATGATTAGAAGTTTTATAAATGTAATGTAACGCACCACTTCAAAAAAAATGTGTTGGAAACTCAATTTTATTTATTTTGGACATTGAACTTTTAGTTTTAAAATTAATATTATTTTTGGTAAATATGATATTAAGTTCATATAATAAAAAATACTTTTTATTTTCATAAATCTCACTCTATTTTATAATAAAACTCTTAACAAACTAATATCTTTCTAGATAGAATCTTTGGTATTAACGCCTAGTTGAAAATGCTCAAAATCTTTATTAATTCTCAGACTTTGGCATGATAAAATTAGTGGAGAGGTGGAGAGTGAGTATAAATAAAGTAGAAACTAAGGGAGACATTCAATGACAATGAAAGCCAGCTTGACTCGCATAAAGAAGAACAGAAGTGAATATATTACATTCAAGAGCACATAGATCAATTGACAGAGGGCTGTTTTAGCTTAATCAGAAGTTTTGAGTTCGAGTTTTTGGGTATTCAGCTATGTTAAAATTCCTGAGAGAAAGCTTTGTCGCCTTTTGGATCCTATCCAGCTCGAATTCAAATTAGTCTTATATTAAAAATATGCAAATACCGGATGATCTAAAAAAAAAAAATGAATATATTACGAATACGATAGGCAATGGCACCCCCACAAATCTCAAGTGTTAAATGATCGAGATGGGTTGAGTTAATCTTCCTTAGAGGCTTTTGTGATGTGTACCTCACCGAGGTGAACTTTATTTTATTTAATTTAATGGTACCTTTTTTCACAAGAAAAAAGGCTGGTGAGTTGAATTTAATATATAATATTTAGTAAATAGTTATAAAAGTATGTTGGAATAAAATAATAATGAGTTTGGTAGGAAAAGAATTTGGTCGGTAAACAGGCTGGGATGAATTTTGCTAGCTTAGCTTGGGTGGACAGATATATATATTTTAAGTCAAATTGCAGGGGGAACAAGTTGAGGTTGACTGGATTCATTTGACTTTAAATAAAAAAGAAAAAATATAGGATAAGATAGTATTTTCTGGGAAATGCTCCCCACCTACCTCTGTCATCTGCACATTGTTGTTTTTTATTCAAAAAATGCTTAGAGGCGCTTGCAAGCATGTGTTGCAGTTCGTTGGAGAATTTTGTACTTAAATGCTGGAAAACCTAGCTCTTAGCCAAGCAGGCTTTTTTTTAATCTTTAATATTGATGAAATCAAATTAAAGATCATTGAACTTTGATATAAGTCATGCTGAAAAATATTGGGTTTAATAGTAGTCAACCCAAGAGAAAAGAAGATTAAAAAGGGCCATAAAAGATCCATTAGATTATCATTTAAGTTATAGGTTTTAACCGTAATTACACGTCATATTACTCATATAAATAGGTCATAGGTATCATTTTAAAACCCTAATCTCTATTGGCTTATTGAAACCCTGCTTAGATCCTATCTGACTTAATGCGTGCGTAAGAAAAAGTTTCTGCACCATCTGATCATTTTCTTTCTTACAGAGTTTTTGAAAACAGATTAAGACGCAAATCAGATTCGTACGTCATCAAAATTTTTTGTTGTAAATAGGTAACAAAAAATATCATTGGTATTTGTATTTTTTAAGGTTGAGCAAGCATATAAGTTAATAATCAACAATTTGAACTCAAGAAAACATTAAAATAAAAACAACCTTTTGTCTGACAGTAGTATGGAGATGGTCTGTTTTGGATTGATTTTAAGTGTAAATCACGTCATGCCAAGATATTTTGGTTTTTAAGTTACTGAATACAAATCAATTCAAATTGCAATAAAAATTTAGTTTTAATTCAAATTTTACTGTACCAGAATTTGCTTCAATTTTACATTATATTTGTCTAGTTATATATGAATAATTATCCAATACATTATTAGTGGAGTTTTTTGACTCTATAAATAGAGTTGAGACAATAAAACATGTCCTATTTTATTTTTTAAATATTTTTAAAGAATATATATTATTATTTTAACTTGGTTTATAAAGTTATAAAATTTAGCTGATGGTGTGTTGGATATTGATCCATTATATTTTCATTTATTTGTTTGATTTAAATGATTTTTTATATGAATATATAAAACTTCTTTTATTATTATTATTATTATTATTATTATTATTATGTTCACAACTTCATGCACTTTCATTTAAGGCAATCCTTTAATAATTGTATCACGAGATGTTGCTCGAGCGGCAGGGCACTTCCATTTAACTTCAGTGCCCTTTCTTTACCTTTCTCTATTTGTACTTCATGTGGTATTTCCGAGGCAAATGCTTGGACTCTCCCCACTTTGATTTTCTAACTAATCATAAAAAGGAAAAAAATGTGCAAATTGTAGATAAGGAGAGTCAAAGATACCTTATTCTAAGGGACCGTTTGGTTCGTGAAATTATTTTTGAAAATTATTTAACGAAAAATTATTTTACTTGACAGATTCTTAGGAATATTAGATTTTTGTGTTTGATTGTATTGATGAGAATATAATATTTCTGTATTTGGTTAAAGGAAAGTAAGATTACTTAATTACTTATTTTACTATAATACCTTCCATATTATTAGTTGATGTAGATAAATAACACTTGATATAAATTATATTTAAATTAATTACTTATTTATTTATTTAGTCCCTTTTTTATAAGGTTTTTGTTATGTAAATTATTTTGGTTTAACAAACTATTACTATATTAAATTGATTTTGATTAATCAAAAATTATAAAGTCCATCTTATTATTTGTCCATTTGATTTTAAATTCATTTTTCTCTTCATCAAAATTAGAAAAAAACAATGGTTGTAATATTAGATAGGATTAGGGGCAAAATAGAAACATAATATAATTATTGGATGGTAAAATAGGTAAAAAAAGTAGTTTTCCCCAGAAAAAAATACCTCAAGTTTTGCTAGGAATTTTTTCACCCCATTTTCCCCCCTCTTTGCACTGTTGAAAATATGAAATTCCTGGTGTGAAAAAAATCCGCGAACCAAACAAGGTAATTTGATTACGGAAAAAATTTCTACCAGTAATCTAAAATTTCTAAAACCAAACAGCACCTAAGGCTTTGCATGGTAAAAAATAAAAAAAAAAGAATAAAAAATTTATTAATTTAAAGATTAAAATTGATAATTATTTTTTATTTGTAATTTAATTATTAAATTAGTAAATTTTTTTATTTATTTCATTTCATTTTTTTTATTTGAAAGGAGATAGAGATTGATTGTCATAAGAGATTGATTGATCAAAGTTGAGATGACGTTTGTGCATTTGCAGGTGCCTACTTTGTCTCTTTAATTTGCTGTTAAGCAGTCTGAATTCAATTACAGTGAATATGCTTTTATTGGCATATCTTTCATGAAGGAAATAGTATTGACTATAGTAAATCAATCCTTTAATCTTCCATGTTTATATATGATTCTCCTTTTATTTATTTATTTTTTACTTTTTGCTCCAATTTCAGAGGATTCCAACACAAATGACCGATGGAATTTTCAAGGCTACTTAAATTTTGTTAAATGGGATCCTACGAGTTTACTATTAACCTCTTGCTCTGATGATTTTAGAGCTATATATGGATGTATGGGTTATGCATTACAATTATTTTTAAATATAAAATTTGAGTTTTTGATATAAATAATAAAAATTAAAGAAGAATTTGGCAAAAAAAAAATATTGAATAACAAAGTATTCGGATATAATTTATATTCAAATCAATCTTTATCCAAACCAAATCGAATGAATTTAATTTAACGACGTTATAATCTGAACTCAAATCGAATTTTGTTATTATCCTAATTGAAGCAATCTGAAACTCTCGGTTCAAGTCAATTTTTTATTTTTTAATTCTTTTTCTCAGGCTAATGCAAATTATTAACTTTTCAAAGAAAACTTGAATTAAAAAAAAGATTATATATTCTTAAACAAAAAAAATCTAAAAAATTTATACTAATAAAATAACAAAATATCTATATAATCTAATATCATCATATTATTTGTTTTTAATTTGGTTTTCGGTTCTGATTGGTTTCAAAGACGAAATCAAACAGAAACTAAAATTTTAATTCGAGTTATTTTTGAAACCAAATCCAAAATTTTCTAGTTTTCAATTCAAAATAAAGTTTACCTAATTTAAAATTTTCGATTTTAATCGAATAATGCTCAGTCCGTATAAGTGATGGAGCGTCACATCCATTGCCGCCTTCGGCTTCAGCATTGTTCAAATTAATATGGCTTAATAGTCAAATAAACCCTCAACCTTTAGCTCAAAATGGAATTCAGCCCTCAACGTTTTATTACATGAAATTCAGTTCATAAACTTTTATTTAAGTGGAAATAGACCAAATATGTTAAATGAACTAACTGCCGTTAGTTTTGCATACGTGGCATGCCACGTGGCAGCTAACTAAGTTATCCACGTCAGCTGTCACGTATGCAAAACTAACGGCAGTTAGTGTCATTTAACAGATTTTGACTTAATTGCATAATCGTAAAAGATTGAGGATTTATTTCTATTGAAATAAAAGTTTATGGACTGAATTTCATGCAATAAAATGTTAAGGGCTGAATTCCATTTTGAACTAAAAGTTGAGGACTTATTTGGCTATTACGCTAATTAATAATTATCAAATCTTTTTTTTTATTTATGCAATTATCAAATCTACAATGTGCATGAAAGCATAAAAAAATGACAATCCCGTAAAGAACGGGGGAATTGCATCTAGGCTATTTTCCTGTCTAGGTTCGTTAGCGAACATTGAGCAATTATTGCCTTCCATTAAAACTTTCGCTTTTCAATGTTAAAAAATTAACCTTTTAATTCCTACCACCAGTAGTCGACTTAAAGGATTTTCCACTATTTTCTCCGCTCTATATTAATATCATTTTAAAATAAAAAATAAAACAACCATAATTATCATGAAACAACCAGTAATAGATTTTTTTTTATTTTTAATGGTAATATCCAAATAAATTATCAAATTTCATTAAAAAAATAAAACCTCATTAATACTTGATGGTATAAAACTAAGATATTGTTTGATGATGCGTTAAAATTTTTCGATTTATTAAAAATTAAAATTTTTAACACTTTATTTTTTTCATTGCATTTGATAATATTTTTTAAATCAACTTGAAAGAATTTTTTTCAACAAAAAAAAATGTTGGATAAAATAAGTAGCTAAGGACTTACTTATGACATAATGTAGAAAAGTTAATTAAAAAAGAAAAAAAATCTAAAAAGCTACCTCAATATTTGTAATTTCATTAAATTATTTCTTTATTCTAGTAATCCAAAAACTGGTCTCAATCCATCAAATATTATTCCACGTTTTTTTTATCAAACTTCAATGGAAATATTTTTTTTTTGAGTGAAAGTCAGCCGGAGTTTTATTCATTTAAATGCATTACATCAGTAACTATTACATTATTTAGTAGTGAGGGATAATCCTCTACCCAATATTTGGGTTCCTCCGTAGTCAACCCAATATGGGCAAGCAAATGAGCTACTGCATTTCCAGCCCTACGAATATGAGTAAAGTCACAAGAATGAAATGATAGCGCTATATGGCAAGCTTCATCCAACAGAGCGCTGATGACAGATAAATCTGGTTTTCCATCTCGCATCTTCTGAACAACAATTTGGGAATCTCCTTCAAATATACAATTACGAAACCCCATATCTTGAGCGAACTGTAATGCTGCAACAGCTGCCATGGCTTCTATGACGATGGGATCAAACCTCCATGTCGAGCATGTGCACCCATCACCTGGCCTGAAGCATCCCGAATAACAATTCCAATACCTCCTCGTTTAAGTACCTTGTCCGTAGCCCCATCAAAGTTAACTTTATTGGTCGAATGTGGGGGAGCCATCCATCTTTGCACCCATCTAGGATCCCCCATAACAGTGCTATTGGTCTGTCTTGCACTTTTAGAATTTGCAGCAATGAACTCTATCCGAATCTGATGAACATACATTTTTGTAGCTGCAGGACTATATTTCTCTTGAGTAAATAGTTCTTTATTTCGCTGCTGCCATATAGTCCAAAAAATAAAGCCACAAAGTTGTCGCAATTCAGCAGATATCTGTAGAAACACTGAGGTAACCATGCAATTGATGTTGATACCTAGATACACAGTTCTGTGGAGAAGACTTGCCGTATTGCTGCTGCACTTGGGCATTCAACAAGTGCATGTTGTAGGGATTCATCATCTTGACCACAGCGGAAACAGCTTGTATGCACTGGAATATGCCACTGGGATAAACTTTACCGGACTGGCAAAATGCAAAAAAATTTAGACCTAGCAATCTTAGACATGATATAAAAACAATACAAATTATGACACAACGGTAATACAAGTTAAAATTAGATAAAAATTGTATGTAAATATGGTAAAAACTAAGAATAAGATTTTATGTTTTTTGTGCCAACATGAAATTTTTATGTTTTGCACCATACGAACACTATTTTACAACACATGAATACAAATTAAAAACACGATTGCTAGGTCTAGAAAAATTACAAAGATATTGTGAAATAGACCTGCTCAAGGGCCAGGCTACCTATCTAAGCCTGAAGGCTCATCCGATATTTGGTTGGATTTGGAAAAAATATCGGATAAAATTAATGGTCTTGGACAAAATTTTAGACCCTATAAAAAATTGGACTGGGCCTGGGCTAGACCTTTCAAAGCCTGAGCCTAACCTGACTTGAACATAATTAAATTTAAAACTTTTTAAAATTTATTTATTAAGTATAATATAATTATATGTATATAAAACATTTATTGATTAATAAATATGATTATATTTAATATAAAATTAACATGCAAATTTTGATAAATCAAATTAAACTTCCAATGAACTAAAATAATAAAAAATAAATAAAAATTAAAATAAATAATAAATAAAATAATATTTAGGTGGGGCAGGCCGTATTTGGACTTTGCATTATAAAATAAAAAACGGGCATGAACAAAAAGTCAGGCTCGAATTTGAGGGCCGAGTTAAGCTTGGACTTTTACATAAGTTAGTATTATACAATGTAAGCTTGACCTCGCCCATGATAAGGTCTAATATGAAATTGAAATATTTAATTATTAGTATTATTACTTATCATAAAAGGAAATGGAAACTTTTGAAATTACTAGCAAGAAAATTGGAATGACCATTTCACCCTTACACTATATTTAGATGGGAAGAAGTAAGGAAAGCAAAGGAAGGGAGGGTTTAATAATCCCTCGCTTTCCCTCAAATATCCAATTTTTCATTTACTTCAATTTGGAGAAATGCTAGAGAAAGGAAATTAAGTATAAAAAAAATTGACAATAAAACAACATTTATAGCTTTATTATTTTTTTATTTTTAAATAGTTATTATAATTAATTGTCTCTTATAGCTTATTCATGATTTCTTTAAAAAAAAATTTACTTGGATCAAAAATATGAATTTATTATTTTATTATTATTTCATAAATTTGATTTTTTTTATTTTATTATTTTTCAAGCATTGTTGCTTAAATGCTCTGTAAGTACATAGACTCTAATGTAACAATTGTCACTTTGACCAAGTTGAAGATAAAAAATAAAATACCTTAGTATATACTAGTTGCAAGAACTAGTCACTTATACCCCTTCCTTGGAAGTATTATGTCTAATTCTAGTTGCAAGAACATTGAAAATAAATGAAGAACTAATGATAAATCCCACATACGATGTCATTTTTGCGTTAAGCCAAGACACACTCAGGAGATGTGTTGAAGGATCCATGTTAAACCATCGTGTTGGCTCAATCCTAAACCAAGAGGGGAGTGTTGGTTTCTAAACTTTTCTTAACTTAAAGACTTTTCTGCCTAAAGCGTAACCTACACTAATTAAGTTATACTGTCACAACTTGAAAGCCATACCTAATTACTTACTTACAATGAACTCCCAAAAATGTGGGCTAATTTTTATCTTTTTTATATTTAGGTTTGTCTAAATGTAGTGTTGTTCTACGTATGAGCACTTAGCTTGAGGCTCCGATCTAAGTACCTATATAAGATTCATGTCAACCATAATTTCCTAGAAGAATATCATAAAGCTTCCCACTTTCCCTTTTTTTTTTCCTTAGCTAGTTTTCCAGCGCCAACCGAGCTCCTTCTCTCTCATCCATGTTTTGCTCGCCCGGTAGCAGTAGCAACCAAGGGCAGAGGTGCATGGGTTAAGTTCTTTTGCTTATGTTTGACCAATAATAAATATATTGTATTATATTTTAAAGTTTGTTTAGTTTTCACTGGACTTAAATTTTTTTTTTTGCTAAAAAATTGGCCTTAAATTTTTGACTTTTGAATCTTTGAGTTTTAATATTTGTTTTAACTTTTGAGTTATAGTTTACTATTTTATTTTTACCATACAGTAGTTAACAAATAAAGTATAAATAATATATTTATTTTAAAGATATTAAAATAAAAAGTATATATAATATATTTGCTTTAAAGATATTGAAATAAAAAAAAATAGGGTTGTTGAAATTGACGGCTACAAAACTTTTTCTATTTGAGCAATAAACGGCGGCATACAATTATACAAAGCTTTTTCTTTTTGGGTGGGGCGACACATAAAGCTTTGCAACAGTATATATTGAATATTTGAGTTTTTGAATGAGTTTTTATTGAATCTTGGTGATGGAGAAATATTTGATAAAATTATCAAAAGCAACACCTTCAAATATGGATGATGAGGGTTCAAAGAAAAGAAAAGTAGAGTTTGATGTATCCGATCTTCCCACAAATCCTGGTTTACGACCTCCAATTTCTGATTATCATCCTGACATTTAAGATGAAATTAGAAGAGCATATGCACAAAGGGGTCCTTGCCAACCTAAAGATCGCGACTTTGAATATAAGAAGTTTGGAAAACAAATGAGACGATTCAATCCCGCTTGGTTTAGTTGATACAGAAATTGGTTGGAATACAATATATCAAAAGAAGCTGCCTTTTGTCTTTGTTGTTATCTCTTCAAGCCGAATAATGGTAAACAAGGTGGAGGTGATGCATTTACTGAAACAGGATTTACAAATTGGAAGAAACCTGAAAGATTGGTTGATCATGCTGGAGACCATAATAGTGCTCACACTGATGCTGTGAATAAGTATATTGCTTTATTGAAGTAAGAGCAACATGTTCAGACATTTTTTGACAGACAATCTGATGTAGCTCGAAAGAAATACTGGACTCGCTTGATTGCATCTATTGATTGTGTACGATTTCTTCTAGTGCAAGGACTTCCATTTCGAGGTCATGATGAATCTGAGAATTCAAGTAATCCGAGTAACTTTCTTCGGCTTTTAGAATTTCTTAGTTATCATAATGAAGGTATTAAAGCGATCACTTTGGTGAATGCTCCTAAAAATATGAAATTGACTTCGCATGATATTCAAAAAGATATTGTAAATGCATGTTCCATTGAAACTACTAATGCAATTATTAGGGAAATAGGTGATGTCTTTTTTTCTATTTTGATTGATGAATCTCGTGACATATCTTCGAAAGAGCAAATGGCTATGGTGTTTCGTTATGTGAATAAAAAAGGACATGTAATTGAACGATTTATAGCCGTTAAACATGTTACTAGTACCACTTCTCTTTCATTGAAGAAAGCTCTTCATGACTTACTTTCTTTGCATGGATTGAATATGTCTATAGTGCGTGGATAGGGTTATGATGGGGTTAGTAATATGCAAGGAGAATTGAATGGTCTTAAAACACTCATTTTGAGGGAGAATACATGTGCATACTTTATTCATTGTTTTGCACATCAACTGCAGTTGGCGATTATGGCTATGGCAAAAAAACATGATGAGATCAATTCATTTTTTAGTATGTTTGCTAATGTGGTTAATATTGTTGGGGCATCACCAAAACGACGTAATATTCTTAGAGAAAAACATTATGATTTCATTACTGAAAAATTAGATAATGGTGAACTTTTAAGTGGACAAGGTTAAAATCAAGAGAGTAATTTGAAGCGTTTTGGTGATACACGTTGGGGTTCACATTATGGTACGTTATTGAGCATAATATCTTTGTTTCCATCCTTAATTGATTTGTTTGAAGTGGTTGCAAAAGATGTGTCAAATTCTAGTGAGCAAAGATTTCAATCGAAATATTTGTTAGAGTTTATGTCCTCATTTGATTTTCTATTTAGTCTATTTTTGATGAAAGAGACACTTGGCTTGACGAATGAATTGTCACAAGCACTACAAAGGAAAGATCAAGATATTGTGAATGCAATGAAATTAGTTAAAGTGTGTAAGCAGAAATTGCAAGTGATGAAGGATAGTGGATGTGATTCTTTGTTTGCTCAAGTCTCTTCTTTTTGTCACGATTATCTTATTGATGTTCCAAGCATGGATGATATGTTCATTCCATGGGGTAGATCACAGCGCAAAGCTCCCAAGGTCACAAACATGCATCACTACAAATTGAGCTATTCTACACTGTTTTGGATATGCAACTTCAACAATTAAACAATCGTTTCAATGAGGCAAACACCGAATTGCTACTTTGCTTGGCATGTTTAAGTTCAAATGACTCATTTGCTGCTTTTCATAAACAAAAGTTAGTGAATTTTGCTAAATTTTATTCGAAAAAATTTTCTCCAGTGGAACTTTTGGCACTTGAAGTTCAACTTCAAACTTATATTATTGATATTATGGCTGAGAAAAAAACAGATAAAATCTAAAAACCGACTCGAACCGGGATTTCGGATCGATTTGGTTCGGATAATAAATGAATTCGGTTCGGATTCGGATCGTGGCATCATTAAACCGAATAAAATCGGTTCGGATCGGGTTCGGATACAGATAATATCCGAATACTTTGTTATTTAGTATTTTGTAATTTTTACTATTTAAATTAAAAGCTCAAGTTTTATATTTAATTAAAAATCCTAAGGAAAAATTGAAATAAAATCCAAAAGTGCTTAAATGCCCAAAAAAATGAAATAAAATTTAAAATTACATAAACAAAAATACCAAATGAAATATTCGAATACTTTGTTATTTAGTATTTTGTAATTTTTACTATTTAAATTAAAAGCTCAAGTTTTATATTTAATTAAAAATCCTAAGGAAAAATTGAAATAAAGTCCAAAAGTGCTTAAATGCCCTAAAAAATTGAAATAAAATTTAAAATTACATAAATAAAAAAATCGAATGATCGATCTGCATAAATTCGGATCGGATATTATTTCTATACGGATCGAATACAGATCATAAAATGAAAAAATCGTTTAGTTTGGATCAGATCGGGTTTTTGCAAAAATCCGATCCGACCCGTTATCAGCCCTAATTGATATGCAATTTAGCATTGAGTTTTCAGGACTGAAAGGAATTGGCGAGCATGCTGTAAAAATGGTTGAGACTAGAAAGAATAAAGTGTATCCTTTAGTTTATTTGTTGTTGACACTAGCATTGATTCTACTAGTTGCCACTGCCACTTTAGAGAGAGCATTTTCTGCAATGAACATCGTGAAGACTCGTTTGCATAATCGAATGGGAGATGAGTGGTTGAATGATAGTTTAGTTGTGTACATTGAAAAAGATGTATTCAAAAGTATTGATAACGAAGCTATTGTGCAACGTTTTCAAAATATGAAACCACGTCAAAGACAATTGTAAAATTTTTAACTATTATGACTAGATTTGAATATTTTTTATTTTTGTTTAGTTATCATTATTACTGTTGTTATTATTTTTATTGTCGTAACGGCTTCGCGCTCGACGATTTTGAAAAAACATTTAAAAACAAAAGGGAGTCGCCACCAATTTTTTTTGACTAGGTGTGATTGGTCACCTAAAATATTTATCTTTTTAACAAAATCCAAAAATTAATTAAGTTTTATTAAAAAGACAATTTTGGTCTGCGAAAACAAAATTGGGTTCGGGGGTACGGTTACGCGTGGGGAAGGATTAGCACCCCCACGACGCCCGTTAAAAAATGGTACCATAATAATCATGTGTTATCCTTTAATTTTAATAAAATGGTCTTAATTAATATTTAAAAATAATTCCTATTTTATTGCAATCTTTTTTATTCTTTTATTTCAAAGTCATTTTTTAATTTGTAAAAATCATTTTGTTTTATTTTGAAAGGTTAAACTTTATTTTTCGAAAGTAAATGTGAACCTTTTCGTATTGAATAATTAAATCAAATACTCCAATACTTTTGGCAGCATTTGAAATAATTTTCCTCACCTAGAGATTTCTTAAGAATCACTACTTATGACTTCTACAGAATCTCATCCTCGGGAGGGCTCACACCCATTTCGAAAATTAAAATAAGCTTTACTTTGAAAATAAATATGAATCCCTTTTATTGAAAAATTAAATCAAATATTCCAATACTTTTGGCAACATTTGAAATAATTCTCCTCACCTAGAGATTTCTAAAGAATCACTACTTGTGACTTCTATAGAATCTCATCCTCGGTAGATTCACGTTTATTTAGAAATTAAATGAATGCATATGATGCAAACAAATAATATATGATGCAAATGAATTTTGTTTATTTCAAATTTCATTATTTATTTGTTTATTTATTTATATTTCTTTGTTTTTAAAAAAACTTATTCATTTTCTTTTTTTATAAAAATTTAAATTATTGAAAAATCATACTAAATATTCCAATACTTTTGGTAACATTTAGTAGACTCTTCTCACCTAGGGATCAGCTAGAAATCACTACTTGTGACTTCCGTAGCATCCCATCATCGGAAATTCATTTAATTGAATTATAAAATTTATTATTAATTTTCTTTTAAAAATTTATTTTTATTTTTAACAAAAATTAAATTATTGAAAAATCATACTAAATATTCCAATACTTTTGGCAACATTTAGTATAACTCTTCTCACCTAGGGATCAACTAGGAATCACTACTTGTGACTTCCGTAACATCCCATCATCGAAAATTCATTTAATTGAATTATAAAATTTATTATTAATTTTCATTTATTTTTATTTTTAACAAAAATTAAATTATTGAAAAATCATACTAAATATTCCAATACTTTTGGCAACATTTAGTATAACTCTTCTCACCTAGGGATCAGCTAGGAATCACTACTTGTGACTTCCGTAACATCCCATCATCGGAAGAATTCCATTTTATTTTATTTTTATAAACATGCATGAGAAATAATAATAAATGAAATATCAATTTAATAACAAAATATACCACAAATTGGACCAAAATCCAAGTAGAAGTAGGCTTGAAGGTTGCTGATTGGCTGGCACCGATTGGATCCGGGTGAGGCGAAGCGGGTCGGGTTGGCTCGTCTGAGGCGTGCGGGTCTTCTTCCTTTTGGCGGCCGGGCGAGCGTGCTAATCTTCTTCCTTTTGGCTGGCGGGCGAGCACACAGATCTTTCCTCGTCTTCGGGCGGGCGAGCTCACAAATCTTCCTTCTACTCGGGCAGGCAAGCTCGCGGATGGTGTTTCTCCTCAAGCGGGCGAGCACGCGGATCCTGCTTCTCCTCGAGCGGGCGAGCGCGCGGATCTTCTCCAACGAAGCGGGTCGGACACACAGGTCGAGTCGTGTGGTCAGAGGCGCGCGGATCTTCCTCCTTCCTCGGGTCGGGCGCGCGGATCCCGGATCGCGCGCGGGTCAGCCCTCTTCTATAAAAACCCTTTTTTTTTTCTTCACTTTTTCTTCTTTTCTCTCAAAAAAAAATCCAAAGCCTTAGTGGCTCTCCGCCGAGGCGATTCCCGGTCGCCGCTGGGGTCGCTTCCGGCCGCCGCTGGCCACCGAAACCCCGAAAAGATTGCCCTTTTCCGATTCCTTTCCACCTCATGTTTTCGTTTCCGGCCTCCGATTCACAAAACGAGCTTCCTAACCCGGCGAATTTGAGGTCAAAGCCCTCGGCTTCCTCCCCTTTTTGTCGTTTTTTTTTGGGTGATGGTTTCGGATGGTTTTGATTTTGTGTTTGGATTTGTTTTGCAGGTTTGGGGTTTCGGTTTTGGGACGGTGGAGTTAGGGTTTTTCGATGGTGGTTGTGTGTGTATGATATGGTGGTGACTTGGTGTTTTCGACGGAGGCTCTGTGTGAGCTTGGTTGGTGGGTGTTTCGGTGATGGTGAATTGGGAATAGGTCTCGGGTTTCGGTTGTGGATGATGTTGTTGGTGGTTGGTGGTTGAACGGGGATGGTGGCTCACGGTTGGGTGGTCGAACGGGGCTGGCTAAGGGGTCTTCTGGTAGTGAGGATGATGCTGGTTTTCGATGAGTGAAGATGATGAGGGCGTCAGAGTGCTGGGGTGAGTGGGGTGCTTGAAGCCTCGGGTCCCTCCTTTTGTCTCGGGTTGCAGATGGGGTTTTTTTTTTGAGGGAGTAAGCTTGGGGTCTCGGGTTGGTGGAGATGGGACGGCTAGCAGAGTAGCTGGCTGTGGCAGACCTGCCGGTGGCAGGTGCTGGTGGTGATTGATGGACTAATAATAATAATAATAATAATAATAATAATAATAATAATAATAATAATAATAATAATAAAAATAAAAGAAAATGAAGAAAAAAAGAAAATGCTAATAATAATAAAACAAATAATACAAATAAAAACAAATACAAATATCTAAAAAATATGAAAATAATAACAAAAGTGGGACGAAATTAGGTGTCAACATTTATAATTTATTATATTTGAATCAAGCAACCGGTGAATAAAATCTTTGACTTCGCCACTGGTAGCAACGACACCTTCCCCCTTCTCTGCTCTCTTTTCTCGACAAAGCTTCAGCTGAACCTAGCTCCCTTCTACCTCAAGGTTCAGCAACAACCTTCCTCTCCACTCCCCGTTCTTCCTTTTCTTTCTTTTTTGGCCAATGGCACTCTTCTCTCTCCCCACCGCCAGCTGCTTCCCTCCATTTTCTCTCTTCTTATATATATATATTTGGTCTGCTACAAGGCAAACGGGTTTGGTGGGTTTTCACTTATATTTATATTTATTATTATATTATATTTATTATATTTGTTATATTTATTATTTATTTATATTATACTTCTTTCTTTAATATAATATATATGTGTGTGTGTGCCCATGAACAACTAAAGTTAATTTTCCTTCACCTTAATTCCATCAATTTCACTTGATTCTCATAATCTTAATTCCATAGATTTTTCCTCCCAATAAATTCTCTACATCATTACTTTATAATTCTTAAAATCACCTTACTCACTAAATTTTCATGATTTAATTCCTCATGATAAATTATCAATTTCATCACCCTCAAAATGGTAACTCTTATACGTAAATAAATCATTTCATAATTCTCATAATTAAAAATAAATTCTCAATTATAAATTACTCCCAATAACTTATTAAATTACTTACCAAGTGTAAAAAATTTGTGGTTATCACATATACGTTTAACAATAGGAAAAGCAGTTAAGCAACAAACAATTAGTAAATTAAAGAGTGTAGGGAAAAGAAGCTTTACACACAGATTTAAAGAGGTTCAGTATCCTTGCTTACATTCTCTACTTTGAGACTCTCCAAAGGAATTTCTACGAAATTCACTCTCTTAAAAATGGTAAAACCTCTTCTTTTTTCCAAGTTTAAAGAGAAAACCTTTCTTTTTGCAGGTTTAAGAATAACATTTATTCTTCACAAGTTCAAGGATGACCTAAACTTTCCCTTTATAGGCTGAGGGAACAAAGTTTTACAACTATTCATTTTATAGGCTCAAGAGCAATATTTACAAAGCTCTTTTTCTGGGTTAAGAGCAAACATTTATCTACCCAACCTCACTTTCAAGATATGCACTTGAGGGAACTCCATTTACAGATTTAGGTATGGGTTTACAAGATGGTTACAAACTGTACCTCTATTAAGGCTAAATACAAATTTTACTAACAGTGTATTGGATAATTATCCATAAAATAATGCTAATACAAACTATATTTGTAGATAAAAAAATCTAAAAATAAGAGATTATCCAACACAAAATCAATGAAAATTGAAGGGTTATTATTAATTATTCATATATATTTTAAACTTTTAAAATTAATTTAAAAAATAAAAACTATCTAATATACAATAAGTAGAAATTTTAAATCAAACCAATAAAAAATTTAAAATTATCATATATTCTTTAAAAAATAATAAATTAATATATAATAAAAATATATATAACAATATTTTAATCTTGCTTAAAAACTCTACCACTCACATATTATGAATACTAAAATTTTTTTGGTGTAATATGTGGCTAATGTTAGCTTAAAATAAATTTAATTAAGATTTGAACACGAAAATTATTGTTATGGATGGTTTTACTCTAAAACTTAAAACTTAACGAAAGCTTACATCATGGAATTAATCTTTAGGTTATATAATTAGTAATCTCACAAGTTACAATAAACAAATAAAATACAATAATATGACGTTTGCGAAATTTAAATTTTTTGTTATAAATTTATAATTAATGAATAATAGTGAATAATTTAATTTTACAATCTTGTGGCGCAAATTACCGTAACAAAGCCCTCTAAGCCCCCATCCCATTATCTTTTTTTTGAGATTTGAATATTTGATGGATAAGAAACATATAAAACAGAGACACCAACCATTAAACGCCACGTATTTTCCCGCACATCGAAAACAGTTTCCACAACGTGGTGCCACCTCACCCTTGTCCTTACCATCTATATATCATCTATGCCTAAACGCCATTTCCTGTCGACTGTCCTTTCTCATTTCTCTCTCATATTGTACGGCCTCAGAATTCAGATTCTTTTGCAGGAAAAACCGGGAGAAAAGAATGCCGTCTGACACGTGCGCCTCTGCGTCTTCCTCCACCGCCAACTCCACTGCGAACGGCGGCGGCGGAGGAGAGTTCATGCTCTTTGGTGTCAGAGTGGTGGTTGATTCGATGAGGAAAAGTGTTAGTATGAACAATCTTTCCCAATATGAACAGCCTTATGAATCTAACACTGACAACAAGAACGGCAACAATAATAAAGGCGATGATAACATCACCCCCGGTTACGCCTCCGCCGACGACACCGTTCCCAACTCCACCGGACATCGCGAACGCAAACGAGGTTTATATATGTATATTCATATATAAGTTATAGATCTTTACTTTTTTTTCTCTTTTTTTAATTTTTGATTTTATTTTTATTCTGATCTTTTTTTTTATTAAAAAAAATGAAATTTAGGTTTGCCCTGGACAGAGGAAGAGCACAAGCTGTTTCTGTTGGGATTGCAGAAAGTAGGGAAAGGGGACTGGAGAGGTATTTCTAGAAACTTTGTCAAGACTCGAACGCCGACACAAGTGGCGAGCCATGCTCAGAAATACTTTCTCCGGCGGAACAATCTGAATCGCCGCCGTCGTAGATCTAGTCTCTTCGATATCACCACCGATACGGTATGTCATAACCATTATACTTATCTCTTTCCTCAACATACTTTTCTTCTTTTTTGGATCTAGAAAATTAAAAAAAAAAAGAAATTGTTTGATCGGTTGACTACTTTGAATCCGATTGAATGGATTAATAGAAAGACAAATTTTTTATAAGAATAATCAATTACGGATTTATTTTCTTTTGTTTTTGGGTAATTTTTTCATTTATGGCTACTAAAATCTGTTTTCTTTATTTAAATTACCTTTAATAAGATAATTGTAATCCTTAATTAATTTTCTAAGTTATAAAATATATATTTATAGGCCTTCATTTTGACGTTTTATTTTGTTACCATATGGTTAGATAAGGGCAATTCCAATGGAAGAAGAACAAGTTAATCAACAGGAGAACGCAGTTCAGCCACCTGAAACCAATGGGTTTCCGATGATGCCGGCGGTTTTTACTATGACTGTTAATCCCGTAGTTCTGCCGGTTCCAACTGAGAATCCAAACGAAAATCTGACATTAGGACAAGGGAATCAATCGAACAATAATGCAACAGCAAAGCTAATCCGTCCAGTCCCCATTTCCCCTGCTCCTCAGGCTTCTGATCTTAACTTGAACTTGAACTTGAACTCTGTCATGGATCCTTCACCATTGTCACTCAAGCTGTCTTTGCAATCTGATGAAATGGATTCTTCATCGTCGTCTTCGAGGCATTCTGCATTTCAGGTCATGTCAAGCTTCAGCAATGGAAATAGCAATAGCATAATCAGTGTTGCTTGTGAAGGATAAAATTAAGCGGAAAACCAAGTTTATTATTATTATTAGAGATAAATTTGGGTTTAGTAGAGAAAAAAATGCATAAGGTAAAATTAGGTGACTGGATTTGAAACCTTTGTTTTAGATGTACAGACTAAACCAGGAAAAAATGTCATGTCTTGAAGCTTTTGTTTTGTATTGCTATTATGTTAGATTCTTGTTGATTTGTCTGTTTTTGCTGTGCTAGCTGATAATAATAGAACTGAAAATAACAAGTACTGCCTCTATGCGTTACCGATCTTGCAATCTTTGTGGGTCTACTCTCATGACTTTGTTTTGGGTTTCATGGCTGTAAGAAGAAACAGAGCCGAACAAAACAAAAGAAATATCAAGCGGGGTTAGTGGTAGGGAGGCAATAATTTTGTTCCTCTTTCTCTTTCACTAATTTTTGTGAATTGGAATTGTTGAATAAAGCTTTTAATGGATGGTGGATGGTTTTAAAATTTAAAATGTCTGGTTGTATGGGGCAAACCTTATCTTTTGGATTCATGCAGATATGAAAAGGAGGGTTGGTTGGTTGGTTTTTGTGGGGGATTTTTGCACACAAGGATTGAAGGGCTGAAATCAGAAATGGGTAGCAGTCCTGTCAATGTCATGCGTGTTACCTTAGAATCCCCAGGAGGACAGCCTTTCATTTCAGGACCCACGACTCATCACATCAATACAGTCTTAGGTGGTTTGGTGTGGTTTTGGTTGGTTTGATAATGTTTCTTTCTTGCGGATAGGTTTTTTTTTGGTTAAAATATTAAAAAAGTTTTTTAATTTTGTTATTTTATTTAAATAAATTTTTATATTTTTATTGCATCTAGATAAGCTCTTATACTTTGATTTGTACTCAAATAAGTTTTTATTTCAAATAAAAGATTAAATATGAATAAAAATTATTTCAAACTCATTTAACCAATCAAAATTCAATTAATTTGATTCAACTAAGTCACTTTTAGATTTAAATTAATTTTTATAGGTTGATTTATTCTATTAATTCGATGTCTAAAATTACGAATTAAATTAACTGAATTAATTAACATTTTTTAAGTATATAATATATAGTATAATATACATAATAAATATTATATAATATATTCTATCTAATTAGCCTTTTTTTATATAGAAAGTTAGGTTTTAAATGTAATAAAAAAATTGATTAATCACTTTTATAAAAGATTGATTTTTATTAATGGCTTCTTTGAGTATAAATTAAGAATGAAGGGCTTATTTGAGTACAAATTAAAATCTATGAGCTTATTTGAACTCAAATAAAAGATTAAGTGCTTATCTAGATGCAATAAAAGTATAAAGGCTTATTTAAATAAAGTAACAAAGTTTAGGGATCTTTTTAATATTTTAGCCTAGCTTTTTCACTTCCGAGGTTTTTAATTTTTGTTGTTTAAGGAGGAAATAAATGTCGGCAGGTTTTAGAAACACACCCTTCTTTTCGCCTATAGTTACTAGACCATGTAATTACGACCGGAAAATCGAACACAAATGAATGAATTAATATTTTTATTTGTTCGTTTGTTCTTTAGTATCGTTCGTGTTCATTAAAAATTTAATTTTTACATTCGTATTTGTTCGTTTGTTTGATAGAGATTATTTGTTAAATGTTCGAAAACAAGATTATTCGTTATAAATGAGCACGTTCATGAACATGTAAACGAACGTGTTTGTGAACATGTAAACAAATGTATTTGCGAACATTTAACAAACGTGTTCGCAAAAAGTGTTCATAAACCATTAAACAAACACATTTACGAATACACGTTTACACACACATGTTTATGAAAACAAACTAAATATTATATATTAAAAATCCTACCTAAAGATTAAATTTCACATGCAAATTGAAATCATCCAACACGAAATCTTAAATACAATACAACTTAAGTCAGCAATGTTTTATTAAAATTGATAATTATCATTTTGAGTACAATTTGAACCATATGCATATTCATATACATATACACATACACATATACATATACATATACATATACATATACATATACATATACATATATCAAAGTATCATATATGTATATGTGTATGTGTGTATACTCATATGTGTAATCTATATATACAAATAGTCAACAGATAAGAATGAGATTTTAACTTATTATAAAACTCTTATTAATTTAATTTCAGTACATTATGTTTAAAATTTAAAAAAAGTTATTTTAAGCATAATTAATTAATTCAATTTTATAATTATTTTATTATTATATTTTATTAATATTTTAAACGAACAAATTTGTATTATATAAATATGTTTAAGAATTAGGTACTAAATTTTTAGGTTAATATCTTAAAAATAGAGTATATATTATATAATTTATAAAATATAAGTAATTTTAGTAATTTAGTAAATAATAAACAAATAATAAACAACAACAAATAACACTTTTAAATGAACGCGTTATAAACGAATATAAATAAATGAATAACGCACGAATAACAAACAAACAACAAATGATACTTTAAATGAACAAACAATAAACGAATATAAACAAGCCTGTTCGCGAACAAAAACGAATGAACCACACCTCTGTTCATGTTCAGTTCGTTTAATAAATGAATAATAAAATATTGTTCGTGTTCGTTCGTTAAACTTAATAAACGAACATAAACGAACAAAAACTGAAAAGTTTGTCGAACGTTCTGTTTGTTTACACCCTTATATGTAATTCAGTAATTCAATTCAAAGCTTTTGTTTTACTAGATGATGAGGTGTTTCCAGTTAAACCATGCTAAAATAAAAAAAGAAATTCGTTCCAAATGTAAACTTAATATGTGTAGTTATAGTAATATGCAATTGAACATTGGGTTCATCAATAATTGTTGTATGAATTATCTATTCAAAGAATTAGATTTGAATTCTCCTTCATCATCATCATCAGAGACTTTATCCCAATACTGAGATAGTGTTAGTCCCTTGTGATCTAAGAGTGCGCCCGTGTGCAAGCTGGAGTGGGCAAAGACTAGCTATGCCTAGGGAGGGGGCATAGGACAGCTTTCGTTGGCTATGGAAGCAGAGCATGTTGGGTGGCACGCAAAGATAGCAACTTTGAACGCATGGTAGGAGGCATGCGAGGTTGGCAGTTAGCATGCACACTGGTGGGTGAGCATGTGCAGGCAGTGCTGGACTTGGCATTAGGATGCATGGTTCTGGAGGCAAGTGTCACGTGGCCATTACCCTCTCCTCGCAAAATCGGCTTAACAGGGTATGCAACGCCAATGCTTATAAGCCCAGGGACCTCCCCTTTCCTTTTTGATGTGGGATTGAATGCACCCTGCCTACCCCTTGCTGGGTGCTCGACGTGACATTCTCCCCCACCTAGCCTCATGACACCCTCGTCATGCAAACCCCGCACTGGGGCGCACCTTGCCTACACACCTGGGCACTTGGCGTGCTGGCTAGTCACCTTGCCTACCCACATCTGGGGAGCTTGGCGTGAGTTGGAAGAGGCCAGGGGCCGCTTTGATACCACTTGTCACGTGGCCATTACCCTCTCCTCGCAAAACCAGCTTAACAGGGTGTGCAACACCAACACTTATAAGTCTAGGGACCTCCCCTTTCCTTTCCGATCTGGGATTGAATACACCTTGCCTACCCCTTGCTAGGCGCTCGTCGTGACACAAGGATCATGTGCACTAGTAAATGGGCTTTGGGATGGCTTGGCTTGGTGCGAATCAGATTGTGGCCTTGGATGCAAAATTAGATGGCGAAGTGGTTCGAGTTGGCACAAGTGATGCGAGGCTTGGGAGTGTGGCCAGGTGCGCGAGCCTGTGCATGTGGTAGTCAAGCATGCATGTGCACAACTTGGCGGGTTTGGGCTTGAGTGACCCTTTCGGTCAGTCCTGAGTAGTGCACACTCATCCAGATGGTTTTCTTATCCATGTGGCTATTGACTCCTATGGGTGGTGCAGTCAGAATCGGAGATGGTTTGATCTGCATGAAAGTCAACCAATAGTAGCTAATTGGCGCACACAGGATTCACCTTCCATAATTAGACTGCTGATGATTGATGGGCGCAGGCACCATCAATGTTACTTGCTAACCAAATAGAGCAAACAAAATCAGAATCCCTTGATTTGTGAGATCTGCCTTGATAGTATTTACTAGGCTATTTAATTCCTGATTGCCTTAATGATGGGGATGTCAGTCACATACCTATATATAGATGAGTTGTGAAAGGCAGTGAGATATAAACCTCTGGGGTGAGAGTTCTTGTTGTGTCCATGTAGTAGACTTGTAATCCTTTTTAGTGTGAATAAAAAGGTTGGCGACGAGGGAGTCCTTGTAAATGTGTGGCTCTGTCTTCTGTGCGTGATTATCTTTGTTGAGGTGCTAGTGCGCGTACTTAGGTGGTGGTGCACGTATTGTTTATGAGAGTGTTCTGTAGTGTGTGCGTGGGCTACAGGAATTGGTTGGCTGAAATAAGTGCACGTCCTAGTGCCATCACGAGGCAGAAAATTTATGGTGAAATTCTGACCCTGTGATAGGTAGGCTATATGAACCAATATAAGATCTTACATTCTTCTCTTCTAGTCATTTCTGTCCAAAGCAGTGCATTCTTCTAATTTTCGTTCCGTCATATTTTTTTTGGATTACTGTTTTTTAAGTTTATTAGGTCGTCTCCATCATAATTGACTTCTCCTTCAATTCAAAAAAATAAAGTAATTCTATGATACGAAAAGATTCGTCTCCAGAGATTTAATGGTTTAAATTTTGAAGACTTATAAATTCATTTTATGCTTTAATTAGGAAAAAATGGTAAAAAAAATATCTTGTTCAATATATGATTAAATCGGAGGCAGGGTTAAGAAGCAGGACTGCCGGAGGCAACTTGGAGCCATGCCGATAGTATTTTGGTTCAGACCCGGCACAGCCTCGAGGTGTGTCATAATTTCAGATCCGGCATGTGCTACAATTACAAAGCATAAAGCATGGAGTGGTAACCAAAACCAAGAAAAATGTTGGAAGTAGCCGAATTCAAGAAACAATAGTCAATAGAGCTGGAAATATTTGGGTTTGCTGCGCTGGTCTTAGGCTCCGTGCTCTTGTTAACGAAAACTGAAAACAAAAATCATTCAGGGCCAATTCTGTATATATTGGGACGACTGATGTAGCTGTAATTTGACAATTTTTACTTGCATGGTTGAACAACATAATATCGAAACCATGCATATTTGAACAAAGATATGACAGATTACGGATTACAACTGAATTTTACAAAAAACATATTACTAGTAAACAACAAATTAATTCTTTGTTGCTATTTTCCATGTTGTCAAAGAAGACTAAAGCATCTAACATGTGGAATGTATTATTTGACAAAGATATGATCCTTTTCTTTCAAAGCAATTCATGGTCCTGAATGAATATAATTCAGCTGAATATGTTTTCCTCTAGTGCAAGAACCTGCTTTATTAAAGAGCAAAAGGACAAAGAGAAATTTAATTTTCATATCGTACAGAACTTCCTTACCATCATTGCTAGCAATGAAGGGTTTCCAACGACTACAGTAAGTCCATGTGAGACGCAAAGTCCCTATTAAGATGAATGGCATATTTCACATGAAAAAAATGTATATTCTAGATGAAAGACTTTATTTATGCACCATTTGAAAAATATATTGCTTAATCATGGAGTATCGATTCCAAGTTTCTTAATCTGACCCTTGGGAACTCACATGATTAAGGAGGTAATTATTAAGCAAAGAAACTTATAATGAGATTCTCCTTGTCCTTTTCACCATGTATTTTATTCATTTTTCTCTTACTTCAGCTTCTTTTTCCCTGTTTCTAATTTACCAACTCACTCAGGAGTCTTGAATGGATGAGTTTTTGATTCCCTAAGTCCACCTTAGCTCCTACTTTTCAATGTCGTGATATTTGATTTTAATAGAGAAGATGAAGATATGAGTTTATTAAGCAAAGGGGATTACTGTGACATTTGTTTAGTAGCCTGACATATCCACAATGCAGATTTTGCTGTGTAAGTGGTTACAGCTTGGGTTGATTTTAAGAATTAAGCTGCTTTCTTAATCAATTATTAATTCAAAAGGAATATTAGTTTACATAATCTTCTGCAACATCTTACTGACCAAAATTATCAATTAAATAAAAAAAAAAGAAAATCATCTTGGAAACCTCATCTGTTGATTGAAATAATTGAAACTATCTTTGGACATGGAAGAGATATTGGGTAGAATCTGCAGATTCTTGTGTCTTTGTATCTAAATCTGGCACCAAATCAAATCATTTTTAACTGTACAAAACAAAATCATTACGAAACACACTGCAGGCATTACGTTAGTAACATGATATTCTGAGGATGCTTGTTTGTTCAAGGATTAGTGATATGATGAATTGATCAAGAAAAGATTAGTCAATTCAGACAAAATCATTTGCAAAACAGAGCAGCAGCAAACTAAATGTGACATATTTCACAGCAATTTAGTTCATCATATCAGGGGACGAGTCAAGTTGTTTGGTTCAGGATCTTACCGAACAATCTGAAAAAGGAATCATGGAGGGAAAATAACTAGCATTTTCAAGTAGGAAAATAGAGTACAATCTTATTTACTTAGCACCATAATTGCAGATAAAAAGTAGAAACTGAATTCAGTGGTGTAGGTGAAGATGGTTATTTATAGTTAATGGTGTGGGTGGAGGTGGCAGTATGATGGGAGAAAGCTTTGATGCTTCATGCAAATTGCTTCGGTTCTTGTCATGTACCTTCTTGATATAGGCAGAAAACATGCCATCACTGTCTCTTTTCTCTTCGTGAACCATGACAGGTTCATTTCCTCCGGCTGGCTGCATCATGAATGAACGAGGCTTTGAGCTACTCTGCAGCTTTTCTGATCTCTGGCTCCCAGACAAAGAAGGCTGCAGCAGTTCATCAGTAATCATATCAGAACCTGTTGCAGGTGTGGGGCTTTTGGTTGCTGTTGGATGTTCAGTTTCTCCGAGACTCATCTTGGCAATAGAAAATGATGAAAGCTTTATGATGTTCGCCACCATCTTCATAGAATTCGCACAAAGGGACTTGTCATATCTGTCCTCAACCATCTTGTTAAATACTTCAACGCAAGTTTCTCACACTCATAACCAAACTCCAGATACAAGTAGATGATCAAAGATGAGCCAATGAACTGAGTGTATAAATAGGGCTTATGAAACGTAGGTTTGAAGCAATTTGAAAGAATATATCAGTAGTTTCCTTACGTGGGTTCGTCTGACTCTATGTTATAGCCAAGAAAACACAACTTTCTCTAGTGGGTGGATCATTTTCATTGCACGGCAAGTCCATTTCGAGATGCCGTCGAGCGAATAGGGTAACTGGGGTCTGCTAAGAATGTCTTCTCCCAACCTCTGTAAATGCAACATGTGTCGTTCTCTTTGCCTGATGTCTCATTTACCTTGAACCCGAATCTCTCATAATCGATTCCTGGCAAATCTTAATCACAATTGATTAACATAATTCACATGAAAGATTTGATTTGATTCTAAATTGACACCAATCCTTTTTGAAATCTTGTTTAACAAAAGACAGCTGATTATAAGGATAGAGAAACGTGCTGCCGACAACCAAGCTTCCTGGATAGCTTCAGCATCTTACTTGTTTCAAGTAATATGTCAAGTCAGATGGAATGAGATTCTTCTCTAAATGGCTTTCTACTTTCTATGTTATGAATGCTTCTCTTTATACATATATATATATATATATATATATATATTCACTTTTTTGGGGTCATCTTCATCACATTTAGAAGGTTTTTAAGACAGAATCTGATTTCTCACAAGCCAGCCATAATGTACTTCTGCTTTGGGATATGAATTTACAACTAAATAAGATTTGAAAAGGTTCTTTACATTACCTACCAAACCACCTCCAAAGCAAGCCAATATCATCCTGCCATCCCAAGGCCTGGGACTTAAGTGGGGTACAAAAAAAAAAGGTTGGATTAGACCTTTCCCTCCACTACACCATTGCTTGCACAAGAGCTGAAAGATTGACACATTCTGTCTTGTAATTACTTCACTCTTAAGTTGAACTCAGAAAGGGCAAAACCTCCTTGGCCATATATTGCTCAGTCCGGGTTTTGCTAGAGTTCAATCTACATTAGGACCTTTTTTTTTGTGTTTCCTTTGACAAATATTCACATTCTTCTAAGTTACTATTACTAGCCCTCCAGTTTCTTAGCTTGAGATGCAACGCATTACCGACAATGTAATGGTGACATATGTGATCAATTTTATATTATTTGCAACGATGTATAATATTGTAGAATTTACTGGAAAGCCAATGTAAGGTTTTCAATTTCACTCCTATATTCTTAGGAATTAAAAGTTCTGTGACTTAGTAAATACAAGTATTTGGGTAGAATAGTATCCTGAAAATGAAAGCATTGTAGAATAGTATGTGGTAATCGAAGTATCCTGAAAATGAAGTGCAATTACTGATAACTATCTTTAAACTAGCAAATAGAAAAGCATTCTGTCAATGATAAATAGGCCGGATTGCCCAGCTGAATAAGTTCCTTGTGTGGCTTACTTTGGGTGAATATTGGCATGAGCTTTTCTAGGAGTTACCCCCACCCCCATTGGAAGGACTGAAAAAGTAGTAACAAAGTAACTTTTTTTTTTATATTTTTCTTACTTGATGCCTTTACGAACCAGGAATTGTTAGAGGAATTGACACATTCAAAGGTTTGCTTTATGTGATCACTCCTGTTCCACGGAGCATTCTGGAGAAGGTCAATCTTTTTCTGCAGGGGTTTATTCAAGTTCCTACTTGCTTGTTGCAGGTAAGTTGAGCCTAAAACTGTAATATTTATAAAGGCCAAGCTGTATTTGCTAAGTCTTCTCATTGCACCCCCCTCTCCATTTCTACACCCCCCACCCCCCCCCCCTTGGGAGTGAATTAGCCAGGCAGACTGGCTGTGGCTGAAGCAATTTTTATAGATCGGAGTATAAAGGATGCATGGTTCTTATAACATAAAGGAGGGAGGAATAGTGGGGTTGGGACTTGGGTGGGTGCCAGTTAATTGTCTTAAGAGTGCAATGTTATTGCACAAAATTCTATGGGAGGCAGTCCTGCTGAAGTAAGTGGTATCTTGCTTGTGCACACTCCATATCACTGCTTGTACTCTCTATTCACGGATCCGGACAACTTTTCAATTTTACTAGTTTTAGATGTCCATGTAATCTGTTGTATGTATATCCTTGTGCACCAAATTGTCTTCAAAATCAAAATATTAAGGGGTCGTTTGTTTTTGTTTTTGTTTTCTGTTTTCTATTTTTGTTTTCAGTTTTTTTGGAAACAGAAACAGAAAACACGTTTGGCAACATGTTTACGTTTTCATTTTAAAACAAGAATTTCCAAAATTGTTGGAAACAAGAATTTCTTGTTTTCATTGTTTTCGGAAATATGTTTTCATTTCTGTTACTGTTCATAAGTAAGTAAACAGAGTTTATATATTAATATAATATTAATATTTTATAATAAAATATAAATAAAATTAATTAATTTTTTAAATAAAATAATATTAAATTTTAATATAAAATATTATTTAATATTTTAAAATTAATATATTTATTTTAATATAGAAAAGTTGAAAACATAAAAAACAATTAAATAAATATTACATTGAACTATAATATTATAATATTATTTAATTTAAATTTTTATAATAATTTATTGAATATATTAAATATTTTAAATAATATCATTTATTATAATTTTGATATGTTAATAATTAATACTATTATCTAATATAATTAATTTTTATTTTACTAAAGAATATTATTATTTAATATTATATTCTATCTTAAATTTAAAATATATCACTACTACTATTAAATAAGTTAATATTATTAAATAAGTAAATACTTAACATTAAATAATATTATTTATATTAAATATAATATATTTTAATAACTATATAATTTATTATAAATTAATTAGTTAAATATTTTATTTAATAATGTAATATTATTATTACAATTAAATAAAAATTATTATTAAATATAATTTATGATTATTACAATTAAATTCAATAATATTATTTTATTTAATATTTTATTTAATTATAACATTATTTAAATTATATTGAATTTTTATAATATTAAATAAAAATATTTAATATTAGTATTAAATAATATAAAATAATATTATTTAATATTATCTACATATTATTATTTAGTAAATATATTATTTTTTATTTAATTTTTAAAATTTTGTTTTGTGAAGTGAATTATTATATATGTATCAGTTTAAATATTTGTTTTCAAAACGTAACAGCATTAAACAAACATGCTTTCTGTTTTCAGAAATTGAAAACAAAACAAAACAAAACAAAAACAAAATTTTCAAAAACAGAAAACATAAAACAGAAAACAGGAAACGATACCAAACGAACCCTAAGCTTTTATGTTGTTTCCCTGACGCCTTGACTCTCAATATTTTGAATGATGGGTATTTCAATAGTTGTCCTAAGTTCTTTGATAACTTCTTTTATGCAACTACTACGACTTTCTTTCTTATCTTGACTATTGTTTATATATTTGTTTGTAATTTTACAGTTTAAGGGATGCAGATCACCTTATGTATCTTCAAATGTTTTGCCTACAAGCTAACTGGCTAGGTTTTACTAACCTGAAGAATCATTTTCGTCAAATATCTTGTTAGCCATTGCAATGAGCAGGCTGTGGTTTGTTGAAGATACCAGTTTATGAATTTTGATTCCCTTGTACGCCGGCTGTAGTTGGTGTTCTAATGGTCTTGCTGACTTGCAGATCAATTGAATTATTGAAATACGTTCACTGGTGATGTGAGACAGCGAGAGCAATGTTGATGACGGTTAAAACTAACATAACAAGGTTGAAGGCAAGAAGCTCATCTTTTACTGAAGACAAGAAACTTAAAAAGAAAAAAAAACCATTGTTATTGTTAGTTTATATACCCTCGATGATATGAAGAAGTAACAGACTATTAGACTTTGTTTGGACCAGTTATAAATTAGGAAAAATTATCGGGAGGAATTTTTATACTTTTCATGTCAAATAGAAGGTTGATATATGCTAAGATTTTATTGGATTTCCTTAGAAAAGAAACTAAATGAAGTTAGCAATTTTGCTGGATTATTTATTGGATTTTGCAATAGAACTGTAGCTTTATTTTCTTTGTAAGAAATAAATTTATACTACCTAAGAAGATGGGTAAAGTTACTAATCTTATATAAATATATAAAGGACAAGTAAAACTTTCTAAGTGAATAATCTAAAAATTAGATACGTGTAATATCTTAAAATAAAAAAACAATAATTTGTTTTCCAAATTTTTAAATAATAGGAATCTATAGACATTAAAATTACAAAATAAATTAATTATCTTTTTAAAACAATTATCTATTTTAATTTTCAAAAGATAAACATTTATATATATATCTTAAGGGCTTATATATGATGCACTAACAGTGTATAGCCTCTATATACTGTCAATGCACCAGAAGTTGACATCTCATCAATATGCAAATTAAAAATAATATCAAGCTCTTAAAAATAAATACAAATAATTTTTTTCAATTTGCTCATAACAGCTTATTGATTAAGTGTCAACTTCTGGTGCATTGATAGTATATAGAACCTATACACTATCAGAACATCATATATAAACACATATATTAAATTAAAGAAAAATCACATATCATTTATTAATTTCTTTACTCATCTTTATCAATATATATACAGTATTGCTATATATATTAAAAACATATTTATAGAAATAATTAACCTGGTATAATTTTTTTTTTGCTTGGATGCACTTTTTTTTAAGAAAAAAAATAACATGCATATTTTAAGATGAATTTTTTTCATTGTCAAAATATAAAATGTCCACAAAAAATCACACCATCATTGATCTAATGTTACATTTCTAATTTCAATAAGATTTAGTTTTTTTATAATAATCTTATATCTTACATAAATATATAAAAGTCAAAAGCTCTTGACCGAAAATAAAGCATCCTATGTAGATAGCTTAACTTTTTTATACTTTGAATGATAAAATAATTTTCTTTTTTTATAAAATAATCCTATTCAATTAATTCTTTAATTTTAAAATATTTGAAATTAAAAAAAATAAATTTCAACTGTATTATCTTCATTTAAATAAAATAAAATTTATCTTAGAATTTAAAATTTCTTTTATAACTTATTATGTTATTTTTAAAATAAAAAATATTCATGGAATTATCTTAAAGTTTTAAATATTTTATCAAAAAAATTAAAACTTAGTATTGAATTAAACTTTCATGTCTTTTTTTTTTCTAATTTTCATTACATCCCTTTTTCAAATTTATTTTTTCAATTTATTTATTTATTTGTTCAGTCATTTTGTTTGATAAAAAACATCCACAAGGATTATCCATTCTTTTTAAACATGTAATATGTTAAATATTGTACTTAATTATTTTGAATTAATTTAAACCTTTTTTAAAAAATAATAAATCATTTTTATTTTTATTTACATTTTTTACTTTATTTACCCTTTTTGTCTGAGACTATTATAAATAATGTTTTTTTTTAAAACCCTAAAAAATAGAGTTTTTAACACTAATTAATTTTATAAGATTAATTTGGAGTCATTTAAATTCAAATTTTAAAAACAAATCAGTTTCAGATATGCAACATTAACCAATAATCAATTAATAATTAATGTAAGAAGAATTGTATTAATTAAAATTGAAGCTACTTAATTTATTTATGTATTTTTTATAATTTTTTAATTACTATTTGATTTCAAATTATTTTTCAATTTGTTACATCCATCAAGTTTTTTAATATATTATTTACCATGTAATTCAAATTAAATTTTTTATAATTCTATTCTATTTTTAAAAAAATATTATAAATTAAAATCTTCAACGTGCATTATAAGATTTAAATCTAATATATCTTAATATAGATTTAATAGTCAAATATGCCTTTCACTTTTAGTCTAAAATAAATATAAGTTTTTTTATGTTTTATCTTATGTAAATCAATTTATAAATTTTTATTTTACTATAAATTAATTCAAAACATTTCAAAATTATAAAATTAAATATAATTTTGTTAAATAGCAATAACCATTGTTTGTTTGCACATGTGACGTCTTCTGTGACATGCTAACATGGACAAAATTATCCAAGTGGCCTAACATAACATGTCAATTTTTTTAAAAATTTTTAATTTTTTAAAATAAAAATCTAAAAATAAAAAATAAAAAAAGGAATTGAGAAAAGGGAAGAGATAGACAAGGAAAATGGAGACCAATGTCATAGATGATCTAATATTATGGGACATCGACATTATGGGCGAACAACATTATAGGTGACTAGTGTGCATTTCAAGCGAGCCAAAAGGCACGTGGTCACGTATTGAGAAAGGTGACAAGCAAGAAGGTGACGAACAAGATTTAAGGTTATTAAAGGTGTCGTGCCCGAAACCCTAAATATAACACGATCTTATTACTTTGAAGTAAAACCTTAAGATAATACAAAGTCTTTTCTCTTAACCATGGTAAAATTCTTAAATGAAATAATATCTCAAAATAAAATTCATAACTCTAATCCAACTAAACATTATATTTTTAAATCTCAATATAAACTAAATGAAATACAAAATTGTCATTATAATTCACAAAATCTAGACTTTGCAATTTTTGTATGAAATTCATTTTAAACCAACACTGAAATAATCATATGCTTGATCACATTTTCATATACCTAAAATGAGGAATAAAATATTCACTTATTTGGAGAAACATACATACATACATGTATAAAACAAGTAAAGTGTGTGAGATTCTACTTACTTTCTTTTGATGTGGAAATCTAACCCTCCTTCAAATAGTCAACTGTCTATCCATGGTGATATGAATATATTAGAATTTAATCAACAAATTTAAAGGTTGTTTGTATTAAAAGATATCGATATTAACAAGAAAAAGTTTTTTTAGTGGAGAAAAATTTAGTCACAAAAAGCATTAAATTTAGTCACTATAATTTATAGTGACCAATTTTCAAGTTATCACCTGTCGTCACAAAAAACAGCGTCACTATTTCTTTAGTGACAATTATTATTAAGTCGTCACAATAACTCTTTCTTTTTGTGACAAAGTTTTTCGTCTCTAAAAATATTAGAATATGTGACCAAATTATGTTGTCACAATTGCTCATTTTATTGTGACAAAGGTTTTGACACTAAAAAAATTACAATAGTGACAGACAAAAATTGTCACTGCAACTTGATTTTCTTGTGACAACAATATCATCTCTAAAATATTGACAATAGTTACAAAAAAATTATTGTTACTCTCATATTAATTTTTATAGTTACCAAAATAGTGTCACAAATATTAGAAGTATTCTTAAATAATAATAATAATAATAATAATAATAATAATAATAATAATAATAATAATAATAATAATAATGATGTATTATTATTATTATTATTATTATTATTATTATTATTATTATTATTATATACACGATGAATAACATTAAAGAAAGTGCAAGATTGATTTCCAAACATTTCATGTATACTCATTAGCTTTAAGAAATAATATTCAATATCATTTACATTCCACTAAAATATTTACAAATATTCATAATATTTATGAAAAAATCTATAATTTACAAATACCCAATTCATTAACATGAAAATAAATGAATAAAAATATACATTAAGCTAAACATAGACAACTCCTAAAAAAGGTAATTTGGATTTGGTTCCCTGCAAAATGAACAAAACAAGAGTAAATATATGTCAATTGATGGTACTAAAAAAGTATATGTAGTTAGTGTAATATAAAATTAATAAATTACTTTAACTACACCTTTTTATTTTTATACCATAAAAATCGAAATTTACATTAAGACTTGTATTGCACTGTTGCTACAAGATTTTGTTGGTTCTTACTCCAAATAGGTGGCAAATTACAAGAGTTTCACTTCCTGAACAAAGACAGAATCACACAGAAGTAATTAACTAAATAAAATTGGGATTATAAAGAAATTCACGATCATATAAAATATTGTGAAGGATGCATCAATAATGGTTAATCAATTTATTGTAGTCATTGACAAGTAAATTGGGAATTTGTTCTATACTTCAAAACAATAAACAGGGATGACTATCACAAATCATAAAAAGATTAGGTTCACAAACTAAACAATAAATAGCTCTGCCAAAGAAATTCATTTCACTCAATTCTTCTTCATCAATTTCACCCCTTTGAGTTCATAAAATCCAAAATTTAGCCCACAAAAGCCATTGCTTTTCAATCTCATAAAGCAAAAACATTACAAATACTACATTCAAAAGCCCAACACATCTACTTCCTTTCCACAAAATAAATTGTTCTGGGACATGCCAAAATTCTTAATGAACTTACTTTTATCCCAAATTATTAGTAATCCTCCTAAATTCCAGAAGCATAACTTGTGATATGCAATCATCATAGAATATGTAGCCATCGCATGATTTCTAAATTACTATACTTTGTTCCTAAAAAATGTAATCAATGGATATGATGAAAAAATTCTTTAGGCAACCACGAAAGCCATGCAAGATATAAGGGATAAATAAATGTTAGATAAAACAAATTTCTTATAATACAATTATCAAACGTACAAAATGAAAGGGGTTTAACTGTTACCCTTCCAAAACCGATTGATATACGCTTCTGTATCTGTTCATTAGGAGCAACTGAACTGGCAAACATGAAGGACCTAATTAACCTTTTAAAACAAAGTCTAAACAATATATATATATTCTTAAAAAAGAGAAAGAAACCTGAGGAAATGGAGTACCTCCAGCACTGGTTGCAATTACATTATTTACCTGTGGCTGCTAAAAATATGAAATGACCTTTCAATAATATATAAAAGCAAAGAACAAACTTGACAACTTTCAACTAAAGCAACCTAATGTGTCCAAACAGACCCCTAACGTTATCAATTCCATAGAGTATCATGGTTTGTCTTTCAATGGAAAAGCCCCAGTCAAAAATACGAACATCCTCAGGGAATCCCATTTAAGCAACAATTTAGGTCTGAACATGCCAGAATTCCTAATTTCCACCCATTTCTTAAATTAACTAATAACTAAAATAATTGAAATAAAACTTAAACTAAAATTTGAAAATAATGTTAAAGAACATGAAAATTAAGTTAAAATAAAAATTAAAGAGATAAAATGAATGTTACTTTTTTTTTTGCAGATAATGTCAAGGTCTTTCATCATTCAAACACAAACCATAGAAGCTCAGCAACAATGCACTTTACAAACAAGGACTTGTCCAGACTCTCTAAACTGATTGAATCTCAAATTACAAACACTAGGCCTTGATGGTTTTATAGAAATAAAAACAGGCTTGCATGAGATAAAATCCATGGCAAAGAGACGATAAACATAACAACATATAAAAGAAGATACCCATGACTTCCTACCCAATGCAACATCTTTCAGAAAGAATCTTGAATGTGCTTGGTATCTTCTCCAGAAAGGCTGCTGCATGGATAGCAAAAATCATGTATGATGCCATCTAGTTCCGGTTCCTGCATTTTTCCATGGCCCTTGGGGCAAGTCCAATGGCATCAGAGCTTTTCATGATCCTCAGCCTTTTGCAGGTATCAATAAACATCTCCCATGGGACATCACCCACAAGCATCCAGTCACCATCTTTATCCTCATAAGTAAGAACATATTCTGATCCATGCAGCATATCCTTCAGCTTGCTTTCACTCAGCAGCTCCCTGCCCAGGGCTCCATGAGATCCATATTGACCTATGGTAAAACCGCTAAACATCTTCTCAAGTGCAGAAGAGAGCTCGTGATATTTAGAATAGTTTTTCAAGTCTACTTTCCTCAAATAAGGAGCACCATCCATGCTGATCTTAACAAACAGAGCACCAGGCCCAGCCTTTCCATCTACTTCATCAGTGTTCTTCGAAGTGGTGGCCAAGGAGTTCTTCCTAAATGATCTAATAGGAGGCCAACCTACAACCTGTGCTTTGGTAGCAGGAGCTCCACTGTTATTGGCTGCAGATGCATTAGGATTGGCCCTGGTCTCATTGGCAACATGAGGTCTATCCTGCACCACCTTCTGGTTCGTGATCCCTTCGGCTTTTGATGGTTAAGCCCCAAGGTTCTCAAGCACAGAACCTGATTTAAGTCCTAAGTTCGAAGAAAGCCTGGGTGACAGCATCCCATCAACTTTCGAATTAGAAGAAACTTACCCTCTGAGAACTCATCCATTGCATCAGAGAACCCTCTTTTGTTGCCTGAAACCATAGTCTTCTATGATGCAGAGCATCCCCAAGGTTCTCAAACAATCCATATATATGGAGATCTGGAAGCTTCAATCGTTTTCCGTAGAAGGATGCTTTGTCTCTAAATTTTGAGAGAGATGAGAGAACGGCCGCTTAAGGAAAGGAGGGGGAGAAGAAAGAATTACACTATGTTTGGATAAACATTAGTAAAGGAGAGGAATGGAAAGGAAAGGAACGTAAACTAGAGGAAAGGAGAGGAAAGGAAAGGGTACATGTACCTCTTGTTTGGATAGCTAAAATTAATAAAGGAAAGGAAAGGAAAGTAATCCTAACAATCCTTGTTTGGTTAAACAATGGAAAGGAAAGGAAATGATTTATTGTAAAGCTTTTTTTCCAATTATAACCTTTTTTGTTTTAAATTTTATAAGATAATAAGGTTAAATTTGATATTCTACATGTTAAAACTTTTTTCAAGTTTCCTTTCCTTCCCCTTTACCCCAAATTGGGGTTTTAAAAAACTGAGTAACTCAAGGGAAAGCAAGGGGTGCTCACTCCCCCTCTCTTTCCTTTCCCTAGTTAAAAAATCTTCCCAAACAAAGAAAAGGTTTACAACCTTCCTTTGTTTTACTTTCCTTTCCTTTCCTTTCCCTTCCCCACCCTCAATCCAAACATAGGCTTAGGGCTTCAAGAAAAACACAAAGTAAGGTTTTTACATAAACATTAAACAGTGTGCGTTGGACTGGTGAGAATACATATTAATTTGTTACTTATAATAATGTTTTATAAATTACAATAATTTAAAATAAATTATATTATTTAATTTTTTTATGTAAACATGTAATTTGAAATAAATTATATATTCTCTTGTAATTATACATTTTAATAAAAAAAATTTTCCTATTTTTCATTTAAAATTTATAAACTCTTATAATATGATTAGAATAATTTATATAAAATATATAATTGATATATGTATATTATCTTAAAAATTTATACATTTTATTGTGAAACTCCCTTATCATGTTATATAAAATAAATTACATAAACTCTTATCATTATACATGTTTTTTATAATAAAATGTATTATTTTTTATTTTTCAAATATATAATATTTTATAATGTGTGAAAAATAGATTATTAACATATGTATCTTATCATAGTGATTTGTATATTACATTATAACATTTTACAATAACATATATATTTTGTTAAAATATTATGCATGTACGTATATGTGTGTGTATTACGTATGTTATGTTATTAATATTGGATCTAGATTGATTTGATCAATGCTTATATTATTAAATAGTAAGTTGTTACTTATAAGTATATAGTCTCATTCTCAATTTTCTCTGTTTTTTTTTCAAGTCAAATAAAAACATTTTTATTTTATTATAAAAAGTTACAAAGAAAACAATATTTGTGTGTGCGCACTAAGATTTATATTTTATATACTAAACCATCAAGAATTATATACTTAATATGAAAGTTTCATTACTTTAATTTCAAAAATTATATTTAAATTTATAATTTTTTAATTACACTTTGTCAATTATATACCTTAATTAATTTGTTACATATAATATAATTCTCATAGTAAATAACTTTAAATGCTAAAATTGGTTCATTTGGCTTTGTCTTAAGAGCTAATTGCCAATATTGAAATCTCATCACAAACATGAATTTTTTTTATATATTTGTAAACATTAATGGGTAACGGATTTGAGTACCTTATACTATCCAAAAAATAAAATTGATTGGATTCAAGCATACAAAATAAAAAATACGAAATTGTAATAAAAACGATTTGTTAAATTTGTTAATATAAATGATAATAAACTAGTTTGTACTTTTCAGTTATTATAATTTTCAGAATACTGACAATTTAAATTATTACAATAGTGAATTCACTATTTGTGACGATATGTAATCGACATTAATTTATTATGTTTAATTGTGACAAAATTTTTTATAACAAAAGTAAACTATTAAGCGACAAACTATTTTTATCGTCACAATAATTTTAAAAATTAGTGACCACTTTATATATTGTCACAAGTATAGTATTTCCCGCCAAAAATTATTTGGCGTCAATTTGTGCATTTTATTAGTGACGAAAATTTAGTGACAAGTTACTTTTTGTCACAATAATACTTTTATAGTGACGATTTAATTGTGAAAAAACTTAAATCGTCACAATTGTTATTATAATAGTAATCAAATAATGATACGTCACAATTACTTATAACAATAGTGTCAAACAAAATTTTTGTTATAATAAGTTGAATATTTGTGATGAAATTACTTATGGTCACAAATAAATTGTCACTAAAAATCTTAATTGTTGTAGCGACTAATTCTGGCAATTTACACGTCTTGCTAATATCTATACTTCAAGTTAAAAAAAAAAAGTGGTTTTCTCAATTGAAAGTAAAATTATTAGCTGCAGCCATGTCCTTGAGCCAATTTGGCAAGGATTGACGGTGATGATGATGATAATGATGTCGCATTGAAGCAGATGGGAAAGAACAAAGTGTGAAGATATGGGAAAAAATGGAAAAAAAGAATGATCTAGAAAGCGAAAAAAGAAAATTAATCGGGTGACACTGAGACTCCAAAGTGAGAAGAATTCCACCATCTTTTTCTCTCTTCATTTGAAGCTTTTGCACTAAAAAAAGTGAAAGAGTAAACATGTGGGTATGTGACAACTCAACAAAAGCAAGTCTGACAATTTAACAAAAACTGTTGAAGGAAGAAATGACCGTATTGTACAATTAATATTTTTCAAGACACAAAAAAGAAAAGAAAAGAACACATAGAACAAAAAAAAAGAAATATTCAACAGAATTGTCAAATCAAATGACAACAACGTCCTTGGAAAAAACCAAAATTACAGGGAAGAATGGCATGGAACAAAAATGGAGAAAGGAAAAAATGGTAAAATCATAGGCTTGCGACGTGGATTGACTAAGCGTTCACAGAATCCATTGATATTTACTTTTATTTTATGATTAAACCAAAGACCATAACTGAATTAAA
Source organism: Heritiera fomes (assembly GCA_032173925.1). Lineage (NCBI taxonomy): Eukaryota > Viridiplantae > Streptophyta > Magnoliopsida > Malvales > Malvaceae > Heritiera > Heritiera fomes. The sequence continues at coordinate 6,966,084 of JAPDPM010000022.1, read as the reverse complement.
CATTAAAATCTTGATTTCCTACAGTTGAATTAAACATTAAAATTTATAACTTGTTTGGACATAATTGTATTATTTTAAAAGGTTGAGAGTTTATTTCTATTTTTACAAAAAATTGAGAGTATATTTGACCATTAAGTTTTTTTGTTTCAAGCTTCTAAAGTGATAGAGAAGGAAAAAAGTAAAAAAAAAAAAAACTGAGGGTGAAAGCAGAACAAAGTCAGCTTGCTTTATTTTTTTTTTCTTTTGTTTGTGTGCAAAATAGCTTTAGATTTTAGGTTATATTTAGTAAAGGTTTTAGGGAATTACTATTTCGGTCCTAAGTCTTTTTTAATATTCTATTACATAGTTGTTTTTTAGGTATTATAGAAGGACAAACAGGATTTTTTAATTTTCTAATTTTTTCAGAAAATCAAAAAAAGTTAACATGTCAGGCCACGTGGACAATTTTTATCTATATCAGCATGCCATGTAAGATGCCACTCGTGCAAAACAAATTGTTGTTAGTGGATTTAACGGATTTTTTAACTTAATTATGTGATTATAAAATTTTCTATTTTAGTTTATAATAAAATAAAAGTTTATAAATTATTTATAGATTTATATATGATGTACTGACAGTGTATAACTTTTATACATTGTTAATACACTAAAGGTTGATATCTCATTAATAAACCCTTATAAGCAAATTGAAAAAAATTTATTTGTATTATTTTTAAGGGCTTGATATATTTTTAGTTTGCTTATTGATTAGCTGCCAACCTCTAGTATATTAACAATATACAGAAACTATACACTGTCAATGCATCATATATAAACTCATTGTTTATATGCAATAAAACGTTCAGGATATATATATATATATATATATATATATATATATATATATATATATATATATCCAATATTTTAAACCTCTTAGCATTGAAAAAAATGGTAAGTTCAATTCCATCCAGTGAGCCTTTAATTAAGCTAAGTTCCGAATCTGATCCCACACTAATCTCTCAAACAGCCTAGAAAGCATTGTCGTTTTAGCATTGGTACAAACAATTGGTTGGAAAGTGCATGATAAACCGTTATTTCAGGTCCAAAGTTGTCCTAAGAACCTCAATTTCCTCCCAAACATGCTCTCATATGTAGCCATAAGGAAACTCACCACCCAAATTTTGAATACTTAAACTGAACAAAACCTTTAGTTTCTTCTCTCTCCTCTCCTTCCTTCCTTGTACACAGACAAGAGAGAGAGGTCATGATCTTGGTCTGCTAAATGCCACCCAGGTCATGATCTTCCATCTCACCACCATTTAACCACATTACTGTGAACTTAGTTCAGTCCTCTTGAATTCAATCACCATAGATTAAGACTAAGCTTTTGGCATTTGTTTCTTTGTAATTTAACATTTAAGAGATGGCAAAACGATCATTTAAGCAGTTTGTAGAACAAGAACTTGGGAGCGTCCCGAAGTTTTTTATTTATGCAGCGCTTGAATGGATGATGATATTTCTTCTGTTCATTGACGGGTTTCTTGCATTGTTCGCAAACGAATTTGCCAAGTTCTTTGAGTTGCCTATCCCTTGCTTGCTTTGTACCAGGATTGATCATGTCCTTGTCCGGAGAAATGCGGATTTCTATTACAATGATTCCATATGTAAAAATCATCAGAAAAATGTATCATCTCTGGCATTCTGTCATGCTCACAAGAAGCTTTCTGAAATAAGAAACATGTGTGAAAGCTGTCTTCTCTCCTTTGCCACTGAGAAGGAATCTGACTGTGATACTTACAAGTCCCTTCTGGGGATCTTACACAAGGATATTGAATTGTTTGTTGATGAAGATCAAGAAGTTCATCTGTCTTTGAATGCTGGAAAAAAGGATGAAGAAGAAGTTCTAGAGAAGAGCAATGATCATCGCTGTTCATGCTGTGGGGTGCCATTGAAGGTCAAATCCTCCTATGCAAAGGGGAAGAATTCTTCCCTGTCATTCCTATCTCCTGCTCCATCTCCCAGGGCTCCAGCCAATCTATATTTGGAGTTGTCACAGTTAAAATATATGGAGCCCAAGCTTAACTCGGATGAATCAGAGGATAATGATCGCTCAAGGGGAATAACCATCGGAAAACGATGTGAGTTTAAAGCGTGAACCAGTATTTAGTTTCATTTCCTTTAGTTGTTTTTGCATTTTCAATCCTGAAATTATCGGTTAAGCCTTAAACCTGTTCGCGTAATAGTATATATTTCTAGAATGTTACTGTGAATGATGGTCATTTTACTGATTTTGGTGATGGATGATTCAACAGTCAGGGAAGATCCCAAGACTGCTGCTGTACCATTGCTGATGGATGCTGATGATGAAGATAGGACCCCTAACTTCATCAAGGGAAACAAGTTTTTTGGAATCTCGCTGTCAGATTCAGCAACAAACAGTCCTAGGTGGACAAGAATTCGAAGGAAATCACTGCTTGAGAAAACTGATTTTGCTTCAGAATCTGGAAATGGGCAAATGCCTAATGAAGCAGAAGGTGATATTTTGCATCATTTGAAGAGACAATTTCGTATGGATCGCAAGTCACTGATGGCTTTGTACATGGAACTGGATGAAGAAAGAAGTGCATCTGCTGTTGCAGCTAACAATGCTATGGCCATGATCACGAGGCTGCAAGCTGAGAAGGCAGCTGTTCAGATGGAGGCCTTGCAATACCAGAGAATGATGGAGGAGCAGGCCGAATACGACCAAGAAGCCCTACAAGATTTGCATAATCTTCTGGCCAAGAGAGAGGAAGAACTCAAGGATTTGGAGGCTGAACTTGAGGCTTATAGACAAAACTATGGCTGCTCAAAGGAAGTTGATTTTGAAGGACAGGGAGGCGAGAGTGATGAGGGCACCCAAGTCTTGAAACCGCCATCCTACTCATCCGACAATGGAAGAGCTGAATGTAGCAGCCCTACTCATAGCCTTAATGAAGGGTCCAAAGCTGGGGCAAAACCACAGAATCATAACCAGTCTGATTCAATGCATGATGCGGTCGGATGGGAAGTTATTGACAAACCAAAGAAAGCCTCTCACCGAGTCCGTCGATTGGACCGGTTGACAAATAGAGAGAAGAAACTGCAGATTTCATCAGACGGTGGGGGTGTTTCCTCAAAGTTCAGTACTGAAAATGATGACAACATGGAAGAAGAGATAGGTAACTTGCCTGCAAAGACACAAATATAATGCAAAGCAGCCTCGATGAAATCATACAGTTTATTTCCTTTGGTCAAATGAACATTCTTCCTTAATCATTTGCATCTGTGCTGTTCCAGGAAATGGAACTAAGCAGTCCTAAAGTGGAGATGCATAATCGTCTTCCAAAGCATAGCTTGGATGTATAATGTATTGTCTTCCCACAAAATGTTTTCTTGCCACAAGCTAAAAGAAGTACTTATATTTGCTTAATTTGCCATATATGGTGCAATCAAAGCACTAGTTCTGACCAATCATTTCTGCAGGCGTAGCAGCAAGTTGGGTCTTTGCAATGACTTGGCAAGCAAGGCAAGCTTTGGAGCTGCCATGGAATCCTCGGTTATCTGAGATTTTTATTAGTTGAAAGTTGAAAGTAGTGGTAGGCAAATGCTAGGGAAAATGGATATAGTTATAGATTATAAATGTACCGATTGATTTGAATATATCAAATTGCATACTGTTGTTCAACCTTCAAAAATCTAGAAGCTTGGTTTTTTTTTTTAGCTAATCTAGAAGATTGTTAGAGCGATGAGATCAGGGTTTAGGGAAGATAAAGACAAAGTCTTCCCACAATTTCAAAGTGCCGTGTAATCTTTCCCTTTGTTTTTTCTGGCTTTCTCTTTGGTTTTATTTTGATGATTTTTTTATGGTTGCAATAAAATTGTTTATGGATTGGGTGGTATATTCGTATCCGAAATTTGATCTAATTTTTAGAAGATTTGAATAAAAATATTAAACTTGTTGAGTCATCAATTAAAGTTTAAATCTAGCCCAACACCGTCCAATAAATATAAATTTTTTTTACCATTTTTATATCATAGTTAATTTGATATTTGATTAAAATATGATATTGTATTTTGTGAGATTTTTTATGATATTTCAAGTAGGAAAACTATTGAAAAATATAATAATTCATTTTTTATTACTTTAGTTATATTTGTACAATTTAATTTGACTTGTGTTGTTTTCATAAACTTTATTTAGATTTTCCTCTTTTTATAATCTTAGTTAAAATTTCTATGAAATTATTGTATTATACTTATTAATTAGTATGTTTAATTATTATGTGTTTAATATATTTTAGATTTTATTTTACTTTTTTAAAAATGTGTTCTCCATATTCTTTATATACGAGTTATTAATAGCCAGAAAATGTAAAAGATAGACACAAATCCATTACTAATAGCATTCCTCATTCGCTGGATTTGTTTCATTTCCCATAACCCATCTTCTCAACACCCCTTACCCTCTAAAACAAAACAAACAGAAAAAGTGACTTTGCTTTCCTAAAGGAAGTCAAAGAATAATAATTTGTTTGGGAAGAGAAGTGCCACAACAAACAGCTCTCACATAGACAGCATTTACAGAAAAAAATTGGAACATGCATTATAACCACTGATGATTTAAATTCGTAATACAGCAACAAAAATACTTCATTCACCTTTCAGAATACAAGACAAAAACCTTCTACAAATTAACCCTATAGACTCATGAATGCAGCACCAGAACAACCAAAAGAATGATAAAAGCAATGTTCTCTTTTGTCCCTCCCTCAACTAGAGCCAGAGCCCCCTGATTTTGTAAAACACATCTACAAAAACACAACGGAATTATAAAAAATAGTCGGGCGTTCTACGTGTGGTCTCAGGTTCAATCTGACGGGGAGCTGGGTCGAACTGAAGAAAACCTTGCTCCATATTCTCCCCAATCTCAAGTATTGCAGCCATATTTCCACAGCGATAGCAGTAATTTGGTGCACTAAACACTGTTACCACATTCTTGTCCTACAACAATACAGAGATCAATGTAAATGACAAAATGTAAGAATAACTTATTACAATATGCTTCTGTTTTGATGAGGGATCCACAAACCTGGGACCAATTATATCCTTCCATAACAAGCTGGTGAGCTCTAGAAATCAGGTTGAGCCCATTCGTGTGGTTGAACTGTGCAGATATGTCCTGCCCGAAGGTGTACCCAGCTCCCCGAGGAGATATTCCCCATCCACATCGGTCATCAGGATCAGACCATAAAAGATCACACATTGGACCCTCATGAGGAACCTACAAGCCCAACAAATAGGAAAATTCAAGTAAAAGTAAAATACAGTGATATCAGGAAAGGCATCTTTGATGAGATGACACCTATTAGGCTTCTGTGAAAGCAGTGAATGAGAGTGCTACACAGTTTAATATATGCTGCTCTTATGATTTCACATGATAAGCATCAACATTATTACTAGTGTCTTTGGTGTTGAAAATAACAAAGATACAAAGCATTCCAAGGGTCGAACATGTTTTATGAGTCATGGTATCTTTGGTTAGTGAATCAGGTATATCACATAAGCTATAATAAGCTTTACTCTTACCTGCCACTGATTTTCACAAGCTAATATCCATTATGACCTCTACATAAGTCAATAATGTACTTTGTATGCATCAATATGACTTTCTAAAAGGTTTTTTGGCACATACTATTATTTGTAAAAAGGTAGAGAATCAACTCTTAAGACTAAAATTTTAAGTGAATAAGATAATAGAACTGCAGGTTTACCTCCTGTATGCGATCCAGAGCACGGATGTTATCTAATGTATCCAAAGATGGAGAGAGTCCACCATGCAAGCAGAAAATCTGTAATGCACATACAAAGTTGTCAGCTAAGATCATGGAAACACACAACATAAGTCTGTGTCAAGTATTCAAACCTGACTTTCAATCAGGGCGGTCAGAGGTAAATAATCAAAGAGGTCAGTGAAATACTTCCACACGTTAGCATTTCCATATTTCCTCAAGCATTCATCATAAAAGCCATACCTGAAAAGAGAGACACTTGGTTATTGATGTGAACAAAGACTAATCCAATAAAATCACTAAATAACTTCACTCATTAATAAAAGCATATCATGATCTGAATATGTGTGCAGGTTTAACAAGTATCCATACTCCAATTCCCAACTTTCTTAGAGGACACATTAATTTCCCTTTGCACTAGTCAAGTAAACTTCTTGGAACAAAACCTTTTCATTGCATTTTCAATTTCCATTTAATGGCATATGACATCTAAGAAAACTAAACTCCTGCAATGACCGTTCATGACTACATTTTGGCTCCAAGGAATGGGAAACTTATTTAGTTGACAACAGACTGTTAGTGCAATTACTGAACGAAAATGAAAAAAAAAACACTAAATATGTATATCTCACACTTGAGTTATCTGGCGACTCTCATGATTTCCCCTTAAAATAGTTATTCTATCTCTATAACGAACTTTCAGAGCAACTAAAAGAGTGACAGTCTCCACCGAGTAATATCCTCGATCTGCATACAACAGGCAAAAAAAAACATAAATCAGTGCTGTTATGAAAAGAACCCAACAAAGATACATCAATATGCACTACCTGTTGCAATATTAGACAAGAAAAAACCAGCATAGACCATGAGAAATAAATAAAAAGTAAGCCAATGGGACTAGGTTGCAAATAAAACTCATTCTCAGGACTCTCCATATCTTTCTACAAAGTCCTGTTCCACCGGTAACATTGCCATTGTTGTGTAGTTAATGCCAAGCGCCTACAATATTTGATTTCAGAAACTAGAGAATTTTCAGCTCAAATTTGATGAACAGCACTAACTTGTGTATGTCACAGATGAAACCAAACAATATCATAATTAACCAGATTCAATGAACTCTCAGAAAAGGGATTGGCTCCGTTGAAATTTACCAAATCAACAATGTTAAGGATCAATAAGGAAAAACCCCTCAGAAATTTACTCATCTCTCCTCCAACAGCTCCATTTCAACTCCCTTTTAGATGATATAAATAAAAATTTATTCTCCCAGAACTACCATATAAAACATTAGAATTTTGCTTTGTACAAAAAACTAAACCTTTTTGCAAATACCAAGAAATTAGAACCAAAAATTAGCGCTATCATTTCATTTCCTAATCATTCATTTTTAATTATAATCTAAATACACAAATTCCACAAAAGTAAAAAAATTCCCAAATTAAAATCTTCCAAAAAAAAAAGAAATGATATAATTAAAAATTAATAGAGTCTAACAAAAACTTAATTCAAATGAAAATTAAGAAATGGTAATAAAACGCAACGAAAAGCGAACCTACCTACGTAATCGCCCATAAAGAGATAGTTAGTGTCGGGAGCGTTGCCGCCGATGCGAAACAGCTCGATGAGATCGTGAAATTGGCCGTGGATGTCGCCGCAGACGGTGACGGGACACTTCACCGGCTGAACATTCCACTCCTCCACGAGGACTGCACGTGCCTGCTCGCACAGCGTCTTCACTTCCGCCTCTGATAGCGGCTTGCACTGCATTAAGTGCTCGATCTGACGGTCAAGATCGCCGTGAGACGGCATCGTCTAGCAGTTGAGCTTGTTGGTGATTTTCTTTTGATGGAGCTTTGACGTACGGTAGAGGGTGAAGCTGGAGATTTGGGGATTTCGGGGATCAGGTCATGGTTAGGGTTGGGAGGAGATTGGATTTGGTCCTCAAGCTCAGTTTTCTTTGTTGCATCAAAGCTAACATTGTTTTTGTTACCAGATAATTATTAGAATTTCGGTTATAAGTCCTTGGTTTTGCCTCTATTTATGTTTTGGTGTCCTTCTCTTTAGAATGAATATAAACTGCGGCTTTAATTCAAATTTTCAAAGAATTTTCCAATCAATTTTTAAAATTAATAAATTTTTAAAATTGATACGCAGAGCCAGAGTCACTAGGCCAAACTTAGGACACAATTAATGACGAAAGCCCAACTCAGAAAGACCCGTCGGCCCAACCATGACGAGCTGCGTGGCATGTGGGTCCCAAAACTAGACAAGAATGGGAAACGTGGCACCAATAGAGGTTGCCACATGTTAGTGGGCAACTGAGTCCCATGACTCAGCCGCTAGCTTAGGGGCAGTTGAGTCGCGGGGGCTCAGCCACTAGCCCTCAGAGGCGGCTTAATCTCCTGACTCGATCGCCAGTCGTGAACGGTTGAGTCCCCTGACTCTATCACGACACCTCAACCGCCTAACTTCGATACACATGGAGCGTCACAAGATTGCTAGATTAAGTGTGTGGGACCCACATAACAAAAGTTTATGGGAACAGATGATTTACCACAATAAATAATGGTACAAACCCTAGCCTTTTTTTATAAATACAGAAAAGTAAACTAAGTTTTATTTTGCTTAATAAGACTTATCAAATTTTTTATTTTTTTGAGCATCTGAGTGCTTACGTGCTTCTCCGATTCTTTTCTTTTTTACAAAGCTCTCATTAGCACATGACACAACGATCGAGTATCTTACTTCATCGCTACATTATTATTGTTTTAAGCAACAACAATTAATTTCGATGACATTAAATAATATATGAGATGAGAAAGAGTTATATTGATTTTTAATTAAATAAAACTTAATTAATTATGCTAAACAAGATGTCAGAAGATATTTATTGGACTTGGAACAAATGCTTATTGATTTATTTACGTGAGTTAACGGTGGTTATCAGGCCGGGTTAGCTCGATCTAGCTCAAAATTGGATTTGGTCAACTCAACCTAATAACCGGAATCGATCTAGCTCGATATGGTACCAAGTTGGGCCGATTCAAATAAATTTGGATCAGGCCCGTTAAGGATTGAGCACAAATAAAGATTGAGACCCATTGGTCCCAATTCGAATTCAATTTTTTAAAAATAAAAACCTGCCACTATGCATGTCTATTCAGTGGCAACCATATGGGCAACACCATTGCCCATTCAAATGGAGAGAGGGATGCTTCCTCCCTCCATTTTTAGGTTTTTTTTATTTTTTAATTTTTTAAATTTAATAATTTTTTTTATAAATATCAATTCATTTCTTTCATTTTTTCTTTACATTTTCTCTCATTTTCTCCCAAATTTCAACACTCATACTCTCTTAATACTCACTCATACTCTCTCAATACTCACTCAAACTCTCTCAAATTCACTCAAATTCTTTTATTCTAAATTTATAATATTATCATTTTTCTCTCTAAAATTTATTTTTGTTTTTGTTTTACAAATTTTACTTTCAACTTCCAAGTTCCAACTTGCAATATATATCGTACATCTATTTTTTTCAAATTTTAAAATATATTTATTTTCATAAAATATATGTCGTAACAATTTCGTCCGAAAACTCGACCGCTTGACGATTTTGAAAACATTTAAAAACAAAGAGAGCCGACACCAATCTTTTTTGACTAGGTGTGATTGGTCACCTAAAAATATTTATCTTTTTAACAAAATCTCAAAATTAATTAAGTTTTATTAAAAGACAGTTTTTGGTCTGTGAAAACAAAATCATGTTCGGGAGTACGGTTACACGTGAGGAAGGATTAGCAACCCCACATCGTCCGTTTAAAAATGGTACCATCTTAATCATGTGTTATCCTTTGATTTTAATAAAATGGTCTTAATTTAATATTTAAAAATAATTCCTATTTTATTGAACAATTTTATTTCTCTTTTCTCAAAATCATTTTTTTATATTAAAACAAAAGACTAAATTTTATTTTTTTTGAAAGTGAATGTGAACCTTTTGGTATTGAAAAATTAAATCAAATATTCCAATACTTCTGGTAATATTTGAAATAACATCCTCACCTACAGAATTCTTAAGAATCGCTACTTGCGATTTCTATAGAGTCTTATCTCGGAAGGGCTCACATTATTTGTATAATTGAATAAAAATTATTATATATATTTTAAAAAATCTCATTTTTGAAAATAAGAATGAACCCTTTTTATTGAAAAATTAAATCAAATACTCCAATACTTTTGGTAATATTGAAATAATTTTTCTCTCCTAGAGATTTCTTAAGAATCACTACTTGTGACTTCTATAGAATCTCATCCTCGGAAGATTCACATTTTATTTTTGTAATTAACCATGGATGCATATGATGCAAACAGGAAATGAATGATGCACGTGTATTTTTTATAATAATTTTTTTATAAAATTTATTTTATTTATTTGAAATAAAAATCAATATTATTGAAGAATCACACTAAGCATTCCAATACTCCGGCAATATTTAGCGAACTCCTCTCACCTAGGGATCAACTAGGATTCACTACTTGTGATTTCCGTAACATCCCATCATCGGGCATTCACATTAATTAAATTTAAACTTTATTATTAATTTCCCTCTTTCTTTTTTTTTAAAAAACTTATTTATTTTTATTTTTAACAAAAATTAAATTATTGAAAAATTGCATTAAATATTCCAATACACTGGTAATATTCAATGGATTCTTCTCACCTAGGGATCAGTTAAGAAATCACTACTTATGAATATCATAACATCCCATCATCGGGCTATTCGTTTAAGTAAATTTAAATTTCATTATTTATTTTTTTTTGTTTTAAGAAAAACTTATTCATTTTCATTTTTAACAAAATTTTAAAATGTTGAAAAATCACATTAAGTATCCCAATACGCTGGTAATATTTAATGAACTTCTCTCACCTAGAGATCAGTTAGGAATCACTACTTGTGGACTTCCGTAACATCCCATCATCGAAATTTCAGATTTATTTTAATTAATTTTTAATTAATTCAATTTTCTTTACTATACATTTTGAAACCTATCAGTTTGCCTAAAAATATATATTATTATTATGATTATTTTTAAAAAAAATATAACTTTGTTATTGGAACTAATCTCATGCAATTGAATAAATTATGCTTAAAATTATAAATAAATAAAGAATTAAATAAATGAATGAGAGGGGTAAAGGTATACCCAAATCTGCTTGGGCTTAGAACCCAAAGGAATTCCCCAAAACAGCCAAGGATCAGGCCCAAACTCTACATGAACGGGCTGGATTTGCTGGGCTGAAACGAGTCAAAGGGCCTGGTCGTGCGGATCTCGGAGCCGAGTCATGTCTAGTCGCGAATCCAAGGGCCTCCAAAACGTGACGTTTTATTGGTCTATAAAAGGCCACTTTTTTTTCTTTCACTCATTTTCACCAATTTCCAAAAAAAACTTCTAAAAATCCTCCAAAAATTCTCTTAACCTCTCCAAAAGCCGAATGGCTGCCACCGCATGGGCCGCCTTACGCCGCCATCCGGCTAACCTCCGAAGGTCGTGGAAACGATCCTCTCTTCCTCCTTTACCCAGATCTAACCTCCGTTTCACCCAAATCCTACTCTAGCTACCTAGATCTAGCATAGACCAAAACCACCTTCCCCCTTTCGTTTTTCTTTTTTCATTTTTTTTTTGTGTTGATGATTCTTAATGTTCTTTTGGCTGCTGAGTCTTGTTGTGTTTTTTTTTAAAGGTCTTTGAGAATTGATTTGGAGGTTTAGATCTTAGATTTGGTCTTTGGGGCTCTCGGGTATGAAGTCTGGGTTTGGGGTTTCAATTTTTTTAGTGGGGTTTCGAGTTTGGTGGTGGTGTTTATGTGCTCAGTGGTGGTTTTCGGTGGCTTTCGGTGTTTTGGTTTTCTGTTATGTGGTGATCGGCTATGGTGTAGGAGGCTGGGGTTTGATGTTGGTAAGGGCTGAAATAGTGAGCAGCAATGGTGAAGGTGGCGGCTTAAGCTGGTGAATGGTGACCGAATGCTTGGGTTTTTAGAGGGAGTAAGCTTGGCTTGAGGTCTGGCGGAGATGGGATGGGTGGCAGAGCAGGTGGTTGAATTTCCAAGGAAACCGATGGCTGAAAACAAGGGTTTTGGCATAAACATGCGACCAGTTCCATTAAATGTGACTAGAAATAAATAATAATAATAATAATAATAATAATAATAATAATAATAATAATAATAATAAACAAATATCAATAATAATAATAATAATAAATAAAGTAAATAAAAATAAAAATAAATTCAGCCCATTTTTCTTTGGGCTTTAAAGCCCATATATTGTAATTTGGACTTTGAAAGTCCAATTGGCCCAAAAATAATTTTATTTAAATTAATTTAAAAAATTTGAGTTTTACAAGTCTTACTTAGTGTTTAACATGAAAATTTTGAGCAATAGCATTACCAATATGAACAAAATTGAGTGTCTACAATATAAAAATGTCTTCTTTCATCGTTCATGTTCCATTTCTCGCCCTTTCAGTTCTATTGAAATCCCTAATTTGAGTGGCGAATCATTCAATAAAGTCAAACCTGATATTCATCAAGAGGATGAGGAGCTTCCTTCAACACCACTGATAGAACGTAGTACTAGTCATCGCAGTCGTGGTCGTGGAGGTCATATCAAACACAATCATCAGCTGCCACCACTGCCGCTACATCATCAAGACCAATGAAAACGAAGATTAATCGAAAAAAAAAAAGAACAAGGTAATGAGAGTATTCAACATTGTAGTAAAAAGAAGGTCGATGGATGAATATTGTGCTATTTGTAAATTGTATAAAGGTGTTTACACTTATAACTCCGGTGGAAGTGGTGGCGGTATAAGTACGAATAAAAAACATTTAATTGGTGCACATAAAATTAATCCAAATGTTGAAGAAAATGAAATTACTGAAAACAAACAATCTCAAATTAATATACATGATGTGGAAAAAAATTTATTTTTGATAATGTTCAAGCTAGACGTGGTTTAGTTAAATTTGTAATTAGGACTGAACAACCATTCACAATTTGTGAAAAAAATGATATTTAGAGTTTGTTTGTAAATATTTACAATCTGCATACAAATCTATTTTTAGACATACATTAAAAAAAGATTGCATGAATATGTTTAAAGAATATAGGCAAGCTTTAATTAATAAACTTAGTAATATTTCATCTAGAATTAGTTTAACTAGTGATATATGGACTAGTACTAACGGTATAAGTTATCTTGGTAGAACTTGTCATTTGGTAGATAAAGATTGGTACATGCAAAAACGAATTTTATCCTTAAATGTAATAGAAGAAGCATATAATTCATATACTATTCATAAATATATTACAAAAGTTTGTAAATTATATGGACTTGAAAATAATAAAGTTTTTGCTATTATTTTATATAATGCTTCGAGTAATATCGCAGCTATTCCTATGTTGATTAAAAGTTTAAACTCAGTTATGCAAGGTGTATTTTTTATGCTATATGTGCATTTCATATTATAATTTTGTGTGTTCAAAGTGGTTTAAGTGCTGTTGGTAGTGGTAATGCTAGTAGCATATGTTTAATTGATAAAATTAAAATGTTAGCAAAATGAATCCGTATACCAAATAATAAACGTAAATGGAAGCAACTTTGTCTAGCAAATAATATATTTGTTAAAGCGTTTTCACTTCCTGTGAAAACAAAGTCGAACTCGCTACAATCATTTGCTTTCTTCTGTTTTACCTTATAAAGAACTTATTACTTCTTTTTATAACAATTATACAAGTAACTCGTATTTAGCACTTTATGATGAAGATTGGATTTTTATTGAATGTTGTGTTGATTTATTATCTACTTTTAAAGATGCAATCGAAAGATTTTTAACTCAATTTTGTCCAACTACACCTTACTTTGTTCCTATTATTTAAACAATGTTTGATAAATTTTTAAAATTTAGGGATTATGAAACTTTATGTTCTTTTGTATATGATATGAAGGAAAAATTTTAAAAATATTGGAAAATAATTCTTCCTATTTATTATATTGCAACTTTACTAGATCTTAGTCAAGTTGAGGTAAATATAGAGATTTTTTTTAATTGTTATAAAGAATTTATTGATCTTGATTCTATTGAGGACCAAAAGTCCTCAATTAACAATCTTTTTTCGAGAATTGTTTAATATTTATGAAGCAGAAAAGAAGCAGTTTAACTTCAACCGAGGACAAAAAGAATCATATGAAAAAACCGAGAGTGGCGGTAGTAGTAAAGGAAAAGGCATTTTGAAGCAATTAAGAAGTAGCAAAGAAGAGAATGAAGCTAAAAGGAAAAGTCGACAGATTTGGATCATCAACAATTCGACGAAATTCTAACTTCATTGAGATAGGATTTTTCTTAAATCAAGACTTTTCTATAAGTGAAAACTTTGATCTTCTCCAATGGTAAAAAGAAAATCAAAGACAATTTTTAGTTTTAGTTTCAATGGCTCTAGATGTTCTTGTGATGCAAGTTTCTTCCATTGCTTCAGAATCCACATTCTTGACATATAGAAGAATTATTGGAAACCATCGAACCACTTTTAATCTGGATTTATTATGCACGTTAACATGCTTTAAAGATTGGTTTGACGCGAAATCACGCAATATCGAACTTGGAATGGCCAATGAATTCGCCGATAATAATTCAGAGGAAGAGAAAAAAATTTCCTAGGCAATTCGTATAAATTATGAGGAATAAGTAATAATCTAATTTTTCTTTTCTTTTTTGTAAATTATATGTAAAATTGTAAATAAGTTTAGTCATAGTAAATATTTTTATGGATTAAGGTCTCGTGGTTTTTACCATTCTAACTTTTGAAGGAGTTTTCCACATAAAAAACCTTTGGTCTCCTACTCTCTCCTTTTTCTCCTTTATTATTTTCATTTATTATCATTTTTAAATACCAAATTAAGTAATGTTATACTTATACTATGTTTAATAAATAAATAAATAAATATTTAAAATACAAAATGAATGAAATATTTTAAAAACATACTAAATAAATGAACAAATATTTTAAATGCAAAATGATAAGTTTACATATATTTTAGTGATAAATATAATTATATTTCAAATGTAATAAATAACTAAATAAGTTCAACATAATTAAAAAAAAGTTTTAAAAGTATTATAATTTTTTTAAACTAATAGTTTCATTAAATAAGTTAAAATAACTTTATCATAATATCATAATAATATTGTTTATTATTTTATTGTTAATTATTAGATAATTTTATAATACCTTTATTTTTAAATTACAGTTACTTTAATTAAATTTTTTATTTTATTATGACACTTATTGCATGTGATACCAAATCATAGTTTTTCAATTGTTATAAACCTTTTTTTTCCTTGTCACAGTTTTACAAAATTTTTTAATTATAAAATAGTTTCTAACAAAAATTTTTATTGAATATTTTTAATTGTTCCAAAATTTAAAATATAATGATAAATTTGACCCAAATAAAAAAATAGTGATAAAGTTATATAAGTTGAAAGTTCAATGATAATTTCACCAAAGAAAAAAGTTCAATAATAAATTTGAACCACTCACAGTAGAGGTACTCATGGGCCAGTTTGGATCGATTCTAGGCCGAGTTCAACTGGTTTCGACCCATGAATATATGAAATTGGTTCGAATCGGTTGACGAATTAGGCCAGTTCAAAGTAGTAAATTCTTTGAATCGATTTGGCTCAATAACCCGATTAGTCCAAAACTGGGCTGAGCTTAGCTGAACTAGCCGGCCTTGTTTTTTTAATTTATTTATTAATTCATTTTATTAATATATTTTTTAAAAATTTTATTTATTAATATATTAATTCAAAATGAATATTTACTAATATATATTTTTTGATTTAATCTAATAAATTTATTTTTATAATAACTTATGTTAATAGTAATTATAAATTTATAATATATAAAGTTATTATATTGTGTCATTATATTTCATAAAAAATATCATAATAAAATAAGAAAATAAATTTTCATGGTTATTTTTATTTTTCATTGTATTTTTTAAATTTATATTTTTAAATTATAAAATATTTTTTAAAAAATTATTGAATATTCTATAATTGTTCTAAAATTTAAAACAATTTATTCAAAAATAAAAAAATGTATTAAAAAATTACTCCAATTGAAACCACCCACCTGAATTTTTTAAGAGTTTGTATATGATGCACTGACAGTGTATAGTAGTTTCTATACACTGTCAATACATTAGAAGTTGACACATCATCAATTGGTAAATTAAAAAATATGTCAAGCCCTTAAAAGCAAATATAAATAAATTTTTTTAATTTACTCATAAGAACTTATTGATAAAGTATCAACTTTTGATGTATTGACAATATATAAAAATTATACACTATCAATGCATCATATATAAATTCATCTTTTAAACGTACACCTTAATTAGCTTTCAAGGCAGCAACTGCAGCAGCAGCAACAAAGCTCGTTTTTATCCGAACTATCCGAATCGACCCGACCCGAGTTACCTACGCCAACCTACATCCTTGGCCATGACCAACAACAATCAAGAACAAGATCATCTTGAATCCATTTTCAAGCAAAAACGGATCCTCCGCTCCAAAGTCCGGCAAGCCCTCAAGTCCACGGACCCCTCCCTCCGATCACAAGAAGGTAGCAAAGACCCTTCCATTTGATCGTCATTTCAATTTTATCAATGCACGAGATTTACGTTTTGAACCCAAATTTCTGGGTTTTTTTAGATGATATAATTCAGAGTATAGTTTTGGAAGCTCCATGGTTTAAATCAAGTAAGAGATTATGCGCCTATATAAGTTGCAGTGCTTTACGCGAAGTCGATACCTCAAAATTTTTGTCTCATATTCTGCACAATCCATGCGCAGGTTTCTTCTGTCTACAACATTTTCAGCATTTGTTCATTTTATTGTGTTATTTTTGGCAGTTTGTGTAATCTATTTTTCGCTTTCATGCCAGATGGTAGTATGCTGCAGACTGCAAAAAAACTTTATGTTCCGCATGTAGAGGACAAGAATAGTAACATGAGGATGTTCAATATCTCACGCATTGATGATTTGGTTGCAAATTCGATGAACATCTTGGAACCCGCTTCAGTTGATGCTGATGGAAATGAACGTGAAGATGGTATACTTGTTAAATCTCCGCATTCTTTCATCCTTTTGCCTCTTTAGCTGTAAAATTCACTGCCTTGTTGTTTTCCGCTACTTGCCTTTTGCTTACTAAAAAAGTTGGTAATTAATTGGTGGTTCTTTTTGTATGATTCTCTAGTTTTTATCTCCTCATGCTATGGTGCT
Source organism: Heritiera fomes (assembly GCA_032173925.1). NCBI lineage: Eukaryota > Viridiplantae > Streptophyta > Magnoliopsida > Malvales > Malvaceae > Heritiera > Heritiera fomes. The sequence goes on along the minus strand of JAPDPM010000022.1, from coordinate 6,948,939 downwards.
TTTGCTTCTTATCATTGAAGAATTCTCTAGTTCTTCTTTTGTAACATCTTTTTTGTTATAACGACAGTGGTAAAACTTGTGAGACAACTTCCTTGCTTCCTTTTCTCTAATCTAAGCTTCACTGAATCATTCTGTCGATCACAGGCTAAACATTCATTGTCACATTTTCCATCTTAGTTTTGATTGTGCATTTGATATATTCTCCAGGAATGTAAATTAGTGGTATGCTGTTCTAGTTTTTGCTTTTATGTTTAGGTTTTCTAATATTGAATGTATTTCTTGATGCAGTGATGCATGCAAATGATCCAATTGATTTGTTCATATTGCCTGGTAGATATTTTTCTCCTGTTTTCTTCTCAATTTCCCTCCATTTTCTCTTGGGTTTTTTAACATTCTTCTTGCAATGTTGCTAGGACTTGCATTTGACAGATCAGGAAGACGGTTGGGCCGTGGTGGAGGGTGGGTTCACCATTTATATTGAAACTTAACTTAATCTACAACATTGTGTAAATCTTGAATCATCATCAAAGCCTTTATCCCCATATTGGGTAGGTTACAGGAAACAATATATGAACTTACATTAAGTTGTCCGCTCAAATTCTCCTCCTCCACTCATTCATATTTAAGGCAATATATTCTTAGAGAATAAGAAAACTGAATAGAGAATAGAAATCTCTTGTATTTACATACAAAAAATACAGAACAAATTGATCTCTTCTTATAGGAAGAGTCAGTAGCCCTAAAATAGGAAATAAATAAAATAAAATAACTTTCCTAATTACAATTAATTGATTTTCCTATGATATTCTCCTACTAAAGTGTGATCCTAATTGCTCCAAATATGGAAATCCGTAGCAGCCAAATTACTGCTGACAGTCTCCTATTTTTTCTCTCTTTTGATTTCCAACACTCCCCCTCAAGCTGGCATGAAAATGTCTTCCATTGACAGCTTGCTTACTAAAGTGTCAAACTGTGCCTTGTGTAGTCCTTTGGTTAATATGTCAGCAACTTGACCAGAGGTAGGAATATAAGGCATGCAAATAAGACCAGTGTCAATTTTCTCCTTAATGAAGTGTTTGTCTACTTCAACGTGCTTTGTTCTATCATGAAGGACTGGATTATGAGCAATTGAGATGGCTGCCTTGTTATCACAGTAGAGCTTCATTGGAGATGGAGTTGGGATCTTTAATTCTTCCAAAAGCCTTTTAATCCACATCATTTCACAAATACCAAGTGCAACTGATCTAAATTCTGCTTCTGCACTACTTCTGGCTACCACACTTTGTTTTTTACTCCTCCAAGTAACCAAGTTACCTCCTACAAATGTGCAGTAACCTGAGGTTGATCTTCTATCTAAAATACTTCCTGCCCAATCTGCATCAGTATATGCTTCTACTTGTAATTGGTCACGTTTCTTGAAAAATAGTCCTTTGCCAGGAGTTCCCTTCAAATATCTTAAAATCCTATACACTGCTTCGTAGTGGTCTTGGCAAGGAGAATGCATAAATTGACTTACCACACTCACAGCAAGGGCTATGTCAAGTCTAGTGTGTGATAAGTAAATTAGTCGTCCAACTAACCTTTGATACCTTTCTCTGTCCTTCACCTTTTCAACAGCAGCAGGTTGAAGCTTCAAATTTGGTTCAATTGGAGTCTCAGCTGCCTTGCATCCCATCATCCCTGTTTCACCAAGTAAGTCCAACACATACTTACGTTGATTGACAAAGATGCCTTCCTTGGATCGAGCAAATTCCATCCCAAGAAAGTACTTCAGTGCTCCTAGATCTTTGATCTCAAAGTCCACAGCAAGTTTTCTTTTCAACCTTTCAACCTCTGTACCATCATCTCCAGTTATGATGATATCATCTGCATATACAATCAAGACAACAACTTTACCTTCTCTTGAGTGCTTGTAAAACAGTGTGTGATCTGCCTGACTTTGGATGTATCCGTGGCTCTTCACTGCTCTTCCAAACCGTTCAAACCATGCTCTAGGCGACTGCTTGACGCCATACAAGGATTTTTTTAACCTACAAACCTTGTCTTTGCCATGGTTGTCCTCAAAACCAGGTGGGAGATTCATGAAGACTTCCCCCTCCAAGTCCCCATTTAAAAACGCATTCTTGACATCCAACTAGTGTAGTGGCCAAGTAAAATTCACGGCTAGAGATAGCAACACCCTAATAGAGTTTATTTTTGCCACTGGAGCAAAGGTCTCCTGATAATCTACCCCATAGGTTTGTGTAAAACCTTTTGCCACCAGGCTTGCTTTATATCGTTCTACACTTCCATCAGCCCTACATTTCACGGTGAAGACCCACTTGCACCCCACCGGTCTCTTGTCTTTAGGCAAGCTGACTATATCCCAAGTGCCACTCTTCTTTAGAGCATTCATCTCTTCCATCACTGCTAACTTCCAATTCGGATGATCAAGTGCTTCCTGAATAGTTCTTAGAACAAACAAATTAGAAATCCTAGAGGTAAATGCTCTATGGTTGGTGGATAGTTTTTTATAAGACAAGTATTTAGCAATGGGATGATGGGTACATGACCGAACTCCTTTACGGTGGGCTATAGGAATATTTAAATCAAGAGACTCAGAATTATGTGGTTCTCTAACAGGAGATAGTGGAACAAGAGTAGGATTTGTACCTTCCTTCGAGGATTGTGATTGATCTTGTGCTAAGGAGAGAGGTAGACTTGTAGTATCTTTCCTAGCTTTCCTCCTAGTATAAACCTGAAGCTCAAGATTCGGATTGGATTGATCCGGTTGTAGAGTTTCTCCCTCTGTTTGTGATACAATAATACTAGGCATTGGTTGACATTGAACTTCTTTATTTTCATTATTAGAAACATTTTCTTCCAAATTGTATGAGAAAACTGGTTTTGGTAATGATTCTGTGGTCTCTCAAAAATTATCTTCTTCCCTATTATTCTCCCCCTGAAGATGATTTTTAAAATATGGCTGATTTTCAAGGAAAGAGACATCCATGCTCACAAAAGTCTTTTTTGTAATTGGGTTAAAGCACTTATAACCCTTTTTATTTGGAGCATACCCAATGAAAACACATTTTTCTGTTTTAGGATCCAATTTTGATCGAGAAATAGTGGGTATATAGACAAAACATGTACATCCAAAAACTCTTAATGGTAGATCTGAATGTAATCTAGCAGCAGGAAAATTTTTTTTAAAACAGTTTAGTGGAGTTTCAAACTTTAAAACCTTGGTAGGCATTCTGTTAATCAAGTATGATGCAGTTAAAACAGCTTCTCCCCAAAGATACTTTGGAATATGCATAGAAAACATGATAGCTCGTGCTACTTCAAGTAAGTGTTTGTTTTTTCTTTCAACGATGCCATTTTGTTGAGGAGTGTCACGGCATGAAGACTGATGGATTATTCCTTTTTCTTTCAAAAAAGATCCCAAACACTCATTGAAATATTCAGTACCATTGTCGGAGCGCAAAATGCAAATTTTTGTTTGAAATTGGGTTTGAACCATCTGGTAAAAGTCTTGAAACAATTTTTCCACTTCAGATTTTTTATTCAACAAATAAACCCAACATAACCGTGTGTGATCGTCGATAAAGGTGACAAACCATTTTTTTCCAGACAAAGTAGTGACTTGTGAAGGACCCCACACATCACTATGTATTAAATAAAATGGTTTCGATTCACGATAAGGTTTTGGTAGAAAACTTGCACGATGATCTTTAGAAAGATGACAACTTTCACATTGAAAATTTGAGCAATTCGCTCCTTGAAACAAACTTGGAAACAAATGTTTGAGATAATAAAAACTAGGATGTCCTAGTCTACGATGCCATAGCATTATTTTATCACTAACTGAAATTGAACTAACACTACTAAAGCCTTGAGCCTTTTTATTACCAAGGGAATGCTCTTCAAAATAGTAGAGTCCATTCATCATCCTAGCACTGCCAATCATCATCCCCGAATTCTGGTCCTGAAAAATGCAATGAGAGTCATAGAAAAAAACACAATAGTTAGAATCTTGTGAAAGTTTGCTAACGGACAGCAGATTACAAGCAAGTTTAGGAACATGAAGGACAGATTTAAGTTCAATATTTTGTGATATTTTGATTAGGCCTTTTCCTGCAATAGGTGAGAAACTACCATCAGCTATTCTAATTTTCTCATGACCTGAACAAGGGGAATAGGTATTGAACAGATAAGAAGAACTAGTCATATGATCAGAAGCTCCTGAATCAATGATCCAAGGAACAGATTTTGAGAAACTAGATAGAGCAATTGGATTACTACCTATGTGTGCCAAAGAACCACTAGGAAGACAAGATACCGAATTAGACTTTAACAGTTTAAGAAGGTGATCCATCTGCTCTTTGCTAAATGGACTTGAGTTTGCTTCATTTGCAAAGGGTGTTTCACGATTGGATCGGTCCCGTGACTTGCTGCTCATCCAATTGGCTGGTTTGCCATGAATTTTCCAACATGTTTCTCGAGTATGGCGTGGTTTGTTGCAAAAATCACACCACACCCGAGATTTTTCATCATCTCGTTTCTGACTTAAGGAACTTTTTTGGCTAGCATTAGCCTCAGCAGCAACCACCAATGCAGAGTTATCTATTGAGCCACCAACACTCTTCTTGCCAAGCATAACATGTCTGCGGCTCTCCTCCCTGCGAACCTCGGCAAACACTTCACTGATCGAAGGAAGTGGATTTCTACCAATGATTCGTCCCCGAACCTCATCAAACTCAACATTTAAACCAGCAAGAAACTTAAATACTCAATTAGCATCAACCGTTTTCTTATTATGGTTGCAGTCATCAACTGACTTCCATTCATAATCATTAAAAAGATCCAAATCTTGCCATAATCTTTTCAAAGAATTAAAGTATTTAGTAACACTATCCTCACCTTGACGGATCTCACCGAGCTTTAGAGTGAGCTCATACACCTGGGATTGATTCCCTAAATCAGAATACATCTGATTGACGTTGTCCCAAAGTTCTTTCGCTGTCGGGTAGCACATGTAATTAGAGCTGATGTCTTCATCCATGGAATTCACTAGCCACGTCATGACCATGGAATTTTCAGCATCCCACGTTGCATAAGCACTATCCTTCATGTCTGGAGCCCTAGTCTCTCCTGTCAAGTAGCCAATCTTACCCCGTCCTCTAATGTACATCCGAACAGATTGAGACCATCGTAGAAAGTTATCGCCATTCAGCCGAATTGTTGTGATTTGCACTGGATGGGCTTCAGAAACGCGAGCAGGTGGGGCTTCGGGGTTCAGATTGGGACGGGTATTTGACGTGGTTTCAGATGAGATATCAGACATAATTGGGAAGCAGGGAGGATATTGAATTGCTGATGTTGTAGAAAAAAAAAAGGTTGTGGCAGCTAGGGTTTCTTAAGGGCCAAAAAGTTTAGGCTCTGACACCATAAAGAATAAGAAAACTGAATAGAGAATAGAAATCTCTTGTATTTACATACAAAAAATACAGAACAAATTGATCTCTTCTTATAGGATGAGTCAGCAGCCCTAAAATAGGAAATAAATAGAATAAAATAACTTTCCTAATTACAATTAATTGATTTTCCTATGATATTCTCCTACTAAAGTGTGATCCTAATTGCTCCAAATATGGAAATCAGTAGCAACCAAATTACTGCTGACAGATTCTCCTATTTTTTCTCTCTTTTGATTTCCAACAACTCTTCTAATTCTCGTTCCGCTATATCTTTCAAGATAACTGTCTTCTAAGTATTTTTCGGTCTTCCCCGAGCCTTGACCCTTTTTTCATCACTCATAGCCTCCATCTCCTAACTGGAGTATCCAGAGATCTACATCTTATGTGTCAAAACCAACGTAGACGATTTTCACTCATCTTGTCTTCAATAGGTGCCACTCCAACTTTTTTGCAAATGTCCTCATTTTATCTTTTTTCGTATATCCGCACATCCATATCAACATTCGCATTTATGCTACAGTTATCTTTTGTATATGCAATTTTTTAGTTGCCCAACATTGATTACCATAGAGCATTGTTAGTCTAACAACCGTTTTGTAAAACTTGCCTTTTAAATTATATAGGAATTCTTTTATCGCACAACACGCCTGTTGCGCTTCTCACTTCTTTTATCGCACAACACACCTCTGTAAATCTTGCACATTATAGCGATACTCTACACCTGTGTGCCAAGCAGTTCCTAACTAAGGTCTATGACTCAAAATGTTGAACTTCAGACTATTTGGCAGTAAACACGATTCATCAAAAACCATGGTCCCTAGGCTTATTTGGGTTAATAAACCATCATCTAATATCTATAGGAAATTACTTTTTGTTGAAATTTATGTTGTAAAGCAATTCCTAACCAACTAGTTCCGAGACAGGTATGTGTTGTATGTGCTCATGTGTGGGTTTGCAGCATTTGTTTGTCTGTGTTGTATTGCATGTATCATTACAAGAATCCTCGCTTAACTCTTTCTTGCTAATTTCTGCTTTGTTCTTGTTGGCATATGCAATGGAAACTAAAAAGATATTATGATACTTTCTTGAAGAACTACAAAGAGCTTGCTAAGGAAAGGAATTGGAGGCAACCACTCTTTGGTATATGCTAGTTTTCTTTCTTTGTCTATATTCATGCAAAGTTCCTTGCTCTTGTCCATTATGATCATCTCATTTGGTTTTTATGATTCTTCCCTTCAACAATTTCTTGTTTTTGCAGTTGCGCTGTCTTATTCTGTGCAGATAATGGATGAAGAAGTTATACCAGTCACTCCAAATGATGTACTGATGGACGCTCTGGTTTCACCGTCTGGTCTGATTCCCATTAGCCCAGCTGCCTTAGAGAGGTGTTGTTTTGTATATTTCTTTCTTCTCTCTCTTCTATTGCGCCTTGCATGAATTTTTGTTCTTTTTCTCATCATTCAACTAATATAACCCTTGCAGAATGAAGCTTTAATGTTGCACCTCAGACCCAATATGGGTGCTTTCTTCAAAATTGCAGTTGGATAGCCTGCAAATTTTGAGAGGATTGTCTTCTCCACAATGTATGAAATGCAGGGGGCTTGTGTTATTTAGGAATGGGATACTGTTCTACTGTGCCATTTTTCAGAGGCCATGACTGCTTGTCCAGCTGTCAATGGTCATGACCTTTGCAATTGGTATGGATTCTGGATAAATTTGTATTTCATCTGACTTGGATTGATATACTCAAAACATGTTGCAAATTCTCATTGAAATAAATTCTTTACTCTTGTTTGCTCCGTGTTTCTTAGATTTTGTTTAAATATAACATGCTGGAATTTCTAATATTTTTTCTGCATCATTTGACAATAATGTCCTAGTTGTAATTTGATTCTTTAAGAAATCAGTTCTCTTTGATGATACCGTATTGTAAGCTCTTACATCATATTTTGGGTTTTAGAGTGTTCTCATAGGTTGCTACCAAACCCGTAGTTCTTAACCCTAGTCATAATCTTAGAATCAATTGACTTGGTCAGTTCCATGCATCTCTGGTGATACCTTGGAATTTTACAGGAAAAAGATATACCTATGTGAAGGAATTGGAAAGTCAATGTGGTTAGTTAATACTAGTTTCTTTTTTCTCCAACAGGGTTGTAGACTTCTCATAAGGGCTAGCATTCATTTTTTGACATAAGTTTAGCTTTTGAAATTGCATAAAGATTGAATTTTAGTTATGAGTTGCTGTCCTAAGATGATGCTAAAACCATTATGAGAATGGATGTATGGGCACTGGAATACATTATTGCGTGAATGGTTCACTAATATTAGTGTCTCAACGAAGGTAGCTATATTAATGTATTCAGTTTGAAAGAGTCAAGCTGAAATTTGTCCAGTTATTGGCCGCAAATACTGTGAAGCTCTTAACTTCATTAGAAAGTTGCAGCACAAAGACTTTGTCTTCCCTGTCCCATGTAGTCATGTATGTTAAAATTAGGTGTTGATTTTCTGCATGGGTCATTATCTTTATTTAAGTAGTCTACAAGTTTCTTTCCCTCTTCCGTGTGAACATGTTCTCTTTCTCACTTGATGTAAATGTAGACCCTTCGCATGTCAAAAGCTAACTAACATCCACCAATTTTGATTTTTTGGAATTATTTACCGATGACCTTAAGACTAGGAAGAGATACATAAATAATCCATTGTTATCTTCACCATCCATGTCTGCCATGGATTCCCTCTCATCGGGGTTGCCATTTCACCTACTATGTTGCCTTGCAGTTTTCTGGCTTCTACTTCTACCTTCTCATTCAGCTGACCCTGATCCGTTACAGGACTTCTGTGTAGCAAAGCTGAGTGCCTCTGTATCTGTTAATGGCTTCCCTTGCAAACCGGCATCTGAAATAACTTCAGATGACTTCTTCTTCGATGGTTTCACCAAAGAAGGTAACACAACAAATATCTTCGCATCGGCCCTCACAGCTGCAAATGTTCTCACATTCCCAGGACTGAATACTCTTGGAATTGCAATGAACCGGGTGGACTTTGCCCCTGGTGGAATCAACCCTCCTCATTTGCACCCTCGTGCAAGCGAGACAGGCGTGGTCATTAAAGGGAAGCTCCTCGTAGGATTTGTGACAAGTAACGATTTGTATTACTGGAAAGTCTTGAGAGCTGGGCAGATGTTTGTGATCCCTCGGGGACTTGTGCACTTCCAACTTAACGTTGGCAAACGAAAGGCACTTGCTTACACGGCTTTCAACAGCCACTTGCCTGGTGCTGTGCGCCTTCCCACAAATCTCTTCGCTTCTTCGATACCAAATGAAGTGTTGACCAAGACCTTCCGAGTGGATGCCGGTGTTATCAATTCCATAAGATCCAAGTTCAAGTCGTAAGAAAGTGGAAGATTCTGCCTTGCACTTGAATTTGCCTAGTAACGTGTCTCTTACCATGTGCCATTTATCCGTGTCTTTTATTTTCCGTTCAGTTCTTTTTAAATTGATTTTTTATGTTGTTTTATTGTGATTATTGAATGATACAAGAAGGAAACTGAAACCTGTTTTTTACGTACAAATAGTAAGGTGCTACAGTTAATAAAATAAGGGTTTGTATATGATGCACTGATAGTGTATTGTTTCTATACACTGTCAATGCATCAAAGGTTGATACCTCATCAAAAAAATATGCCAAATCCTTAAAAGCGAATATAAATATTTTTTTAATTTGCTCATAAAGGCCTATTGATGAGGTATCAACCTCTGATGCATTGACATTGTATGAAAACTATATACTGTTAGTGCATCATATATAAATCCATAAAATAAAGGCCATAACAGCTTCATGCCAACTTAATAACTTGTGTATAAAATTCGTATTCGTGTCATGTATAACACAAATTTTGTGTCAAAATTCATACACAAAATTTGTACCAAAATTCGAATTAACACATCCAATATGAATTATATTTTCAGCTTTTGTCATATTTGTCATATTCATATGCAAACTCTTAATCTATGTTACATTCGTTTTTTTTTTTGGTGAAATAAGTTTAACAAGATTAAAAAAATTTTAAAAGTATTATAATTTTTTTAAACTAACAGTTTTATATAAGTTATAATAACTTTATCATAATAGCATTATTTATTATTTTATTATTAATTATTAGATAATTTTATAATAATTTTATTTTTAAATTACAGTTACTTTAATTAAATAAATTATAATAACTTATATATTATAAACTTATAATTACTATTAACATAAGTTATTATAAAAATAAATTTATTAGATTAAATCAAAAAAATATATTAATAAATATTTATTTTGAATTAATATATTAACAAATAAAATCTTAAAATAAATATATTAATAAAATGAATTAATAAATAAATTTTTAAAAAAAAGGCTTACCAATTCGACTCAGCTCGACCTAGTTTTTGACGAACCAGGCTTTCAAGGTGGACCAACTCAAAGAATTTACTACTTTAAACCGATTTGGTTCGTCAATTGATTTGAATCGATTTTTATATATTCGTGGGTCAAAACCAGTTGAACCTGACCTAAAATCTATCCAAACCGGCCCATGAGTACCTCTATCGTGAGTGGTTCAAATTTATCATTGAACTTGTTTTTTTTGGTGAAATTATTATTGAACTTTCAACTGATATATCTTTACCACTATTTTTTATTTGGGTCAAATATATCATTATATTTTAAATTTTGGAACAATTAAAAATATTCAATAAAATTTTTTTTTAGAAACTATTTTATAATTTAAAAAAATTTGTAAAAATGTGACAAGGGAAAAAAAGGTTCATAACACTTGAAAAACTATGATTTGGTATCACATGCAATAAGTGTCATAATAAAATAAAAAATAGGAATTGTGTCATTATATTTGATAAAAAATATCATAATAAAATAAGAAAATAAATTTGCATGGTTATTTTTATTTTTCAGAGTAATTTTTAAATTTATATTTTTTAAATTATAAACTATTTTAAAAAAATTATTGAATATTCTACAATTGCTCTAAAATTTAAAATAATTTATTCAAAAAAATGTAATAAAAAATTACTCCAATTGAAACCACCGCCTGAATCTGTTAAATGTACACCTTAATAAACTTTCAAGGCAGCAACCGCAGCAGCCGCAGCAAAGCTCGTTTTTATCCAAACTATCCGAATCGACCCGACCCGAGTTACCTACGCTAACCTCCATCCTTGGCCATGTCCGACAACAATCAAGATTTAAGAACAAGATCATCTTGAAGCCATTTTCAAGCAAAAACGGATCCTCCGCTCCAAAGTCCGGCAAGCCCTCAAGTCCATGGACCCCTCCCTCCGATCACAAGAACGTAACAAAGACCCTTCCTTTTGATCGTCATTTCAATTTTGTCAATGCACGAGATTACGTTTTGAACCCAAATTTCTGGGTTTTTTTTTAGATGATATAATTCAGAGTATAGTTTTGGAAGCTCCATGGTTTAAATCAAGTAAGAGATTATGTGCCTATATAAGCTGCAGTGCTTTACGCGAAGTCGATACCTCAAAATTTTTGTCTCATATTCTGCACAATCCATCCGCAGGTTTCTTCAGTCTACAACATTTTCAGCATTTGTTCATTTTATTTTGTTATTTTTGGCAGTTTGTGTAATCTATTTTTCGCTTTCATGCCAAATGGTAGGATGCTGCAGACTGCAAAAAAACTTTATGTTCCGCGTGTAGAGGACAAGAATAGTAACATGAGGATGTTCAATATCTCACGCATTGATGATTTGGTTGCAAATTCGATGAACATCTTGGAACCCGCCTCAGTTGATGCTGATGGAAATGAACGTGAAGATGGTATACTTGTTAAAACTCCGCATTCTTTCATCCTTTTTCCTCTTTAGCTGTAAAATTCTCTGCCTTGTTTTCCGCTACTTGCTTTTTGCTTCCTAAAAAAGTTGGTAATTAATTGGTAGCTCTTTTTGTATGATGCTCTAGTTTTTAATCTCCTCATACTATGGTGCTTTTGCTTCTTGTCATTAAAGAGTTCTATAGTTCTTCTTTTGTAACATCTTTTTGGTTACAACAACAGTGGTAAAACTTCTGAGACAGGTTCCTTGCTTCCCTTTCTCCAATCTAAGCTTCACGGAATCATTCTCTCAATCGCAGGCAAAACATTCATTGATGTTAATTTTGTCACATTTTTAATCTTAGTCTTGGTCGTGCATTTGGTAAATTCTCCAGGAATGTAAATTAGTGGTGTACTGTTCTAGTTTTTGCTTTTATGATTAGGTTTTCTAATATTGAATGTATTTCTTGATGCAGTGATGCGTGCAAATGATCCAGTTGATTTGTTCATTTTGCCTGGTAGATAATTTTCTTCTGTTTTCTTCTCAATTTACCTCCATTTCCTCTTTGGCTTTTTAAACATTCTTCTTGCAATGTTGCTAGGACTTGCATTTGACAAATCTGGAAGACGGTTGGGCCATGGTGGAGGGTGGGTTCACCATTTATATTGAAACTTAACTTAATCTCCAACATTTTGTAAATCTTGCATCATCATCAAAACTTTTATCCCAATATTGAGATAGGCTACATGAACTAATATATGAACTCACGCTAAGTCATCAGCATGAATTTTCCTCCTCCACTCATTCTTATCTAAGGCAATATGTTCTTCCAATTTTCATTCCGCCATATTTTTCTGCATAGCTTCCTTCCAAGTCTTTTTCAACCTTCCCTTAGCCTTGACCCTTTTTTCATAACTCATAGCCTCTATCTCCTAACTGGAGCATTTGTAGGTCTACGTCGTATGTGTCAATACCAACATAGACAACTTTCATTCATCTTGTCTTCAATAGGTGCCACTTCAACCTTCTTGCAAATGTTTTTATTTGTCATTCTATTTTTTTTGTATATTCACACATCTATCGCAACATTCGCATTTCTGTTACACTTATCTTCTGTGCATATAATCTTTTAGTTGCCCAACATTAATTACCCTAGAGTATTGTTGGTCCAACAATCGTCCTGTAAAACTTGTCTTTCAATCATATAGGAATTATTTTATTGCACAACGCTTGTACTCTCTCTCCGCTTCCTTTATCGCACAACACACCTATGTAAATCTTGCATATTTCTCCACTTCCTTTATCGAACAACACACCTACACTTGTGTGCCAGGCAGTTCCTAACTAAGGTCTTTAACTCAAAATGTTGAACTTCAGACTATAAGGCAATAGCTATTCATCTAAAGCCATGGCCTGTAGGCTTATATGGGTTAATAAACCATCATCGAATATCTATAGGAAATAACTTTTTGTTGAAATTTATGTTGTATATAAAGCAATTCTTAACCAACTATTTTCAAGACATGTATGTGTTGTACGTGCTCATTTGTGGGTTTGCAGCATTTGTTTGTCTGTATTATATTGCATGTATCATGTCTCGTTCTTGCTAATTTCTGCTTTGCTCTTGTTGGCATATGCAATGGAAATTAAAAAGATATTATGATACTATCTTGAAGAACTACCAAGAGCTTGCTGAGGAAAGGAATTGGAGGCAACCACTCTTTGGTATATACTAGTTTTGTTTCTTAGTCTATATTCATGCGGAGTTCCTTGCTCTTGTCCATTCTGATCATCTCATTTGGTTTTTCTGTTGCTTCTCTTCAACAATTTCTTGTTTTTGCAGTTGCGCTGTCTTATTCTGTGCGGATAATGAATGAAGAAATTATACCAGTCACTCCAAATGATATATTGGTGGATGCTCTTGTTTCACCATCTGGTCTGATTCCCATTAGCCCAGCTGCCTTAGAGAGGTGTTGTTTTGTGTATTTCTTTCTTCTTTCTCTTGTATTGCTCCTTACATGAGTTTTTGTTCTTTTTCACATCATTGAACTAATATAACCGTTGCAGAATGAAGCTTTAAGGTTGCACCTCTGACCCAAATATGAGTGCTTTCTTCAAAATTGCTGTTGGATAGCCTGCAGGATTGTCTTTTCCACAATGTATGAAATGCAGGGGGCTTGTGTTATTTCTGAATGGGATACTGTTCTACTGTGCCATTTTTCAGAGGCCATGACTGCTTGTCCAGCTGTCAATGGTCATGACCTTTGTCTGCTGCAAGCAGTGCTATAATTGGTATGGAGATTCTGGATATATTTGTGTTTTTTGACTGGGATTGATATACTCAAACGTGTGGCAAATTCTCATTGAAATAAATTCTTTACTCCTGTTTGTTCTGTGTTTCTTAGATTTTGTTTAAATATAAAATACTGGAATTTCTAATTTTTTTCTGCATCATTTGACAATAATGTCCTTAGTTGTAATTTGATTCTTTAAGAAATCAATTCTCTCTGACAATACCATATAGCAAGCTGTTATTTTATATTTTGGATTTGAAAAAGTGTTCTCATAGGTTGCTACCAAACCCGTAGTTCTTTACCCTAGTTATAATGTGAGAGTCAATTGACTTGTTTGGTTTCATGCATCCCCGGTGATACTTTGGAACTTTACAGGAAAAAGATATTCCAATGTGAAGGAATTGGAAGTCAATGTGATTAGTTAATTCTAGTTTCTTTTTGCTCAAATAGGGTTTTAGACTTCTTGTAAGGGCTAGCATGCATTTTTTTCACATAAGTTTAGCTTTTGAAGTTGCATAAAGATTGAATTTTAGCAATGAGTTGCTGTCTTAAGACAATGCTAAAACCATTATGAGAATGGATGTATGGGCACTGGAATACATTATTGTGTGGATGGTTCGCTGATATTAGTTTCTCAACAAAGCTAGCTGTCTTAATGTATTCAGTTTGAAAGAGTCAGAGCTGAAATTTGTCCAGTTATCGGGTGCAAATACCATGTTCTTATCTTCATCACAAAGTTGCATATCAAAGACTTTGTCTTCCCTGTCCCTTTTAGGCATGTATGTTAAAATTAGGTGTTGATTTTCTGCATAGGTCATTTTCTTTATTTAACTAGTCTACAAGTTTCTTTCCCTCTTCCATGTGAACATGCTCTCTTTGTCACTTGATGTAAATGTGAACCCTTAGCATGTCAAAAGCTAACATCCACCAATTTTGATATTTGGCATTTTTTTACCGATGACTCTTAAAGAGTTAAGACTAGTAAGAGATACATAAATGATCCATTGTTATCTTCACCATCCAAGTCTGCCATGGATTACCTCTCATCGAGCTTCCCATTTCACCTACTATGTTGCCTAACAGTTTTCTGGCTTCTACTTCTACCTTCCCATTCAGCTGACCCTGATCCATTACAGGACTTCTGTGTAGCAAAGCTGAGTGCCTCTGTATCTGTTAATGGCTTCCCTTGCAAACCGGCATCTGAAGTAACTTCAGATGACTTCTTCTTCGATGGTTTCACCAAAGAAGGTAACACAACAAATATCTTTGCATGGGCCCTCACAGCTGCAAATGTTCTCACATTCCCAGGACTGAATACTCTTGGAATTGCAATGAACCGGGTGGACTTTGCCCCTGGTGGAATCAACCCTCCTCATTTGCACCCTCGTGCAAGCGAGACAGGCGTGGTCATTAAAGGGAAGCTCCTCGTAGGATTTGTGACAAGTAACGATTTGTATTACTGGAAAGTCTTGAGAGCTGGGCAGATGTTTGTGATCCCTCGGGGACTTGTGCACTTCCAACTAAACGTTGGCAAACGAAAGGCACTTGCTTTCACGGCTTTCAACAGCCACTTGCCTGGTGCTGTGCGCCTTCCCACAAATCTCTTCGCTTCTTCGATACCAAATGAAGTGTTAACCAAGACCTTCCAAGTGGATGCAGGTGTTATCAATTCCATAAAGGCCAAGTTCAAGTCGTAAGAAATTGGAAGATTATGCCCTGCACTCGAATTTGCCTAGTAACGTGTCTCTTACCGTATGCCATTTATCCGTGTCTTTTATTTTCTGTTCAGTTCTTTTTAAATTTATTTTTTATGTTGTTTTATTGTGATTATTGAATGATACAAGGAAACTGAAGCCTGGTTTTTACGTGCAAATAGTAAAGTGCTATACCTAATAAAATAAAGGCCATGATGGCTTCATGCCAACTTAACAATTCCTCTATAAAATTCATATTCATGTCATGTAAAATACAAATTTGATGTCAAAATTCACACACAAAATTTGTATCAGAATTCAAATTAACATGTCAAATATAAATTTTATTTTCAGCTTTTGTCATATTTATATGCAAACTCTTAATCTATGTTACATTCATTTTTTTTTGTTTGTGTCATTTTCTTCTTGTGTATAGAGTTACTAGATCCACATTTTCTGGTCCGTGATATGAATTTTCAGTACTCAAATATAGCCAAAATAAAGGAAAGGTATCTTCAGAAAGGGATTTGCAGCAATCCTAGCAGAAGGAACAGAATAGGATCTCCAAATAGATGCATTTAAGACCGCAAAACCCTTTGAGACAGAACGCACTACGAAAGAATTTGATTAGCAACTGATCCAGTGGAGTTCTGTGTGATTTTAGCTAGTACGATGAAACATTTATAAAAGATTAGATGCATTTACTACCAGATATTTGATATTACTAATTTAAGAACAGTCCATATTTAGGAAACACATTTCTGCAACGTATGTAAACAATAACAAATTTCCTCTTCCATCTAAGGACAACGAACAGATTACTCTTGCTGCTTTGAATGCCGACGACGTTCACCAAATTATGTAGCCCTTTCAAAGGTTCCACCAACATGCATCTGCAGCCACGCAGGCTGTGATCCTTGAACATATTCCCTTGCTACTTGCAAGCCAAATATCATTCCAGCAGCATCAAATGGCTGTGAACCAAGCTAAAAACGAGATTGATGCGTTAAGATATAGTACTGCAGCCCTGGTCATTTTACCTTTTTTTTTATGCAAGAGATCATATATTTGCTCAAATTAACTTCCACCACAAACCCCAGAATAAGTCTCACATCTAAACACTCCTGACTGTCCTAAAGGTGCATTTTCTTCATAAGAAAGTAAATTAGAGGACATTTAACATACATTGGAGTTCATCTGCCAAATTCGGCAGAGTCAAAACGCATTATTCTGAAGGAACTAATCAACACGATGAACAGCATGTGCTTATGACATGGTGATATCATTGATGAATGACATGGTGACACGTTTACATTTTAAAACAAAAGACGCAGAAAGTCGATATAACCCAGAATTTGAAATTCGAGCAAGGACAAAGGCAAAGCATAAAGAAAATTTAACATAAAGTTTGAGTCCTACTATCTCAGCAGGTTCAACCACTTTGGTCCCTTTATCCCATTAGAGAATTTATACACTTTCATTGAAAGTCGATTTAAAGACACGTAGTAACATTGTTAACATTTTATAGTTAATTGGGATGTGGCAATTTGGTGATGACCTGGAACGGTGAGGTGGTTTATTTTTTGGCAACATGGCACAAATGAAATAAGAAAATTTTATTTTAATTAAACGATGATTAATATTTTTTTTTGATTCTAAAGAAAAATTAGTATTTTTATTAAGAACAAAATTTTCTTTTGTGCTAATGTGTGACATAATTCAGGTTGGCATGCTACATCATTGGAAAAAAAGCCACGTGACTGAAATTAACAACAAAGTTTTAACTTTGTTATCAACTATCCTTAAATTAGCTTCTAATAGAAGTGTAAGGATTAAATTCATTAAAATTGAGATAGAGGGACTAAATCACCAAATAGGATCAAAGCGGGATCACACTAAGACTTCAACCAAAATTTTCAGAATTCAAATGTTATCATGAGGCAGATTGAATTTTCATATGTTGAATATTGCATTCTAGGTAATGTAATATATCTGTATACGTTGTCTTAGCTAAAGTTCACATAAAGCCTTAACTGAGAACTAAAAAAGGCCTCCAGGATGCCAAACTGTTTGGTAAAGGAATAATCTCACATACAAACTCAACGGATTTCCTTGTTGGTATAATAGATTTGGTTAATGTTAGTGTCGAACGGCCATTGATGTCACTCAATTTCTAGAAACTAAGAGACTTAAAAGGCAAACAAGATCAACCATCATGTGGCCAAAAAGTGAAAACTGGTTTAGTATTTTAGACATTTCTTATTTGCTAAAGTTCTTGGGATGAATCATTGTCAGAGTGTATAGAAACATCTTTCCTCCAGGAATTTCTATGGTCAAAATCTAGGACCAAATCTATCAAGTTATATCAGAGCAAAGGTAATATGTGCTGGAGAAGAGTCCGTGCGTAAAGCCCAATCAGAGTTGCACTTACAAGAGCTTGCTAACTTCCGACCAATTTTGTATAAACAGTCCTCATACCTAATCCAACAATCCACAAATGTGAAAAACAGAAAGGTGTTGAAACTTTAGATATATAAAAGAGGAATTTAGGGAATCATAACTGATTCGTTGGTTGAAAAACTAGGATCAGATTCAAAAGAGACTATCAGATTAAAGGGAACTGTTACTTCCAGAATCTCCTTGTCTGGTGATTGTGCTAGAGGAAACATGACCCTTCTAATCTTCACTTTTTAAAGTTGGAAGAGTCCAAATTCCTAAATAAGCCAACAAAAGTAAGTGCTTAATTTAAGCTCACAAGTTTCCCCCATATTTCTTATAATGGTAGGATCCAGAAGAGGGAAGATCCTTCACTTCATAGTTAGTACTTAAGTGGCTGACACTAAGGAGAAAATTTACAATGGATAACTTTTGAATATAACTTCTCCGGCTAAATTTCAGGTATCAGGTTTGGTTAAAAGTTTCTCCAAAAAAAAAAAATTACTAGTTCAGTATATATGCCTAAAACCAGTAGATAGAGGATCTCACTTATTCAATCTAGAGTGGTACAAGTAACTTAAACTGCATCTGTGCAAAGTTAAATTCATGGTCCAATCATCATCACTAATCATATTTGGTCAAGAATTTCCGTCTGAAATTCATGTCATGAAACACTAAAATGACCTATATTTAGTGAACTTACTATTTACTCAACCTGAAGCAGCCGTTTTTAATCTCAAATCAGACTTCAATTTGATGCTATTTATGCTAATAGCTTTTATGATGACACAAATATAAGTGATTGATAAACATAAGCAGACTTACATCCTTTGAATGAAAGCCTTCAATGACTGGATTCACGTTCATCCTTGAATCAACTGCTTCTAGCTTCATTGAAAGGAACTACAAATTGCATTCATGCCACAAGTTCAGGCTTGAAGGGATAGCCTAAAAACTCAGGAATTGACACAGTAAAACAGCAAGATGTGTAAGATTCATACCTCAACCTGCCGCTGTAGTGACTGGATATAATTAATTATCTCATCAAGGACAAGCGCTTTTCCAATGACCTGATTGAAAAGTTCGTATTAAGGTTTAATATGATAATAAAATAAGAAAAAAAATTAAAAACAAGGAACAAACACTGTGGTGCAGAACAGACCCAAATATACAAAGGATATACGAACCCAAAAATACCTTATTACATCCAGGGACCAAATCTTGAAGAATTTTCATCCTCTCACTAATCTTCTCTCTCCTGGCCTGCAGATGAAGCACTTGTTTTTAAACAATGTTACAAAAGGGCCCAAACCACTCTGCTTTACCACTCACGTTATGACATCAACTAGCAAGACCCATGAATCTGGATCTACAGTTTGTTTAACAGCATGAAAGTTACACTTCTCAGTTTTCAAGTTAAAAATTGCAAAATTCAATAGGATTCAAGTGAATTACTCTCTCAGCAAGACTATGACTATCAGTAGCTTGACCCCTTCTGGCTCTGACATGAATATAGTCTTGCTTAGGCGGTTCAGCAGGTTTGCTATTCTGTTCTGCCTTGCTACCAGCTGCAGAACTCTCTTCCACCTCAGCTTTAAAATCCGCATTTTCATTCTTTTCCCCCAAAGTTTTCATCCGTTTTCCATTTGAATCATTCTGTTAAAGACTAAAATGTAAGCCGTCATCATAACGAAAATAAACCAACATTAACTCAGATGAATATAAACCAGCTCCAATTTAAACAATTTATCATATCCTCTTAAAACTTAGTTTTCTTGTGAATTATAACATCTATAAATCAAAATGAACAAAAAGTTTTGAATCTTTAAAATATTTCTTTTCATCATCAGCGAATCGAAGCCAAGCAAAGCCCACAACTTGGCTTAAGCAACAAGAAGTAAAATCAAAGGAAAACTGAATTTGAGTAAAACCAAGCTAACAATGAATTAAAACCCACATCAAATTCAATCGAAAACCTTAAATTAAAGAGAAAAAAAAAGCTAAAATTTCTTCATTAATTGACTTTTAATTCCAAAATTTATCCTACCATTGTCTTATCTACCAAACAAGTCTACATCTAATTTAAAAAAAAAAGCCAAAAAAAACCAGACATTAAAACCAAATATAATAAAGAAAAAAAAAAGCCCACCAATTCATTTGCACTTGTAGTAGTAGAAACAATCTTGGAAGACTCATCTTCAGAGCTCAAATCCTTCCTTTTTCTCCTACCTCCACATCCAACACTCTGCTCAGTGACAGTAGATTCCTCCATGGACCCATCTCTATGACCCGAAGTCTCCCCGAACCCACCGAAATTACCCATCCGGAGCCCCAATCCACCTGCAGTTGCAACATTTGGGTCGGAGCCTGGGTTGATTGGGAAAGGCCAAATCTCAGCAAGGCTATAAGCTGAAGGATTGGCTGCTGAAAAAGACGACTCATTGATTAATGGAGGATCCATTTTGAACCCCTTTTCATGAAAATGGGAGAGTTTGAATGTGGGATTTGGCTCCAAAATTTGGGTTCAATAATAAAAAAAGAAAAAGGGGAAAAATGTTCTCGTTTTTGGTTAAAGTTTGGGCTCCGGGGGGTGGGAAATTGAAGTAAAGGATTTAAGTTTTTAAGTGGGTTGATGGATTGGTGGGCTATTTAACGAGTTGACAAAGGGAAAGCCAGAGAGAACAAGGGAAACTTCAACAGCTGATCAAGAGAAAGAGAAAGTAGGAAGCAGATAGAGATGGACGTGGAGATTGGAGTGATCAAAGTGAAAGGCGGTGCGCACTGTGCTTGCTGTCCATTTTAGCTTCAGGACTTTTTTTTTTAATTTAATTTTTCTTGAGGCTAAAGCCTGCTGGTGCTGGTAGCCTGGTTTGTACCGCTAAAATAAATGTTTTTTTAATAAGAAAATTAGAATTTTTTTTTTGTTAAATAGATGTGAAATTAGTATTACTTATTTTATGTGAAATCGAAGCATATAATTATTGCTCTAACCTTGGAAATATCGGTTACATCAATAGAAATGTTATTATAGTGTTATGAGTTTATATTTGATGTCAATTATTGTATTATATCATGATATTTTATTAATTAGTAAATTTAATAATTTTTAATAATTTTTTGTTTTAAATTTTATGAATTAAAGATGCAACATGTTATTATGATTTATTAATTGTCTATGTTACCAACGATAGTATATTAAATATAAATTTTAATTTATAATTTTTTAGTGAAATATTACCACTTCACTTAGTAAAAAATAATAGGATAAATTTTACAAGAATGCAATTCAAAAGTTTATTCTAGTTGATTTATGAAATTTTTTAAGAAATAATTTTCATGTCTTAAATTTAAATACCATTACTTACATTTTCTTCTTCTGATATTAAGCTACAATTTTTTTTGTCAAAAAATATATATAGCATAAGATTTTTTGTTTTTTTACTAGTATATACATATATATTAATACCTTTTAATGTATCAATACTAATATTTTTCATCAACCATTAATTTCCTAATCCATTTGTAAATTGAAAGAATTTCATTACATTTGATGTTTTGTATTATCTTCACTCCTTTGTTAAAATGATGCAGAAAATATTACTCTACATGTCTAGAACTAAAATGGAATACCCCTAGTCTTCCTAAGCTCATAAATGTTTCCTTAAAAAAGCAATAAATAAAATTAAGAATAGAAAATAAACATGTGCAGTACGTGGATGCCTTCTTACCGAATTATTATTTTACCTATTATTAATAAAATTTTTAACTCCACGAACAAAATTAAAATAATAACATATATTTTATTTTATTTATTTTTTATTATTTTTTTTAATATTTTTAAAAAATACATATTATTATTATTCAAATCTCACATATAAAAATAAAAAACTTAATCCCTTCTTAAATATAATTTCACTTTTGCAAATAAATTGGGACAGGACGGCGTGAGTGTGTAAGATCTAAGATGAGAGATACCCGCATGTTTAGTGAGGAGTCTTACTCGCGTTGTTTAGCATCCACGTATACATGCGGGTGATTTTGTGGGTGGAGGCGTGTGTGCGTGGGTTGTCGTGTCCTTAGAGGGTACGTGGGATCAAGTGCTTCAAGTACATTTTGGAAGCGAAGGTTAGAACCCGAATGCAAAGCTCGAACTATCTGGATTTAAGCAAATGTTTTGAATTTTTGAAGTTAAGAGGAAAATGAAATGGAAATTAAATAATTAAGAACATAAAAAAATTACTCTCTTGGGAAAAAATTATAAATTTATTATTTTATTTTATGCGTCTGATTCAAATTTGTTACTAATCTAATTTTTCAATTGATATAGCTTTATCATTATTTTTTTAATTTTGAGATAAATTTACCATCATATGAAATATTTCAATTTTTTCACTAATTTGAAATTTGATATATAAAAAATGTAACAGAGAAATTATAATATTTTTAAATACAAAGGAAAAAATGATATATAGATAAATTAAAAGTGGTCATTATATTTACAAGCATAAAATTTTATCAGAAATAATTAAAGTTTGAATTAGCAATTGTTTTTTTAAAATAGATTAGGGCTAAAGTTCAATTCTTTTGTTTCTTTATACCTCTCTATGAATAAAAAAATTAACCGAATTTGTTTTAAAAATAAAAAATTATGATGACAAAATTCCATTCATTGAAAATTTTAGGCTCAATAGTCGTATACCCTAAACCTTTTGCATAAAATAAAAATAAGCTTTCAACTTTTAATTTTATTGTATAAACCCCTAACCTTTCAAAATATTGCAATTAATTCTAAATCAATTATAAACCTTTACAACAAAATAAAAAGGTTAAAGGCTTATAAGACCTTAACCTCTTATTTATTTTACTTAATTGTATTATTTTAAAAAATTGAGGTATTATTAATAGTAAAATAAAAGTTTATGAACTTTTACAGTAAAATTAAAAGTTAAGGACTTATATTTATTTTGTGTAAAAGCTTGAGGCTATTAAGCCAACTTTTAATAGTAAATTTGAATCAATAACATTTTACACTTTATCCTAATTTTTTTATTTTTACTACCACTTTTTGATGAATAACTATATATTAGTATGATAACTATCTTACAATCAAATATAATGGTAAAAATTGCCATATCTTTGTGGGGTATGGTAAATGGTATGAATTCAAAAGTAGAGATGTAAAGATAATGATTTGTGTAATAATATGTGGTTTAGAAGCAAAAATCAGTCTCATATTTGAATTATTCAAATAATAAAATTTTTTGAACTTCCTAGCATTTTTCTATCTTAATTTTGTGTTCCTTTTGTTCAAAAAACATTTCGTACTTTTCATGTCCGTCTCCTCTTTTACTTTGAAAAAGGTGAATGTTCAAAATGATAGCAATTCAATACCCAATTATACCAATGCGTTAAAATTTAAAGTATAGTGTCAAATTTTAATTTAATAAGATTTATCTAATCTATAACCAAGAAGTTTAACTTCATTAAAAAATATTTACATTAAATGCACCACTTCCGTGTAACCAAAAAAAAAATAATGTAACACGTCCCCGAAGCATTAAAACTTCTCAAAATTTCTCTTTCTTGAAAGCATTAAAACTTCTGTCAACAACTTCTTGGCCTAGTGGTTAAAGATGTGGCATATTGTAAGTTTTGGGTTCGAATCCAAGCACCCCCATCCCCAGTTATTTAATGTTTCCCTTGTAACAAAAAAAAAAAACTTCTCAAAAATTCATTTATGAAAATCATGAAAATTTTAAAATTCTAAAATCAATAATGCAAATTTTTATAGACATTTTTGTTATAACATTAAAAAGAATGATTGTGAATAGAATTTCTCTTGAAAGTAATATCCTATAAAAAATTACTTAATAAAGACAAAATAAATAAAAAATTATTTTTTTGAAATATAAAAATATTTCAAGGAAAGTAGAAATCGATGGATATCCACCCACAGGGTCCACGGATGGATGGTCATTAGTGTTTGAAGGCCCTAAAGAAAAAGAAAAATTGAAGCCCTTTTTAGTACGTAATAAATGGTATAGAATTTCCTTATAATGTTGAATAAACTTAATTTGGCACTTTAAAAGTAAACCAAGTGACAAAAATGTTACAATTTTTGATTTTATTATAAGATCAACAACAAATGATTAAACATAAATTTAGGGTTATTAGACATAAAATATATTAGAAGTATTGTAAACATATGATTATCAACATAAGAATTAATATCAATAAATTTAAACACTTGATAATTTTATTATAAAGCATGTTTACATTAATTATCATGTGTTTATGATACTTTTAACATATTTTATATCAAATGACTTTAAATTTATACTTAATCATATATTCTTTACATTAACCTTATAATAAGATCAAAATTTATGAATTTACTATAGAATTTCTTGCATTAACTATGTTAAATAATTTTACAGGCTTTAAATTTTGTATTTTTTTTCTTCTAAAGGATTTAGAGGCCCTTTGGATACCACCGCATTGGAGGTGGAAGGGTGAAACTACCTTTCCACCTTTAGTTTCAATTTTTTTAAATTATTTTATTAACAATATCTTTCCTTAATAATCATTTTTTTAAAAATTTTATTAGAGTCAATTTTACGGTCCATTCAAATTAGCCCTTAACAAGAAGTTCACTCTTTATTATTATTTTAATATATTAAAATTTCATATTTCCATTATCTCTCTACCATTCTATCACAACACATGAATGCCTTGGTTATTTTTTTGGTTTCTCTATAATATTAATTTGGATTTTTAGATGAAGCAGAAATTGATTTGAAAAAACTGGTTTTTGAAAAATGTTTATAGTTTTTGAAAAAATAAAATTCTTTTTGTTTTGATGAATTAATAAAAAAAATATTTTTTGTAATTTGTTTTCTTAAATGATATTGACATAACTATTAAAATATTAAAATTTATTTTCTATTAAATATTTAAAGATTTTATAATATTAAAATAATTATATATTTTATATTTGATATGACAAAGTTTATCTATATTGGGCCAAGCCCAATGTTGTCAGAAACCTCCACGTGGCAGAAAACCACCGGGCCACGTGGCCTTCGGCGACAGAAGGGAAAGTCGCGAGACACCTGTCGCTGGCGACAGACGTAAAAGTCTATCGCCTATAGTCGAATGTCGACACGTGGCACGAACCAGTCGTTTGCGACAGGTTCCATAGCCTATCGCTTCTAGTCGGCACGTGCCACGATCCTGTCGCGGGCGACAGACCCTTGAACCTGTCGCCACCGTTGTGAAAGCGACACGTGGCACGAACACTAACCTGTCGCGGGCGACAGACTCCTTAGCCTGTCGCCACAGTTGTGAACGCGACACGTGGCTCGGCGACAGACCCCTGGCGCCACAAACGTGCCGGATGGTTTAATCTATCGCTGACGGTAGACCTCGGACTCTTCTGGATCCTAAAGAGCTTGTGTTGTATTGGGACACAAATTCTTAACAGAATACAAACTTATCCTCCTGTAATATTGGCCTATAAATAGGCCCCAGGTATGATTTTACTCTCTAATTTTGGACGACTGGCTTTTACGCTTCTCAAGATTGAAGAATTTTCTACTGACTTAAGCATCGGAGTGTCTACGCAGGGAACCACCCCTGCGTCTCTCTGACTTTTATTGTTTTTACAGAAGCTTCTTGGAGACACGCGGAGACTTAGTATGAAGATCGACGTCAGTATACT
The DNA here is from genome assembly GCA_032173925.1 of Heritiera fomes. Classification (NCBI taxonomy): domain Eukaryota; kingdom Viridiplantae; phylum Streptophyta; class Magnoliopsida; order Malvales; family Malvaceae; genus Heritiera; species Heritiera fomes. Next base: position 6,923,500 of record JAPDPM010000022.1, on the reverse strand, counting down.
TTTATTGTTGTTTTGTGCAACAACAATTGGCGCCGTCTGTGGGAAGCGTGTAAAAAGCCAACCAAGATTTTCTAAGATGGTGAGAACGAGATCAACAAATGCTAGGACCGGGAGTGAGGAAAACTCCGTGAGTTCCCCTGAACAACAGATCCGTCAGAGGAACCAGGTGAACAGGGATGAAGAAAGAATTACAGTGTCGGCGGCAGAATTCGAAGCTCTGAGGCGACAGAGCGAAGAGACTTCCCAGGCGCTGAGAGCCATGGTGGATTTGTTCCAAGGGATTCTCCCGACATTGAATCTGCCGCCTGCCGTACAGAACTTGGTAGGAGTAGCAAATCAAGGGGTCCGGCCGCAGGCGTTTGGGCGACAGGAGGATGATGCAGCGACAGGACCCTATCGCCGGGAAGAGGCTCCCCCCGAGGAAGAGAATGATATTCAAAGGGCTGCGACAGGCGGACAGGGGAATATGAGGCCCGTCGCCGGAACCCAGAGAGAAACGGAAGTTGCGACAGGCCTAGACCCTGCGACAGGCGTTAGGCGACAGGCCCCACATATAGGGCGGCAGGTGTCTGGGCGACAGGAGGGCGACAGGGCGACAGTGTCTACCGCCCACTATCATGACTTGTCGAATTTGGATGCTACTAATGTAGACCATGGTATTGGAGGTGCTGGAAAGAACGGTGCTAGAGATCAAAGCACTTGGGTTGCCGATTCGGAGTTTGACCCCACTTGGTGCACACAGATGGTACGAACAAACACACCTCAAGCAAAGGGCAAGGAAGTAGTTGAAGACATACCGGACTCGTCTCATGCTAGAAGTTATCTCGCTCCTCCGATGGACATGAAAAAAATGATAGAACAAGTGCTGGAAGAAAAGAAATTAGTGTCTGCAGAAGAGAGCCAGAGGAGAAGAGTACCATTCTGCACGGCCATCATGCAAAAACCTCTGCCCCCAAAGTTCAAAATGCCGCAGATGGTCGCATACACCGGAAAGATGGACCCCTACAACCATATGCAAAACTACGAGGCCTTAATGTTGCTGCATGGATGGGAAGACGAAATAATGTGCAGGGCCTTCTCCCTAACTCTGTCCGGACATGCGATGAAGTGGTTTAATAACCTGCCTGAAGGGTCCATAATCTCTTTTGACCAGCTCAGAAGCGAGTTTCTCAAAGCGTTTGCGGTGAACAGTCAGAGAAGGAAGGAACCGACCTACTTGCTTACTATTAAGCAAGGCGCTAAGGAGTCATTGAAAAGTTATGTAGATCGGTTTAGAGATGCTACTTTAGAGGTGCGAGATCTGCAAGTTGGTATAGCCGTAGCAGCCATGCTACAAGGAACAAGGTCTGAGAAGTTGCAAGAATCCCTGTCCCTAGACCAGCCAACTACAATTTCAGATCTGCTTTCCCGTGCACATAAGTATGTAACCCAGGAGGAAGTAATGAAAATGGTAGCAACAGGAGAACCCAAAGAGGGAAGGAAACGAGGAAGAGAGGTCACTGAAGCATCTTCCAGCCAACCGAGAAAGTTTGAAAAACCCCCCGCACTGAAATACACTTCCTACACCCCACTCACTGAATCTCGGGCTTCAGTGTTAGCAGCCATTGAAGGAACAGGTCTTATACAGACTCCGAAGAAGGCGTCAGGTAATCTGGGCCGTGATTTGAGATCGTATTGCGATTACCACTCAACGCATGGGCACACGACCGAAAAATGTAGGGAGTTGATGAATCAGCTAGAAAAACTAGCACGGGAAGGAAAAATAAACCGTTTCGTATGGAGGAGTGATAGAAACAACCAACCCGCGCAGAACCGAGGAAACAACTTCAGAGATAGAAGGGGTGAGAACAGGGGACCTGTGAGACGTAATGAAGGAGAAAGGAGAGGTAATGATGGAAGGGTTGAAAGAAGAAATCGAGAGGAAGATAATGAGCCCACAGGACCAGCTATTAACGTGATATCCGGGGGTGAATCATTAGCTGGTGCATCTTCCTCGTCTCGAAAAACTTATGCCCGACAGGCCCACCAAATTAACTCTGTGATGGAGGAGAAACAAGATGAGGAGCCCATCATTTTTACACCAACCGATAGGGGGGACATAGTGGTTCCCCATGATGACCCGATGGTGATCTCAGCAGTGGTGGCAAAGCATCCGGTGGGTCGAATCTTGGTCGATAATGGGAGTTCGGTGAACTTAATATACTGGAACTGCTTTGAGAAGATGAACATATCGGAGGACAGGTTAAAACCAGTGCCCGCACCCTTATACGGTTTTTCCGGTGAAAAGGTAAAGGTAGCAGGTGCCATTCAGCTACCTGTTACATTGGGGGAAAGCCCAAAAGATGTCATCAGACAAGCATTGTTCATGGTTGTGAGATCAACCTCTACAGCCTACAATATGATCCTCGGACGGCCATTATTAAATGACATGAGGGCAGTGGTCCATCCCTGCTATTTGCTGATGAAGTTTCCTACTCCCCGCGGTGTTGGACAAGTAAGGGGAGATCAAAGGAAAGCCAGAACGTGCAATATCGCGTCTACTACATGTAAGGGAATTCAGAGAAAGGAAACCCTTACGATCGAAGAACCGCCTAAACCAAAACCTGACGAGGAGATGGAGGCGATCCGATTAGATGCAGAAGATGAGAATAAGGTAGTATACGTGGGGAGTCAGTTGCCTGAAAAAATGAAAGAAGAAATCGTCCGATGCTTGAAAGAGAATTGCGACGTGTTCGCATGGACTACAGCCGATATGCCCGGAATTGATCCTGGAATTGTCTGCCATCGGTTGAACGTAATCTCAGGAGCGAGGCCGATAAAACAAAAGAAGAGGAATTTTGCTCCAGAAAGACAACTTGCAATAAATGAAGAAATTTCGAAGTTATTGCAAGCAGGGTTCATCAGAGAAGTCAATTACCCGGAATGGTTGGCTAATGTTGTAATGGTAAAGAAAGCCAACGGGAAATGGAGGATGTGTGTGGACTTCACAGATCTGAATAAAGCTTGCCCAAAGGATTCGTATCCACTACCTCGGATTGACAGGTTGGTAGATGAAACTTGTGGGTACGAATTTCTTAGCTTCTTGGATGCTTTTTCGGGATACCACCAAATTATGATGCATCCCGATGATGAGGAGAAAACTTCATTCATTACCGATAGTGGAACATATTGCTATCGAGTAATGCCATTCGGCCTGAAAAATGCAGGGGCGACCTACCAGCGCATGGTAAATAAGGTGTTCCAAGACTTTTTGGGCAACACCATGGAAGCTTATGTTGACGATATGATCATCAAAAGCCGACAGGGAGAATCTCATGCTGAGAAAATGACAAAAGTGTTCAGGGTGTTGCGGGAATACAAGATGAAGTTGAATCCCAATAAATGCTCATTCGGGGTGAGATCTGGGAAATTCTTAGGATTCATGATTACAAATCGAGGGATAGAGGCTAATCCCGAGAAAGTTCAAGCCATTTTGGACATGAGGCCACCCAACACTGTGCGAGAAGTTCAAAGGCTGACAGGGAGGATAGCGGCCTTGAATCGCTTCTTGTCCAAATCAGCAGAAAGAAGTCTACCATTCTTTAAAGCAATAAAGGCCGGAAAAGACTTCAAGTGGGTAGAAGAATGTAATGACGCCTTTGAAAGACTGAAAGACTACTTGAAAGAATTGCCTCTACTATCTCGGCCACAGCCCGGTGATCATCTCCTCATGTACCTTGGTGTAGGAGAGAAAGCCGTAAGTGCAGTCCTGTTGAGAAAGGAAGGAGACAAGGACTGCCCAATCTATTATGTAAGCAAAGTCCTGCTAGATGCCGAAACAAGATACCCCTTAGTGGAAAGAATAGTTTTGTCCTTGGTGATGGCCACTCGGAAATTACGACCTTACTTTCAAGCTCACTCGGTGACCATCTTAACGGATCAGCCGTTGAGACAAATATTGCAGAAACCAGATCACTCCGGACGTCTGATTAAATGGGCTGTTGAATTAAGTGAGTATGACATACACTTTCAACCTCGCCAAGCTATAAAAGGGCAGGCGTTGGCAGATTTTATCGTAGAATGTACTGGCCGGGAAGTCCGCGATGAAACAGACTTAGTCTGGTGGAAATTGTTTGTGGATGGAGCTCGTAACATGGATGGCAGTGGGGCGGGAATTGTGCTAACTTCACCCGAAGGGGAAACCTATGAGTATTCCCTACGTTTCGACTTTCCGAGTTCGAATAATACAGCCGAGTACGAGGCCTTAATAGCTGGGATGAAACTTGCTGAAAAATTAGGAGTCAGCAACTTAATGGCCCATAGTGACTCACAGTTGGTGGTGAACCAGTTCTCGGGTGAATATGAGGCACGAGAACCCGCTTTGATCCCTTATCTACAAAAGGTGCAATTATTGGCACGATCATTTGAACACTTCAAATTAACTCAGATAAATCGATCAGAAAACATACATGCAGATGCTCTTTCGAAGTTGGCTTCTTCTAGAGGAGTTAAGGGAGGTCTGGTCAAAGTGGAATCTCTCGCTAAGCCTAGTATCGAAGAAGAAGGTGTGTACGATATCGAGAACGGAGATGATTGGAGAGTCCCGATCAAAGACTACATATTGGAGAACACACTTCCAACTAATAGAGACGAAGCTCGAAGGTTGAAATTAAAAAGTGCCAGGTTCACAGTAGTAAATGGGGAACTCTATAAACGAGGGTTCACAATGCCTTTACTGAAATGTCTAGGACCCCAACAAGCTGATTACACCCTAGCTGAGGTCCATGAGGGAATATGCGGGGAACACTTAGGGGCTCGTGCATTGGCTTCAAAAGTATTGCGTGCGGGGTTTTATTGGCCTACATTGAGGAAGGATGCCGCCGAAAAAGTGAAAAAATGCGACAAGTGTCAGAAATTCGCTCCCATAACGACTGCGCCGGTTTCGGCCCTCCAGAACACTCTCCAACCAACTCCATTTGCACAGTGGGGACTGGATATTCTGGGACCTTTTCCCATAGGCTCAGGACAAAGGAAGTACTTACTTGTGGCCACGGATTACTTCACGAAGTGGATAGAGGCTGAGCCTTTGGCCACAATTTCTGAAAAGAAGGTGGAAGCAATGGTGTGGAAAGACATAATTTGTCGATTCGGAATCCCTCGTGTAATAAATGCAGACCATGGGAAGCAGTTCGACTGTGATGCTTTCCGAGATTTCTGTAAAGGCCTGAATATTATCTTGAGAATATCTTCTGTGTCTTACCCACAGGCCAATGGGCAGGCAGAGGTGAGTAATCGAACTATACTGCACGGGTTGAAGACCAGACTAGATAAGGCAAAAGGAGCATGGGCAGATGAGCTCCCAAGTGTCCTATGGGCCTACAGGACGACAAGTAAAGTATCGACAGGGGAAACACCGTTCAATTTGGTGTACGGAACTGAGGCCCTCATTCCGGTGGAAGTTGGAGCTGAGTCACCCAGATTGGTCCCTTACATTGAGGAACTTAATTCCCAGGGACTAAGGGAGAATCTAGATCTGATAAACGAACTGAGAGACAAGGCAAACATGAGGCTGGCTGCTTACCAACAAAGGGTAGCCACTTACTACAATGCACGGGTAAAGAACAGAGAATTACAAGAGGGAGACCTGGTATTAAGAAAGTCGGCAATTACAAACGTCCACAAGGAGGATGGAAAGCTACGCGCCAATTGGGAAGGACCATACAGAATCAGAAGGATGGTCGGACCTAGCACATGCGCTTTGGAGACCTTGCAAGGAAAGAAAATCTCGAAGACTTGGAATGCTAACCATCTTAAGCTGTACTGGCAGTGAACATTGTACTATTTTTCTCTCTTCTCTGGTTATCCATTATTTATATCTTTACTTTTCCATCTGTTGCTTAGTTACTTTACAGATATTATTGTCTTGATTCATAAATAAAAGCCAGCTATTCATTTTCTACATATATCCTCTAATGCAATGTTCGAGAACAGATTGTGTATGGCAGGAATTGAAATGAAGCAGAAGCTGGCAAACCAAAAGTCCCTAAGCGAAAAATGCGCGAGACGGGCAAATCAAAAGTCCCTAAGCGAAAAGTGCGCGAGATGGGCAAACCAAAAGTCCCTAAGCGAAAAATGCGCGAGACGGGCAAAACAAAAGTCCCTAAGCGAAAAATGCGCGAGACGGGCAAATTAAAAGTCCCTAAGCGAAAAGTGCGCGAGATGGGCAAACCAAAAGTCCCTAAGCGAAAAATGCGCGAGACGGGCAAAACAAAAGTCCCTAAGCGAAAAATGCGCGAGACGGGCAAATTAAAAGTCCCTAAGCGAAAAGTGCGCGAGATGGGCAAACCAAAAGTCCCTAAGCGAAAAATGCGCGAGACGGGCAAAACAAAAGTCCCTAAGCGAAAAATGCGCGAGACGGGCAAATTAAAAGTCCCTAAGCGAAAAGTGCGCGAGATGGGCAAACCAAAAGTCCCTAAGCGAAAAATGCGCGAGACGGGCAAAAATAACAAAAAAAAAAAAACACAAACAAAAAAAAAATTCCTAAGCAAAAAAGGCGCAAGACGGGTACAACGCTCGAGGAAAGTTCAACTTTGAACAAAAATAAGCGCTATTTCAAAGTTGAACTCGGGGAGCAACATGATATAAAGGTACGCCTTATGTCGAGAATCAACAATTGATCGATATCTATAATGCTTTAATGGTGTTCTTTAGATTTTGTGATCGATTGATATCTCTAAACGCTTTTACTGTCGCTCTTTGTATGATTATTGAATTCGCGGTGGATTGATATCTATAATGCTTTAAATAAGGATTTTATTATTGACGATTTTATTATTTACGCTTTAATGCTGCTCCATATAGCTTACGATTGCTCAATATATAATCCTGCTCGTTAGAATCTCATGATATAACGACACAACAAGTCACGAAATAAAAGCATTCATAGAAAAAGAGAAAGAGTTACAAAATGAAAACGTTACTTTTCATTCAAAATGAACCTATACATCGGAATTAACAAACAAAACAAAAACTATAAAACTCTAATCTACGGCAATGACCGGATCAGCCGACTGGGAAGGCGCTGCATCGGCGCTAGCATCTCGAGAAGCTTGAGGCTCAAGAACTGGAGGAGTCAAAGAACCAGGATCCCGGGAAGACGAGGGAGCCACCCCGGAAACAGGAATATCACTTGAAAGCCCACTTGAAGGCTCAACCACGGCCGCAGAGTCTGGCACGGGATCAGCGGCAGCAGAATCTGAAATCTGGAGCTCGTCGCTGTCCAGCCCCATCAGTGCCTCTATAGGCTCGGGCTGATCGCCTGTCTCGATAGGCTCAGAGACGTCACACACTGCCAGAGGCTCAGATCGACCAAGTGTCTCGGAAGACTCAGGCATGTGTAGTGGCTGTCGAGGGGGCCACGGACCCTCAAGGTTGTCTAGATTATCTACAGCCCCTTCCGCTAAATAGGCCTCTGGACTTTGTGCGTCGGGCTCATACTTGGTCCAAGAAGGAGCATCGTAGTACTTAGCCTCCTCGGTGAATAGCAATTCAGGAAAAGCCTCATTGGGTCGATTCCTCTCCAACCAAGAGCGAGCCAAATAGAAACCATATTTAATAAACCCCGTCGAGAAAGCCGCTTTCTTGTCAAAACAATGCTGGGACAAGCGGTATTCACGAACGGCCTCAATTCGAGCTTCTCTTTGACGATCTAGCACATTGTGCATCTCCTCAATAGCCTCATCTCGTTGTCTCTCCATGGCTCCCCGGTCATCAACGGCCTTATTATAAGCCTCTTGGTATCCTTGAAGGGAAGACACCTTCGCCTGCTCTTCTCGGAGCTTTCGCTCGAGATCCGCATTTTTTCTTTCAAGATCAGCGCTCCTTTTGTTTAGCTCCTCCACCCTGTTGACATAAGGACGAAGCTGGTTAACCTCGTTTGAAAGCTCCATCCTCTGATCCCGAAGCTCGCGAATCTCTTTATCAGCTTGCTCCCTGAGAGCCCTATGCCGAGCATTGACGGCCGCAATTTGTTGAGCTGACTGATAAGACAAAAAACACAAGTAACTCAACAGATCTTTTAACGAAAAAGTTTAGACGGGGAAATTAGTTACCAAACTCTTACCTTCATAGCAAGATAATCAGAATTATCCTCCGCCTCCGGGATGTTTGTAAACAGCTCAGCCTCGTCACGAGGAAGAATGGTGCTCCAAGCCAAACGAGATGCTATCCCGGCTTCCTCGATGCTGTCGTTATCATTCACTCCGGGATAGGTCTGAAAGTCGTCCCCACTAACGACGACCCCGCTATCAATCACATAACGCCTCACAGTAGGGTCTACCACCTTGGGTAAGACTGGTCTTGTAGGCATCGAGGCTTCAACAATCAGCCTCTTCCTGTATTTTCGCCTTGGCTGGCGGGGAGCCGGCCTACCCTCAGCAATACGAGAGCCACCTTCTTGAGGGACTGGATCACTCCTTTGGGACTCGGAGCTCTCGCGATCGCCTGAACCCCGATCAGGGACAGGAGGCCTCTTCCGTTTGTTTCTCCCGGCCTCTTGTGTAGGGCGGCTGGATTCGCCAGTAGAAGGTGGAGGAGGAGTTGGAGCACGCGCTGACCCAGATGGGGGTCTAACCTGCGACTGAGAAGGAGGTGCCGCTCGAGCGGCAGCATCACTGGCTTCCCTCCTACGCATCAAATCTCGGAAGTTCATGCCTACACAAAATATGAAGAAAGGATTAGCCGACTGAGCTAAACACCACACCAGAAATAAAAAAAAAAGATGGAAAACCTAGAAAACCACCAAAATCCTCTAAGATATCCAGATTCGAATCCAACGGAAAATCAACGAAAGGACTCCCAAAGGCGTTAGCCTGAGCCCACTCAGGGCCATCCCCTGAATAACCACTAGTACCCGCAGCCTCAATGGTCCCGTCCTCCGAATCTGAAGAGGACTCATCTACAAGGCGGCCCACGGGGGTAGGTGCTTCGGCTACTAAGACTGGGGATGACTGACTAGGGCCAGCATCGGATAAACGAGGAGTTGTGGACAGGTTAGACGGGGCAGCAGAAGCTCCAAGAACGGTCCTGCTTACGCCCCAGCCGGCAGCGGCAATGTTCTCCGGGGTTAGAAGAGAGAATAAATTGCGTTCCCCAGTAGAACAGATTCGCTGAATAGACTCGCCAAATTGTTCTCTTAAAATTTCTACTTTGAACCTGTCCGAGCGCTGGGAGTGGTCAGAGGTATCACAGTTCCATCTACAGCGAATCCGTAGGTTACTAGGAACCTCAACAACGATCCACTCGCTCTCAAAACCGCGCAGTTTATTAGGGAGATCCGAAAAAATCTTGTTATTAGGAAACTCGTTGACCGTTAACCGTTGAAAGGAAAACGTTATCAACCCTTTCAACCTACGAACTCTAAAAAAGGCGCTTAAGAGAGGAACCGATGGGATAATACCTAGTTGGTGACACACTATGGAAAACGCTACCAATTGAGCCCACGCATGAGGGTGGAGTTGACACGGGACGATGTCTTTATATCTAAGAAACGCTTCGCCAAACTCCGGAAGAGGGAAGCGAAAACCAAAAGACAAAGAAGCTTTATGGACGGCCACACCATTTCTAACCGAGTTGGGCGTTACCTCCCCTTGCACTGGAAGTCTATAGCCATAACCCGAGGGAAGAGGGAAACGCACCCTAATATCCTCTAAGTCGGCACTTGTCAAAGAGCACAGAACGCCACCTTTCACCAGCGTTTTACCTTGACGTTGTGAAGACATGGTGAAAGGAATAACTAAAGGCGACAGACCTAAAGGCGACAGACCTAACGGCGACAGACCTAATGGCGGCAGACCTAAAGGCGGCAGACCTAACGGCGACAGACCTAAAGGGCGACAGACGTACCAAGCGGGAGACCTGCGGGAGACCAAAAACTATTAAATTAATTCGGCGACAGATGTACTTACTGTCACGATGTAAGCGAAAGACTCCGGGTGAGAGCTAAAAGACTATTCGGCGACAGACTCTTTTCGCTAGAGAGTAGAAAAATGGGCGACAGGTGGCTGCTCAGAGGTTTCTCATGCACCCTCTCGTCCGGTTCCAAGGGTTTATATAGCCGCGACAGGGAATGCCAAAAGCCGCGACAGAGAAGGCTAAACGTCGCGCCAGATCACACCTGTCGCAGAACAGAGCTCTTGTCACCTGCAAAAAATACAAGAAATTACAAACAACAAAGAGAACTATTCAGGGTGGGCTAAGGCCCAAAGACACATATTTATACTCTCTTGATGGCATAAATGCAACAAGAGAGTGGGGAGCACTTGATATGACAAAGTTTATCTATATTGGGCCAAGCCCAATGTTGTCAGAAACCTCCACGTGGCAGAAAACCACCGGGCCACGTGGCCTTCGGCGACAGAAGGGAAAGTCGCGAGACACCTGTCGCTGGCGACAGACGTAAAAGTCTATCGCCTATAGTCGAATGTCGACACGTGGCACGAACCAGTCGTTTGCGACAGGTTCCATAGCCTATCGCTTCTAGTCGGCACGTGCCACGATCCTGTCGCAGGCGACAGACCCTTGAACCTGTCGCCACCGTTGTGAAAGCGACACGTGGCACGAACACTAACCTGTCGCGGGCGACAGACTCCTTAGCCTGTCGCCACAGTTGTGAACGCGACACGTGGCTCGGCGACAGACCCCTGGCGCCACAAACGTGCCGGATGGTTTAATCTATCGCTGACGGTAGACCTCGGACTCTTCTGGATCCTAAAGAGCTTGTGTTGTATTGGGACACAAATTCTTAACAGAATACAAACTTATCCTCCTGTAATATTGGCCTATAAATAGGCCCCAGGTATGATTTTACTCTCTAATTTTGGACGACTGGCTTTTACGCTTCTCAAGATTGAAGAATTTTCTACTGACTTAAGCATCGGAGTGTCTACGCAGGGAACCACCCCTGCGTCTCTCTGACTTTTATTGTTTTTACAGAAGCTTCTTAGAGACACGCAGAGACTTAGTACGAAGATCGACGTCAGTATACTTTTATTGTTGTTTTGTGCAACAACAATATTGAAAGTATTTATTATTAAATCATAAAAAGTATTATTTATTTACATTTATTATTAAAATAGAGACATAAATACATTTGTTAATAAATATAAAAATAATATATTTTAAATTAAAAAAATTTAAGAAATAATTAAAATATGCATATTGTTAAAATAATATTTACTATAATAAAAATACTAAAATAAAAAATATAATTTATTCTATTAATATTTATTATTTATTATTAAACAATAATATAATACTATATGTTATTGAAATTTTAAATATATTTATATTTAATGAAATACCATATAAAATGTTTAAAATCAATATATTAAAAGAACTTTAATGTTAATATTTTAACATATTAAATTATTAATTAAATTTTTTATTAATATAAGGAAAAATTACATAAATATATCTTGTGATTAAGGGCGGACTAAATACAGCCCATGATATTTAAAATTTAATACTTAACCACCTTAAGATTTATTTGCGTATCACTTTACCTTATTTTTATTTTTTATTTTATTTCATCCTCTTCAATATTTTAAGAATTTTCTTTCCCTAAAACCTAGAATCCAAGGATTAGCAATTGTGCCGGTCGCCAGTGACTGCTGTCGACTTCCACTCATAAGAAACGTTTGGCTTTCAAAATACATCAAAATTTTCATCATTTTCTCATCTTTCTACTTCTTAGGTTAGTTTTATTTGAAAAACTTCAAAATTTTCTAGATCTACACTCAAAGTTGTAACCTTCAACTTCCAAAAATGCTAATTTCGTCGCTTAAAAACCGAGCCTCTTCCGACTTCCAATATGTTGTTCTATTCTTTATAGCTTGCATTTTCTCCAAATTTCAAGCCCCAAAAACCATATGTAGAGCACAAAATGAAAACTAAAAAAAATTCCTTTACCATTTTTCTCTTTTTTTTTATTTTTTTAGTTTTTTTATTTATTTAATGCTTTTTATAGTGCTTGTTTCCTAAAGATTTTTAGATTTTTTTGGTAACATTTTTCTGAGTTTAGAGAGAGAAAGAAGTTTTATGGTTTTAAAGGAGAAAAAAAAACTATTGAAGAAGACAACAAAAGAAAAATAAATAAAAAAATTAAAGATGACGAAAAATGTAAAGGTTTGCGGCAAAGTGAAACTGAAATAAATTTCAAGGTAGTTAAGTGTAGCTTTTAAACATAGTGGGTCACATTTAGTTCGTCCCTAACCATAAAGTATTTTTATATAGTTTACCCTTAATATAATAATATCTTTGGTAAGGTCAAATTAAATTGAAGCCTAAAAATTTCACGATTAATGTCCAACTTGAGCAAAATTATACTCGCAATAATAAATAACTCCACACATAGACAACTCTTTTTTGAAAATTATCTCCTCCCTTTCAAAAGTATAGAACAATTTCAGAAAAATGTCCTTATTTTTCTTCGATTAAGAAGTCATATTTTATTGATAAATTAATTTTCTGTCAAATAAATACTAGAAAATGTAAAAATTATTTTTTGCGGGTAATTTTCTGCAAAACCAAATAAAGCCTAAAATGTGAAGAGGAAATTTTTTTTTACAACTTTGGCATCCGGTTCGCAATGACATATTATATTATTGACTTGTCATGTCGCGTGGTAATTTTGTTTACGTGGCACTATTAACAACTTCATCCTCTCATTAAAACGTGACAAAATGACTCGAAATAAAAGAATAAAATTAAAATCGATCATCATTAAAAGTCAATGAAATATGCGTTCGTTTCACATGAACATCTACATAACATAAATCTCAATCTAAAACATCAAGCTTTATAACACTTTATTTCTTACGTGGACATCCAAGTGTTGATCCACTGATTTTTCTCCGTATAAACATATCCATAGGCACTTATATTGCAGAGTCTGAAAAATTTTAATAACGGTTTATAAAATGTATGAAATTGAAATATTTTAAAAATTATGAATTCAAAAATTAATTAAATTTTAAATATTGAATGAAAATAAAATTCTATACAAATAACTTACATGTCGGAAAATTTAGTCGAGACGATGATGATGATGAGATGCACTTAACTATTGCCATTTTGGACAAAAGGTTTGGCTTTTTTTTTTGGGTTCATAAGAGATATAAAGGGAATAGAGAATCGAACTTTGAACCTAAATACTCTTAAAGAAGGGTAACAACTACTAGATCAAGTATTGATTGTTGGTTAGGCTTGGTCCTAAACTCCTAATGATAAATAAATACAAAGACTCGATTTTTGACAAGGGTTTTACATTGAGATGAGAGCATCTTTGAATAGTTTAAGCAGTTCGTGTATAAAATTACTATTTATGTCATGTAAAATTTTATATGTCGTGTGAATTACTAAAATTTCGATTAAAATTTATGTCGCATGTCAATCATAAAACTTATATTTTAGTTTTTATCATATTCATATACAATTTTTTATTAACTTTTAGCTTGTATTTCATTCTTATCTTTTATTAATGTCGTTTTTGTATCGTACAATCGTGTCATGTCTAAATTTACCAAATTATCTATGCCTAACCCTTCAATTTCCCACCTTCTCTTCTTCCTCGCCTTTAATTGTCACAAGAATTTACTTCAAGCGATACAATTGCCCACACGCCATTTGTCGCTTACCTAACTTGCTTAGCAAAAAACATACCACTTAGATAAGCAACTGTAATGAATCCCTAGAAAGCCTCTCTTTGCCATGCCAAAGGTGGGTTCAGCTGCCATGTGCTAAGCAAACTTGCCAGTGCAAAGTTCGGCCAAGGGTTTCTTTGTGGCACTGACGTTTCGTCTTGAGAATGACAAGCTAGCTTATATAACTAAAACGTGCTTAAAAAGGGCTTTGGTTGTAGAATTGGAAGGTAGTGTGGAAAATTTCCTTGTCAGCGTCACATCTTGTTCGTCTCATTCCGGAAAGCACATGCTAAGGGCTAAAGCGATGGGGTTTGGGGGCAGTTTTCTCTGTTACATCGAATATAATACAGCGTTACGTGGTCGATCATGAAGTCTGCATAGTGCCAAAGCAGAAAAGAGAAAAGGTAGTAAAAGGGGTGAGTAGGAGAATGAAGCTTCAAGAACTTGGCCTTGTGTAATTTTCGTTTTCGTTTTTTAGAAGCATAAGAAAAATAACTACTTGAGAGGGAATGGTTAGGTCCATTATCAAGTAGCTTTTTGTACCCTTACTTTTCATAAATTGTATGGTAAGGTGTTTTCAAAGCTACAAATTGTAAGTGTAATGTTTAGATGAGAATGACTTGGTTAAACAAGTTTACAAACTTGTTCTACATGTTACTTTCCTCGATTTGAGACTTTGATATTAAATTCAATGACATCATGTTCAGGGTTTATGATTTTTGACTACCTTGATTTACTTCTCATCTTAAAATTTGACATACTCAATGATAGAATTAATGCAATAAAATTTGTAATGAAATTATCAAAATAATTCAATTTAAAATAATCATAACAAAATTGAGGAATTTAAACACTTACAATTAAAGGTGAGATTGTTTGCTTGATTCATTGATCAAATACAAAATCACAAATAAAAATAGCACAATCTTTCGAGCTTAAATTTTTTTTAGATTGCAAAACTTATTTTGAGGGAAATTTCTTTTATGCTTAAGCAAAGAATACACTTCTCTTTTTGTCTTCTTCTTCAATATGTATAGCCGAGAGTTGCAGTTACTTTTATATTAAAAGAGAAGGGCAATTGTTAATTATCATCCATTTTCTTGATCACGGCCATGTGCCCTTTTGAATACTAACTGCCTAAGGTAGTTTTCACTTTTATCAAACCTAAAAGCGCCCATGGAAATTTTTAACCGTTGATGCTGAATAGCTACATCCATTATGGGCGGTTCCTATCCACACTCAACAGCTCCCGCTCGCACATAATGGGTGTAATACTCTCATTATCAATTACAAGAGAATGTATTTCTTCTCTTTGCAAAGTTCATACAAGAAAATAGATCGTGTGATCAAAATACTTTATAATCTAAAGAGCTCATTGCTATACAGCTGATAGGTGCACATAGCAGCCAAAAAATGTAAGTAGAATAAGTATGTTGTATCCTAGATCCGTTCAGTGACATTTTTAGTACCCTAGATCCATTTAGTGACATATTAAGTTCCCTATGATCCCTCAACTGGCAAATTGTACGATATACTTTTGTATTCACAATTATGTTTAACTATTTAAACATAATTGGTCGACTAATGAATACAATAAAATATGACATGGAAATAGTCTTTGATCTATTTTTCTAGAATCTCTCATTTTCAATTCAACTACTTTTCCAATATGCCTCTTTAGATTTGTTGAACAAAAAGTAAGTCAAATTGGATTACAGATCTTGTCCACTTGGGGTACTATGAAGATGAAAAACTTGAACTTCTTCTTGGACTTCAACTTCTGGAATTGAACTTTGTTGATCACGAACTGTCACGAACTAAATGCAGAGAAAGACTTCAAGGCGTGCTGCTTTGATGCCACTTTCCTTAAGATTTATTTCACCCCCACCAGTTATAGTATGCAACAGGGATTATAGAAATAGCCTCAGGATACAATGAAGTCAACTTGTTTAATATTACCTTGCACTTGTAATATTAAACCACTAAACACTTTAGACAAATACAAAAGTATTATGTCTTAGCCAAAGTTTTCTGCAGCAAACAATGTCTAAGAGACTTGTTTTCTATTTTGAGATTGGGAGAGGAAAAAGAATTCAGAATATTTTTGTTATATTTTTTCTGTTGTTCTTTTCTATATTCTTGAATGAACATTGTCATCTCTTTTATAGAGATAATTTCAAGATATGTGATCTTTGGTTTGAATGATACAACCTTTCAATTGTGTTGTTTCATTTAAACAAACACATCATTCAGATTGTTCACAACCTCTCAAATTCAATGGTTATGTCTTTTAACCATTCTGTATTGAAAGATTACCCTTTGAATGAGGTTGCACCTATTCAAAGAAAACTAGTCGTTACAATTCATTTTGCACTAGAGCAGTTGATTGCCTTTGGATTTTCAGGCAAGGAAGTCGGATGCCCGAAAATAGCATCCGAATGCCCTAGTGTATTTTTGAAACAGTATGCAACTTCCAGGAGGGCAGTCGACTGCCTTAAAGTAACTTAAAATCCGAGGTATTCTCATTGTATAGGCAGTTGATTGTCCTATTTGGGCAGTTGACTGCCATTCCGGGGCATCCGACTGCCCTCCAAGGGCATCCGACTGCCCAAGTGCATTTTTCGGACAGAATACTTACTGCGCAAGAGCAGTTGACTGCCCTGTAAAATTAGTAAAAATCATTTTACCATGATTTTACTTCACCCGGAGTCATACCAAACACTAGTTTTACTTGTACATTGATTAAACAACATTTTAATCAATCTTTTCACTTTATATTTTGAAATTTTCTAACAAGATTAAATCATTCATAATCATTGGTAACATTCGAAGATAGCTAACATTGGATTGAAACTTAAAAAAAAAGAGTAAAAAGTCATAAGGGTACTAATTTGAAATCTTTTTAACCTCATTGGTCTCACACAACTTAGAAATAAAAATCAATTCTTCTATTACTTTTATTGGTCGAATTGATTGATTTTTAACCTCATTACTCTCTTTTTGAGATCCTTTTAACCTCATTACTCTTTTTTTTCCATGGAGCGCATGTTTTTATCATAATTCCAACATCATAGAAGTAATAGTTCAAATATATTCAGTATTTAACTTGAGTCCACAACTTTACTCTCTTTAAAATACAATAATAAGACTTCCACCTAGCATTCAAAGACTAATAAAGTGAATATTAGGATCAATACTTTCGGTCACAAATCTCATTATCATATGACCTCCTTTGGTTAAAGATGCAAGACAAATTAGTAAAGTTTTTCATAGATGCATTTTCATGCACACTTTGAGGGAAGGAAACCAAGCTTCACATGCATTAGCCAAAGAAGAATGCTATGGGCAATTACTTTGACAGTCATATTTAACACTTTCAATTTTATTGGACCATGTCACTTCTTAATTTTAAGTAAAGACTGGTTACCCATGTGAAGGTTGAAAAGCTGAAGTATGTGGATGTTAAAAAATACATTCTAAGTAACCTGTAATAGTAGGTAATAGGTTTTCACATAAAATTAAGAAGTGACATAGCCTAATAAAATTGAGAATAAATATAACTGTAAAAATAACTATCCTTAGCATTACTCATTAGCCAAATATGGATTGGATTGTTCTTTAGATCACTATTGGATCCAAGATTATCCTGCGATAATCCAATCTGTTTTTGCTATTGATCTCATTCCCTTAAATGAATGAATGAATTTGTTTGTTTGCTTCAAAAAAAATTTATTTCTTTATCATATTTCCTAACTAATAAGCAATAAAAGCAGAATTACAGGCAAATTCTTGGCAAAAACTTAAAAATTAATACGCTAAAATGTTAGTTTTGTGGGAATAGAGATATAATCAAGCCAAGTCAAGACGATATAAAATTAAACTTGAGCTCAACTCGATTCAGAAACTCAAAATTTGGTTTGAGCTTGATTGAATTTAATTTTAAAGTTTGAACTCTTCTTGACAGAATATTGGAGTTGTTAATTTGAGTTTGGCTCAATAAACTTGATATATTATTTTTAAACTATATATTTATGTGGGTAAAATGATAAAAATTTATAATAAAATATTTTAAAAAAAATTAAAAAAATCAATTAAATTCACTAGCCGTTCAAATTTAATATTAAGATATTTAAACTTAATTTGAGTTAATACTTAAATATATTAAGCTTGAGTTCAATTCAAAAATAAATTACTCAAATTTAAAAAATTATCGAGATCAACTCAAATATTTTTAACTTGATTACACCCAAATGTACGGCGATACAGTTTACAGTGTTTACAGTGTTTCGTGCTTGAATCACATCCGAATGCACATGATCCAGTTGGCCCAAGTGGCAGTGATAGTTGTTCAAAAAGTTACGTTGAGAGTTTGGTTGGTGAGCCCATTTCTCTGTGTGAGCATGGCTGTTTCTTCCTGGAGCTGCTGAGAATTCAGGCTTTGGGACGTGTCTCATGTCCTTGAGGACCCCCAACAATAGAGCCGAATGACTTATTTCTTAATTGACTAGAGAAGCAATAGGCTCCAGTCCTCGGGCCTGAATAAATTATTTCAGACCTGTCAAAAGTGCTCGATGACCACAGTCCCTCAACACAAGCAATAATATAATCCATTCAGCTACAAAAGGCTGAAATTGGCTTTGAATTGTGAAACAATAGAAGCTTAAACCAAGTCTTACCCCAATCTGAAGTATGAATAATGAGTGTTCAAAAGATTTATGCTACAGCTTTCTCTGTATGCTTAGATTGCCATTCACACGGATGTTACAGTTTTGTTGGAGGACTACCGACAATGTTGCATGTTTTGCGGACTTCTTCTAAGCTTGCAAGTCAAAATAAGAACATGTATGGAATTGGCTTCATCTCCTATGGCCCTCTGCAGGGACAATCATCGTCAGAAAAATTAATGTTGAATAGCAGGACATAGCCGTATGCTCAGACTCAGAAGTAAATGTGAAACGAAAGCGTTGCAGGAGGAACATGGGGACTCCTTTCTGGTTTGAGAGACTACTCAGTTTCAACCATAGTATTCCACGTTTCTGTCCCTACTGGGGTTCTGAAATCAAAGCAGTTTTCATTTTTTTTATTTTTAATTTTTGTTCGTATTACAATTTAAAATTAATTAAATTAATTTTATTCAAGTATAAAGTGATAAATGTTAAAATCTTTCAAACAATAACGATTTTAGAATTCAAACTATACTCAAATGTCAAAAAAGAAACCCACTCTCACTTTTTTCAACTATGATATAAAATTAATCTTATTCGAACATAAAAGAATAAATGATAAAATTTTTCCAACAATAAAAATTTTAAAAATCAAACAGTTTTCAAATGCACAAAACAAATGCATGCAAGAGAAACCTACTTCTATTTCTTTCAACTATTTCTTGGTTAAGCACCTTCTATTCTCCAGCAATTGGAATTATTCACTTTTAGCTAGCAATTGCTTGGTAACTTTGTAATTACAACTTTTTCATTCTTATCACTTTTCATCTTTTCTACCAATCAAAAATCTTAAACAAGGTTTTCAGAATTCCTTAGGCTTCTTTAATACCAGAAAGCAAGATATGAGAAACTGATCAGGAGTTTTAGGCAATGTCTTAAAATCAGCCAGGAAACCATAGGAAGTTCAAGAAATTTAGAGAGAATTAGCACAACATAGGAAACAAAATGAAGATGGCACATGGGAACACGAGCTGCTAATGGTATCTGTATTTCTAAACCAAAACAAGCTACTACATTACAAGAAGTATGTCTTACAGGCTAGACCACTTAAAAAGGGTCGTTTCTACAACTCAAATTAAGCCAAATATCCTACTGATTTCTTCTTATCAAGAGCAATGTACAAGCTACAAATAGGACAACACTGCTTTAGGTTTCCCAAAATTTTTCTGTACTAGATATGCTTTAACTTCCAAAATCCGAAGTGTTCTATGTCACCACTTCTCAATCTGCTCTTTGTACAGTTGTTTTAAACAAGAGGACATGCAACTTTTGATCCATTGAGAAATATAGAAACCCACCACTCGAGTGTGTAACAAAAGACCCAAAACTCGTCCCCACAATACAATGCCATGCCGGTCCATAGACACCATCAAACTCCTGCAGACCCAACGCCGAACAGTCCATCAATTATGTCAATGGAAAACTCAAATACACAGATCATAGTTCATAGGATCAACAAGAAATATCATAAACAATAATGGCAAAGGCAGAAGTCGTTTCCTTTTTACTACTTGGGTATAGTTAAAATTTTTTTAAGTAATTACTATTAGTTTACCTTCTTGATAGTGAGTGCAAGGGTCTTGGAAGTGAACTTTTCAAGGCTATCATGAGTCTTTCTTGCGCAATCAACAGCATGGATCTGCATAAACGGTGGCATATCAACTGAAACAATTTTGACACCACAATTCGCAAGAATATCAGCCAACTCTACTTGAGAACCACAAAGAGATCTCCTTCTGCTTAGTGAAGCTGAAGCCTTCTTCATATCATGATTCCCTTCATGCAGATTCTTCACCTCTTTCTCCTTCCCAGTCAAAGCTATTTTCTTGCTATCAAGCACTGATCTTTGATGATGATCTTTCTTTTTATCCAAATCCTTTGATGCTTTCCTGACCTTCTCTTTCAATGATTCTTTAGCCGTTTTATGGGGAAGGTAGTCTGCTTTGATAAGAGAAAACCTGGAGGAATCAGCATCGGCAGAAACTGTCATGGCTTTGGCTTGTAAATGAATGTCTCTACTAGCTGGAGGGTGGTTATGTAGGTTGCTGATAGGTTTTTGGGGTGTATGGGTTTTGTTATTAAGGTTCAATCTTGAGAAGCGATTGGTCATGAAAAAGGGCTTCTTGGAAGGTATTACTGGATCTGAGTTTTGGGTTGTTGGAAGGGCGGTTTTGGTGGTGGTAGGCAGCTTTCTTATGGTGGGATCTATGGGATGGGAGGTTGGGTTAGGTGCTGGTGCTGCTAAGTTGCGCCCGTGGGTGGTTCGGTGAGCCATGTTATCTAATTGGTGGCGCTGTTGGGAGAGGAGAGGAGGATAGAAGGGGATGTTTCTCACTGCTGGGGCTGTTTGTACTGGGAGTTGTGTTTTTTAGGGGTCAAGCCAGGGGCTTGGGGTGGGTTCACTGGATTAGGACACCTCGCACATGTGTGAAGACTGAAGAGCTACGGCTGCTTTCTAATCTTCTAACATGCGCCAGTGGTGGAGGAGGAGATGACGAATTGTGATTGTGTTGACCGTTGACTTGATCTATTCCTTTGTGGAAAATCGGTGGCTGCTTGAGCTTCAGAGTGGCAATGCAAGTTTGGGTTGGGACCCTCTGCGCTTTCAGCCGAGCTTCGATCCTGCCTCAACGTAATGGTAACAAAGAAAAGGAAAATGATATGACCCATGATCATGATCAGTAACTTGTTTGCCGTGAGATTTTAAGAAGCATATACAATCCGTGTTCATGATAAAATCATGTTTGTATAATATAAAATAATATGATAATTTATCAAATTTATACATAATTTTTATTAGATTTTAATTGGTATCAAATTAGTATTTTTTTAATCCGAATTATTTTTATAACTTATCTAAAATTGTTCGGTCGAACGATAATAAAAATCACGCTAGGAAATGCTGGATCAAATCAACACATTTTCATACCAGTACTTAAAAAATAAAGATAAAAAGATTCCGACTGAGAAAATCCTGATCCTTGTGGAATGGGACGACCCAAACGACTAAGCATAACGATTTAATGATAAAACTGAAATCCGATATTCCAAGAGGCCGGTCTGGAAATGTTAGCCAGGTGTGTCATTCAATGATGCGAAGCAAATGCAAACAAGGAAAGTATAAGCAGTCAGAAGAAACAAAACCTAATGAACAAAAAAAAAAAGAATCAAAACCTGTTGCTTTCTCTTAAACTAGATAATATATTGTTACAAAGAACGTTACCCTTCACCCGTCATTTTGCTGGCCCAAATCCCTACACCTACCACTTCCAGGAAGTCATCAGAAAAAATATCATATAAAGAATTAATAGTTGACTGTTGTCAGATCAACATGGAAGATCTTGCATTTTACAAATAGATTATAGAACCATGGATTCCACTACGCTTCACTTACTTTCACAAATTCAATTCTCTCCAGGCCTAATAATGAAAGAATTCAAAACAAAAAACTACAGCTTCAGTACATGGCAATCTTCCACGTTCTAAAAATTTACAGTTCCCAGCAGAGCAAGACATGTACAAGTAGCATCTTGGCAGTGTTAAAAGGAAGATAGAAGATGGAATCCCCTTGGACTGAACTTGATATTCTGATATGAAATTGGGAACCAACATAATCATTTTGCTTAGGCTGGAAGAACCAAAAAGGACTTGAATATTGCTACGCTTACATTATGCACATTAGAGGCTCAAGTCAAATTAAAAGTTCAACCAGCTATATATTCTAATTCCATGGGCTTGGCTGCCGAGCCTCTCTGAAAACTGATGTGCCTCCAGATGCTGCAGGGGAAGGAGATGATGCAACAAAATTTGTTCCTGACAAAGATACAGTGGGAGGATTCCCAGGATGACCTTGATTTCCTGTAGGCGCAAAGCGTGATGGGCTACCTGTGACCATCATGCTTGCTCGTGAGGAGTGGGGAACCTACACATAAGAGCAATAACTGAATACCATTAGCATACCTAACTATATATGCCATCAATCAAACTTCACAGAAACCCAAATTTGGCTTTAAAAATTTTGCAAACTAATATGAAGTTTACGAATCAGCTCATATACCAGGACTCAACATAATTCAATATAGTACACCTGAATGAATATCAACCAGGCAAATAACATATTTTCTTGAATGTCAACTCTAAACAATGTGATCATTTGGTAGTAATAAAAAATATTTTATTTCTGTAAAGTAGGCATATAAATAACTGAAAGAGAACATCTTGCAGTTGATGCTTATTATTTTTTCCACCTACATGGCGCATTGATTTCCTCAAAGCACAAAAAGGTAACAATACTATAGCATCTGTTGTTTTCTTAATTTAAAAAAGCACGAGGAAAAACTCTAGGCTACAGAAAGAGACTCTTATTATCTAGCTTTGACTAGTTGAGGGTGATTAATCTCAACAATTAAAAGCAGCTTGTTTAGTTGTTACAAGAACGAAGACTAATTAGTTGATATCATTTTTCCACAATTGGTACTGATAATTTCGCCTCTAAAAAGCCTCCATAAAACAACTTAGAAGGATCTCACTTTACAAGGAAGAAAGGTCATATATTTGCTCCCAAAAGCCTTTCATATGCTTCACTGAAAGAGTAACCATAGAGATTTTCTGTAATTAATGCTCATCCCATCAAATAGAAAACTCCATCCAAGAGGCTTTTTGTGTGAAGCAGCAAGCATTGACGACAAACCATGAAAAAAGAAACAAGTGAAGGAAATGTGAATGCTAAATGAAATGAAACACTAGGTATGATAAGATAGCCAGTTAAATGGTGCATGAATTCACCTAGTTGAAAATTACACTGCTATAACATTAACTAATGAAGATTGAGAGATATTCCAGAGATACTAAGAATCAACTGTCAGGCTGTGGTCAGCATGGATTAGAGACACCAGAGCTTAAGAGTAGTCTTACACTAATCTAAAAGTGTCTATCCAAAGCAAATCTAGAGCATTTTTCAAAACAGCAAATCATGGGAGCAAAGGCAGGAGTGATTCATAAGAGGAGAAATATGATTTGGGGTAAATTTTAGGTGCAGATCTTGAACCAAAATGCACATTTGCATACAGTTAAGAGAGGAGAGAGATCTAAATGCACATTCATGTAAACTTTAGGTTCCTAACTCAGGCCACCCGCTTTGATATTACAAGAGAATGATGTCGAAAAAAGAATCTATGAACATTCATGTATCAATGCTTTATTACAAACAAAAATAAATTTAGTATATTACCACGTTTTGTTGGAAGTAGGTAGCTCTTCTTAGAGGAGATTCTGAAGATGGTGATGTACTGCTCATGCGAAACACATGACGGGAATGAAAGTTAAGGATTGAAACATCGTCAGCTTCGCCTCCTTCATTTTCACCAGCAAGATTAGCCTCTGAGCCCATCCTTGGAGTAACAAGCCTAGTCATTGACCCAGAGTCAGTCGTGGTTTCCACTTGAAGTGGAACAGCTGGACGATTGGCCGTACCCTGTGTGCTATTTCTTCTCTTCAATTCCTCCTCCGTATTCAAGATCTATCAAAAACATCATCGATTAATTTCTGAATTCATTTATCCAAAACACGATCTTTGATTTGAAAGGAATTGGAATTGAAGTTTACCTGCTTCAATACTTGTACTAAATTATGCTTCTTTGCATTCAAAACTTGTAACTTCTCCTTAACATCCCTTATCCTTTTCTCTTTTCCATTCAAACCATTTACTTTTTCGCTTACCTAGCAATCAAAAACAAATAAAGAACAAAAATGTAACTTTTGCGTAAACACAAAAAAGGGAAAAAAATCAGATTAGTTCGAAGTTCCAAATCAACTAATGCTATCCTTTTCTCTACATTCTACACTTAACCATTCACAATTTAAAAATTTAAGCTAACAAAATATCAACTCAAAGAAAAAGAAATCATAACACCTCTACATTTGTTTTAGTCTCCTCAGACGGTTTCTCATCCACTTGCATGTTATCATCTTTCTCAGTCTGCTCATCTTTTGGCTTCATCGAACAATCTCCACCGTCAGATCCTCCAACAACGTCCACCTTGATCTCCGCGG
Organism: Heritiera fomes; assembly: GCA_032173925.1. Lineage (NCBI taxonomy): Eukaryota > Viridiplantae > Streptophyta > Magnoliopsida > Malvales > Malvaceae > Heritiera > Heritiera fomes. Next base: position 6,899,046 of record JAPDPM010000022.1, on the reverse strand, counting down.
GAGGTGGTCCAGTTTCCTCGGGCGGCTTAGACTTCACTTGCACTTCCAATTTGTGCTCAAGAGGAGACCCATTGGGCATGGGAGATTGAGTGGGAGGTTTTAAATCAGGATTAGGGTTGGGGTTAGATGAGGAAGAAGAGGAACGGAGACGAGAAAGAGCTTTGTTGCGACGGTGTAACAGGGATTTGAAATCCGTGAGAGAGATATTGGGAGTGGGCATTAGCCATCGACGAGGCATGTCCGGAGCTCTGTGGAGGTTCCCTCTGTACAAAGAAATCGCCACCATTTTTTTCTCTCTTTCTGCCGTTCCCCTCCGTTTTCTCCGTTTTTGGCTCTGTTTTTCTAGTAACGTTGCGTTATCAACTGACTTCTGGGCAAAATCATAAAGAAAGATTACTGGTGGCCCAGACTATTCAGTTATATCCCAACCCAACAATGGGAGTTTCATGGGCCCCAGCTCTATGCCATTTTGAGAGAGTAATTGGATTAGGCTAGCTCAGCTGGGCCCTCTTTGACACACTCCATGAATTAGTAACGCCAATCAGTTTATTTTAGGAACAATTTGAAAAAAAAGGCATATAATAGAAATATTTAGTTTTTGGTGTCATTGCATAATATCATTATTAAAAAGGAAATGAAACTTCAAATACTAGCAATAAGGAAATGAGAATGGACATTAAACCTTTATTGATATTGTTTAGGAAATGAAAATTTTGTTACTAATTCCGGTGTTAAAACTTTTATCTCTTGTTTTATTTGTTGCTTAGGTGGTGTTGATGCCAAAAGGTTTTTGGGCTTATTGATAATGAATCAACTCTTTTTTCCTTGGATCAACCTACAAAACAGAAAGTGCATCGAGGTTGTTCTCGATGAGACTTGCTCCGATGCTTAAGTCAGTAAAAGTATTCAAGCGTAGAGAGTTCAAGATTTTTTTTTAGCTTATCATGAGACTCCTTTTTATAATAGTCAGATCTCCTTTGACATGATCTCCACACCCTTATTTCATGTGGTTTAGTGGACGAGTAGGTGATTGTGGAGATTGTGGGGAGTTTTCTCATATATTGGTGAAAAGTGGTAGTTTGTGGGTGGTTGTGTCCTATGTTTAGGACTCATGTCACTAGAGCACAAACATAATGCCCCTCCGACGAATGGCGATTACAAAGTAATCGATGTTCCCATAGACCTTTTACTCCTTTCACATTTCTAAAGGTTGGATCTTTTGTCAAGGAGTTAACTAAGATAGCGTCCAAGGTTGTCACTATGGAGGGACTTTAAATTCTGGCACTTAAGGCGAGGAGAAATCCAAGGTCATGGGCGAGCAAGTTCCTAGAAGATTGGCATTAAGGCCACAAGCGAGCAAGTACCCAAAATATTAGCATTAAGGCCTAGGGTGATAAAATGCTTATAATACTGGAGTTAAGACCACATGCAAGGCGTTAAGGCCCAAGGCGAGCAAGTGCCCATAATATTGGTGCTAAGACCACAAACAAGTAAGTACCCAAGATACTGGCGTTAAAGCCTAAGGCAAGCAAGTGTCCAAAATACTGGCACCAAGACATGGAGCGAGCAAATGCCTAAAATACTGTGGTTTAATTTCTGTCTCTCTCTCTCTCTCTCTCTCTCTCTCTCTCTTTTTTGCTAGGCATTTCTAACTAAACTTGCACTAAAGCTGAAAAGAGCCAGATGATGCTTTCTTGTTTCTTCAGTGAGTTAAATGAGAGTTCCTTTGGTGATATCGAATCAACCTGTAAACAAATTCTATGGTAAGTTTCAATTATAAAATTACTAGGTCCCAAGCAACGGGAATACCTGAACCTGCAAAACTCAATAAGATTGATGAGATATCAATATTTTCTTCTCAGAGTAAATTTAAGGGTTTGAAAGAGAGAGAGATTGCAAGAAACAAAATCCGATTTAGAACTATGAGCTTTGATCCGCCAATATCTTGGATGTGCGGTGGTCACATGGTACCTGACCAAAATGCGCAATTGCACATGCATACACAAAGAACACTTTTGACGCACAAACAAGCTTCAGTGCATGCTTTTGCCTAAAGGTTAAGCCAAAATTAAAAGCAGAAGGTGCTTTCCAAATACTCGAATTAAAGAGCAGATTATATCCTCCCATTCCTACTAGAATCTCAAATGAAAAAAAAAAATAAGATGTTATGTCTAGTAGTAACATTGAAATTGAAAGAACACAAGAGATTAAGGCCATAATAAGAGCTCCAGGGGAGTAGAATAAAACAAAGTACAAGTATTTGATTTGCTTAAAATCTACCAGACAAATGCATCATCAGGCATGTTGACTTCTCTTTCTTAATTGTCTTAAATATCTTCTACCATTTTGAAAAAGTTAGGTTCATAAATAGATATCAAGGAAAAAACAAAGAGAAATTGCATAAACAGTTAGAAAAAGAATGAAACTAATTAGAAGGCTCAATAAAAAAAGGCAAGTTGGAAAGTTCTGAAACAGTGATGCAGTCAAGCACACAATCAAGCTCCACGAATATAGCTGCAAAAGGCACGGACTTAAAAGAAAAATGTAAAATAAATTTTAAATTCCATGTGAAAGAATTGTGAACCTATCAAAATTAATAAGCTCCAAGAGAAGTTTAGGAACTCGACATGACTTTTTCTTCAGTTTCCATAGACGATGCCAAAAAGGTTGTTGAGCTTATTGATGGTGGATTAACTCTTTCTTCCTTGGATCAACCTGCAAAACAGAAAGTCCACCGATATTGTTCTTAGTGGGACTTGCTCCGATGCCTAAGTCAGTAAAAGTATTCGAGAGTATTTAGAAAACAAGAGAGTTCAAGAGTCCTCTTTAGCTTACCATGAGACTCTTTTTTATAATGGTTAGATCTCATTGGAAATGATCGTAAGACCTGATTCTACACTACTGTAGACCCTAATTTCATAAAATTGATAATGAAAATTAAATAAATAATGAATATTGATTTCCACTTGGGATGTAAATGGAGCAAATTCTGTGAAACAGATTATGGGCGAGCAAGAGGATGATCGCCAATACATGATGGCGAGTTGATGATGGTTTATCTTCTTGTTTGGCGAAGAGGTGAGTTCGCCATGATTGTTGATTTAGATGATCACCCAAACGGGCGAGGGCTTCTGATCGCCCATATGCATTGAGTAAATTTAAAATGCTCAATGTGATCACCAACCTGGGAAAAATTATAGCTAAGTGGGCGAGTAGAGCAATACGCCATGATCGCTAACAATTTAACAATGGCTGTGATCGCCAAACCCTATGTGATCGCCAAGAAAAAGAAATCATATTGTAATTGCCAAATATTAAGTTGGCATCAAGAAAAAGTGGTGATGCCCAGGTGCAAGCAGAGGTGAGATTGAATAAATGCATAGGCGAGCCTAAGAATGTTGGCGAGATGAAAGATTGACGAACTGAAAACTGAGTTGGCGAGCTAAGGCCTCAAGTTGACTAGGCGAGCTGGAATCAACACTTGTGGACAAAATGAAAATAGATTCAAACCATTTTTCAGCCAAAATTGACTTTGTGAGTCATACGGTTGAAGACAATAAATAAAGAAAAGTTAAAGTCAATAAAGGAATTAGTCTTATTGTTTGAGGAATTAAACAAAGTTAATAGCAGAAGAAAAAGGCGTGTGGAAGGGAGACTTTCACGCCACCTTGAGCTACAGTTTTTCTTCATGCATTAAAGGAATGAAAGACGTGAAATGATGGAAGAAACATGATAAGGGACAGGTGGTAGATTTTGATTTGGAAAGCATGGCTCTATTTATATATATATATATATATATATATATATATGAAGATTGAATGGAAAACCGATGCTGCTGCAAATTCATATTCGGTTCTTTCCATTTCCATACATGCTTGATTTACAAAACTTCACTCTTAAGTTGGCTAAACAAGTAAACCTTCTTGCAAAACTTTCCTCCATTGTTGATGAACTAGAGGAATAAGCAAAGTAAGGCCAACATGAAACAAAAAGTGTTCTGTTCTGGAAGTGCAGTTGATTTAGGTGAGATTTAATGGTTTCTTGAGATTGAATGATATATTTCTATGATTTCAAGCATGAGTATGGTCTTGCTTTTGATTTATTCTTATTAGATCATAGAAATTGAATAAATACATATCTTGAAGTAGATGATGAATAAAATGAAACTGGGTTGAAATTATACTAGGATGATGGAAAAATCATTAAAAGAAACTAGAAAACAATCGAGAATAAATAATGAAAGTAGTGGAAATGGTGTAAAAGTGATAAGAATGGCAACTATGGTGATCACCCATGTTGAATATTAGTGATCGCCAATGGGGCGAGTAGGAAATAAATGAACTCGTCAAGTTATAGTTCTTGCACAAATCGGCGAGATCGCCCAACGCTAGTTTAATTCATGGGCGAGCCCATCTCTAAATGGAAAGCCACGAATGACGAACTCACGTTCATAGGCAATGGCGAGTTGATTGTAGGCGAACTCCCACATATAAGCCAATATGGGATGGTGAGAAGGTTGGGCGAGCTCCCATTTGTAAGCCATTTAATGAATGGCGAGCTCCGTTGGGCGAGCTAGTAAGAACTCTTGTGGGCGAGCTATTTGATTATTAAGTCTCGCAAAGTGTTGGAAATATTGAAAAAGGAAATATTAATAGAATTTTAAAATTATTTTGTAGCAGGGAATTTGGGACTCGGTAAAAGCGATCGAGAAGGCGATCGGAAAGCAAAGCTTCGTAAGACTAGGTAAGGGAGATGTGTGTGAAGTGAATGCATGTCCTGTAGAGTAAATATTATGAAAATATTGATAAATATTTTGTTTTATGGCATGCATTATTTGATAAGTGTTTTGATCTTGAACGAGCTACAAAGCTGACCAATATGTTGTTTTCTGGGCGAATTGGTTAAGGGCGGGCGAGTCAATGTGGGCGAACCCCTTTGTGTTGTTTTGGAACGAGCAACCCTGCTTTAATAAAAGGCGGGCGAGCCTAGTCAGGCGAACCCTTTTATGTTCTTTTGGGCGAGCCACTATGGGCGAGCCAGGTGAACTTTGTTTTGAAAAGCTAAGGTGGCGGGCGAATACTAGTTCACCGCATTGATGACTTGACCATGGGCGAGCCGAATGGGCGAGTTGACCATGGCGAACAGGTTTCAATTTGCATTTTCTCAACGAAAAATAAGCTATTTTTAATATCATTGAAATTAGAAAATATGAAACCTTTTCGGGGGGCGAGTTGACCATGGGAAATGCCATAACAGGCGAACTGGTCGTCGGGCGAGCCATTATGGGCTAGCTCGTGCTTTTGTTTTAAGTGCAATGGTTGGCGGGCGAATACGGATTCACCGCATTGTTAAGTTGACCATGGACGAGCCGGATGGCGAGTTGACCATGGCGAACGGATTTTGATTATATTTTCTTAACGAAAAATGAGCTATTTTAATATTTTTGAAAATAAAAGAAAAATATAAATCCTTTTGGGCGAGTTGACCATGGGCGAACTAGCCATGGCGAGCCAATTTAACCGTGCCTTTCTCACACAGAATTCAGTGAGATTACGGGCTGTTTTTAAAACCTTTTTGGAAAGAAAATCATTTTGAGAAAATGATGAAATTGTGAAATAATTCCATAAAGGTTTTCCATGAGATATAAAGTGATTTTGAGACTTTAGGCCCCTAGTTTCATGCATTATTATGAGTTATGAGGCTGATGGACCCGCTAAGTCATCAGCGGTCTCGAGGTCACCTGGCAAGTGGACCCGAGGACCACCGATAGATTATGGCCATAGATCTATTGTATCCCTGTTGGGATGATTATTCCGTTCTCGCAAGGGGGAGGGGGAACGATGATAGCATGATTTATTTATAGGGTGATGCCTAGTCTCAACTTGTTGATTTCTGTTTACTGAGAGAATTTGTTGAATCCTAATTTCTGTTTAATTACATGATATTATAAACTGTTGAGCAAATGATTTAAATGGTGTATTGAGAATACTGTTTTCCTAATTGATATGATTTTAAGAAAATCAAATATTTTGTGGTATATAGTTTTGGTGTTATAAAGCAGCATATGTCTCCTTTACTGAGCGCGTAGTTCGCTCACCCCTTTGTTTTAAACTCCACAGATAAAAGACACGGAGTTAAAGAATTAGCTTCCAGATGGATATAGCTACGTATAAAGCGCTAAGGCACATTATGTTAAACTTGATAGGTACAGTCTCTTCTCTTTTATATTTCAGACATAGGCATACAGTACTACTTTGGTGAAACAAAGATAATAAGGGATGTCAGATGTAAGGAATTGTAACATCCCAAATCCAAAGTATAACATAATATTTACTTTTCTTTTACACTTATTTACCGGTTGGGCTGTCTGTGATGCTTAACAACTCTCACACTTTAATAAGAAGTAGTACTCTTATTTCTTTTACTAATATAGAAATATGAATTATTAAATTCTTTCCTTAAGATGTATATACATTCTCTTCTATTAAAAGTAGTACTATACAATTTTACTGAATATATAAAAGAAATACAACATACCTTCGATATCGAATCTCTGGAAGGTAATTCTCTTAGTCCTGACTCAACAAATCTGTGGAGTGGAAAATAAGGAGTGAGCGACAACGTGCTCAGTAAGGAAGGTGTATGGTGCTTTATAAATATAAAAACTATATCCCCAAAACCACATAATTATCCTAACGATCAAACCCATTAGGAAAACAATTAATGTAGTTAACATTAAACAGGATGCAATAGATCCTTTCAGTAAATAGAAATCATATAATTGAGACTAGGCAACAATTTAATCATGCTCTCATTGTTCCCTCAGGAACACAAGTCGTCCGCTTTTGGGGTGCACCCGTAGGCCATCGCCCCTTACGGCTATCTCAACTAGATCTATGACCATAATCTATAGGTGGTCCTTAGGTCCACTTGCCAAGTGACCTTGAGACCGCTGAAAACTTGGCGGGTCCATCAGCCTTGTGACGCCTTGGAGTGCATTCGTGGGTCTATTGACCCGAGCTATCACCCCAAGTGGGTAACGCAATTTATATGAATTGAAATGCATGAACGCAGGGCCTAAAGTCTCAAAATCAAGTTATATCTCATGAAAACCCTTATGAAATTATCTCAATCCATATGATCATTTTCTCAAAATGATTTGATTTCCAAAAAGGTTAGGCTTTCTGTTTACAAAACACCTTGAAAACAGCAGAAATCTCAACATTTAAAATCTGGTCGCCCATGGTCATCTCGCCCACGGCAACTCGCCCATAACGGTGAACTAGTGTTCGCCCGCCCACTTTTGTTTTTAAAAACAATTAAAATTGGCTCGCCCATAACCAGTTCGCACTCTCTGGCATTGCCATAGTCAGTTCGCCCAAAAGCGACACTTCCCTGGTCACACGCCCATTGAGGTCAACTCGCCCGTCACATTAAAACATATTTTATATTTTCAAAGATATAAAAATTAGTTCATTTTTCGTATGAGAAAATGAACTTTAAACCTGTTCGCCATGGTTAGCTCGCCCATCACGGCCCGCCCATGGTTAACTCGACAAGGCGGCGAAGTAGTGTTCGCCCGCTACTTTAGTCTTTTTAAAACCAAATAAAATGGCTAGCCCTAAGCGGCTCGCCCATTATGGCGTTTCCCATTGTCAACTCGCCAAATGAGGCATTCCCATGGTCAACTCGCCCATTTCATAAAAACCCGGGTCGCTCGCCTAAAAGAACTTAAAAGGGTTTGCCCACATTGGCTTGCCCGGTTTTTATTAAAACAGAGGTCGTCCGCCCCATACAACATTAAAAGGGTTCGCCTACTTTGGCTTGCTCGGATTTCTCTTTAAAACAAGGATACTTGCCCAATATCTCATAAAAAGGTTTCTTCGCCCAAAACATCATAAAAGGTTTGGCTCGCCCGCCCTAACCAGTTCACCCAACAAACAACACAGGGGTCGACTATCTTTGTAGCTCGCCCAAGTCAGAATAGTTCATCAAACCAATGCATGTAAGAAACCAAATTAATTTCTCAATAATTTTCATACAATTTTAACTCCACAGGACATGCATTCACTTCACATACTACTTCCTTACCTGATATTACGAAGCCTTGCTTCGCTTTGCTTCCTGCTCGCCAATAGCAATTCCCAATTCCCAGCTGCAAATAATTTATAAATTCTATTAATATTTCCTTTTCCAATATTTTCAACATTTTGGCGAGACTTAATAATCTACTAGCTCACCCAAAATAGTTCGCCATACTTTAATTGGCTTACATGGGTGAGCTCGCCCCAAGCTTATTCGTGGGAGCTCGCTTACAGTTCAACTCGCTATCTTATATTCGCTTAAATATGGGAGTTTGTCACGCCCCGAACCCGGGACATAACAGACGCCACACACCTGTAAGAAATAATCTCACAAATATGCAAGGCATTTATCATACTAAAATTTAATCCTTTCAAATATCTAAATTGAAATATACCGCAAATGATCAAAAGAAGTTTTACAAAACTTCAACATATTACTTAAAGTCGACAAAGAAATTAAAAGATTCTTAAGTCTCAATCTAATCATAAGCTTAAAAGTCTTGAAATATATCCTAAGCTCCAAAGCGTCACTCCCCAACATTCCCGTAAACATTATCAACATCAAAACCTGTAAGATGTTAAGAAAGGGGGTGAGTACAACCACTTAGTAAGTAACCGATATCCCAACAGTTGGATTAAGCATGCCATAAAAACATTGGGCTAAAATATCAATGAAAAATTCAAAATCAGCATTGGGTAATCTTATATTCAATCATGTAATTTATTCAAATTCATATATTCAGATTAAACTAAACAGAATTTCACAGATATCAAAACAGAGCAAAAGTTTCATAATTCAAAATTTTGAAGTCTCCCGTAACATGCCATGGCCACGCTTAATCCTTGTGGCACAGGTCAGAATCAAAATAGAAACCACAATTAACCCCGGTGGCTCGGGTCAGAGATATCAGAAGCAACTAATAGTTGCACAGAAACAGAACAGAGGGCCACTATTCTCAACCGGTGGTTCGGTTAGAAACTAGTTTCATTTAACAGAATACATGTTGACATGGCCAACATTTAACCCCCATTGGCAGGGTCAGAGCATAGCCATACTAGGAGACAAAACAAAACAAAACTTCAAATTACCCAATGTATAAAGCAGTATTATCAATCTCATAACATATTTCAGACAAAATAAATTTCGTAAATCAACCAAACCAAATCTCGTATTCACAAAACACATAACCTGTAGATATATATTATGACAAATTTCAAAGCAATTTCATATTCCCAAAATATACACCACAAATTTCAAATCTCAAGTCTCAAAGCGATTAAAATCATACTTACATACTTGAACAAATATAGTTCAAAATAAATTCTAATAATTGTATATATTTGCATGCTTAACCCAAATTTAAAATCCATAGGACAAAAATATTTTTTTGTACATACTATACGAAACATATCTCATATTATGGTTAATTTTAAGGATATCAAAACACAGAAGATATATCAAGTTACTTACCTAAACTAGCTAAATTGAAACCAAATCAAAGCCTTAAGATTGCTTGGAACCTATTTTCAAAAATATTTAATATTAGAAAAAAAAATACGCTATCTAATGAAAGTCGATAATTTATACTATATTGACTAAATGACTATAACTCGGAAAACTACAGACTTAGTGTGAGCTACGTCATTTGACGAAAGCTAAAAATCTATATCTCTTTAAAATTTAGATTTTTCACAAATTTTAAATCTCCTATTTTATTTTTTTTTCCTCAAAACTAAATCTCTAACTACACAAAGTAACCATAAAAATTAAAGAAAATCTTTACTCACCTTGATCTTCTTGCACTAACAAAATAGCCTAGCTTAAACCTTTTCCTTCTTGCTTTTGGCGTCCGCTCAACTTCAGCTCTACTCTACTTTTCTTCTCTGTTCATCAACACTTCCCATATAAAATTTTAAATCTTCAATTTGGCGGCTACAAACTCTTCACGCCACACTTTTGCTTCGTTTTCTATTCTTTTCCTTTATTCTGTTTCAACGCCACTCAAAAACCTTTCTTTTCGGCGTCAACCGTTTCTCGCCGCTCACTATACTCTCGCCGCTCACTACTCTTACTGCTCATAAAATGGTTTGTTTCTTATACATATATATATATATATTATATTTTAACCTAACTAAACTACAGCCCATGCCCTTTATTCTTATTGGGCTTCTCTTCATTTGTTTATGTTCTCATTTTGTTTTACTATAGTGGGCCCAGGTATCACATTCTCCCCACCTTAAAAGAATTTGGTCCCCAAATTCAATGCCTATGGACTCAAAGTTTAAAGTTCTATGAAAATTTCTTACTTATCAAAATCACATCCAATGCATTTCATTCCTAGGCTTACCATCTCATGACAACTCTGCTAGTTTATACTTTGATACTAAGAAGCATGTAACAAGATATTTATTAAAGATCATAAGCAATACTCAGAACAAAATCTTTAAGAATAGGAAATCAAACATCAATTCTATAATTTCTCCATGATTAGGATCATTTTCTATAATAGACATGTACTTCAGGCCACCCTCATATCAAAACCACATCAAAATATCAATCACTTGCAGTTAAAACTTAAGATGAATTAACATACTGTATTTTCAAAGTTTAACAATTACAGCATTTTTGAAAGAGGTATACATCATCCCCACCTTAATAGGAGTTTAGTCATTTAAATTTTACCTGTATCTTCGAAAACATGAGGATATTTCTCTTTCATGTTTTCCTCTAGTTCCCAAGTAGCTCCCCGTTCAGTATGATTACTCCATTAAACCTTAACATACGAAATGGTACGCCTTCTAAGCACTTGCTCCTTCCTATCCACAATACGTATAGGATGTTCTTCGTAAGACAAATCTTCTTTAAGTCTCAAAGGAGCTAACTCCACCACATGATTCGAATCTGCCACATACTTCCGTAACATTGAGACGTGGAATACGTTATGCACTCCAGACAATGCAGGTGGAAGTGCCAATCTATAAGCCACATCTCCTATCCTTTCTAGAATTTCAAAAGGACCTATATTGCGAGGACTAAGTTTCCCCCGAATTCCAAATCTCATGACCCCTCTAGTTGGAGAAACTTGTAAAAATACATGATCTCCAACCTCAAACTCCAACTCACGTCTTCTATTATCTACATAACTTTTCTATCTACTTTGAGCCACACGAAGACGTTCTCTAATTAACTGAATTTTCTCAACTGTTTGTTGAATTAGATCTGGACCCAATAATTTCCTTTCACCAACATCATCCCAATAAAGAGGAGACCTACATTTTCTACCATATAAAGCTTCAAATGGAGCCATCTGGATGCTAGCCTGGTAACTATTGTTATAAGCAAACTCCGCCAATGGTAAATGATGATCCCAAGAACCTCCAAAATCCATAACACAAGCCCTCAACATATCTTCCAAGATTTGATTAGTCCTCTCTGACTGACCATCTGTTTGGGGGTGAAAAGTAGTACTAAAACTAAGTTGGGTGCCCATAGCTTTATGCAAGCTCTTCCAAAATTTCGCTACAAATCGAGAATCTCTATCAGAAACTATGGACACTGGAACACCATGAAGTCTCACAATCTACTCAACATACAACTCTGCTAGCTTTTCTAGGGACATTCCTGTACGGATAGCCAAAAAGTGATCAGACTTTGTCAATCTATCAACAATCACCCAAATACCATCATTACCCTTTTGGGTCCTAGGTAAACCAGATATGAAGTCCATAGTGATGTGCTCCCACTTCCATTCTGGAATAGGAAGAGGTTTCAACAATCCTGCTGGCCTCTGATGTTCAGCCTTAACTTGTTGACATGTCAAACACTTAGCCACAAATTGTGCAATCTCTCTCTTCATATTACTCCACCAAAAAGTGTCCTTTAAATCTCTATACATCTTTGTGCTGTCAGGATGGATCGTATAGTTACTGAAATGAGCTTCTTCCATAATATCTCTTTTCAATTCTGAGTCATTCGGAACACAAACTCTGTCACCAAACCTCAAGGATCCATCTTCATGAATTCTAAAATTCGGTTTTAAACCACAATCCACCTCAAGTCTAATGGTTTGGAGTCGAGAATCATTAACTTGAGCATCTTTAATCCTTTGCACCAGGGTAGGCTGCACCTTTAAGTTGGCCAAATAAGCTCCTGAACCTCGTACCCGCACATTAATATCCATTTTTCGAAGGTCCTCAAAAATCTGTCTCTGAGAAGTAATTATTGAAGCCAGATTCCCTACAGATTTTCTACTTAAAGCATCAGCTACCTTATTCGCCTTTCCTGGATGGTAACTAATGGTCAAGTCATAGTCCTTCAATAACTCTAACCATCTCCTCTGCCTCATATTCAGCTCCTTCTGTGTGAAAAGATATTTTAAACTCTTATGGTCAGTAAAAATCTCACAAGACTTACCATACAAATAGTGTCTCCAAATTTTCAATGCGAAGACTACTGCAGCCAACTCCAAATCATGAGTAGGGTAATTTTCCTCAAAAGGTTTCAACTGTCTAGAAGCATAGGCAATCACCTTGTCATTCTGCATAAGAACACAACCTAACCCTTTCTTCGAAGCATCACTATAAATAATAAACCCTTTACCAGTAACAGGTAAGGTAAGGATTGGGGCAGATACCAATCTCCTCTTTAATTCTTCAAAACTTTTCTCACAATCATCTGACCACTCAAATCGAACTCCTTTTCGGACCAACCGGGTCAAAGGCATAGCTATACGAGAAAAGTCCTCTACAAAACGCCTATAGTATCTAGCTTTGCCTAGAAAACTTCGAATCTCAGACACATTATTCGGCCTGTTCCATTCCACTACCGCTTCAACTTTCTTAGGATCAACAGAAATCCCATCCTTAGATACAACATGCCCAAGAAATGCAACACTAGTGAGCCAAAATTCACACTTGCTTAGTTTGGCAAACAAACGTTTTTGCCTCAAAGTCTCTAAAACAATTCTCAAATGTTCTTCATGTTCTTTTACAGTAGCAGAGTATACTAATATATCATCTATGAAAACGACCACAAATTTATCCAAATAAGGTCTAAAAACCCTATTCATTAGATCCATAAAAGCAGCTGGAGCATTTGTCAACCCAAACGACATCACAAGAAACTCATAATGCCCATATCGAGTTCGAAAAGCAGTTTTGGGCACATCCTCAGTTCTAATCTTTAGTTGGTGATACCCAGATCGAAGGTCTATTTTGGAAAATACCTGAGCACCATTTAACTGATCGAATAGGTCATCAATTCTGGGCAATGGATACCTATTCTTCACAGTCACCTTATTCAATTCACGATAGTCAATGCACAACCTCATACTACCATCCTTCTTCTTCACAAACAGTACTGGAGCTCCCCATGGGGATACATTAGGTCTAATGAATCCCTTGTCAAGAAGCTCTTGTAACTGCTCCTTCAATTCTTTCAATTCTGCAGGAGCCATTTTATAAGGAGCCTTAGAGATAGGATTGGTACCCGGAATCAAGTCAATAGAGAAGTCACTTTCTCGATCCGGAGGCAATCCAAGAAGATCATTAGGAAAGACATCAGGAAATTCATTCACAACAGAGATATCCTCTAACACTAACTCCTTAGCTCTAGTATCAGTTACAGCTGCTAAGTACCCTTTACAACCGCTTCTAATCAACCACTTAGCTTGCAAGGCGGAAATAACTTGTAAAGGCGCATAAGCACCACTACCATGAAAACTAAAGAGTGTTTCCCTAGGAATTTCAAAATCCACCCTTTTGTCCCGACAATAAACTTTAGCATAATGAGAAGACAACCAATCCATTCCTAAAATCACATCAAAATCATGCATGTCCAAAATATGTAGATTGGCAAACAAGTCTCTATCCTCAATTCCTAATACACACATTTTGCAAATACGATCAGAAACAAGTTGACCTCTAATAGGAGTGTCTACACATAAATCATATTCCAGAGGCATACTAGACAAACTAGACTTTCGCACAAAAGCATATGAAACAAAAGAATGAGAAGCACCGGTATCAAATAAGACATGAGCATAAATAAAGGCAACTGGCAAAATACCTGCAACCACAGTGTTTGATGCTTCTGCATCCTGTTGAGTTAAAGCATATACACGACCTTGAGTCTGAGGTTTCTTCCCTTTTTGCGATCCAGTAAAAGGTGTCGGTGTAATCTGAAAAGGCTGACTGGGTTGTGTCCTTTGAACAATAGAAGGTTCAACTGTTCGAAAGTTCTGAGGCCTCTGTACTGATTCAGATACTTGAGAGTTCATAGGGCACTCAGCAATTCTATGTCCCTGCTTTCCACATCTAAAGCAAGCACCGGTAACATGTCTACATTCAGCAACTGGATGTTTTCCCCCACAAACTGAACATTTAGGCCCACGTTGAAATGTGTTACACTGATATGACTGAGTTCCTCGTGGAAGGAACTTACCTCTAGGGGTAAAAGAAGCTTGAGGGCCTTCAATGGCTTGAAACTTAGATGGACCACTAAAAGTCTTTTTACCTCGAAATTCTAAGTCCCTACTCCTCTTCTTCGAAAGGTCCTTCCTTGCCTCTTGAGTCTCTCTCCAAACAGAATCAAGGGACTTTGCCCTACCAACTACTTCCGCATAGCTGGTCAAATGCAGTGGGGCAAGTCCTCTACGTATATGAGCATTCAAGCCATTCTCGAACCTCCTAGCTTTGCTCTCATCATCAGAAACAAGAGAAGAGGCAAACTTTGATAAACGATCGAACTCAGCCTCATATTCATCCACAGTCATTCTGCCTTGAACCAAGTTAAGAAACTCTCTCTCCAACTGTAACAACTTGCTCCGAGGAAAATACTTGGCATAGAAAGCAATACCAAAGTTACTCCAAGTGAAAAATTCAACATCATTCTCATGAGTTCGTGCTACTCCTTTCCACCAGTTATGAGCACTTCCTTGTAGTAAATAAGCAGCAAATCTGATCTTATCCTGCTCAGGTGAGCGCATAGCATCAAAAGCCTTCTCCATCTCTTCAATCCATAACTCAGCATCATCAGGGTTTGTAGAGCCCTTGAAAGCAGGTGGTGCTATCTTCTTAAACTCACCCAGTGCTTTCCAATCTACAAAATTATCAGCCTGTTGCACTGGGGGCTGTTGTTGTCGTTGGTGCCTAACCAAACTCACCACCTCACTAATCAGCTCCATTACCCTATCATTAGTCCCAGCCTCAGCACCTTGAGTGCCCACAGTCTCATCCACATGGGGTTGGTTAATCCCAGCTCTTCCTTGAGTATTTGGTGCAACAGAAACATTCTCGTCTTGGTCTTGATTTTCAGGACTTTGTCGTTGGGGTTTTCTAGGACCATTTCTCCTAAGATTGGTTGCCATCTCAGCTAAACTAAGCTCTGGATTACGGCGAAGAGGCATACTAATTTAATCAAGTACAATACAGTATTAGAAAATTCTTTCAAGTCTAATCAAATAATTTTATCAAAAGAAATAAGATAGCATAGCGTCCCAAACCTTAAGTGTCTACCCCATTCTCAATCTTATAACACCTCTAACTATTTAAAAATGCTCGGTTATACAATCTAATACAATAAACCTAAGCTCTGATACCACTTAATCTGTCACGCCCCGAACCCGGGACATAACAGACGCCGCACACCTGTAAGAAATAATCTCACAAATATGCAAGGCATTTATCATACTAAAATTTAATCCTTTCAAATATCTAAATTGAAATATACCGCAAATGATCAAAAGCAGTTTTACAAAACTTCAACATATTACTTAAAGTCGACAAAGAAATTAAAAGATTCTTAAGTCTCAATCTAATCATAAGCTTAAAAGTCTTGAAATATATCCTAAGCTCCAAAGCGTCACTCCCCAACATTCCCGTAAACATTATCAACATCAAAACCTGTAAGATGTTAAGAAAGGGGGTGAGTACAACCACTCAGTAAGTAACCGATATCCCAACTGTAAGATCTGATTCTACACTACTGTAGAGTCTAAATTCATAAAATTGATAATGGAAATTAAATAAATAATGAATGTTAATTTCCAAAAGGGTGAAAAGCTCTTTTATTTGAGATATGAACGAAATAAATTATGTGAAATACTTGACGGGCGAGTACTAAATGGATGAGCTCGCCAATGGGCGAGCAAGGCTGATCGCCAGTGGAGGGTGATTAGTTGTACCGGAGAATAGATGAGTTCGCCAACGTGTGAGGTGAATCAGGACAAGCGGGCGAGTTTAGCCATACCTAGTGATCGGCCAATGTGGAGTGCCATCTGATAGCCCAAGGAATAAGTGTGGCTAGTTGATGGTGGCGAGTTGATTGTTTTCCTTATTTGTTTGGCAAATAGTTGAGTTCGCCAACTTCGTGGATAAGTGATGGCCCGTTTGTGGCGAGGACTAGGAACTCCAATGTATTTGGCGAGTAAAGTGGTCGTCCAGATAGAAGGGCAAATGAAAACAGAATTCAACCTAGCAGCCAAGATTGACTTTGTGAAATATACGGTTGAGGACAATAAATGAAGAAAAGTTAAAGTCAATAAGGGAATTAGCCTTATTGGTTGAGGAATGAAGCAAAGGCTGCAGCAGAAGAAAAGACGTGTGAAAGGGAGACTTCCACACCATTTTGAGCTGCAGTTTTCTTCATGCCTTAAATGCATGAAGGACGTGAACAATGATGAAAGAAACAGGATAAGGGACAGGCGGTAGCTATTGATTAGTTGAGCATGGTTATATAAGCAGAAACAATTGAGGAAAAACGAGTTAGCCAATTCCAGCTTCTTCACGAAAGCCATTTCTCTGTTTCTTCCTTTTCTCTGCCATGTTTGATCTACTAAGTTTTTTTCCTTAAGTTGGCTAAACACATAAACCTGCTTGTAAAGCCTCTCCTCGTTGATGAGCTGAAGGAATAAGCAAAAGAAAGCCAACATGAGACAGAAAACAAGCTGTTTTGGAAGTGAAGTTGGTTGAGGTAAGTTTCATATTTCTGAGGTTTTCTTGATGCTCAATGATAGATTTCTATGTTTTATGCAGTAATAAACATAGATACAGTCTTGTTTTTAGTTAGATATTTGGAGAATATGAAAACAAGGAAAATAATGGAATAAGTGACGACAATGGCGATTACAGTGATCGCCCATGTTGAAAAGTAAGTAATCGCCAATGAGGCGAGTAGAAGATAAGGAGCTCGCCAATGTAAAGTCTGTGTTCAAAGGGTGAGAACGCCCAATTCTAGTGAAGTGAATTAATGGGCGAGCTCAAATGCAGAGGCGTTGGGCGAATTGGTATTGTGGGCGAACTCCCACAATTAAGCCAATGTAGGCCTCGTGAGTTGAATGTTGGGCGAGCTCACAAACCTACGGTGAGTAATGGCGGGCGATATGCCACGTGGTAGCTATATGGTGAATGGCGAGCTCGTCTGGGCGAACTAGTGAAGCTCAGTTGGGCGAGTAGTCATTTGATTTATTTCAATTTCGCCCAAGTAATGGAAAAATATATATAAAGAAAATTTTAATGGAATTTATATAATTTGCAGCCGATAATTGGGAATGGCTATGGGCGAACAGAGAGCAGGGCGAAGCAAGGCTTTGTTGGAACAGGTAAGGGAGATGTGTGTGAAGTGATGCATGTCCTGTGGAGTAAATTTTATGAAAACATTAAGTTAAATGTTTTGTTTTCTGACATGCATTGTTTGAGGAAGTTATTTGATAATTGTTTTGATTCGGGCGAGCTAAAAGCCGACCCCTATGCTATTTTCTGGATGAACTGATACAAGGCGGGCGAGCTCTTGTGTTTTTTTTATGTTGGGCGAGCCCTTGGATTTTTTATGTTGGGCGAATTGTTTTGGCGGGCGAGCCAAGCCCTTTTATAATTTTTATACAACCGTCTCTAGTTTTAAGGGCGGGCGAACTCGTTTTAATGTGTTTGGGCGAGCGGCCCTTTGTTTTAAATGTAAGGCGGGCAAACCGCTATCAACGAGACATATTCTGTTTTGAAAAGCTAAGTGGCGGGCGAATACTAATTCACCGTCTTGTCGAGTTAGTCAGGGGCGAGCCGTGAAGGGCGAGCTAACTCTGGCGAATGGTTTTAAAGTGTAATTTCCTAAACGAAAATGAATTATTTTAATAATTCAAAAATAAAAATATGAAACCTTTGGCGAGTTGATTTCTGGGCGAGCCACTGAGGGCGAGCCAGTCCTGCTTTCAGGTTTTAAAAGCAAGATGGCAGGCGAACACAGGTTCTCCGCGTTGGGCGAACTGTCATGGGTGAGCCATATCGGGCGAGTCGACCATGGCGAACAGGTTTCTCTCTTTCCAAATTTTCTCAACGAAAAATGAATTGTTTTCATTATGTTTTTGGGCGAGTTGACCAATGGGTGAGTTGACCATAGGCGAACTAGCCATGGCGAGTCAATTTAACCCGTGCCTTTCTCACACGGAATTCAGTGAGATTGCGGGATGTTTTTAAAACCTTTTTGGAAAGAAAACGATGACATTATGAAATGATTCCTTAAAGGTTTTTCGTGAGATATAATTCGATTTTGAGACGTTAGGCCTCTAGTTCATGCATTACTATTGCGTGACCCACCTGGGGCGGTGGCTCGGTCGATGGACCAATGAGTGCACCTCAGGGCGTCACAGGGCTGATGGACCCGCCAAGTCATCAGCGGTCTTGAGGTCACTTGGTAACTAGACCTGAGGACCACTATAGATTATGGCCATAGATCTGAGATAGCCGTGAGGGGCGATGGCCTACGGGTGCACCCCAAAAGCGGCAGATTTCGTTCTCGCAAGGGGGAGGGGGAACAATAATAGCATGATTTATTTGTTGCCTAGTCTCAACTTACCAATTTATATTTACTGTAAGGATTTGTTGAAATCCTATATATAGTGTTTACTATGTATCCACTATCTTTTCTACTGGGTTATTGTTAAGAAAAGAATAAATGAGTTGTGATATATAGTTTTGCTTTATTTAAAGTAGCATATGTTTCCTTTACTAAGCGTATGAATCGCTCACCCCTTTGTTTTAACTCCACAGATAAGAAGTACGC
The DNA here is from genome assembly GCA_032173925.1 of Heritiera fomes. NCBI lineage: Eukaryota > Viridiplantae > Streptophyta > Magnoliopsida > Malvales > Malvaceae > Heritiera > Heritiera fomes. The sequence continues at coordinate 6,879,909 of JAPDPM010000022.1, read as the reverse complement.
GGAGTTGAGAGAATTAACTCTCAGATGGGTATAGCTATGTTTAAAGCACTGAGACATGGCACGTTAAATGTGACAGGTACAGTCTCTTCTCTTTTACATTTCAAACATATGTATACAATACTATCTTAGTGAAATAAAGGTTAATAGGGGATGTCAGATTAAAGGGATAATGAAAAGAAATTTCATATTCCATAATTAATAGATAAATGTTTATCATTTATCACTGTTACTATTGAATGTTAATGGTATCGCAGACAGCCCAACCGGTTAAGTTGTATGGAAATACGTGAAAAATGTGGTAACGAGATGTTACACCAACAGTTGGATTAAGCATGCCATAAAAACATTGGGCTAAAATATCAATGAAAAATTCAAAATCAGCATTGGGTAATCTTATATTCAATCATGTAATTTATTCAAATTCATACATTCAGATTAAACTAAACAGAATTTCACAGATATCAAAACAGAGCAAAAGTTTCATAATTCAAAATTTTGAAGTCTCCCGTAACATGCCATGGCCACGCTTAATCCTTGTGGCACAGGTCAGAATCAAAATAGAAACCACAATTAACCCCGATGGCTCGGGTCAGAGATATCAGAAGCAACTAATAGTTGCACAGAAACAGAACAGAGGGCCACTATTCTCAACCGGTCGTTCGGTTAGAAACTAGTTTCATTTAACAGAATACATGTCGACATGGCCAACATTTAACCCCCATTGGCAGGGTCAGAGCATAGCCATACTAGGAGACAAAACAAAACAAAACTTCAAATTACCCAATGTATAAAGCAGTATTATCAATCTCATAACATATTTCAGACAAAATAAATTTCGTAAATCAACCAAACCAAATCTCGTATTCACAAAACACATAACCTGTAGATATATATTATGACAAATTTCAAAGCAATTTCATATTCCCAAAATATACACCACAAATTTCAAATCTCAAGTCTCAAAGCGATTAAAATCATACTTACATACTTGAACAAATACAGTTCAAAATAAATTCTAATAATTGTATATATTTGCATGCTTAACCCAAATTTAAAATCCATAGGACAAAAATATTTTTTTGTACATACTATACGAAACATATCTCATGTTATGGTTAATTTTAAGGATATCAAAACACTGAAGAGATAACAAGTTACTTACCTGAACTAGCTAAATTGAAACCAAATCAAAGCCTTAAGATTGCTTGGAACCTATTTTCAAAAATATTTAATATTAGAAAAAAATACGCTATCTAATGAAAGTCGATAATTTATATTATATTAACTAAATGACTATAACTCGGAAAACTACAGACTTAGTGTGAGCTACGTCATTTGACAAAAGCTAAAAATCTATATCTCTTTAAAATACAGATTTTTCACAAATTTTAAATCTCCTATTTTATTTTTTTTTCCTCAAAACTAAATCTCTAACTACACAAAGTAACCATAAAAATTAAAGAAAATCTTTACTCACCTTGATCTTCTTGCACTAACAAAATAGCCTAGCTTAAACCTTTTCCTTCTTGCTTTTGGCGTCCGCTCAACTTCAGCTCTACTCTAATTTTCTTCTCTGTTCATCAACACTTCCCATATAAAATTTTAAATCTTCAATTTGGCGGCTACAAACTCTTCACGCCACACTTTTGCTTCGTTTTCTATTCTTTTCCTTTATTCTGTTTCAACGCCACTCAAAAACCTTTCTTTTCGGCGTCAACCGTTTCTCGCCGCTCACTACTCTTACTGCTCATAAAATGGTTTATTTCTTATACATATATATATATATATATATATTATATTTTAACCTAACTAAACTACAGCCCATGCCCTTTATTCTTATTGGGCTTCTCTTCATTTGTTTATGTTCTCATTTTGTTTTACTATAGTGGGCCCGGGTATCACAGAGTTCGCCCAACTTTCCTGCCATTCATATTGGCTCATTCGTTGGAGCTCGCCCAATATGGGAGCTCGCCCTAAATCCTACTCGCCTTCCTATCTTTGTGAGTTCACCATTCTCGCCTTTTTGGGCGATCATTGGTCCTGGCCCATCCAACTATATTCCTGATTATCCATAGGATGTTGGCGAATATTGTATCGCCGATTCATGCATTCCATTGAACTCACTTCATCTTTTGGGCGAGTACTCAAATTCTTTGCTCATTCTCAATTATTTTCCAGACTATGTTTTGTTCCAGTTTCTTATATATTCCAAAAATATTTAACTAAAACCAGGCTATATTTATGTTTATTACGTTGTAAAACATAGAAATCCAGTATTGAATATCAAGAGAACCATAGAAAATATGGAACTCACCTTAACCCAGTTGCTCTTCCAAAACAGAGTGTTTTCTTGCCTCACTTAGCTTTACTTTGCTTATTCCTCAGCTCTTCACACACTGGATAAATGTTTAGCTAACTAAGGATGAAGCTTTCATGGCTCATGTACGTGAGGAATGGAAGAACCACGACTTTGAGTTTGCAGTACATATGCTGGACGAGAAGCATGAGAGGATTTTTCTTGAAGAAGAATGTTGCATAAGTCTATTTTCCCATGAATTCCTTCTTATATAACCACTCAAATCCTCTCAAAATCTACCACCTGTTCTTATCTCATTTTCTTTCATCATTTCATGCGTTAAAAACCAAAGAAAACTGTAGCAAAAAGAACGGTGGTGAAGTCCTTACTGACATCCGTTTTTGACTAACTTTTCTTTGCCATTTATTGCCTAGCCCAATTGTCAGGAGAAGCAGAGTGGAGAGAAGTCCACTATAGCCCCTTTCCTTGATTTTTCTCTTTTCTTTTCTTCTCTTATCCACACCACATCCATTCAACAGCAATTGGTTTTCATCTCATTTGTTCATCACTTCATTTAATGCTTTTACACTTCAACAAATAGGGTTTCTTTTATACATGATCTTCATTTTATTTCGTTTGCATTCTTTAATTTCACTAAAAGAATTTATTTCCACTATCAATCATGTACAAATATGGTATATAGTATAATAAAATTCGAGTCTTACAAGAATGATGAAAAGAATTTCATATTTCGTATTTGTTAAATAATTGCTTACCATTTATCACTATCACTATGGAATGTTAATGGCATCGCAGACAGCCCAACCGATAAAGTTGTATAGAATAACGTGAAAATGTAGTAACGAGATGTTACGTGATCTCTACACTCCTGCTTCATGTGGTTTAGTGGACGAGTGGATGGTTGTGAAGATAGTGAAGAGTTTTCTCATATATTGGTGGAAAGTGGTAGTTTGTGGGTGGTTATGCCACATGTTTAGGACTCGTGTCAATAGAGCACTAACAAGTGGTATTACTTAATCTTGGAGTTAACAGAAAATATTGACAAAAAGACCATTTTATTATAACATTAGAAATATTTAATAGTATATTATGCACTAACAAATTATAGCAATTACACAGTATCAAATACGCTCAAAAAATTACTTCACTAATGAGCAAATTTAATAAATTATACATTTTGAAAATCAAAAAATGATATAAGACTTAAAGTTTAGAGACCACAATTGTATTTCAAGAATGCGAGTAAAAAGATTTAGACTTTTGATATAAGAATCATAAGAATTAATGAATGGTAAATGACTTACCTTGGTTAAATGGTTTTTTGGTAAATGACTTACCTTGGTTAAATGGTTTTCTTTTTAATAAATGAGAGGTTCGAATATAAGATTTCTACTTAGAATTCATTGCACTTTTAGCACTCAAGTCCAATTATTAGTGTACGAAGAGTTCTCTGAGAGAGAAGCAAGCATCTTGTTTCATATGAAACTAGCTGTTTCATGATTAATTTTGTTTTTATTGATTATATCATACTATAATTTTAACCTTTATCTAAACATGAACTTGTACCAAAACCAATTAGTTTAACTGTGGGCTGCTATATCAGGTACCTTTCTTCTTAAACAAAAAAGCAAAGGAAGAAAGAACAAATTCCTAGTTAAAATCAGTGTTGATAACAGATATTCAGCAGCCTTAACGGGGAAATGAGTAATTATAGTAATCCAATCCCATCTAACATTATTGGACACCAAATAAAAGACCAAACTAAGACTAAAAATGATACAAATTAGCAGAAGTTTTATACTTTTATTCAGATGTCAATTATTCTTACTTATATCTAATGGACCTAGAAAAAACACAGTTAATAACATGGATCTTCAAGAAGATTTGCGAATTCTGAGAACATCTCATTTTCTTGATCCAGCATGGCTGCCACAAATGAGCTATCAGTAGATGATGAAGCATGAAAACCATGGGTTGGCATCTCACTATCCATTCCTTTGAGTACTCCATCAGTGTTATTATTATCTATATGTTCAGCACTAGTCTCATTGCTGCTGTGACTTTGTGGTAGAATGTCCTCGGATGAGAATTCTAAGATGTTATCTTCTTGTCCTTGTGGATAATCAGCTGGTGAAAATGCATCTTCAAGAAGAAAATCACGCCAGCTGAAGGCTGGACATGAGTTTTCCTGTGCTGCAGTGGAACAAGTAGAAGAAGTGGAAGAAGATGATGGTGATGAAAATGATAATGAGTATTGATTAGGGAACTGAGGCGAGATGGTCTGGTAACCAGTGTAGTTTGAGGCTTCTGTCACTAGTTTTATAGCTTGCAGCTGAGAAAGAAGATCTAGGGAATCACAGTCACCATGTTGGCTAATGCTGTTGTTTGGGAAGACGTTGTCCTGGATTGGTTCCATTGCAGGCGATGCCATTGTTGTCATCAATCGGTTGTTGATGTTAGAAAATCCTTGTGCTGCTGCAGCTGGGGATGGATATGGCTCTGGCTTTATCACAAATGTATTCTTTAAGTCTCGATTGAGAGATCCGATTTGGGTTCTAGATTTCGGGAGGCCACCAATGTTTCCATAATCAGCTAGGATTTGAGAAAAGGGCTTGTGAGTAACAGGATCTATCCCCATTTCAGAAAGCTTCTTTCTCAGTTTAGTATTCCAGTAGTTTTTGACATCATTGTCTGTTCTCCCAGGAAGCTGTTGGGCTATGATAGACCACCTGGACCACAAAAACAGACACACACACAGAGAGTCATAAGTCTCGCACCAGTAACCGAAACAGGCTGTTAAAACGGTTATAGTCTGCATGCATATGATCCTTGAGAAAGGAGATTGCTGTTGCAGAAACACGAAAAGTTCCATGAGTGCGTCACACTTTTGGGTGAAAATGTCGTAAATTTTCAGAGTACAACTTAATTAAGATTCCCAAATCTTTCTTCTAAGGAGCCTTATGGGAATAAACCAAGTGTTTAAATAGCTAACTCACTAATAATTTGGTATATAGATCCATTTTTTTTAGAAACCTGTGAAAAATACTACAAAACCTTATCTAAATTGTGTCCAATTTTTTGTGTTGCCTGCTAGCAACTGTAGAGAACCAAAACCTCCTAAAGCACTTCATTAACCAAACTAGAAGATATATATGTGCTCCTTGAAAATCAGGTAAAATCTTTCTTCTTAAGATTTGAAGTTTAGCGTAGAATTTTACATTTGACTGCTAAAATATGTAACACAGAAAAGAAAGCTCCACAGAATAGTAACGTTGAAGAAAAGAAAGAAAAGGCATTCACTCAACTTAATTCAGGAAGAATGTGGAAGCAATTAAGGAAACTAAACATTGTTTTACAAGGATAAAAGTACAACCAATCTACCTGCTTCCAATAGCTGCATGAAGCCGAATGATCAACTCCTCTTCCTGGAGTGTGAAACCCTCACGCTTAAGATCCGGTCTCAAGTAATTAGTCCACCTAAGTCTGCAACTTTTCCCACATCTTCTAAGCCCTGGAGAGCACACTCAGATTTGGCATCGAGGTCCATAGAAAACAAGAAAGTGGTTAGTCCCAAAGCTACGACAAACTGATATCTCAGTGTCATGAAACTTCAATAATAAATAACCTGCTTTTTTTGGAACAGCAGTCCAGTTACCAGTTCCATGTTTGGATACATAGGCAAGTATCTTTGCATCTTCCTCTTCAGTCCAGAGGCCTTTCTTCACATTCTGCCTGTCACAACAAGGAGGCCTGACCATCTTATCTGTTGTTCAGAATTACACCCAAACTTGATGAGGCGATAGAAAAAGGAAAAAATGATAAAAACTATTGATACTTACAAGTTACAATGCCCCCTTTTTAATATTAAGCTATTTGAGAAGCAAGATGGGATGAAGGAGAAAGGCTTTAAGGTATAAGTGAGCAGGCATGAAATGCATGAGACTTGATCCCATATAATGAAATTTGCATGATGATGGCATCTTTGCATTAGAAATGAATTGATGACATTGAGACTATTCTCTCTCTACCCCCCACTATACTCATACAAACGCTTTGCTCCAAAGGCAATAGAATCAGGTTTGAATTGGGTGCATTTTCTGGTCAAATTTAGAATATATCTAAGTAAAATAACATAAGTTATCAATTATTTAGATTAATCTGTTCCTTGTGTGGAAAGGAAATGACTTTTGTTTCAGTTTCTGATAATCACAAGTTTGATGAGAGTAACTATTTTAAATAAGAGATCGAGCTAACTGAAGAAATGAAAAAGAAAAAAAACCTCCAATCAAGTGTACTTGCAAGTTGCAAACACCATTTCTGCGTGATACACTGCTAAAAACTGTCCAAATCTGCAACTCTAAGAGCTGTAATTCACTTGTCAGGTTAATATTGAAATGTTGGATTCCATGATGTCAAAACAAGAAAAAAGGAAAAGGAAAAATGGAGATGGAACTTATGCTGAACCTCAGAGATGAGAGGGATGGTGTGTCAGTATCATAAGATGCTGCTCACAAATCTTACAGGCAAAGAAATAACAATGGAAGGTCGTGAATGGTAGGTACAAGCCTGAAATCCGAAGTTGTAATACAACATCAAATTCCCTAGAGTTGTAATAAACAAGACGAAAATGTTCTTTTAGAAAGAACTATCACATAAGCAATAATGTTCAAATTCTACAAGCTTGTTTCGATTCAACGTTGCTTGTGATCTGAATTCTATTTAAGTTGGGTTAAAATTCCTTTTTTCAGTTTGTCTAGGCTTAGAATCATTTTCTAATTTATGAGGCTCTCTCTCTCTCTCTTTCTATATATATATATATATATATATATATATATATATATATATATATATATAGATGGAAGTCTTTAATGTTGTATTATTTTTTTTTCCCCGCTAGTGGTTTTTTTTTTCGTTTTTTGAGGTTTTCAGCTTTCACCTTAAATCGTTTGTGTTTCTTTTTCTTTTTTCACGTTCTAATCAGGGTACTACTACAGTACCATCACAACCGCAGTACTCTATTTTTTAGAAACAAGCCAAAGAGAGATATTTGACCTCTTCAAAAGTATTGACTCTTATTAAGAACCTGCTGCCTACGTAGAGAGAATTCATTGCGATGACTCTGAGAAATGGATGATTACTATGAATGGAAGAAATTAAATATCTTCATAGGAACAACACATGGGACTTAATCAAATTATCAAAGGGTAAGAAAGTTGTTTGTTGCAAATAGTGTTCAATAGGAAAGAAGGTACTAATTAAAGAAATGAAAAAGCCAGGTATAGTTTCTATACACTGTCAATGCATCAGAAATTGACACTTCATCAATAGGTTTTTATGGGTAATTTAAAAAAATTATTTATATTTGCATATAAGGGTCTATTGATGAGATGTCAACCTCTGATGTATTGACAGTATATAGAAGTGCATCATATATAAATCCATACTTTAATACTCATAACTAACTACTAATAGTTCTAACTCCTTTTAATAAAAAAAAAAATTAGTTCTTGATATGACAAAGTTTATCTATATTGGGCCAAGCCCAATGTTGTCAGAGACCTCCACGTGGCAGAAAACCACCGGGCCACGTGGCCTTCGACGACAGAAGGCAAAGCCGCGAGACACCTGTCGCTGGCGACAGACGTAAAAGTCTATCGCCTATAGTCGAATGTCGACACGTGGCACGAACCTGTCGTTGCGACAGGTTCCATAGCCTATCGCTTTTAGTCGGCACGTGCCACGAACCTGTCGCGGGCAACAGACCCTTGAACCTGTCGCCACCGTTGTGAAAGCGACACGTGGCACGAACACTAACCTGTCGCGGGCGACAGACTCCTTAGCCTGTCGCCACAGTTGTGAAAGCGACACGTGGCACGGACACTAACCTGTCGCGGGCGACAGACTCCTTAGCCTGTCGCCACAATTGTGAACGCGACACGTGGCTCGGCGACAGACCCCTGGCGCCACAAACGTGCCGGATGGTTTAACCTATCGCTGACGGTAGACCTCGGACTCTTCTGGACCCTAAAGAGCTTGTGTTGTATTGGGACACAAATTCTTAACAGAATACAGACTTATCCTCCTGTAATATTGGCCTATAAATAGGCCCCAGGTATGATTTTACTCTCTAATTTTTGACGACTGGCTTTTACGCTTCTCAAGATTGAAGAATTTTCTACTGACTTTAGCATCGGAGTGTCTACGCAGGGAACCACCCCTGCGTCTCTCTGACTTTTATTGTTTTTACAGAAGCTTCTTGGAGACACGTGGAGACTTAGTACGAAGATCGACGTCAGTATACTTTTATTGTTGTTTGGTGCAACAACAGTTCTAACTCCTCTTAAATTACAATAACCACTTTCTTGACTCTTTTTCCCGCTCTCCAGCTTCAGTTTCAATGTTCATTCGGGAATCGTGTGTCCATGTCAACATATATCCAACTCAGCATAGTCACTTCCGAAATTATACACACATCGATCTCTCACCCATAGGACCAAACCTTATCCTCAAACTGGAAATTTGGAAATTTTTACTGCAAATCATACAAAATTTTCCAAGTAGCATCCTTAGGAAATGAATTAGTCTAATGAATTAGGATTTGAGTGACTTAATTCTATTTTGTGGTATACATTGAGAGCATAAGTAAGTGTTACACGTAAATATACATTCTATATGCTGCAAAGGATCTTGCAATGTTTTCTTGTATATTAGGATATCATCAAAGAAAACCTGGATGAATTCTAAGAAATGGCCTAAAATTATCATTCATGAGACTTTGGAAGGTTGAAAGAGTGTTATTTAATCCCAATGGCATTACTAAAAACTTATAGTAACTATCATGGGTTTTGAATGCAATTTTGACGGCACATTCGAATATGATGGTATCTAGATCTTAAATCCAACTTAAAAAATAAGCTAGCACCATGTAATTCATCAAAGAGCTCCTTAATCACTGGGATGGATTATTTGTCCTTGATAGCACTCTTGTTTATCTCTCTATAATCAAGGCACCAACAAATAGTTGAAAGAAGTGTAAGTGGATTTCTTCTTCAAGTATTGAGACATGGTTTAAATCCTGAAATCATCATTATTGAGAAGGTTTTACTGTTTACTACTTTCGATCCGAAAAAGATTAATATCAGACTGTAAAACAGATGAAGATATCTGTGGTTATACAAAAAAAATCTTTCTATAATCAATGCACATTCTCCATGTGCAATCTTTCTTCTATGCTAGCACCACAACGGAAGAAAAAAAAAACTCTTAATAAGCTAGATCAAACCACTCACTAGCAGTTTTTGTGATTTTATTTCCACTAAATCTTTTTCAAGGCTAAATGCCAATAAAGGCCTCACATTCACAGCATATGTCCCTTCTTTGAGTGTTATTCTATGATCTTGACCCCGCGAGGTTGTAGTTGAGTTAGTTCTTGGAATAAGCTACCATATTTGTCTAGTAATGCATGCATCGCTTTTGGTACGTTTTCCACCTTGCCTAAATTTATGCCATTGTTAGAACAATGGAACTCCACTCTTATTTGTAAACTACATAACTGCATGAATGAAATCTCTAAAGGATGCATCAACAACTTGTCAAGTTGTTTGCTAGTAACTATCTTACTCCATAGTTGAAGATCCTCCTCGCAACACATGCTTTTTTTCCTTCCACTATGAATTCCATCCTCAAATACTTGAAATCCCGCTTAATATCTCCCAAGGTCTGCAGCCAGGGGCGAAGCCCAAAAGAATAGTTTTGAAATCATGTTTTAAATAACTAAAAATTTTTATATCTTGTTAAATTTCATTTGATTTATGAAACTTTTAATGTTGAATTTCAAAATTGTATTATACATGTGCATTCGAATATTAAATTTTTAGAGTTAAAGAATCGTTGATCTTGCTATAATAATAGTTGAAACTAAAAAAGATAATGTACCCATTAATTTTTTTGTTATTGAAATTATTGCTTATTCTATTGAATATAAAGAAAATTTTCATTAAAAAATATCTTGAAAAATCATTTGCAACGGTTTGTAACAAAAGAAAAAAAATTTTGCGCAATCGAATGTATGATTAATGGTTGAATGATAATTTAATTGTATACATTGAAACTAAAAAAGATAATGTACCCATTAATTTTTTTGTTATTGAAATTATTGCTTATTCTATTGAATATAAAGAAAATTTTCATTAATAAATATCTTGAAAAATCATTTGCAATGGTTTGTAACAAAAGAAAAAAAATTTTGCGCAATCGAATGAGAGATTAATGGTTGAATGATAATTTAATTGTATACATTGAAAAAGATATATTTACAAGTATCGATAACAAAATTAGTGTAATGTTTTCAAATTATGAATTCGCGTCAAAAACAATTAAATTTTTTTAATAATTAATACTAGATTTGAAAATTTGAAAATTTTTATTACTACTATTAATACTCATGTTTTTATTTTTGTTTTCTTATAATTTACTATATTTAATTAAACTGCCACTAAACAAAATCTCTGGCTCCACCATTGTTTGTAGCCATTGTATTCCAATAACCATATCACAGTTGCCCAAGGGTAAGACTATACATCCATGACAAACTAGGTTCCTTGAAGAGACAATCATCTAGTAATAATAATATAATAAATAAATACATGTATGTAGAGACTAGAGGTGGTAAAAATTGGCCTGAGCCCGAAAACACTCCCGAGATCGAACCGGGACTAGCTCGAATTGACCAAAAAAGTCAAAGGCCTGTAACTGAAAAAGCTCGTAACCGAAAAAGCTCGGAACCGAAAAAGCTCGAAACCGAAAAAGCTCAAAATCGAAAAAACTCGAACCCGACACAACCCAAGCCCGACATAACCCGAGCCCGATACGATCTGAAACCGAGACCGACCCGAACCGAAAACCGAAAAAACCGAATTTATAACCCGAGAAAACCCAAATTATAATTATATAATTATTATTTAAAAATAAATAAATAATTGATACACTTTTTTAATTAAAAAGTTTAAAATTTTGAAAACAATTATTATTTATTATACAATTTTATCAATTATATATTACCAGCATAATAAATATTGAATCTTTTTAATTAAATTAAATTAATTTAAAACACCATAATATATGATATAATATATGATATCAAATAATCTTTAATATTATCTTTATTGCATTTATAATAATAAATATATTATTAATTTGACATTTGATTTTATTATAAAAATCATTTTAACATTTTATTATTTTTATTTATAATAAAATTTTAATTTTAATACAATAATAAATCAAATATATAAAAATTATATAATTTCAATATTTGTTTGAAACTTTGAATTTGATATCTTGTGCAACACATTAAAAATATTTTTAATAAAATTAAATTTAAACTATATTTTCTTAACGTTTCAAGTATAGAAAGATATTAAATTTAGATTAAAAAAAACCTAATCTTAAAATTTAAATTTAAATTTTTAAGATTAGAAAAAGCTAAGTTATTAAATTAAACAATACAAGTACAATTTTTTTATACTTGGGTATCATTAAAAGAGAAAATTATAGTGGTAATTTTATTTTTAGCCTTAAAACAAAAGACATTAAAAAATCAAGCTAGTGATAATTAATTATTTATTATATTATAATAATCTTATACATGAATAAACTAATTTGGTATCTTGTAATAATGATTTGTATATTATATTATAATAATCTTTTAAGAATAAATTATGTAATCTCCTAGTGTGTAAGTATTATTTTGATAGAATTAAGTATTTATTAAAAATAATTTCTTTATTATCTATTAAATGTAAAATTAAAGTGTGGATAAAAATAATAATTCTAATAGTAAATTAAAGTGTAATTTAATAATATATTAGAGTTGTATTACTATGTAAGTGGTAATTTTAATAAAATTTATTTTTTATACTTTGTTATTATTATTATTAATTATATTTAAATAACTAGCATTATATTAATTAATTTAGTAATATCTATTATTTAACATTTTAATTAGATATTCAATCAATTGGTGTATATCTAATATTATTATGTTAATATAATATTATTATGTTAATGTGAATATGAAAAAAATTAGTACTCAATTTGGAATAGTTTTTTTGATGGCAAATAAAATACATAATATAGTTAATAAATAACATCTTATCATAATGATTTGTATGTTATTATAACTTTAAAAATAATATTTTATCATGTGATATATAATCAACTATACAAGCTCTTAATTATATGTTACATTATAATAATCTCTTACCATGTAATATAGAATAAATTAAACAATCTCTCATAGCATATTATAGTTTTAATTTTAGACATTTTTCATTCCAATTTCTTATCATGCTTTTAGAATATACTTTTGTTTTTAATTTCAAACATTTAATCTCTTAGGATGTTTTCATGTAATTTAGTTTAACTTGATCAATTAATAATCATAATATTGTATGATTAAACAGATATTGACCTTCTCAACTACTTTTTTAGTCAAAAAAGTGTTTTTTTAATTTATTATAATGAGTTACAAATAAAATAATAAACATAATATACTATATATATTAAGATTTACATTATAATAAAATGTCATATATGTTAAATTTATTGAACTAAGAGTATCTAAATTCCAATGACCCAATATTGACTCAAAAAAAAACACAATGACTCAATAAGTTATTGTTAAGAGTATAAAGCTATGTATATAAATGTTTAATAGTTTAGTGTGATTTATTTATAATTTGTTAGTTATTTATTTGTATAGCTAATACTTTTGGATTTTCACTTTCTTTTAGTTTTACTATATATATTTGGCTCATTTAAAAAATAAATTTTTATATAATTATTAATATATAATTATATATTTTATAACAAATGTAAATGTCACAGGAAATTAAAAAATAAATAATAATTATCAAGTAATAAAAACATTAAAATGTAAAAATTTATATTTATATAAATTTAGTCAAAACAACAATATTTTATTTATGAGAGTTTCGTGTGAAAGGAGATCTATTTGATTTTCATTTTTCAATTCCCTCCAAACAAGCTTTTGCCACATTACCAAAAAATTTCAAATTCTTTGAGAATATGCCTTTTCCCTCCCTTGAGAATAACATGAAAAAACTTCAAAAGCAAACTTTGAAATATATTTATCTCAATATACTGTCATGCAATGTAGATATGATAATTAAAAAGAAATTGTGTTTGGTATATCAATATAAATTTTAATACAATAATTTTTATAATTTATATGATACAAATATATACGAATACAATATATATATACGAATTATTAAGTCTAATATAATGTAATGTCTATTATAATCGTTTTAATTATAATCAAAATTCAAAGATGATTTTTTTATTACAAGGGAAATATTAAATAACTGGAGATGGGGGTGTTGGATTCAAACCCAAGACTTACAATATGCCACAACTCATCTTTAACCACTAGGCCAAGAGGTTGTTGGCAATTCAAAGATGATTTTTAGTAGTCGGAGTTTGTGGACAAAAAAATTAATTAGTACAGAAATCCAGATGCTTCCAAGGCAAAAGTTTACAATAGCATAAATGCTTTCATTTCTTGCAAATGCAATGCAGGATTTAAAACTTTTTCAATATCTTTTAAATCTTCGAGTATTTTACTTGTTATTCTTTTTACGATAATTAATCAATTATAATTAAAAATTATGTATTGGTCCATCATTTACAAGTGCGAACTTTATGTATTATTTTGATAGATCTCACGTGACTTTAAATTTTGATTAATTAATTATAATGTAATAATTATAGATGATATGTTCTCTTTTATTATTGTAGATAACTATATTCTTCATTGGTCCACTCTCAATGTTTTCAAAATCATCCCAACCAAATTTCTTAATATATATTATACAATTCCCATTTATTAAATTTTAACTTTAATTTAGCATTTCTATTATATTTTTATTTAACTATATAAAATTAAATTAATTATTATATTCAAAATTATAAAATATTTATAATTTATAAAATTTTAAAATAATTTGACTAAGCCCGCTAAGCCCGCCCGATTAAAACCGGACCGAACCCGAAACCGGACCGAAACCGAGAAAACCCGAAACCGAGAAAAACCGCAACCGAAAAAATCCGAGACCGAAAAAACCCGCAACCAAGAAAACCCGAGACCGAAAAAACCCGCAACCGAGAAAACTCGCAACCGAAAAAACCCGTAACCGAAAAAGCCCGCAACCGAAAAAACTCAGACCGAAACCCGCCCGAACCCGCCCGTTTGCCATCTCTAGTAGAGACAACACTGCTTTTCTAATATATCTATGTATATATGATATAAACTCTTCAATTTGTAGCAATTCATTTGAATCATATTTGAAATTTTGGCATGAGTTGTCTTCGTCACCTATGGCTCACAATTACATTTAATTGAGTATGTAAATGCTGAGATATCTTCATCTTCAACGTACGAGTTCTTTTGAAATAAAATTGTCTTTTTTTTTTGTGGATCACATGCCAGTAAAAATGGTAGAAAAGATTTTATGATTTCAAAAGAGAGTCCTAAATTTCGTATGTGTAATAATGTTGAAATGAATGTACAAATCTTTACATCATCGTCTTAAGAGTTCTTTATGAAACAAATTTGCAAGATCTAAAGTATCACAATGAATATATACTTTGTAGGTTGGTTTGTACTTGTCATTATGATTGTAAATTTCAAATAAACATGATAATTCATATATTTATTTTATGTTTGTGCGATGTCAAATCATATTTTGTGTTATGTAAACTATACATATTGTCGCGTTAAAATTTATGTCTATATAGTAAACAATAGATTTTTTAAAAAAAATTTGTTAAATTCATGCGTATGTTTTATCAAATGTTAACCTGTATCACATTTATATATATTTTTCATATTGTTGTTGTATCTTGTATATGATATTTCGTGTATAAGATTATTACATTTAATTTCAAAATTAGAATGGTTGTTTTGACTTCTATCTATTTATTTTTATCTTACTATATATATTTTGTTCAACTATATTTTTAAGTAAGTTTTTTATAAAAAGATTAAAAGGAAAATTTCTATAATAAGATAGTAACAAGTAGTATTAGATAGTTGATTTCGTTTCTGGTACCAAGCTGATCTCAAATCTGTCGTCAGGTTCATATTCAATTGCATATTTATCAACTATATACATGTACAAGAAGAAAAAGATTACACAATAATTTTTCACGTATATTAAATGTGTTATTTAAATTAGTAGAAAAAATTCTTTTCTTTTCCTTGTTTTCATCGTTGATGAAAATTCATAAAATTAATCAAATCATCTCGATTATATACGCATAAAAAAATTTTATGGAGTGTTTTCTTTTTTCTTTTTTTTTTACTTGGAATTCCTAAATAAAAGTATAAAACTAATAGCTGTAATTGGATTATTATCCTGTACACAGGTAGTAAAGATTTTAATATCAGTTGCGGGATTAAAAAATGGTTATATGTCCTTTTTTTAGGAATTATTATTGAATACATCGTCAGTAAAATTTTTTAATTTTACAAGTGAGGTTAAGATAGTGATATATACTTTTATTTTATTTATTATTTTTTAATATTCTCTAAAAAATATGTGTTATTATCTTAACTCTATGTATAGAGTCTAAAAACTCCATCCGACATTGTATTGAACAATAAATTATAATATTTATTGAAAAAATTATAATTTTACCATAATATTTAATATTTAAATATCATAATTAATGATCAAACTATTATGTTATGATAAAATTATAATTTTTTTTCAATAATATGAGTGTTCTATTGTTTTGAAGCTGATTAAATTGAAATTAATCACTTTTATATTGCATTTATTTGCTTCTAACCAAAAACAAAATTTTAGAAAAGCTAATGTAGAATTATTGAAATAACTACATATTACCAAATATAGAACCATATCACATACACATTTTGTCACGATTTGACTATAACTCACAATACAGGTAATTTCCAATTTTATTATAATTTGGTTAGGCTGTCTGTAGTGTTCACACTCAGTTCACTCAAAGGTAGTATTCAAATCTCAGAACCCGAACACTAGTAACCGATAGATACTGAACAACCATAACTTGTTTTACATTTATTATCATCGATTACATCTCACAGCCATGTTCATTTCACTACAATAAAATTTACATCCTTTGTACAGAATATATACATAGGAGTACTGTATCTGCACTGTCTAAACATATAAAAAGTAAAATAATATACCTCTATAGTTTTTGGTAACCGCTTGAAGGACACCAATCAAAATCCTTTCGAAAATAAAATTGCTTTACTGTAGATAATATGGAAGGAAAATAAGGGGTGAGCTTACGCCTAGTAAGAAATATATATAAAAAAGCTGATACTATGCATATATCTACATGCATGTATCCTAAGCATGCTCCTACACTCAATAATCACTATCAACATAAAATTTAGGCACTCTATCGAAAAATATACTATAGTCAGGTAGGCAACCAGGTTGAGTACAGAAAGATACTTTGTAGTACCTCACTTGTCCTGGCCCTTAGTTTCGACTATAGAGAGTTTACCATAACATGCTTACTAGGCAATTCGGTGGTACAGTTTCCAATCAATTATTTCTTAAACAGTTCAGTAAATAGTTATCAATCACTAGGTAAACAATACGAAAATCAGTTCAGTTAACAGATAACAGTCACTCGATAACAGTAGGAAATCAGTGCATTAGACTAATAAATAAAACAATCGATAAATGGTACAATGACTAGTTTAGTAACTAGTTCAGTGAATCACTCAGAACAGAACAATAAATAGATTTTAGAAAATAATATAGTAAATCAGATTCGATCTATCACGTTCAGTAATCACTCAGAAGACAGTACGGAAAACAAATCAATGACTGTTTAGTGGAGACCAGGCAACACCCAATAGAATCATGCATTTCAGAATCCCAAAAGGGAATAATAATACGACATATGGCCATAGTCAATAAGGTCCACAGTGAATACTAGTCAGGTGATAGTTGTGGATGTTGAAGATATGACTAAGGTCTGACAACACATCACACACTCACTCAGATAAGCATGATAAATCGAAGGATACTATGGGGCCAACAATCTCAAAACATTATACAAAACAGTGGAAACAACTTTCAACAGTCAATCCAGTAAAACAAATCTTCAGTTAGTCCATAAATCAGTAAAATCAATATCAATAATAGTTGTTATGAAAATATTTGGCAAATATTCTCAGTTTAGAATCTCGTATTCAACATATTTTATTTACATATAAAAATATCACTAATAATCGTAGGTATCTCGAAAACTGGGAAAATCATTAAAATTAGCATCAGAAACTGAGTTACAAATTTGGGCTATCTTAGTGATCTATATGCAACTCTTAAATTCTTCACTCTTTAACCTTAATTCATTTATCTTAGTAGTCTACCTGTGTGATTCTAGAGTTTAGGGTTCGATTTACGAAATTTTAGTAATATGACGGTAAGGTTAATCCTAAACCTCCTGCATCAGAAACACAGTTCAACAATCACTATCACAGTTTTTCAACCTCAATCAATTCACAATAACCAATCACATACGATCACCGTTCAACCATTATTAATGTAACATAGTATCCATGTGCCTCTTACACATATTCCTTACGATATGGATTTTGTCGAATCACCCGCTAGCACCAGTATTTCGCGCCTTACTCCTGAGCTACAAAACACCACACAAACATTGTTAATTCTTCACACTTCAGTTATAACAAATTTATTACCTCTTGAGATCTACCACATTGCCTACTACAGCTGCAAATCTAGTTTTTTTCATATCATACACGTGCTAACACTGCAACTACTGTAAAAACACCTCTTTTTTCAGTTTTGACTTCACTAGTAGTCTTGTATTAATCTATTCATTAATCTAAGACCCAGATTACATTGAATTGAGCATGAATTCCTCATGCTCTTCTCTTGGCCAAAATGGCCTTCTATGGATTCTCACTCTATTTCAATGATTGAAGGTCGTAAATGCGTTCTACTCATTCTCTATACTGATTCTAAATCATTTTTACATGAAGCAACATCACATTCATGCATGGACACTTTGGTCGAAACCCTAGGGGATTGGTTCTCATGGTTTTAATTTAATTCAAGCCTTAATACACACTTAAACACCTTAAACACATATCATAAAGCTATTAAACCATGAAAAAAATTAAGCTTTCTCTCATCTTTCCTCTTAGCTAAATTTGATGGGGGAGCCAAACATCAAGAAAATGGCCACTTCAATGCTTGATTTTGGTAGTATGTTGTAGAGCTCAGAGAGCTGGGCAAGTTTGGTGAAGATTGTTTTCGATTTCGGAGGGTTATACTAGGGTTTTGATGACTTTATCTCTGTAAACCAAGCTTGCAACAATGGAAGGTGGTAAGAGAAGATGATGGCCGACCAAATGAAGAAGAAAAGGCTAGAAAATGTTTTTTAAAAAATATCTTAATGGAAAATTATCAAAATGCCCTTATACTTTGAAAACTTTTGATTATGCTCTTCACATTTCAACTTTCATTTAAATAGTCAGTTTAACTTCCAAAATATTTTATTCAGTCATAAAACATATCTATTTAACATATTCTAATCACTGAATATGCCTTTGATAAGGTTCGACTAGTCAAACAGACAAAATTACCTAAATAACTCTAACTGTCAAATCACGTAGTTTTTTCGTTTTTACGTGTGATTCAATTTGCAACTTAATAGGGCATAAGACTTCTTCACACGAGGATTTATTTATGACTATCAGTTAGTCTTAAATCAAATCAGATTGATTGTTATTTACGAAAGTTTCCACGACCTATGGACTTAATTATCATTTTTGAAATTGTTGCACACTTTTCAAAATATGCACAAACAAATGAATTTTAAGATGAGGATTCTTACCATCTGAGTATTTTGCTCCAAATATCCATACTATAAGGTTTCATGTCCATCAGAGCAGTAGAAGTTTCAGTAAGGCCCACAATCCGAATCTCCATTTTACCTACGAAATATAAGGTATATAAACAATTATGAAATATCTTGTTTTACTAGCTTCATTAGCAGTATGTAACAGTAATAGAAAGTGTGAATCTCACACATTTAGTGTCTCCAATTATTCTATAAACACTAAGGGAAATTAAAGAGATGTATAGTGGTCTATTATAGTATTTAGTAAAGATTATTAAATCACTTCAGATTACTAAAGTTAACAATCATTATAGAGAATAGGTTAATTTATGAATATTGAATGATATTATAAAGAAAACTATTATAGTGACAATTAAAAATTTTAAATATTTCAATCCCTAATTTTAATATAGGTCATCCAAGAATAATAATTTATTTTCATGAGTTATTTGTTTCCTAGAAATATGGTTTTTATTCATTTTCATATAGACATATTGTGAGAACCAGATATTTTGTACTGTACATGTACAGTTATTCTTTTATTTATTAATAAATGATTTATTTTGTAAATAATTGTGAATTATAAGTATACAATCATGTGGGCCCCACTTGGATTTTCACGCCCATATGAAATTATGAATGACAGATCAGTGTATAGATGGTGAAATAATTATAAAGAGGAAATTTTAGAGACTTGAAATTATTTTATTTTCATTATTTGAAGTTGTTGGCAAACAAATTGGGAGATGACGGATACATCCCAAGGCTATTTTCGTAAATTCCTCCCAAAC
Source organism: Heritiera fomes (assembly GCA_032173925.1). Classification (NCBI taxonomy): domain Eukaryota; kingdom Viridiplantae; phylum Streptophyta; class Magnoliopsida; order Malvales; family Malvaceae; genus Heritiera; species Heritiera fomes. The sequence goes on along the minus strand of JAPDPM010000022.1, from coordinate 6,859,839 downwards.
CAAAATGAATTTGGATGAAGTAAAAATATCATGATATTCTATATGAAAAGTACTTCAACATGGTGTCAATAGATTTTTTCGAAAACAGTCGCAAAAACAGAAAAAAAAATTCGTTGGTGGGTCGTGGGGGGTAAAATCATAATTTCTCACTATCTGTGCACCGCGCATCAACGAAACCACTTCCAATCATCAAGATATATTTAATATGACAATTTGGAACTGGAATCCATAAATTTGGAGCATTTTTACACGGTTTTTACACCAGCGGGACTGTAAGGGTAAAATCGTCTAAAATTTCATAATTATGGGCATTTTAGTCGATTGGCACCTCCAGAATTTTCCTTAAAGTTCAATCAACAATTGAAGGCTACTATTCACCTTCCTCCCCAAGAGCTCCACGCCATTTTCAAAGAAAAGAAAAGAAAAATTACCAAACCTTAATTTCTAATCAAAATTTCACCAAAACTTTGACTAGGAAAATATTCTATACACTCTCCTCTTTCAACCTATACCATTAGTTCATTAAATAAATAACAAAATAAGGAGGAAGAAGACCATGAAGGATTTGGCCAAGCAAGGTACTTCACCATTTATTATGCCTTTCTTAAATTTAATGGCATGAATTTATTCTTTGTAGCGTAGTGATTATATTTCTAGCAATAGATTTAATTAAATCTTGGAAATAAAAATTGGCCTTTAAAGACCGATTTGGCTAAGCTTGAAATATTGGGTATTCAATTTGTCTCATGCCAAAAATTGTACTAAATGAGAAAACAAACATAGAAAAAGAAGAATATCAAGTCAAATAGTTGAAATTCCAAAGGAATTTCAACATGGAATTTTCGGCCAAGGCAAAGGATGCTTAATCCATGGATGTTCTTGATGGTTTGAGGGTAGATTTAGACTGTAGGAATTACAAGGAATCTGCTGGTATGCTTGGATTTAAATTTCGAGACAAAACGAATAAGTTACGCTATACAATCAGTAGAATTTATACTGCAAAATATTTGCAGTGTACAATATGGCTGCATAAAGACATAAGTAATAGTTTAAAAATAAGTATTTATTAAACTAATAATTTTGGTGAAATTATTTGCAGCTCGGGAATAACGGATTTCGTGTGGTGCGCATAAAGAAACCGAATACGCTACATAGGTAAGGGACGCGTATGTAAGCTGTAGCAATATTTTGAATGCATATTTATTATGCAAATAATTTATTATGAATATTCTTGAAATGAATTGCATGAAAATCCATGGAATTGAGGCTGTATATGAAAATTGGAATTGTGTTTTATTTGCAGGAGGGCTAGGGTAATAGCAACTATTATGCTGCTAAAATTTCTAAAATATTTTCTAAAAATATTAGAAAATATTTAATTACATGAACTGATGATTTCCTAGCCTTGAAATTGAGAAATTTATTATTTTTCATAAAACATGAATATACAAAAAAATATCATTTAAATATTCCTGTTACCAATTTTATTGAAAATGAGAATACAGTATATGATATGGTTTATGAGATGAAAAGATGAAAAGTGAATATTTTATAAATTATTTTCATAAATATTCACTTTATGATTTAATAAAATCCTTTATGGACTGATTGAAGATTTACTGATTTTAAATCAATTCCACAAAGGTGATAAGAATATGATTAAGAAAATACTGTTTTGAGACTGCTAGGCCCCATATCATGCCACTATGTGATATGTGACATGTGATCTGTATTCAGTCCTGGTTGACACCTCATTAGTTTTTGACTGAGGACTACCCTAGACTATGGTCATAGATTTGACATGATTATTATTGCCCTACGGGGTACTTTCTCTTTAGCATGATATATTCTGGGTGATGCCTTAGTCTCCACTTTTATGAGATATGGGATGATATGTGATATGAAAAATGTGTTTAAATGCAAAGGTATATGAATATGCTTTTATAGAAAAGGAAAATGATTTCTAATAGTTTATTGTACTGCATGAAGTACTGTACTGTTGATGACTTATACAGTGATATGTGAAATGAGTTTAAATGACAATTACAATTTATTTAAACTAATATTCTTTTTAAAGAATATATGAATATTAGTTTATTTTATTTAAATGTTTTATTTCATAAAAGCATTATTTTGAAAAGGATATGAAATGAAATGGAAAATGATTGATCCCAACAACAATATTTACTCCCTAGGTTACGGGACAAGACATGTATTTCAAAATACCTTTCTTACTCTATCCGGATTTCTAGCCGACTATAGTATCCTTCCTATTTCGGTTCTTAGAGCACTTATAGGAAACTAAGGATTTTATTGCATATAGATTTCGGAATATCTAGTTTTACATACAATTCTTTTACTGAGCCGTTGTTTGCTCACCTTTTTATTTAACATCTATAGAGTACTTCCGGTGATTGTGTGATTTACATCCAGGGATTGTTGGCTGCGCATATAGTGCCCCGAGGCAGCGAGCTTATATCCTGGAGGTATAATCATATATTTTACATGTTCAAACATATTCTACAGTGCTACAGTATTGTAAATTAAACAATGGATGTAAATGGTAAATAAACTCTCAGCATGTAAATATTTTATTAATTATAAATTACAGTTGTTAAATAGTTACTGTATATTGAAAAAAGAAAGTAAGGCATCACAGACAGCCCAATCATATAAAATGTGCGAAAAAAACTTGAAATAATGTAGACACGGGATGTGACACATATCAAACTAGAAGTAACAAAGGTCTAGTCCGAAAAACTTGCCTACTCTACTTGAAACAAACTCGATCAATCCTATTTGATTAAAAAGTCAACAAACTCGAATTCTATATGATCCCGAACCTGAATTAATCCGAATCGGAATTGACCTAAATCTAACTTGATTCAAACTCGAAATAATCCAAACTTCGAAGTGAATTGAATTTTTTTTAATATGAATTGATCCGAACCTAAAATTATTTAAACTCAAAATAACTTATTCCAAACTTAATCCGACTATAGCTTATTTACCACCTTTTATAACCTTAATGTTCAAATGATATAAAACACATTCTCCAGTGGCCCCATTTTCGCTCAACCAGTGCTTAAACGTTGCTGGTTAGTCCTTGGGGTCTCCATGCTAACATCTGTACCAGCTACTATGATCCAGTGAATCTGTTGAGAGATAATAAACAGAGAGTGAGTCTACTGGGAACTATGTTAAAGCTCCCTTTTCCAAGGCCTTTTACTGAACAAGCGATTAGATTCACTTTGCTTTTCTGCTTCTAAATTTGCATAATATCATAGGTTCAATTAGTCAAAAACATACGTAATTATGTTATAATATATGCAAAGAAATAAATATAAGAAACAATGTGTTTTTTTTTAAATATTATATTTGATGATTAATTTTAAATATGCTCGTGTATTTTAAAAAATATAAATCCAAAATTTTAAACTTAAGGACCCTCCCAAATAAGATATTAAAGTAATAAATTTTTATAAGCATGTATAATAAGATATGAGGTAGACATTAATTGAGAATTAAATTATTATTTAATATATTGTCAATATAATTTTTAGATTTTACAATCCAAGTTACTATGATAATACTTACCTTTTAAAAATATTAAAAAAAATAAAAATAAATAAAGTAAAACACAAGATTAAAAAGTCTCTACTTACAATATAAAATAAACTTATAATTTATAAAAATAGAACTTACCATCTATTATCCATGAATTATCTATTAATTGTACATATTTTTTTATCGAAAGAATATATATAATTATATATTATGCTTTTGGAATAATAGCCAAATAAGCCCTCGACCTTAAGTCCAAAATGGAATTAAGCCCTCAACGTTTTATTTCGTGGCAATCAGTTCATAAAGTTTTATTTTAGTCGAAATAAACCCTCAATCTTCTTAAATTATGCAATTAAGTACAAATCTGTTAAATGACACCAACTGCCGTTAGTGAAAGCTGACGTGGATAGCTTACTTGGCTGCCACGTGGCATGACACATGTGCAATACTAACGGCAGTTAGTGTCATTTAACAGATTTGGACTTAATTGCATAATTTTAGAAGGTTGAGGGTTTATTTCCACTGAAATAAAAATTTATGGACTGATTTTCACGAAATAAAAGATCGAGAGCTTAATTCCATTTTAGACCCAAGGTCGAGGGCTTATTTGGCTATTTTGCCTATGCTTTTTTATGTATTTTTTTGCAGCATTACTACCCTAGGCATTAACGTCAAGAGATATTTGTCCTTTCCCTTTCAATAAATTTAACTATAGTATTATATCACATCACCCTCTTTTGTAATAATTCTCCACACGGTTAGTTAGGAATTAAGATTTTCTTTGATTTATCTAATATATATAACGATAATGAAAAATATTACTGTTTGATAAAATCAAATTTTCAGTAACCAAATAAGACTAGTATAGATTACTTTGGATTATTTATTTTTATTATTAGGATAATCTCTTGTTTTTAAGAACCGATCGAACTCTGCCTCTCTGCGTGTTTGCTTGATAACCTAACTCTTTCCTCTCTTTTTTCTTCTCTTTTACAATATATCCATTGAATTTCTCCTCCTTTTCTCGGTCTATGTTTCTTTCTTAGGGTGGGGGAGGGGTTTTTTTACCTATTTATTAGAAATGAAGAAATCGAAGTCATCGAAGCTAGACAAATTGGACAGATTTGACACTTTCATTTCCTTAACAAAACAACGATCTTTTCAGATTCTAATCATCGTAGGTTTCTTGTACATAGTTTTGGTCACTGTCGAGATCCCATTCGTGTTCCAAACAGGGTTCAGTGCTTCGTCTCAAGAACCGGTAGCTCCGCTTCCCAGACTCGCCAGCGAGGTCGATGTTCAAGAAAAAGACCCCCGGAGTCGTCCCTTGAATTTGGTTTCCGAAAACTCGCTTTCCCCAATCCAGTTTCAGCATCGGCAGCAACTCAGAAATCAGTCTGGGATCGTTTCCAATTTGTCTTTCGATGCCAAAACCTTCGACCCGAGTAGCAAAGACGGGTCCTTGGAGCTTCATAAGTCCGCAAAAGTCGCTTGGGAACTTGGGAGAAAGCTCTGGGAGGAACTCGAATCAGGGAAAGTTAAAATTGACTCGACAAAGAATCCCAAGAATGGATCCGAACTGTGTCCGTCTTCTGTTTCTTTATCCGCGTCGGAGTTTTTGGCCCATGGCAATGTCATGCTGCTGCCTTGTGGACTTACTTTGGGGTCTCACATAACGGTGGTGGGGAAGCCGAGAGAAGCCCATGAGGAGACAAATCCTAGGATTGTGTTGATAAAGGACGGGGGGGATCCTGTGATGGTTTCGCAGTTTATGATGGAATTGCAGGGGTTGAGAACGGTGGATGGGGAGGAGCCGCCGCGGATTCTTCATTTTAATCCGAGGTTGAAAGGGGATTGGAGTAGGATGCCGGTGATTGAGCAGAACACTTGTTATAGGATGCAATGGGGATCTGCCATGCGGTGCGAAGGGTGGAAGTCTAAGGCTGACGATGAGACTGGTGAGTTTGATTTTCTTTTTTGTAGCTTTTGTTTGATTGAATTTTTGATTTTTTAATCTTTCAGTAGCTTGCTTAGAGGTGAAGTGTTTAGTGTTTAGCTTAGTAGATTTTTGTGTTCTATATGCAACTTTTAGGAAACTGAGTTGATGCACATACTAATTGTAGTTAAATTGTTTTTTGAGATCAAAAGATTTTTGTTGGATTTGCATTATTAATCTTAATTTGATGATAGTTTGCAGTTAACTTTTACCTTCTTCAAACTAGGAGATGAATTGTATTTCTCTTTGATATTCTCTAAGCATCTAATGGAAGCAGAATTATTTGGCTGTTGTATATGAATATAAAAAACTAAAAATCTTAGACACGATACAAGAAGAATAAAAGACAAGAAGATGACACGGGCTAAAATTGTATATGCATGTGGCAAAAACTAAAAAAAAAAAATGTTTTGGTTTGGCATTTCAACATGCAAAATTTTATCATAAACATAATTTTACATGACAGTAACACGAATTATATACATGAATTGCTAGGCCTAGTTTAAGACTTTAAGTCATGTCAAATATGTTTCTGTTTGGATGTATGTTAAGTCAAGAATTTGGGTGTTTCAGAAAACAAATTTAATTACAACTGAAGTTCTCAATGAATTTATTCATCGCCATACATGAAGAAAGGATAACTTTGTTTGTGGATTTTTAAATGCAATTTCCTGCCATTTTGTTTTTTGGCATTTTATTCCTCGTTTAATTGATGGATCATAGCATGCATGCTGGTCATATTTGAGCTTTGCTTTCACTTTTGACTTGTGATTTTATAGTTAACATAATGCTAGTGTTGCTGGGATTGCTTCTTCAGAATCTCCTTTCTAAATTTGATGGGTTGCTATTTTAACTTGGGTTTCGACGAAATACAGGCTACTAGTGTATGTAACTTAGAAGAATAGGAGAGTCTTTAAACTTGAAACCAATTTCGAGGATTTCTAGCTTGAATGGTAGCTGGAATGTAGCTAGACTCTTATGTCATATGGAGCTATAGATTGCCTCAAAAACTTTTCAAAACCCATTATGTTTGCCTTTCAATTTAATCAGATTGTACTAGAGCTCCCTTTTCCACAGAATAGTAGATAAAATAAGAAAGAAAATTTTCTTCTCACATTTGATGAACTCCGTATTTCTTCCTCTCTCTTCTTCCTCTTTCCTTGCAATCTTGCTTTGCCACTGTATCTTTGCAACTGTTTAAAGTCCAGCAAAAAAAACTATATGTTGTTTTGAATTGTTCGCTTAGGTGTTCTTTATTTTCATCCATCCTTCATTCTAATGTTTCAAAAATGTTTAATTCTTTGTATCTGCAGTTGATGGTCAGGTGAAGTGTGAGAAGTGGATCCGGGATGATAATGATCATTCTGAGGAGTCTAAGGCAACATGGTGGTTGAAACGGTTAATAGGCCGAACAAAAAAGGTGACTGTTGACTGGCCCTTCCCATTTGTTGAGGGCAAACTTTTTGTCCTGACCCTTAGTGCTGGTTTCGAGGGATATCATGTTAATGTTGATGGGAGGCATATTACTTCTTTTCCCTATCGAACTGTAAGTTATATGATGTAAACTTAATATTATCCATCATGTTGCATGTTCATCCATTCTTGATGTGATTTCATAATGTTGGTAGGGGTATACCCTTGAAGATGCCACTGGACTAACTTTGAATGGGGACATTGATGTCCATTCTGTATTTGTGGCATCTTTGCCTACATCACATCCTAGTTTTGCTCCTCAAAGGCTTCTTGAGATGTCCAACAGATGGAAGGCTCCACCACTTCCTGAGCAGCCTGTGGATCTATTTATTGGTATACTCTCAGCAGGCAATCATTTTGCTGAGCGGATGGCTGTAAGGAAGTCTTGGATGCAGCATAAACTTGTTAAATCTTCAAACGTGATTGCTCGTTTCTTTGTGGCAATGGTAAGTTAAGACTATCGTAGCACTTAATTTTTGATCATTTCAGGCTTAATTTCTGTATTTAACAACCTTCTTTGTATGTTTGGACAGCATGCAAGAAAGGAAGTGAATGTAGAATTGAAGAAAGAAGCAGAATTTTTTGGAGATATTGTTATTGTGCCTTACATGGACAACTATGATCTTGTTGTGTTAAAAACTGTGGCCATCTGTGAATATGGGGTGAGTGGTGAAATTCTTTCCCATTTTGAAGAAATGAATACTTTTAACTTGTCTTGAGATGTTTTAATGGGTTTGTTGTTACAGGCTCGTGTGGTGGCTTCCAAGTATATAATGAAGTGTGATGATGACACATTTGTCAAAGTAGATGCAGTTATTAACGAAGCAAAGAAAGTATCTGAGGGTAGGAGCTTCTATATTGGTAACATCAACTATTACCATAAGCCCCTACGCTCTGGTAAATGGGCAGTAACATATGAGGTATGGGTGGTCTAATATACGGTAGTTTATTTCAATTCTTCGGTTAAATTGCAGTTAAATGAATCATGGACGGTTTGGGTTGTAGAAAGATCAACCTATTTAAGTTGCATATTTCTGCTGTTTCATCACATATTTGTGCACTTGTGACTGTATCTTATTTGTTGAAAGTTTGAACAATTGGTGTTTTGTAAATAATTTAAATTGAATCCCAAATTACTATATGGTAATTTGTTTTGGTGCTTGATTTTATGGAATATTTAGGAAGCAATATACATTTGGAAATAATTTTTGTTGATGTTCTTATTGGTTCTCAAGTTCTAAACTCATGCATTCACCATTTTAGGAGTGGCCAGAGGAAGCTTATCCGCCCTATGCAAATGGACCGGGATATATATTGTCGTCTGACATTGCTCTCTTTATCGTTTCTGAGTTTGAAAAACACAATTTAAGAGTAAGTCATCAATTTCTTGTGTGTGTGTGTGTGTGTGTGAAGATCATGGTATTTGGCATGTTTTACTTAATATTTATATAATATGCAGTTGTTCAAGATGGAAGACGTGAGCATGGGCATGTGGGTGGAGAAATTCAATAGCTCGAAATCGGTAGAGTATCTGCACAGCTTGAAGTTCTGTCAGTTTGGATGCATAGAAGATTATTATACAGCCCACTACCAGTCTCCAAGACAGATGATATGCATGTGGGAGAAGTTGCGAAAGCAGACAAGGCCTCAATGTTGCAACATGAGATAGTGTTTGTAACATTTGGCCTTGGGTGCCATGCTTGGCTATGGCATATTCCGGATGTAGACAGATTTTGCAGTAGAAGCCTCTCTCTATTGTATATTTTCTGGAGGGATGGATTAGTTGTAGTTAGGTTGTCTTCATTCAAATTTATTCTTTATTTCTCTCACTTCCTTTTTCTTTTTCTTCCCCATTTTTGGGGTTTTTTTTTCCTTAAAGAAACAGATTAGAGGCCAAGGGGGTGGTGAATCATTTTGGTCACATCTCTTTCTGTAATCTTAGTAATGATAATGGCAATTAGATGAAATTAATTCTCCTCCTTTCTTTTACCGTTCTCTCAGACCTTGTGTAGCACTGAAGTTGTCTCCCATGCAACCAAAGCAGGCTCAATTTAGTACAAAAATCTCATTTCTGATCAGTTTTGGGAGCAATTGATGAAAAGTTTTAAAAATGAAATGATCAATTTATAAATAAATTCAATAAAATTATTACAACATCAAGTGAAACAAAACAAACGTATTGTATGGCACAGGAATCATCTATAATGTTCAAAATGTGAAGACTATTTAAGATATAGACGATAAAGGATTGAGCTTTTACAAGAATATTGTAAACATAACCGAACATAAGTAACGTTTGATTCACGTACTTTAGCAATGAAAAACTGCCACCTTTAGCCGCAAATGCAGAACCCCAAAACTTCACTATACTCCCTAAATGTAGTAAAGTCAAATTTGTAAATATCACAAGAGTCCAAATCTGTTTTTAAACTCGAAAAGATTTAATAGTCAAATAGATCCTCAATTTATAGCATAAAATGAAATTAAGTTCTTAACGTTTTATTGTATAGAAATCAGTCCATAAAACTTTTATTTCATTGTAAATAAACCCTCAACCTTTTAAAATTATGCAATTAAGTTCAAGTCTGTTAAATGACACTAACTTCCGTTAATATTGCACACGTGACATGCCACGTGGTAGTCAACTAAACTATCCACGTCAACTTTCACGTTAGATGTCCAAACTACTGTTAGTGTTATTTAACAGATTTGAACTTAATAGTATAATTTTAAAAGGTTAAGGGTTTGTTTACAATGAAATAAAAATTTATGGATTGATTTTCACGAAATAAAATATTGAAAACTTAATTTCATTTTATATTAAAGATTGAGGCCATGTTTGGTACATAGGATAAGGATAGGATAAGATAAGATAATATAAGATTATAGATAGGATAAGATTAGATTATATCATCATATCTTATGTTTGGTGTATACAAGGATTAAAAATAAGGTAGGATGATTTTTTATGTCTTTCACAATATTTATTATGTGTAAAATTAAAAGTAGTATAAAATGATTTTTTTAAGTACTCTTTTTTAAAGTAACTTAATTTAAATTTATAATTTTTTTTGCTATAAATATAAATTAAAAATTTTAATATTATTTATTATACTATAATTAATAGTCCAATTTATTAGTTGATTTTTTTATAAAAAATTACTTCTAAAAATTTATATTACATTTTCAAAAAAATATTTTGTTAAGAAATGATTTTTTATAAAAAGCATTCTCTATATTTTTTTCATTTTTGTTTTTTTTCTTTTGTATGATTTAAATTTAAAATAATTTTTTACTGTAAATTAAATATGTTTATTTTTAGAAAATTGAGTTTTTCTAGAAAATAAGTTTATTTTTTAATTAAAATAAATTTTCCAAAAGACAATTGTTAAATATTTTTTTTATTTTAATAGTTTCTTTATCGTCTTTCTTTTGAGTCAATTATAAGGAAATATAGAAAACAAAAAAAATACAAGTTAAATTTAATAATTCAATTTTGATGAATTAAAAATATATATATAATTTTTAATAATTTTATGGTTAATAGTCATTTTTCTTTCCTTTTTTTACAGGCAAAAAGAAAAAAATTAAGAAAGAAAAAATAAAAATTTAAACAAGAGAAAAAACTAGTTAAAGAATATATTTTATAATAATTTTTATGTTTGAGAATTTTTTTTTGTAAAAAATACTTTAAAAAAATGTGTTCAAGAAAATATTATTTTATCAAAATTATAGTTTTTATTTAATAAAAACAAGCAAAAAAAAGGAAAGAAAAAAAGGAAAAAATTATATTAATTAATTAAAAATCCTTATTATTTTATTAAATGTTTAAGTTAATTTTTAAATATAAATGTTAAGTATAAAATAAATAAAATATTAGTATTTATTTCTAATCTTATAGGATTAAAAATAATCCTAACTTTTTGAAGAGAATTAAATTATCCTATACTAAGAAGATGACTAATCTTTCTTGCAATTCAATCTTTCTTTTAACGTGTGCATCAAATATAAAATAAGATAATTATCATTTTATTTTATTTATCATATTATATATCAAACATGATCTAAAAGTATATTTAACTCTTAAACCTACTCGAAAACAAGCAATGCCCTTCTCAAAACACCACACAACCCCCCCCCCCCCCCCCCCCCCCCCCCCCCCCCTCCTATTGCCATTATTGCATCTTTATCGATTTACCATTTTTACCCTTTCCTTTCTGTCACACCATTGCCCCACCTTACAAATATTCATTCTAGCAACAAGAGACAAGACTAAAAAACCACGACCAAACCATTAAAAAAACATTATTAAAATCAAAGTCCTTTATTGTAATAATGGCGGACTAGTTCTGTCCAGAATGCAAGAAGTTGACAGAGGTTGTCTTTGACCACTGCCGGTGACACTATATGTTCTGGGTGTGGCTTAGTCCTGGAGGCTCACTCTGTGGATGAAACCTCGGAGTGGCGAACCTTCTCCAACGAGTCAGCTGATAATGATCCTGTCCGTGTTGGGGGGGCTTACAATCCTCTTCTAAGCAGTGGTGGGCTTTCCACTGTCATTTCCAAGTCCAACGGAAGTTCCAGTGAGTTCTTGTCTTCCTCTCTGGGGAAATGGCCGGGCCGGGGATCCAACCCTGACAAGAATCTTATTCAAGCGATTAAGGCTATTGCTGCCATGTCCGAAAGGTTTGATCTTAATTAACATTAATGAAAGGTTTTGTGGGTTGGTTGTTTGGGTGTGTTTGGCTATTGGGAAAACGTGTTTGGGGGGGTTTGTTTTACTTTCTGTCTGATTATGGTTTGTCAGTGTTGACTGACTGACTGTGCAATTGTGGGTCTTCCCCTTTCTGCGGGATAAAATTTTCCAAGTCTGATAGAAACCTTTTTAATGGAACGCCCTTTTCACTTGGTGGATTTTTCTTTGAAAATGCTCGAGTCCTAGCTCTAGGAGGCAGCCCATCAACAAAAACTATATCAAGCTTTTGATGTTTTCTTTCTTTCTTTCTTTTCAAACTTTTCTGATACAATTGCAAATGTAACTGATGCCATCAATTACATGTTTGTTTCAGGTTGGGACTTGTCACAACCATAAAGGTTTGTCAGTTAGTTTAACTTAATCTTCATGAACGTTTGACTTTGTCTTCTGCTTTATGAACTTTGACTTTTATTTGTAACTTTTTTATCATTAAACAATATTCATGTTGTTTACATTCAAGCTCGAACGTATTCTCATAGAGATTCTCGGTCATTGCTTTTGTTTAAAGATATGGATAATGATGGGAAGTAAATATTGAAATGCCTTGGCAAAATGAAGAATAGATATGAAGACGGACGTTAAAACTTGCAAAGTTTCTTTGGTGCCTGGAAAAGCTGATAGTGGCAGCCATTTGCTTTAATGAAACCTGTTGAATATTGTATTTCTTATTCTCATTTTTATCACATTGCCATCATTGATAATTGCTACTGTAATCACTTCATCATGGAAAATAGCACAATTGCACAAATTTGAACATGCTTGAACTGTTGCTGCTTAGTGGATATTTGGAACCATCAGAACAAAATTAAAACATGTTTGAACTGAAAAACATCCTGAAGTATTACGTTTAGACTGCCTTAGCCATTCTATTTGTTTTCCTAAGTTTATAACTTTTACTTCAGTATAGAATTATCTACGAGTTCAGAATCTGCTTTATGTGTTTTTACTTTTCATCCTCAGGGAATATTCACTGTAAATTTTTCTTTTTTCCCAATTCATTAGTGCTTTCTTGTTGTCTCCAAGGATCTTTTGATTGAAAGGGCCTAACTGCTTTGGCTCTTATTAATTTGGTTTGTTAGGATAGAGCTAATGAAATATACAAGAAGGCCGAAGATCAAAAACTTCTTAGAGGACGGAATCAAGATGCCATTATGGCTGCTTACCTCTATATTGCTTGTCGACAGGAAAACAAGCCACGAACTGTTAAAGGTGAAGGTTCAATTTCTACCTTTTCCCCTTTTAATCAATTTACATTAAGGTTTCTAAATGTGGATTTCTACTAGAAATTTGTTCTGTTGTACATGGCACAACAAAGAGAGAAATTGGCCGTGCAAAGGAGTTAATTGTGAAACATTTGGAGGTAGAGATGGGTCAGTCAATGGAGATTGGAACCATACATGCTGGTGACTATTTGGTGTGTTTGCTGCAGTACCATCATTTTATTTCATTCCCTTCCTTCGCAAGGAATTTTCATCCATTAGATGTTTTCTAGTTTGTAGTTTATTAACTGTTCAATATAATCTTGTACATATTTTCCATCTTTAAACTGCAGAGGCGTTTCTGTTCCAATCTTGGAATGACCAATCAAGATGTTAAGGCTGCACAAGAAGCTGTGCAGTAATCTGAGGAGCTTGACATTAGGTTAGTTCTGTTTGATCTAAACTTTCACTCGGAGAAATAGAACCAGTCGACATTCGACATTGTCTGCTTATCCTTTGGAAACAATGAAACCTAAGTCCTAAGCTTTTCTTGCTTAGAATATGATTATTACAAAACCCAAAGGGAAGAAAGAAAGCAGAGGAATTGGGATATAAGGTTTATCTTGCCTTGTTCTTTATGAAAGCTATGTAATTTAATAGTTTTGTAGACTCATAGAATACAGACAAAAGATTCAAGGGGAGAAAAGGAGAGAGTTTGTCTCCTTGCGCACGCATTATTTTGGCAGGAAAATTAGAAAAATGTTCAGCAAACTGCTGTGACTTATTTGGCTTACCTTTGCAGGAGGAGCCCAATTTCAATAGCTGCAGCTATTATTTACATAATATCTCAACTATCAGATGACAAAAAGCCTCTCAGAGGTTAGAAATGTGAAAACAATTCCTGCCTAATTTTTATAGCTTACACTGCATTGATGTTTATGCCCTGTGGTTTCAGATATATCAGTTGTTACTAGAGTAGCTGAAGCAACCATTAAGAACTCTTTCAAAGATCTTTCTCCGCACTTGTCGTGGCTGATACCTGCATGGTATGCCGCCGCAGAAAGAACCTCCAGCTCTAAAAATGCTGGAAGCTGAAAACAAAGCTAAAGCGAGATTTGGGTTCCTCCACAGACATGACACTTCTAGAAAATGATCCTACTCTGTTGACCCCCTTCATGTAAATAGAATAGGTTTTTCTTTCATCTGGTAGTATAATACTGGAATGAGCACTATTGCACTAAGTATTCCTAACTATTACAAGTTGTTTTAATTTCAGCCCTTTGGCAAGTGTTTCTTCTTAGATGCTCCACAAGCAAAAAAGGTCCATTTATCTTTCTTGGCATCTAGCTGTTATTTAGGTTATTGTATTCTTAAAGCTTTGCTTGGTAGGAAGGGTAGAAAGAGACAAGGATAGAAAATTTGTTAATCCCATGATTATGTTTCATAATCACTTTTTTTATTTTGTAGTTTAATCATTGGATTAACAAAATTTCTTTCACTTTTCCGAACAAGATTACTATTAAATTGTAAAATGAATGAGAATACCTATGATTACAAAAAAAAAAAAATCTTTTCTTGTCTCTTTCTTTCGTTCCTACCAAGTCAAAGTATTGCAACACAAACTTTGCATTTTGGATAAGTGCAATTCCATTAATCCAAACTGAAGCAGTGAGTGAGACGACCTCAAAGGGAACCAAGCTACCTCAACGGAAGGCACAGGACAGAAAAGAAAACAAAGCCAAAATAAGTCCAACGGTTTGTTATATGTTCTTTATCTCCTGCATAAGCCTTTATATTATTGCAAGCTAAAATTTTGAGCATGAACTAGGCATGCTTGCATTCTCTCAGCTCAACAGATTCATATTTTTCTTTGTTTGGACAAGCATTCCACAACAAAAGAACAAGAAAATTGAAGATGACAATGGTGTTGGTGATGGCTGGCAATGACAGGAAATTTGTTAATTTTTGTTTTTTTCTTAGGCCATTAGCCAATGAGAAAATATTCTAAATGTACTCATTTTTTTCTTTTTACACCCATCTTTGTATTTAAACAGTACCAAAGTGAAGAAAATGAAATGCAAAGAGAAAAAATTAGGATATGTTTAGACTTTCTGTAACGACACAAGGCAGTGTTTACACAGAGCGAAAAGATTCCTGAACGGTAGACAACGTTATTCTCGAGTCTCAAGGGAAACATTAGCTTCATTTTCATGAAGGGAGATGGTTAATTACAGTATAAAACAAAGGAAAAGTGTTTCTACAACAAAGCCATTCGCAAATGCAGTAGATAATCAAGTCGCCAAAATATTATCAAGCTTACATTATATAACCCAAATCCTCACTAAAGAGTACTGATATTTGGCAAAGTAATGAAGTTAAAGCGAGCAATGCTTGCTTATTACACTCGGGTTGAATGACCTACTACTGCTGCAAACTTCATTTAAGAACCATACAAGCAGAAAAATATGAGGGTAAAATTTCTAACATGAAGATGAGAGTAAGAACAAAGGAATATTACACAGCGATTTGAATGGTAAAACGCTTAATAACTCTTGTGGGAGGATGGTTCCATTACATGAAAGAGAGAAACAACAATACTTTCGAAGGGACCCAACCAACCCAGAAGCACGAGAGTGATAAAAGATTAGAACTACAGGGCTTGACATCCAGAGCCAATTTTCTCAGTTACAGTATTTGTTAAAAAGTTATTGTACAATAATTGGATAAGCTAAGTAACTCGAAGCGAATTCCAAAATCCCCATCCACCTGCCGTAGGTTTCTTTCAATGTAGGCATGTTAAAAAATGACTACCTAATCTACACAACTCTCATCATGTTGCTTCCTGCTGCAAACCCTGAATGAAATGCATCAGGGTAGAATAAAGCCACAGAGGAATGCCGACCATTATTTCCTCTATAGGCTTAGCTCAAAATTTATCAATTTTACTATCACCACTTGCTTCCACCAGAGGAAATTACAACCCTTGCTTTCCGGCAGAGACAAAGCTCTAGAAATCATTTCTTTCGTCATCTTTCATCATCGTATTTGGACCATCATCAAAACCAGAACCAGGAGCAAGCTCATTTAGGTCAAGGAAGCGCCTTTTTCGAACACCATCTGCTTCATCTTGCCCCAGGCCATTAGATTGCTCAGGTGGCTGGCTTCGTTCTTTCTCTATTGTATCAGAGTTATCTTCTACTGGTGGATCAACTTTCATTTCCTCGTTATCATCACTGCCATTGGAATCTAGACTTCCTTCTGAATACTCCTCATTCTCACTTGCATCTGAGTGTTCATCTGATGGATTGGACTTTTCAGGTTTTGACTCTGTTTCAGATTCTGACATCTCATACTGTCTATAATTAATTTTATTTCTGGAGGCTCTTTTACTTCGCCTTAGACCTGACTGAAGCTCATCAACTGACCTCAATTTAGTTTCCCTCCGAGTGCGGCCTGGCAATTTCTTGAATTTTGGGGCCTCATCACTGTCCTCACTGATACTTAACGAATCCTCCTCTTCTTCTTCCTCCTCTTCATCCTCAGCATTTTCCTCTTCCCAACGGTATTCCTCATCTCCTTCAGAGCTGCTGGATTGCCTTCTCCTTTTTCGCGTTCTCAGGTATTCATCATCATATACAGCTTCTCCAACTATATCATCATCACTGTCAAAGTCTGCCTCATTATCTGAAACAGCTTCAACGAACTCCTTCGTTGAATATCGTCGAGGCCTCTGCCTCCGCCGATTACTACGAGTGGTCACATTAAAATTAGGTCACAGTTTTACAGCAACAATAGTAGCCCAACAGAATGAAATTTATCATACCTACGATCCAATTCTCCAGACTTATTATCATCAAAATCATCATATTCGGGTGATTTGGGGGACCGTAGATTGTAATTCTCCTGTTCAGAGGCATGTGAAGAACCACTCAATTTACCATTTGCAGATGGTTCAGGTTTGGAAACATCTTTTCTATTGAGAGGATCTGGGGATGGTGGTTTCCGCCTGATACATGGTTGACAGTGAGAACTATATCAAGGGCAGAAAATACAGAAATAGATGATCACAAAGAAATTTATATAAAAAAAATCAAAAGGTTCTGGAATATGTGATGGTTACAAATTACATACTTGGTAATTTTAATAGCCTCATTTATTGACATATCATAATCATCTGCAAAATGATAAGAAACTATATCAGCTCTGATAAAAGCATTTACCCAGAATCTGAATGTTAAATGATCCCAACATAAGTCAGTATAAATTTATATCATATCCTATAGTTGAGATTAATCCTGCCATTATTTATGGCTAGAAACCAAAAACCACCAGAAAACTTGGATCTCTTGTAAAAAGAGGCATGCTGTACTTTGAAGCTCCTTACCAAATGTGTAAGTGACAGGTTTTCTGTCACGAAGGGAGCGTCCTGGAACAAGCCCATCAACACCCAAGAAGTTATCAAGAAGAAGAGCTTGTCTATGTTGTTTTTTCAGTAACCTCTCCTTCCTCTAAGAAAAAGAAAGAATCAGATTAAGAGAGATTTTACTTTAAAAGAAGGGAAACAGTTCTGAAGTGCTGCTTAATGACAACAAGAAACTTTTAGGTACCTTGTGTTCCTTTTCAATCTCAGGAAGCATGTCATTCTTTAACTTCTTCCCTAGTGAAGCCTCTGCTCGATTTTTACTGGCAAAAAGTTTCTCCTGCAGCAGCAGATGCACAAGATAACATGAATAATAGGATCAAATAAAAGCTAAACAAACTTTGCATTTCTAGCAAACAGCAACCAATTTTCAAGTCCTATATGCAAAAGTCAGTCTCCTCATCACCAGTACGTGGATGGAATATATTCCTCATCCAAAGTTCCATACAAACATAAACTTTACATGTATGACCACATAATAACAGATACAATTAATTTCCAAACCCCACTAAACTTCTTGCTAATGACAAAAATCTAACAAGATTCCTTCCCCCCCCCCCCCCCAAAAAAAAAAAATTATTACAAAGATAAAACACCGGGACCATCTGCACTGCTGACATCCATGGATCAGAACTGGACGATGGCATCTTTAACTATAGAACATATTCTCTAACAACAATCCTTACCTATCACTTTGACAGTAACATTTCAATACTCTCAATCTTATTGGGCCACGTCACTTCCTAGTTTTACGTGAAAACTAATTACCCATGTGAGAAATTGAAAAGCTGAAGGATGTGGATAAAAAAAAATATTTTCTAAATAACCTGTAATTGTAGGTAACAGGTCTTCATGTAAAACTAGGAAGTGATGCGACCCAATATGATTGAGAGCGCTGAAATATAACTGTTAAAGTGACTGCCTATAGAATTCCTCTTACGTAAAAAAGAATGAAATTCCTCAGCCAATTTTATACAGGTAAACAAGGTAGTAATTCATCAACTTAAATTTCTTGTAGTCAGAATACTATCGTCATTATGTTTGTCAATACCTTCAAATAAAAAAATAAAAGATAGGCAGGAACATGCCTGAAAACATTTTGTCACCTGTTTTCTATATTAAGACAAGTTTATAGCAACAGATATTATTTGTCTGTGATTTATGAGGAAGGAGATAGGCAGACTTCTAGATCCCAGTTTGAAAAATCATAGACAATTAATCTCTATTGCTATAATCTTGTCTTAATATGGAAACTCATATTCATCGTTTTAGATTTATGTGTTTATATATAATGATGTCTAAATTCCAAACATTGGAAAATGATTTACTAGGAAATTACGACCAAATCTTAATGAGAACTAAAAAAAAAAAAGATTATCCACAGACAGAACACACAAGGATGGACCATTATAGCAACTTACAGAAACATCCTGAAATTCTTCCAAATTAGTTGCAACTGTTTCCCACAGATATGTTGCACTATTAGGGACATGGGAACCTTTCATCTTTGCTTTCTTCAACTCAAATTTCCTTATTTCCCGGTATAAGCGATAACCAACAACTGGATCATCTTCATACCTGTGCCAACAACAAACAAGTAGCTTACACAACAATGCCCAGAAGAGAAATCTTCATAATAAAACTATTATATTCTCTACCAAGTGCAACACTCAAACCAAGCAAGTATAACAAGGGGGAAACGCATAGAAGCTTAATGAAACTTTCTGACCAGCCGGGAGACATTACCAGTAACTAATTCCCTGAGAATCACCTCCGATATGTTCTTTACAAAGGGCTGAAAGTTTAACACCATGTTTAAGTGAGTTGTCAATGAAGTTCCGGATGTCTTCTTGCTGCAAAAGACACCTTGGATTCATTTCCCTCGCTAATCAAAACAATATATTTACGCAAAAAAGCACACACAGGCTTAGATCTTAAAATCATTCTGGAGGAGCTAATTACTTGCTTAGGTTGATAGCAAAAAGTTTCAATGTAAAGAGCTATTAAAGAAGAAGGAAGCCTTCATATACATGACAACTACTACAAAAATGTACAGCAAAAATTGTATAGACCAGTGTGTTAGTGCATCAATGGTTAATAAAATGCAACTGTAATAGGTCCCAGGTAATGTAAACTGGTGTCCAACCATCCAAGCATCCAATCCTAAGCTACAGGAATTCCACCATTTGGTACTTATTTAAAATAATTGCAAACTTAAATTTTACTGCCACCAATATCACATGAATAGACTTGATGCTGCCCTCAAAGTTACATAAAATATTAATGGGAAATCAAAGTCAAGATCAAGAAAAGAGAAGCATCAAGCATTTAAATGGAGAATTAAAAGACAATTTATTGATGACAATCATACCTCAACACGAATGTCACAGAGTGCTTTCAAAATCACAACACGAACTCCAGGATCAAGTGACTTGTATGCATCAACCTCCACCCTAACAAATTAGTATTCATTAGAAACACTAAAAGCATTATATGTTGAGTATTCCAATGATGCATGACAACTCACCCGTGCGAAGCAACAATGGGAAGATCCCCATCTGCAACCTGCAAACATGTAGAATTTACGCTAATCATCATCATCATCATCATCAGAGCCTTTATCCCAATAAATTGGGGTAGGCTATATGAACTAATATCTAAAATCACGTTAGATCGTCCATATGTATTCTCTGCTTCCATAGATTCCTATTCAAGGCCATTTGCTCATCTAATTCTAAAACCTCCATATCTTTCCAAATTACTTCCTTTCAAGTCTTTTTCGGTCTTCCTCTAGTCTTAACCCTTCTCTCAACATCCATAGCCTCTATTCTCCTAACTAGAGCATCTACAGGTCTACGTCTTACATGTCCAAACCAACGTAAACGATTTTCACACATTTTGTCTTCGATAGGTACCACTCCAATCATCTTACGAATATCGTCATTTCTCATTCTATCCTTTCTTGTATATCCACATATCCACTGTAACATTCTCATTTCTGTTACACTCATCTTTTGTGTATGTAGCCTCTTAGTCGCCTAACATTCACTACCATATAACAATATTGATCTAACAACTGTCCTATAAAACTTGCCTTTCAACCATGTAGGAATTCCTTTATCGCACAACACACATGTAGCACTTCGATACTTGGGATCAATAATACAAATGGATGGAGAGATTAATGGTGATGTGACCTATAAGATCCAGGCTGGATGAAGTAGAATTTACACTAATATTGTCTAAATATAAATGCAAGCTATGCATATAGCATTATTAAACGAGAATAAAAGGACTAGAGGATAGTTACCCAATGCCACCAATTTCTTAATTTTCTGCAAAGCACAGTAACCCAGGTATCACGTGTAAGGCCAATCCGAATAATTGGAGGGATTGCCTGCAATGGATAAAATTATATTGATAAGCCATTGCAGTTGCAGAAACAAGTAAAAATACTTTTAATATAATAGATTTTCAAGCAGCCTGAGAAAAATATTTCAAGAGAGGAAACAAACTCTTTAACCATATATGTGCCATTAACCAACAACCATTACAGTATTCAGAATCTATAAGAATAGATAGCAAACTATATAGTAAGGTAATTTTCTGCCTGACTAATTCATTTAAACTGTCCACTAAAAGGTAAACAAACCATCCACACATAACTAAAAAATACAATAAGATACGATATGATATAATATCTTCAGTTTTCTAAATAGATTATAGAGTGTACTGCCACACGTGGAATTCAAATGATTCATTATAATTTAAGTGACTTTCCAAGAACAGAAGATAAAACAACTCACATAAGCAATGAAAAAGTTTGATTTACAGAGTAGAAGGTAGCAAACTCAAGCCATAGATAAAAACTAATCTATAGGTAATCATGGTAAATGCCATTACTGAATAGGATAAAGAACTATACAGTAATGGAAAAAAATGAGGGCAAACTGAGTTTATTTGGATTCATATCCTTCTTTTTTGGGCCTAAATAGGTTCGAAAAACTTCAAGAAGCCATTGAATCAATAAATTCAACAGAAATCAGACTCACACACCTTTCATAAAAGTATGTCCTATTTGTTTTATAATGATAAATACTTTTTAGTCAACAAGTAAATGAACAATTAGCCTTAAAAGTACAAACCAAGAATTCCTTTCTCCAAAACATTCATAAACAGACATAATTCTTTAGGGTTCATTGTCATTCTGAAAGCAAACTGTCTCCTT
Organism: Heritiera fomes; assembly: GCA_032173925.1. Lineage (NCBI taxonomy): Eukaryota > Viridiplantae > Streptophyta > Magnoliopsida > Malvales > Malvaceae > Heritiera > Heritiera fomes. Next base: position 6,838,200 of record JAPDPM010000022.1, on the reverse strand, counting down.
TCAACGCTTGAACTGCACAAACTACGTACTAATTTCTGATGCACATTTTGCCACAAAAACTGTCTTATACAGGCAACCAAACCCAGGCAGCTGGCAGCCAGGAAGTACAGATACGATATACATCAGAACCAAGGTATTGAATTACATGCAATGGGGTTCCAATAATTTACACAACCTACAGCTTGTAAACAATTTCCAGCCAACTACAAAGATAAAAGCGTATTTAGGGTTTGGAATTATTTTAGTGGCAATTGCAATTCAATTACCAATAATTGTGCCTAACTAACAGCTACTTAAGGTCACTTAAGGTTTTTACCTTTTATACATGAAGCTACCAGAAATTTTTCAAGCACAACTCTTCAGTGAATCATTGTTCAACCAGACCTATGGCTAACCTTGGATTATAATATGAAACTCATGCAAGCTCCTTCCACCCATTTATCAACTCCCAGTATCATTCTTCAAAGCAATGAGGCAATTTATCGTGTTTGCTTCCATAAAAGTATGACATCTCTTTACAAACATCCAATATGTCATTCAGCCATGAGTCCAAACAAAAAAGACACAACCCTGAACAGAACTATTAGTTACATGAGAACACTTTTTTCTTTATTCATGCTTCCCCTTACTTACTCCAGCTCGCTAATGTCAAAAAAAAAAAAAAACCTTAATCCAAATTAGTTATCTTTCTTCATACTCTAGGTCTTTGGAAACCACAATATAAACTACACTAAGCAAATACCATACTCAGGCATCCGCCAGAAAACCCTAGAACAGCAGCTGATTTGGATTTACAAGTGGTACAAAAAGGCCATAAGTACATAAGACAAGTTAACAAATTTAACCATTACTAATTATTGGACAGAAAGACTATGGTAGTCAATGCCTGAAGGCTCCCCACAGCTATATACACTGATGCTCAGCACCATATCAGAGTTTCATGGCACAAGAAAAGTTTGAATGTGAATTATTTCAAGTCTAACCATGGAAAACATGAAGCATATGATATATAATATTCAAGACTTCTTTTTCTTGTTTGTTTCTAGATCATTGAAAAGTTGACACAAAATTCAACCAAGGGAGCACAAAGCTTAACGCATCAGGTTGTTTTATAAATCATATCCAAAAGAAAATAAACAGTTCAATTCGTTATCTCAATGCTCCATTACAGATACAATATCTCCACTTCAAGGGTTTCAATCAGTGTTGTCAATAGTGGCTATAGCGGCCGCTATTGCGGCATAGAGTAGCGGAAAATTTAACTACTGCTATGATAACATATATAGCGTAACGGTTTTGTAATAGCGGATAATAGCAGCAAATAGCGGCTGCAATAGCGGGTAGTAGATAGCGGCGCTATTGAGCATTTTTGGTGAAATGTCCATTTAACCAATTTTTTTTCCTTGATTTAATTTCAGCCAATGATTTTATTGTATTTAAGGGTATTTAAGTCTTTAAAGCTTTTTTTTTAAGATTAAACTTTTTTTATTACAGCTCATTTTTTACTGCACATAAAAATTTTTTTAATGAACTTTTTTTATTAAATATTAAACTAAAAAGTAAAAACCTTAAATTAAATTATCCGGATGCGAGTGTAATTGGAGTGTCTTCGAACAAGTACTTTCCTCTTCCTACTATTTACTAGTTATGAATGAACTGAAATAAAAATAGATTTTTTAGAGAAACAATTTACCATTTCTTAGAGAACAAAAGATAGTAACATTTTGTTTTTAATTTTATTTTGCTATTTCAAATTCACTCTAAGAAGAGAAACAGACTTAAGCATCAGAAATTGCATGACTTGGTTTTCATAAAGTACAATCAAGCACTTAAAGCTCGATATGATATGAGAAATGAGATTGATCGTATCATTCTAACTGAAATTGATTCTAGTAATGAGTGGCTGCTTGGAGAGTCGGGTGGAGATGATGCTGAAAAGGATTTGGTTTATGAAAATGATAATTTGACATGGGAAGATGTAGAGAGGGCATCAGGAGCAAGTGAAATTAGAACTTACACAAGGGGCCAAACAAGGAAAAATGTAAATCCAACAACTTCTAGAACTCCAGCCTTAACCTCTAAAACTGCAGTCACAAAATCCAAAACATCAGCCACAACCTCTAGAGTTTGTGGGGACTATGAAGCTACTACTAGAGTTATTGAAACAGTGGCTAAGCCTACTTTGGATCTTGAAAGATCAGATGAGGAAGAAGATGATTTTGACTTTGAGGTAGATATTAGTGGTAGAGCTCAAAAAGACCAAATTGATGATAATGATGATTTTGGGGCCAATCAAGAGGAAGTAGAAGCTGAAGAAGATGAGGAGGATTAGTAGATTGTGATTCTTAGGAATTGCATTTATGTTTATGCTTGTGTTTTATTATCTTATGTGACTTCATTTAGAGTTTTATTGCTTATGTGACTTGGTAACTTGTTATTTGCAATGGTTTTATTGGCTTAAGAACATTATTTGAGTGGTTTGTGTAATTTTTATGAGCTATTATGGTCATTACTTTGTTTTCTATTAAATTAAATATATTTTTTATAAAAAAAAAATAGCGGCCTCTACGCTATCCGGTACGCATTCATAGCGGATTTTGGCCTCACCGCTATTGTCCGCTATTCGCTATTGATAACACTGGTTTCAATCGATAAAATATTAAAAATTTAAACCTTATTGACAAAAAAAATCAAGTTTTTCTCATGTAAGAACATATAGTCGCCTGAATATTCCAAAGGAACAACTTAATCAGTTAACTATTTTGCATGTACTTTTTGACTTCATTCAGCCAATATAGGAAATCAGAGACCTAAGAAAATGAAAATCACCCTTGACACCCTCTACACGAATAAAGCCAATTTATGTGTTGTACAAAGATTTCCTGGGATCCGCCAATGGCTACAGCCCTCAAAGAGCCCAAATCCTAGCACTTATATATAAAAGTAAAACAGCTCCTATAACTGCATTGCAGGAAAAGATTTGCACGACGGTAGCTTCCTAAAATCATGAATTCCTTAACTGAAGAAAGCCATACTTCAAGAGATAGATTCTATAACTATCCGATTATTGCTCTACCATGTTCAAAGTACTCAGTAAAAATCTACACTCTTATATAGAGTTCAAACCAATAAATGTAATGTTAAAAGAAAAGTCACTCTAAAAGGAACACATTGCCCCAATAAGAACTAAAGTAATACCAACAAGTACGAAAACATATACACAAAAAGGGCATGTTATAAAGTACCCAAAGAAAGTTTCAAGCTTTTTAAGAGTTGAAGAGAAAGAGAACCAACCTTTAACAAAGGAATATGAATATCTCCCAAAGTATCATTAGGAGTAATCAACGCTGTCTCTAACTCATCCGCCGAGAACTCCAAAGCTATATTCAAAAGCGGCCTGAAAACCTATTACACTCAAAACCTTAAGTTCCCAAAAAAAACTAAAGCTTTATACAACTAAATAACAACGGCACAACGCAAGGAATTGAAAACTTACATGCAAGAAATTAAGTACCGAAGCTAACTCCCACATAGACCGAATGCTCCACCTAGGCAACTGCGAAGGCTCCGGTGGCCCCACTAACGTAGTAATGATCTTGCTACTACCGCTGCATTGCTGCTGCGGCGACGAAGAACCATCATTATCGTCCTTGTGTCGCTTCTGCTGCTGTTGCTGCTCTTTCTTCGCCGGTTTCTGTCGCCGCTCGATCGCGGCTTGTTGTTGCTGGGCGTAGAGCCGTTGGGCGGTTCGGATTGTACAAGCCCGGGATGGGCGATTGCTCCTGGTTAAGAGGGGCGTGGGCGTTGCGTTTGCCTCCGAGGTTTCCGAAGGTTGGGTAGTCGGGGTGTCGTTTTGAGGTGGGTTGGGAGGGATCGGAAGGGAAGGCGAAGAATCGAGGGACATGGTAGAAAAGGAAGAGATCGGGGTGAGGGTTTCAGGGGAGTTACGGTGGGATTAAGCGTAGGAGATTTGCATTACGCAGAGAGAGAAGAATTATTATTGTTTTTAAAATCAAAAATCAAAGTTAAAATTTAAAATAAAAAATAAAAAATAAAAAATTGTAGGGTGTGTATCACCGAAAGGTGGTTTGTTTGGGTGAAGAAGAAAGGAGAAGCAAAGGTCCAAACCATCCTTTCATTCATTCCCTTCCATTTTTCATCATCTATTAACAGTTTTAATTCTTTTAAAAAATATTGGGGAGCTTTGAGCTTGGTTGGGCGGAAAGATGAAATCGGAGAGAAAGAGAGTGTTTGTGTGGAGAGGAAAGGAAAACGCTTGGGAATTTGCTTGGGGTTGGGGTTTTCTATTTTTATTTTAAAAAGCTTTGGTAATTTTTGTTTTCAATTTGTGTTTTATAAATTTCCTTTTGGGGGTTTTTCTTTTATATAATTTTTGAGAATTGGGAAGTCCTTTTCTTTTTCTTTTTTTTTATTGAAGACGGTCGTGGGAAGTACTCTCACTAAACATATTTTTAAAAAAAGTGAAAAATCTTAACTATTACTGAACCTTAAACAAAATTAGACTTAAATCGTTAAATGGATAAAAATACATATAATTTATACCAATAAAAAGAAAGTGATTCGTAATTAACATAATTTTCTTATGTCATACTCATCAAAACTTGTACTTGTAGGTGCAAGGTTCCTTCACACTTACATAGACTTTGATCAGTTATAGATAAACTCAAAGTGTTTAGTTTTTAATTCTTTTAATTTGTATTCTTACTTTTTTTAAATTATACAATTGATTACTTGGGTTACGTCAATGATCTTTCTATTTGATTAGCTTTGGCTAAAATCATTCATTGTATGATGCCCTAATGGGTAGAGTAACATTGATAAGAACATCTTTCCTTTTGGTATCATTTATAAAATCCTTTCTTTTTAACAAAAAACGACCGGATTTATTACAAGCAATTCTGTTTTTTTAGTTTGTATATGATACATTAACAGTGTATAGTTTTTATACACTGTCAATGCATCAGATGTTGACATCTTATCAATAGGCTCTTACGAGCAAATTAAAAAAATTTATTTATATTTGTATATAAAGGCCTATTGATGAGGTATTAACTTTTAGTGCATTAACAGTGTATAAAAACTATATACTGTTAGTGCATCATATATGAATTTTTTTTTTGATTAACAGAAAAACTTGAAAAACAATTACATCATAAAGCCACAAGGAGAGCCAATTCCTCGCCTGTCAGCATCTAACAACCCACACAATTCAGGAGGAAAGCCAGATAGTTTCTCAAACTCAGTTTCTAACTCACACGCCATTTTTAGCGAGGTTGTCAGCTACAAAGTCCATTTCAAATTCTCAACGAACCATTCCTCTAAACTAAGAGAAAGAGGCCCAGCCAATACGAACACGGAACCATTGCCTTCCAGATAGAAGAGGCAAAGGAACAATCACGAAGAACATGCAATATGGACTCCTCTGAGTTTTAAATCTAGTTACCCGTGTCTAAACGTGCCGAGTTATATTAATAATTATAAATGTGTTAATCACCATGTCACGTGTAACACATATAATAAGTGTGCCCTCATGTTTAAGTTTTAAACAATTTAATGATTCGGGTTGTGTATGTGTTTCAATGATTATCAAATTTAATGGCACTTTATTAATTAGTAAATATAATAATTTTTTTTAAATTCATTTTAAAATTTATGAGTTAATGACTATTAATACATTAAATATAAACTCTATTGATCCTTCAATTAAGCACAAAAATATTTTTTTTAAAAATTTTTTATTTACCCTTTAACTTCAAATTTTTGTTTTATCTATTAAATTCTTAAATTCTTAGCTTTTTAAATATCTATTCAATATAAATATCATTTCAATTAATGTGAGGTTCCATGTACCTCTTTCTTGTATAATCATATTATAATTCCATTTAAGAATTCAAATTCTTAAACGCAAAATTAAAATCTCAAATAACGTATACATGAGAAAGAGTAATATATATATATATATATATATATATATATATATATATATATATATATATTAAACACAGCTTATCTTTTCACCTCTGTTCTACCAAATACAGATGCAATTCAAGCCAGCAAGGACTTTCTATTTGCATAATCTCCAAAAAGGGGTTTTAAACCAACAAAAACATCTCTTTTATTAACTCAAAAAGAGAAATATAACAACAAGAAGAAGTAAAAAAACAGAAGATAAGAAAGTTTTACAGTAGAATAATCAGGTCACAGGACTATAATCTCTACATTCTACAACAACATAAAGCCGTTAGGAAATGTTAGGCAAGAAGCAAAAGCAGCAACAATGCAGATAATAGGATTACCGGACTCAACTGGTTTGCATGCGATGGTGGTGAAGTAGTAGGACTTGGACTTGCAACTGCAGTAACATTTTCCTTTGAGCAAGTGTAATTGCATCGACTTGGAGGGACAACTCTATAAACTCCACTGCTGGTTAGCAAGTAGGTATCTTTGCTGTTGTCCTGACCGAACGAGAAAGTGTAACCCAATGCTGCAAGAGCGCTTTCTGGCACGGTGCTGCATTGTATAGGAGAGTCTCTTGCACAACTAAAAGGAATAGTGCTAGTTGAAAAGTTGCCACTATTTTCTGGATCTTCATTCCCCGCCCATATTGCACCAGAATACAAATCTGCGTACAAGTACCTGAAAACCCAAGAAAATTAGCTAGAATTAGGCAGTGATAATGGAGAGTTTGGTAGGCTCAGTTGCCTTAGAAAACAAGCAAAAAGAAGCCTAATGTTTTCAAGAGTAACTGTGACAAGAAAGTATTCTGTCTCGTGATCTTGTCATATTGTCGTTTGTCTGCAAAAACACCTGGTTCTATTTCTTGTTGGTCAAGGAATAAAGGTTACTTACCTTCCATACATACATGGATCAGTGTTGGACCGGTAAAAATTGCCTCCTGTGATTGAGGCTGATCCTGTTTTATTGTTTACTTCAGAATGATTGTATCCCATAACTGGGAAAATGGGGCTTATGGAATTTGCAGATGTATTCCCTCCAGGATATGATGTAGGATTGAAAGGATATGGGCCCTCATGAACACGCCAACCATAATTTCCGCCCTTGCTGATGATGTCAACCTCTTCGTACAAATCCTGTAGGGTTATAAACTTACAATGATCAGAACTGGCAAAAGTTTTCTGAATTCAGAATTCGATCATGCATATTACACATCCTGTATTTTAGTTATATCTCATTGAAACAAAGACACAGGTGAGGGTAATCAAATAAATGCGTGCAATCATAACCACTACAACAGATTAAAGTCAAAGGCATAGTTGGAACTTCAAAATGTTCCAACTTCAAACAAGTTGTAAGAAAATTCCACCAGGCAGGATTGACTAATTATTTTCTCATCAAGTGATGCTCAAGACAAAACGCCCAAAAATAACAAATTTAAGAGGATTGCCAGATGTCTGCTTCGTTGGAGCATTCTCTTTGGAAATGACAATAATGAAAATGAAAACCAGCGCAGGATTTTGGGAAATGTTAATATGACCTGGAGCTCTCATTCTTAATTCCAAGTACACTATTCTGTTTCACTGATGATAGCATACTAGTTGCCTGTCTATAGTTTTCAGAAGAGAAAAGCCAAACCTCGCCAACATCCCCACACATAAAATAGGAAGGCCTCTCTGAGTCAAAACTGCAGCGCCAAGGATTTCTTAATCCAAAAGCCCATATTTCAGGCAGCAACTCTTCATCTTGGCTATATGGATTGTCTTTGGGAATAGAGTAGTTTCCCCATAGACCAAGTCTATCAATTTCTGCTGCACCTGGAACCACATATTGAGCGTCAGTTGAAATGAATGGCATGCACCTGAATTATGCAAGGAAATCCAACTCACAGAAAGAACTATATATTTGATTATCATGAATGCCATATACACAGAGATTTTGAGACTTTTTAATTGCCTTAATTGTCAAAACAAACGTAGAATAATAGGTTCCACAAGACTAGTACATAGGAAGGAGTGTAAAATGGGCAAAACTTGATTTATGGAGGGTGCACTCAAGAGAAAAGAGGGTTGGATAACATATAAAATGAATATTTTTAATAGGAAGCAGAATATGCCAACTAGCAAGAACAATGTTAGCAACTAATTGTTGGTATAAACACACTCGAAGCTGGTACTCACTTGGTATATTATCTACATCAAGCCTCATGATTTTTCCAAGAACTGATTTCTTGTTTTGGGCAAAATTGTATGGATCACCATTACCACCACCATATCCCATCATGAAGTATAGATATCCATCCGTAGGTCCAAATAGTATCTGTCCACCATGCTGAGAGGTAAAGGGAAGGCCCATGGTGAATATCCTTCTCACTTGTTCTGGTTTAGCATTTTCTGCCTGAAAGTGGAATAATTTTATTAGAATCTTGGATCTAAAAAAATAAAAAGAAGTTCTAAGTGTGTAAAGATGTGTACCAAGGACGGCTGGGATGTGGTACCATTAGCAGTATATTCTGCTATAACACTTTGATACTGACATGGCTGGGCACCATTGTCGGTGCCTAGTTTTGAAGGATCACAGTTCACATCTGAGTTACATGAACATCTTCCTGTACATCCTGGTGACTTACTTTTGTCACAATTGAATGATGCAAAGAATCGGCCATTCTGTGCAAAGTTTGGATGAAATGCAATACCCATCATCCCAAATGTAGTATCAAAATGAATTTCATCAGTAAGATCTATGAAGGGGTTGGATTCATCAAGCTCCAATGTTCCTCCGGATCCCACTTTAGGAATGGTAGCCAACCAAATCTTACCTTGTTGATTGGAGAAGAATGCACGGTTTGATCCATCAGGGTGAGCAGCCATATTCAAGTAACTTCCATTCCCAATTTTCTCAAGGCATAAGCCATGTGGAGCGCTAGGAGTTCCAGTCTCATTTAGTGTAACAGGTTCACCATCATAGCAAACTGATGCATTAGTAGATGCTCCACCAAAGGCATTGCAGAAATCGGTTTTTGACTGCCAAAGTTCTGTCAATTTGGTGAAATTCGAATTGACAGGTGCTCCAGCTTGCCCTTGTAATGAAGGTGCGAAGGGAGAATTTAATATAGATACATTTTGACATGTATCCCATACTCTAGAGCAGAAATCATTTGTTGCTTGGTTTGACTGAGATGAATTTGGTGAAACAGTAGAGTTACAGAGGAGAGGCACTGATCGGAGCACAGAATCAACTGTGAATAACTTTGCTGAAAATGGATCACATCTCTGAAAATCATAATAAAAAAATGTAAACTCGGTAAAACCTTCTTAGAGGACTGATTAGAGAGAGAATATTAAGGTTCTTTTTGGTGAATGCTTTTGCTTTTGGTTAATTTTCTTTAGTTTTGTGTGATTTCTACTATATATATAGTTTTGTGTGATTTCTAATATATATATATATATATATATATATATATATATATATCCTAATTAGCAGTGTGCGAATTGATGCCAGTCATGAGAAAACACAGCTAGTTTCTAGTTCAGTTATCGTAGTATTCTTTTTCTGCAACATTCCACTAAAAATCATCTATTTTTCAGAGAAAACCAGAAGCTTCAATCGGTTGCCAAGGGGATTTGCTTGTGCACTTCTAGATTCAGTTTTCTCATCTTTCATACCATTAAGAGTCCAAGTGACAGTAATCGCCAATAATCAAGAGGAAAGTTGAAAACTGAAGAATTTGATAAGCATTCGACAAATATTCTAGCTACCTTGAGTTATTACCCTAGCAAAATGTGAATATTTGTATAAGTAATTAAATCAACTATAGAGGCAACTGAATCCCATATGAAATAATAAAAACATGCATTCTACCATAATTCAACAAGAAAATTTTCATTTCTGTTGTGCATGAGGGATCAAACAAATAATTGGAAAGCAGATCTCAAATCATCACAAATGCAGAATAATTGCTTGGTAGATGTCTACAACAAAATCTCATGAATCAAGCATTAGGGCAGTGCAATCTTTGACATTTGACTCAAAACTAACAAGTTTCTCTCTCTTTTAAATAAATAATACAAGAAACGAAGTCTTACCGCACAGAGGACTGATTGCAGAACTGAGGCACAGCTGGGATCAGAGATCTTCATTGCTTGAAATTGCTTCTGCAATTGTGAATCTCCAGTGGAATTGCAGCAGCTGCTTCCATTGTAGGAGCAAAATTTCAGCGTGGTGTTCAAGGTAAGAGGTGCCCCTGCACCACAGAAAGGAAAAGGAGGGAAAAAAAAAAAGAAATGGGAATTCAGGCAGATATTTGCAGAAATGTAAAATAAATAACAATGGTTAATCACTTCATGAAACTGAAACAAACAACTTCCAGTTTTAGGTGCAGAACTTACAGGAATTTGTGCATAAAGGAAAAGAAGAGGAGGGATAAGGAATCAACAGCAAGTTGGAGAAGAGGAATATTAAAGCAAAAACACCTTCCATAAGACAAACTTGGAAGAGAATTGCAGCTATTGCAATGACTCTTCTCCCCCAGCCCCTCTCCCCCTATCTTTTATTTTATCTGCATCTCAGAGCATCTTTACAGAAATATTAGTATATTACTGAGTTGACTTTGGTGCAAAATAAGATTATATACAATAAATGGTTTGCTTTCGGGCTTTTGAACATTCTTCCCACTACCATCTACTCTCTCTCTCTCTCTATATATATATATCTATATATTTCTCTCCGTATCAAAATCTCCTAGACTCAGCTACCAGACAGAAATCAATTTTCATATACACTTTCAATCTTTGATTCCACATCAATTGAACTCCTTTTTCTCAACAGCAGCCTTTATTTCTCTAAGCCTTCCAGAAGGAATCTTGATTTCAAGTTTCCCTCTTTCTTCCCATCCTTTTTGAACGCAAGCTTTTGACATTTTCTCTTTCAACTTCATGAGTTGAATATCATCAGTACCTTTCAATCAGAGATTGAATTTTTTATTACAGATCAAAGATGGCAGGTGAGACTTTAAAAACGAAAGATAGAAAAAAAAGGCCCACTTTTTCCCTTCCCACGAAACCAAGTTGGGAACTTTTGGATAGATCTTCGTTTGCTTCAATCTGTTCTGTGCCTACATTAATTGCTTCTTTTTAAGTTGATTTGTAATTAACCCCAACACCGCCAAAAGTCAAACCACCACTAAGCACGGTCAATGGTCATATCATATTATTTAAACATAAATAATACAACAACTGGCCAACGTGACTCATTCGATTATATCATTAAAAAAAGAGAAAGAAATGCTAACAGCGGGATGACATCATAACTAGAAGAAACAGAGAAAGATATGACGAGAAACATGACACTTTTGCATCAAAATTTAGAAAGAGAGATGTTTTTGGTAAACAAAATAAGAGGGTCCAACTCCAAACCGATGTCCGTTGAGTTAAGTAGAAAGAATCTGATGCTTTTAAGTAAAATTTTGAATTCGAGTCTTATGAATAGAAAAAATAATATTGAGAGAGCTCTCATCTCAAATAGAATCCGAATCGGCTCGATTTTGGATTAATCGAGGTTCAAAATGGTCTTTGAATACCAAAGGGTGTTTATACCAAAAAAAAATAAAAGAGTTCATGATTCATCACTTGTTGCAATAATGCTATCTCTAAAGAGAGCAACTAAACACACCCAAATTTTAGCTAGACACACCCTATTTGCTAAATTTACTCTATTTTTCTCATTTCTCTTCACTTTTCTGCTACATACATCCTAAATCTGAAAATTCTAATTTCATTTTACCCCCTTCACTCACGACACACCCACAACACACCCAAATCCCACATTTTTTTGTTTTTCTCAAACCCTCATTCTTTCAAATCCTCCTCAAATCCTTGAGTGTTTGAAGTTAATAAAGTATGTATGGCTTCTATATTCAATTATAAATGTTAAATGTTCATTATTTTTCATTTAAATGAACTCTTACAAACATTTTTGGAGATTTTAGTCGAAGTGCAGCTCACGGCAATGAACATGCAGCGAGCGTTGCAATGCGCGCGTGGCACCCTAGTATCGCGACTACGGAGCATCTCATGGCACCTTGACTCGCAGCAATAGTGTCTCAAGTGTTTACTTAGGGTGTGTTTAGGGTAAAATGGTCATATTGTCAATGGTTAGTTTTGAAAAAAAAAATAATTTTACTTAAGGTGAACCTAGCACAATATAGGGTGTGTTTAGAAATTCACATGTCTAAAATAATAAAATAGTGAATGTGGAGACAGAAAAAAAAAGGAACTTGGGATATCTTAACAAACGCTGACTTGTCTCCACGTTTGTTACTGGACTTGTGTTTGTGCTTCTCTCCAATACTTTCATTATATCCAATCTTCCCTGTGATTGATTTTGTCCTAATGTCGAATCAGAAACATGTCCAAAATAATCATTGACCAAATGAAGTAGATTTAGCCTCCCAATTATCTGATAAACAAGTGATTTGTTCCTCTCTTTTGTTTCTTTAAATCTTATGAATGAAAAATTATGGTAATTATGTAATAACTATAGCTTTATTTTATACATCAATAGCCTCCTAACTAATTACTTCAACTTTTGAAATAAACATAAGCATGGAAAAGCAATTTCATATCCACTCAAAGATGAGGATGTCAAATGTGTAGCTTCCTTAATTATGGAAAAGCTACTTTTCTTTGTGAACGTATTAAAGTTTCTCAACTGCAATGGCAAGGGAAAGAGTGGGAAACAAAGAAACTGAAGATTTTCTATGCATATATAAATTAAAAAAAAAACCCAATGCACAAAACTCTAACATATCCAACCTTCTCTCACTTCGCATTATTTATAAAACTGAAGATTTTCTACCTCTTTCCTAAAATGAACATCTTGTGCTAAAGTCAACAAAAGATTATTCGTCAGCTAAAATAACTGCAGTGATATGCACTTTTTCAAAATATTGCTTTGACAGAGTAAGTGGAACACCGAACACCATAGCCTTAATGTACATGTTATTGCTACCTAGCATTAATGTAGATGATAAACCGGCATTATGTATACCCTGGTTCTCATGGGAGAAACAATCTTATACATTTCATACCTCCTCCAGTTTGTTAGAGATGTGGATCTGCTTTTGAGATTTAATAGAAAAGCAATCTCATATAAATCAGAAAAACGATGCCTTAAGCAACTTGTAAAACAGATAGCATATCTCTAGAAATTAACGATAGGTACTAGTAGAAAGAAGACAACGAGAGCAATAAATCTGCAGCCGCTCAAGGCATTGCTAGATATGGAAGAAGAAGAGTGTGATCTTGAAGTCGCATTAGCAACAGTTTCTTTAGAACATGTGAGGTTACAACGGCTTGGTTTTGCAACTCTGTAAACACCTGTGCTTGTTAGAATATAAAGATCTTTCCTATTATCTTCGGCAAAAGAGAACACAAACCCGAGGGAAGGGGAGGAACTTCCTTTTGTGATGGTACATGGGATTGGAGAGTCATGAGCACATCTGAAAGGAATTCTTGAAGTGGTGAAGTTGCCACTGTTTAAAGGATACTCATTCCCGGCCCATATAGCTTCCCCATACAAATCCATGTATATATATACCTGTAATTTAAATTAGCATTATGATGGTTAAGAACACAAGTAGAGAAGAAACTTCTTATGCATAAGGGAGAGAAAATTTGGTTGAAAGACATAACAGGATTGCTTAAAAGACCAAGTTTCTAACCTTCCATACATGCATGGATCTACCAATGACCGATAGAAAAAACCACCGCTTATTGATGCTGATCCAGTAGGATTAACTAGCTCAGAGTGACTATAACCCATTACCGGAAAGATAGGATCTATGGAACTTGGAGGGGTACTTCCTCCTGGAGAAAGTTCTGGATGGAAAAGAAGGGGACCCTCATATACCCGCCAGCCATAATTTCCTCCCTTTGTGATAATATCAACTTCTTCATATTGATCCTATCAGGAACTTCACCCACCGAGAGGTCAATCAGCCACAAATTGAACTCATCGATAATAAGCAAATAAGAGAAATAAAGAATACAATATCAAACTATGAGTCCTTGATGTTCAATGCTGAAATAATTTATTTCACACTATGTAGAGAATGATCAATCTGTAAGAAGCAGCTGAACAATTCACACTCTGGATTTCAGAAGTTTTATCATTACAATCTTATTATATCCAAAGTTCTTTCCTTTACTTTCTAGTGCAAAGCAAAGGCCAATACTACTGCTTTCAGAAGCAACCAAGAATAGAATTGAAAGTCTCAAATAGTTTCATCAATATCTTTAAATAAGGCTTGTTAAAAGAAACAAGAAAAAAAATAGAGTTAACAGATGAACATTTATACAAGAATTAACCATCTGAATAAGGAAAATATATGTAGCAGATAATCTATAATCTCCAAACCTGTCCAGTGTCTCCGCAGAGGAAGTAGGAAGGTCTTTCTGAATCAAAACTACAGCGCCAAGGATTTTTTAATCCAAAGGCCCATATCTCAGGCCCCAGTGCTTTGTCTTGTACATATGGATTATCTCTTGGTATAGAGTAATTTCCCCACAGGCCAAGGTCGTTTATTTCTTTTTCACCTGGTCATCTTCACAGGTTAGTGTTAGGTTATTTTTAGCACTATCACTACTTGTCTACGCTGGATTTCTCAAGAACATTTATTTCCTAGACCCAAAAGAGTAGAAACAAGAATGGCAAGATATTGTTGCAGACTTTAGGATCATAGTACAGCAGAATTTATAATATTTCATTATCAACATGCATAACAAACTTAATGCATAGGGCTAGGGACCGACAGCTAAAACATCAATAGTAGATATAAATAGTATGAAAATTTCCTATGTGATACAGTTATTGCTTGACACGCATCATAATCTTCATTGACATATATAAATCTTTGAGTTGAAGAAATTCTGAGGTATGGACATGTCACCATGAACTTCTCATGAAGTTAAAATTACATATTGACAAAGGAAACTGAACCGCATTGATACATTCATTTGTTATTTATTTTCTTTGAGCTTTATAAACTGATCATACAAAATAAATATCTTCTTTAGGAAACCAGAGTTGCAAGCATATAAATACACTCGTATCATATACATTTATATGTCTCTGCATATGCTGCATCTAGGATAGGTGAAAGACAATCAAACAGTTGATGGCTCAAGAAAGCAACAAACATTTTGGTCCACAAAAACTTACTAGGAATGTTATCTATGTCAAATCTCAAGATCTTTCCGAGTAAGGATTTCTTATTCTGTGCAAAATTGTAAGGATCATCTTTGCGAGCACCATCTCCCATTGTCAAGTAGAGATACCCATCTGCAGGACCAAAAAGAAGCTGTCCTGCATGACCTCCCCTGTATGGCAGACCCATTGCCAGTATCCTTCTCACCTCCAGTGGATTTGCTCTTTTTGCCTCGCAAAACAAATCATGAATGTAATTTCATTAGAATCATATGGCGAGTGGTTTTAGAACAAACTAACATAATGTATGAATGTGTACCATGGAAGGTTTTGGTGCAGTACCATTGACAGTGAATTCTGCAATAACACTATGGTACTGACATGGCTGGATCCCATTATCAGCAGCAATCTTTGAGGGATCACAATTCACATCTGCATTGCATAAACATCTAGCAAAACATCCTTCTTGTTTCATCTTATCACAATTGAATGACAAAAAGAAGCAACCATTGTTTGCGAAGTTTGGGTGAAATGCCATACCCATTAAACCAAACTCAGTATCAAAGAGAACTTGATCACTTATGTCTAGAAATGGTTGGGACTCAACAATCCCCAAAATCTCACTTGAACCAACATCAGGAACATTAGCTAACCAGATCTTACCTTTTTGATTGGACAAGAAGACACGATCAGAGCCATCCGGATGTGGCATCAAATTAAGATAAAACCCATTTTCAATTTTCTCAAGGCACAGGCCTTCTGGCTGTTGTGAGGCTTCCCCATTACTAAATGAAACAGTTTCTCCATTGAAACACACTGCACCTTCATCTGAAGGCCCACCAAATGCTTCACAAAACTCTTTCCTGGACTGCCATTGATCCATTAATTTCAAAGGAGAGGAACTAAAGTGGATGCTAGCTCTGCCTTGTTTTGATAACATAAATGGAGAATTCAATATGGACACATTCCAACAGACATCCCACACCTTTGTACAGAAGTCAATTGAAGAGCCAGTGCTGGAGTGAGGTGACTTTGTTGTCACTGTGGAGTTGCACAGAACTGGCACATCTCTGAGGCCTGAATTAATTTCAAATAGCTGAGCAGAAAATTGATCACATGCCTGCAGATCGCAAACAGAAACTATTAGCATAGACAGAAAGTGCATATCAAAGAGTAAACCAGCTACTCATGACCAGCTTTGTTGAAAGCAGAGTAAACATGTAGGAGAACTTTTTTCACAAGCACCGGTTGTAGTTTCTTCTTTCCCTTAATCCATTCATGAAACTGACCCTTGCTTTGCGTTGGAAAATGTGAAGATATATAAAATCTTCCCATATCAAGAGTTAGTTTGGTTAAACCAATATATTATCAGGGTTGTGGCAAACATTTGAAGTCCAATCTGGAGTTCAGAGTAAAAAGAGAATTTTGATTGCCAATACCTCATAATCCTAGTATATAGCTAATTTTCTGCTTGCTTACATCTCAGCTTTTTTCCAGATCGACTGAGAATTTCATTTGTCAACTTTAACTCACAGAAAACTTGAGTTGGGAACATTTGCAAACGTTGACTTACAAAACATATATCAGACTGAAGCACCAGCATGGTTCAGAAAACTGGGATTCCGAATTCATTTGTCAACTACTAAGAATATGGGATGAGGAAATTCATTTTGAATTGGAAGAAAAAAGATCCAGGAGAATTACGAGATAATACAGTCAAACCAGAATATAACACTAGTTTTAAAGCTGAGTTCCGGTGGGCTTACCGAGCATAAAATAGATTTTAGGATAGAAGCGCATTCTGTATCAGTAACATTCAATGCTTGAAAACGTTTTTGCAACTGCAAATCTTTGGCAGAGTCACAGCAGGCACTTCCAGTGTAAGAGCAAAAGTTGAGCGGCTTCCCCAGCTTAATGGGAGCTCCTGCATCAAAACACTAGTATTAAATTGTAGAACAAAAAGACAAGCGCTAAGATGACACAAACAGATAAAGAGACAGACTTGAATCAGTGCACAATGGATAAGAAGAAGAATGAAAGGAAAACAATGTAGAAAGTAGGAAGAAAACAGCAAGAAGATCTGCCATCTCTTTGGTAAC
Source organism: Heritiera fomes (assembly GCA_032173925.1). NCBI lineage: Eukaryota > Viridiplantae > Streptophyta > Magnoliopsida > Malvales > Malvaceae > Heritiera > Heritiera fomes. The sequence continues at coordinate 6,820,921 of JAPDPM010000022.1, read as the reverse complement.
CAGTTGAGCGTAGAACAAATAACAAATCATGCAGGCCAATCACTTACCTCTGCCCTTTTCGTTTCCGGTGAGTAGTCTATTTTATTTCCATAGAATCTCTCAAATAGTGTACCGAACAAACAATTTGTCTTGATGAAAATCATTTTGCCGATCTCCAGGAAAGGTTTCTTAGTTTTGCCAAAATGAAATGCAATGTAGTTTTCTTCTCTCTTTTTTTTGCTATCTAAGCGAATTTCAAGGAGAAATTTCAGCGAATCATTACCATGTAAACACTTATCTTAGCAAGATTCAAACGTTCAATAAAGCGCAGATATCCAGCATTCCCAACAGGCACAACTACAAGGGAAATGAATACGAGGAGAAAATCTTAATCAGCTACATTCACAGTTTGATTCCAACAAAATCTCAAATTTGCAATTGCAGGTGAACATTCAAGGCACTTCTCCTAAACTGTTTTATTAAGCATAGTTTGTTAGTTAATAGGGCAACATACAATCAGCGTGTGCCCAAAATCGGAATAGGAAGAAAATACAAGTTTTAAACGCAAATTAAATTACAATTAATATGTTGAACGGAGCAGATATATTTTATCATTCACTTGACGAAAATTGCCCTGAATTGCGAATTCTCATTAACTGAGACGCTCTGAATGTTCGCCAAGTAAAAATAATGCGGCATTACACTCTGAAATGTGATCCCTTGACAATTCAGCAACATGGGAACACTGGCCCCCAGGAACAATAATATCGCTCGAGCCACATCCTAAAAATAGCTGGTACATGCTTCATTCTGATTGCACGGGAGCCACTTTTCCTAGCCATTTCAACAGTTGTAGGCTTGTAGCAATATTAGCTATCAAGTGCACCAAGTGCCTTCATATCCTCCAAAAATGCCGTGTACGAGTCATCAATACTCTGTGCCTTTGGAGCTAATGATGAGCTGGTTGATTCTGGCCTCACAATGGTAGGAGCTACAGGCTTGGTGGTTGCCATCATGGTTGAGTGTAAAGGCTTTGGTTTTGCTTTTGGGGCAGCAGTCTCTCTCCTTACTCGAACTGATGCAGGAATCTAAAACCCATAAAAGCTTAAATCAGGAACACAAATGAGCCCTTTCCTAGAGTTTAGGAAATATATCAACAAATCACATTAGTCTTTAGGAAGTAAATTGCTTTCACATTAGTAGTATTTATTTGTCAGAAACAGTTTTCAGGTTAGAGAAAAAAGTTGGCTAACAGCAGTTATCATATATAGAAGAAAATATAGAGAAAGTGCATACTTAACCATATACAACAGCAAAGAATTCTTCACAGATCTAATCCTGACTTGTGGGTTTGCATAGTCCTTAAAGATCATCTAAAAAAATGCTATTAGACAGAAGGGAACGGATGAAACTGCTTACTCATTCAACATCCCAAATCTAAACAAATGGGAACAACTCATTCAGAGTTGATGTAGACATATCAAGAAGAGATGACATATTTATAAGTGGAATGTATCCTAACCTTAAAACTATCTGGTGAGGCAATACCCAGGCGTTTAATCAATGTAAGCATAAACAAAAAGTGACCAACTTAGCATCAGAATGCCACACCCTACCATGCTCATTTACGCATGAACGGAGGTCAGCTGGAAATATTTTAACCACTAAGAGGTCAGCTGGAAATATTTTAACCACTAAGAGTCAGCAATTCTTTTTACTAAATTCCAACTATTTTCTTTCTCATGCATTCACAAATGTATCAAATCACATTCATGGCCACAAATAAGTATAAAATCAACATAAAACTAGCAAATAAAAGTGGACTTACCATAGCAGTAAGTTCCGCCTGGTGCTGAGCCAGTGGCCGCTTAACAACAGTAGATGCAGCAGATTTAACATATGATGGCTTCTGTGGTAAAGGTGGTCGATTTGCAGAATTGTAATCATCCAATGCAGTTGGAGGAGGACCAGGTGGAAGTGGTGGTCTCATCATTGGTGGAGGTCCTGGTGGAGGGCCCAAAGGCGGTCTTGGAACTAATGGGACCATCATTCCAGGAGGAGCAGCTTGGCCAGGAAGTCCACTAGCAGATAGAGGTGCCCGCATGTCTGAAGGTGGCAGTGGAGGGAAATGTGATATTCCAGGGGGTAATATATCAGGCTGTAAAACTTGGACCATGGCTGGTCCAGGCACCGGAGGTTGCTGTCTAAGAGGAGGCGGGGGCGGTGGAATCATTTTAGGAACCTCTTTTATCGCTGGATGGTTATTGGTATCAGCTTCTGATGAAGCACCTTCAGCCTGGTTAATTGCAAATTTAGGAGGCATTCCAGGAGGAGGGGGAGGGAGCACAGGACGCACCTAAGCATGAGAGAGAGAGAGATTAACATTTTTCACAGCAAACAATTCTGAAGAACTACAAACAACTTTGTTGTTCTCGGCTTTTGGACCAAGTGTATATCTTTCTGGGAATAAAGATCTTTGCAGTTCCTAAGTAAAGACTCAAAATATGCTAAATCTATTGATATATGCTCAAGTCAGAAAGGCCGCATATCTGGAGAGGATGGAATAAGAGCTTTACCTGAGCCAGCTCATTGGAGGACGAATCATCTGACAGTACAGATATTTTGTCTCTTTCATTTCCACTAATGCCAGGTGGAAGTGGCTGCACAGACTGTGGAAGTGGAGGAGGCGGAGGTAGTGGAGGGCGAACTGCAACTTGCTCTTTAGGTGGTGGCCCAGGCAGTGGAGGCAAAGGAATACCCAAGTTTTCCATGGCAGGCTTAGGTGGCATAGGAGGTGGGGGTGGTAGAGGCAAAGATGCAGGCACAACAGCGCCATCCCCTGAATTTGATTTGCCAGTATCTGGCAAAGGAGGTGGCGGTGGAGGAGGTGGAGGTGGAGGTGGTACAGCTAGGGGAATATCCTCTGAATCTGTCTGTGAGGATGATGCAGCTGCACTTGATGATGCATCAGACAAGGGAATTCTAGGTCCTAAAGGCCAAACCAAATGCACACTAAAAGCATGAGAGATAGAAAATAAAACCAGCTGAAGTATTTAAGTCAGAAAAGCAGGAGAGAGAACCATGTTTTAGCAGAAAACAAATCAAAGAGGAAGTTACTAAACCTATTGATGATTTGTACATAGGTGGCTTTCCAGGTGGTGGAGCCCCTGTTGGATTCAAAGTAGGGTGATAGTAAACAGAGTCCTGCAGATCAAATAGAAAGATAGTGAAAATTAGGCTCCAAAGTAAGCAGACATTATCAAAATCTTACTTCAGGCCTAGGATGCTTCGCTCTCTCTTCTTCCTCTGCAGTTGTCCTTCTACGAGGAGGCCCCAAGTGACTGCAGCAGAAGACAAACTGTGGTTGGTAAATGAGAATTTGCAGATGCTAAGACTGAAGCATAAACGAACATATCAAAAAGAGAATGTCGATTTACCTGAACATAACAGGGGTCTCACCTTTCTCCTTCAATTTGTCTTCATATTCCTGACCAAGGGAGTAATGAAGACCATATTATCTCATGCAGACAACTAGCTCTAATAAATGACAGAAAAATCATAAGCCAATATTTATTTCCTCAGAAGAAATTCCAAATATTTAGCACTTAATTATTACCTTCCTCTTCTTTAAGACGAGGTTAAGTGTGTCTTCAAGTTGTCTCTTCTTGTGTTTTCTTGCTTTGTCTAAAGCACCTTCAGCCTCTGCAATAATTCAATAAAGTTATTGACTATAATTGATAGTCCACCAGACTGCATTTCGAATTTAAAATGTTAAGAAATAACCAAAATTACTAGCAAGAGCAAGGTGAACTGCAGATACAAAACGCTTAAGCAATAAACATTCAACAGAAGTACATTCTTCAAAACCACTTATAATACCACTTTCAACCTTTCTTCAAATAAAACAAAAGAAAGAAAGAAAAGGGAAAGGAAAACTTTCATAGGTAGTTATTACAACAATGCTGTACGGTAAAGAAAAACATTTTTTTCAATAAGATTGCCATCTTGAAACGGGAAAAATCAATTAGTTTTCATCTTTGTGTTGCATTCGATCCAACAACTACTTCATTGGAGGAAGAAATATAGCAACAGCTCCTAGTTCTTGACTCTAAAAAGAACCAAGAACAAAACATTACTTAAGCGAAATACTGATTTTTTTCCACTTTTTAAAAACTATGTTTTGCACTTTAGTTAACACTTGGTTAATGCCAAGCTCAAGGAAATGTCTGAATACCACAAGTTATCAAAATCTCCTCCAAAGAAAGGCAAAAACAAAGCAGAAAATCAGTTAATAACAAAGTCTTGTTCAGTCCGAAAATCAGTGAGTAACTAAGGCTTGCGTTAAAAGTATGGTCCGAAAATTTCCCGACTAAGGGGGTACACTATTGCAATATTTTAATGCATAACCATAACCAATAAGCTCTATTCATTTTGAGTTAAGTACCAATTTGCATGGAAACAGATATTTAATCATTATTCATCTACAAAGCAAACCGAATAGAATGACTTACTCATCATTTCTAGCTTCTCAATCTGTTCCATGATTGCCTGCGGATCCTTCTTCAAAATCCCCACCTCTCTCACCTTCTTCCTTTCCTTCTTGTTCTGTTGCAAGAAATAACACATCAATAAAAATTTAAACATTAGAATGAACGTGTGATTTAAGGTTAAACAAAGACTTAGATTTACAAATTAAACTCCAAAGTAAGCAAAATAAATTATGCCAATTTATGTGTTTCTTTACTGAAGTTCGAATAAACAAAACTCAACAGCTTACTTAAGGAGAATATTAACTTTAAAGCCAATAACTTCCCTCAAATTCAGCACCATTCTCTGTGAATTCCTTTTATTTAGTTAAATAGCAAAATAACAGGAGAAAAACAAGTTCGTGGATTTAGGTGATATCGCATTATTTTCACTTTTACGCCAAACAATAAATTAGGGCAATGAATGAGGGGCGAAATTGAAAAAAAAAAACCAGAAAGAAATAAATTAAAAATGAAATAATGAAGAATCGAGCATCATTGAAGGAAAAAGGAAACAGAAAACCTTAAAAGAAACGGAACGGAGTAGAATTTTACCCGTTTAAGTTCTTTCTTACGGAGCTCCTTGCGGTAGGCGTCCGTGGGGTTCATTACTTTGCCCCCTTTTGTCGTCTTCATCTTCTCTTTCTCTTCAAACTCCTCTTTTTGCCAATTTTCCTTAAACTCTTTAGGGTTTCTTCTCCTCCTCTCCCTCTCCTCTTTTTACGATGTCAGATGGCAGGTGAAGAGATACAGCTTTCTGTTTCAATAGGCCGGGAAGGAAAAAAGAAGCATCAATCCGCAACGAAAATCCCTCATTGAGGAAGCGAAGCGAAGCGAGGATATTTTTCTTTGGATGTTCCATGTTATTTATTTATACAATGTAATTACGTGTTTCTCCTTGGACCAATGGGCAAGACCCGCTCTGGTTGGGCCTCAAATCTGGAAATAAGGATCCAGAAATAGGCCCTACAGGCTACAATAGCCATTGCAATTTTAAGCTTAAAAATTCAATTTTACTCGAAAATTCGATATGTTTGAAACTTGATTGAATTTAATTTTTTAGGTTCACTTTCAATCCTCAAGTAGCTTGAATTTAATTCAATAAATTTGAATTATTATTTTTTTAATAATATATTATAAATAAATAATAATAAATTATAATAAATAATATATATATATGCCCTACAGATTACAATAGTTATTACAATCATCAAGTTTGAATTCAAAATTCAATTTTACTTGAAAACTCGATGTCTAAAGTTTGCTTGAACTTGTCGAATTTAATTTTAAAGCTCATGTTCGATTCAATAGAATGTTCACACTACTCAAACTTGATTCAATAGACTTAATTTGTTATTTTTTAACTATATATTATAAAGGTAAAATAATAATAAATACCAAAATATATATTAAAAAGCTCAATTATGTTCACAAGTTGTTCAAGTTGGGTATTAAAATATTTGAACTCAATACAACTTGTACTTGAGATACAGCTTAACTTGAAAATAAACGAGTTAACTCAAATAATCATTTAATCGAGCTAGAATAACTCTCAAGTAGCTTAACTCATTTACGCATTTAAACTTAATGTTCAATTAGTTTTTTTTTCTTTTTCTCTTTCGAACAATTGAAAATTTTCTAATTGGTTATTTGGAGTATGCAAGAGTGTAACTAAATTTAATACAAACAATCTTTTATTATTTTATTTTATAACAAATTTTAACAAATTATCTTATACAACGTTAATAGAAATTTGTAACGTAATTGCTTATTAACCTAATATACATCTCAAGGTATACTACTACCAAAAAACTACTTGAAAATAAAATCGTATACGTATCGAAAATATATTCCTCAACATATCACTTATTTATCAGTAGAGACCAATCTAGTGGAATTAATTTATGTACCTTCTAGAACTCATGGTTGTAGAATTTCAAAATTTCACTAATAGTGTATCATATAATTTTCTTTAAAATAATAAAAATATATGTTAAAATTAAAAATCTTGATTAAAGTCGTAACCTACTCAAATCTGATATTAAAATACACAATCTAAGCTCACTCAATAATAATTCAAATTACTCAAACTTGTTTCAACAATAATGGAATTGATTTTAAAGATAAAAGGATCTTTGGGTTTGCTTCAACCTTTAAAATAATTTTATTTCACATAAAACATATATATATATATATATATATATATATATATATGGAATTGAAGTCCAATATTATTTAAACCAAATTCAAATATATTAGACTTAATACACAAATATGTCATTTACGTAAACCTAATCATGGACTGGGTCGAGCCCAAGGCATATAATAATCGCTTATGTGTATGTCCAAGCTTGACTCGACCTGAAATTTTGGGCTTGATTTTTAGTTCAAGTCCGTTTTCATTTTTATAATTTAAGCTCAAACTTGACCCCGGCAAGACTTGAATATTATTTTGATTATTTTTATATTTTAATTTTTTACTTTATTTGTTTTTATTCCTTTTAAAATTTAATTTAATTTGTCAAATTTGTATGTCAATTTTCATATTAAATATTTATAATCATGTTTATTAATCAATAATGATTTATATCATTATCATTAGAGTCTTTGTCCCAAGAGATGGGGATAATATTGATATTGGGATATAATAAAAAACTTAATTAATATTGAGATTTATAATAAAAAACTTATTATGTAGATAAAATAATATGATACTTAGTAAATATATTAAAAAAACTTAATTAATTTTGATATTTGGTTCGAGCTAGGTCGAGCAGGGCTTTGAAAGGTCAAGTCCAGGATCAACTTGATTTTTAAACGGGTCTAAAAATATTGCCAAAGTCTAGTGATTGCATCAGATATTTTTATTCAAACATGACCAAATATGGAAGGGTCTTCATGCTTGAGCAGGTAGTCTAGCCCATAAGCAGGTCTACCATCACATTTATCATAAAATGAAATTAAACCATCAATATTTAATTGCATGAAAACAGTCAACTGAGTTTTATTTTAAACTATTAAGTACATTTATGTTAAGTCATTCTAGCCATTAAGTTTTAAGTGGTATGCAAAGGTAAATGCAATTAAAAATTTTAGCAGAAATAGATTTACTATTGTTATTTTGAAACATTTAGATTTTAATTGTTTAAAATAAAATTTAATGAACTAATTTCTATGCAGTTAAACGTTGATGATACAATTTCATTTTATGATAAATATTGAGGGCACATGTAGTTATTAAACCAACATATAAATTTATCGTCACTGGTCTTGTCTGATAAGAGAGGAAATGCAAATTTCTTATTTACACCATTACTCTTTCTAATAAGAAACGAAAAATATAGTTTTTATCATCGCATCATACCTTTGGCTGTAGTCTATTCACCACAACGGTGGACAAAAGAAGCACGAAGAGAAAAGGCAAGGAACGTGGAGACATGGGAAGGGCACGTGCGGGGCAAAAGCTACACACGCGCGCGAGTAGCGACATTAGAGCTTAATTAAGCAGCTGAAAATTCAGACGGTGACCTGATTGACCCCTCGCGTCCTGACAAGGTACGGACGGCATGGATTAAGCCCTCCTGCCTCGCCTCCTACCTACTTAATTTAACCTAAACCTCTTTACTTAACTTTAATTAATCCCTGGTCCACGACGCGGGAAATCTAAATAATCACATTCACACCCCACCACTCTCTTCTTCGCCTCGTAAACGTCACCGCTCCAGCGACAGCCAACGGGTCCAAAGATAATGGATAGCTTGGCCGTCTATTCTATCTATCTATTTTTTTTTAATTTGAAAAATGGCCTTTTTCTTTTTTTTTTTCGAAATTAACATCACACGATTTATGTGGTTTATACTTTATGGTTTCAAATATTTTGTTTTAATTGTTTAAACATTTCAATGGGAAAAAAGGTAAAATTGATATTTATAGTGTTGGCTCTTATAGGCTATACCGAGAGGGGGGGTGAATCGGTTTTTAACTAACCTTAAGCTCGTTTTTCGGTTTCTCTAAATTCTCTAGCCTATATTGATATTTTCTAAGTTCTCTAGGCTAGACAAGCATGCAATTCAAGTTCAATGAAATAAACACAATATAAGTGCAAGTAAATAAAGAGTAAGGAGAGAGAGATTTACACAATCGATTTATAGAGGTTCGGCTACCTTGCCTACGTCCTCTACCTTGAGACGCTCCCAAGGATTTTCCCCAAATTCACTATACTTGAATTTGTTACACTCCCTCTTTTCAAGGATCAAGAGAAACCTCTCTCTTTTTCTAGGCTCAAGAGTAACCTCCCTCTTTTTCTAAGGCTAAAGAGAAACCTCCCTCTTTTTCTAAGGCTAAAGAGAAACCTCCCTCTTTTTCAAGGCTAAAGAGAAACCTCCCCTTTTACAAGGAATGAATTGGTTTACAAGAGAAGTAATCAAAGAAGGCCTCTAGATAGGCAAGTGATTACAGAGATTAAGCACAAGTAAAAGCTTATACAAAGTTTGTGCTAAGCAATACAAGAAATAGATGAATGATAGAAGATGAAGACTCTTTATCTCTTGAATTGATGTTGAGGCTTGAGGAAGATGAATAAGATGATGAAAGATGTTGCTTGATTGTTCCTCTTCCTTCCTTTAGCTTCTAAGCCTCTATTTATAGCCCCTTGGATGGTTTGTGGACGTTGGTTGGAGCCAAAACCGAAACTAGTCGTTGTATCTCACAGAAAATAGCCGTTGGAGACTTTCTGACATAAAGGGATCGATCCCATGCTTCATTTTGGCCTTCCGGGGCACACTGCCAAAAAGGGATCGATCCCTTTCCTTAGGGGATCGATCCCATTCCTCCAGAATGGGTTTTTCCTGCACTTTTGGGTTAGAAATGATGTGGTCTTTGATCCTAATTCAACCCAAAACATATTGGCACTTTTGTGGGAGTTTTTCATGACTTTCTTTGATAAAAACATTGTCCAAAAATTCATTAAGTGATTTTCTAAAATATTCAAAACATTTATAAAGAATTAAGACCAATAAGGATGTATCATTAAATCATGGTCTTAATGTTTGGGTATGATCACTTAAAATGTATTGAGAAAATCATGTGTGATAAGGCAAATTTACAATATGAATTAAAACATTAAAGCTCACTTAAGTTTTTGTCATTTCAAAATATGTATGGCAATTTAAAGCTAATAATCTCCCCCTTTTTGATATGACAAAACTTAATGTAAATTTGCTTTGAAAATTCTTTGATAAAATACTCCCCCTCAAATAAAGCAGGATTTTATAAAGCTCCCCCTTAATATAAGCATGGGTTTTGAAAATGAATTTTTAAACTATTTCTCCCCCTTAATATCTCTCTCTATATCTATCTCTCCCTTTTTCTATCTCTCCCCCTTTTTGTCATAGCAAAAAGAAGGAAAAATAATAAAAAAATATGCTCCCCCTAAAATCATGGCTATGTGAGAATAAATAAAAATGCTCCATCCAACAAGAAACATGTTAGTACATGGGACTTATAGCACAAATAAATAAGTCAATATTCTCAAAGAGTATGAAATATTCATGCAATGAATATGACTTATGATCCAATACCAATTGTTTATAAATAATTTGGATACCAATTGTTGATAAGTAATTTTGCAAGAAGGTTCCAATTGGTAAGAAGTTAAGCAAGCACCTAAGTATATCAATTGTTCTCTAAGGTCCGACTAAGGTGCATGGTAATACATCATGATTATGAGCTAAAATTATATAACATATCATATGCATGTGCTCATAAATCATATTCAAGAAATATTGTGTCTAGAATTAAATCATATAGCAATTAACTTCAAATTCTAGCACACAAGAGTTTCATACAAAAATATCCTAAGAGAATTCTTCTCTATTAGTCATTTCAATCTTAAAGAGCATGAGAAGAATTGTCAATTTAAAGCTCAAACCAATTGGTAATTTAGTTTTGGCTTACCAATTATTGAAAATATGGTTTCCAATGATACTAATTGTTATTTCAATCTAAATACCAATTGTTACTAATGGTTAACTTAGGCATTTTGCATGAATCCAATATCTATGTGTAGTGTGTTCATGTCAAGAAAATACTCATTCTAAATATGCAAGAACACAACACAGATCATCAAATATGCATATGGATCAATTAAACATTAGTACACAATCATAAAAGATTAATCCATATTCATATTCACAAATTGATACCATATGGAAGATTCAAAACATCAAGGAATTCAAGCAAACATATTTTCTTCCATGGTTTCAAGCACACAAATCCTATGCTCATTTTCTAATTCAAGTCCTTAACTAATTATGAGCAAGGAAATATTCAAATAATAAATGCATGGATATTAAATTTGTTCAAGTTTGCATTTATCTTTGAATGTTGGTGTTGTCATTAAGACCTTAGTTCTTTAAGTACAAGGATGATAAAGTTTCATGCATTTGAACATTGAGTATCCATTTACCATCACAAATTATAGGCCAATGACCATTACCAATTGTTGAATTTATATTTGAAATCAATCCACTAGATGTAAAATTATCATGAAACCTAGTGTGGAATTGATAAGTCAAGCCAAGAGACATAATCCTAAAAGCATGCTTGACTAAGATGAACAAAAGATATGAAAAACACTCATTATGCACAAGTTCATTAAATTCTCAAATATATCCATAAATTCTTGAAATAAATCTCAAAATTATGTTTAAGCATTCATTGAAAATATATTTCAAGATTATTTCACGATTCATGAATGTTTTCAACAAGAAAAATGAATTTGCACTTGTGAGCTCAAGAAAAATTGATATTGATTGTTGAAAGTGATACCATTTGTTGGAAATGATTCAAATTGATGGAGTTGAGGCATGATATCAATGAAAAATGAGTTTTTATAGTTTAAAGATCATCAAAAAGAAGTTAAAAGACTGGATTTTAACTTGAGAAGAAAGAGGATATCAAGAAAGTGAAAAATCCTTCTCAAATTCGGTTGAAAAAGTGCAGAAAAGCCCTTTTTGGCCTTGGGGGATCGATCCCTTTAGGATGGGGATCGATCCCTTAACTCCAGAATGTAATTTCCTGCATTCTGTTCAAGGGGGATCGATCCTGCTACAGTGGGGATCGATCCCTCATACGTTTCTGCAGATTCTGCAGATGTTTTACCAGAAAAATTGGACTTGTGAGGTACCAAAACTTCGTTTTTGAGTAATTTAAGTCCAAGTAAGGGTTTAAACATATGTAAAACATGATTTTGGACTTGTATGAATGAAAAATCTGAATGAAAAACCATTTTACAAAAGATTTTGCAATTTTGGAAGAATTTACACAATAAAATGCATTTTTGGCCTCAAAGGGGGTCATTTTAAGATTTAAGCATATTTTGACCAAACCAATGCATTAGATTACATAAATATGTCAAAACAAACTTGTTCACATAGATTTTAAGCACATATATCATCAAAGCATATATCTTGTGAACAACATGCCATGATTTCTAACATGCAAACTCTTCATTAAAGCTCATGACATGGTATTTTGCATGTATGACACATTTATCAGTTTTTGAGCAACTAAATATATTATCTAAGCATATCAAACTTGCTCAAACTACAGAAATCCAAAAATCATTTCAAAATCATAAATCATGCCTTTCATTCATCCATCAAGAATTGTCCATCAAACACTCATTAATCATTTATCATACCTTTTGTTCTATCATTCAACTCACAATGCATCACAAATCATTATCAAAGCACAAATAATCAAATAAAGTTTTAAGGAGTAAAGAATTAAACTTACAAAACTCCTTTGCTAGAGAATGCTTTGCCTTGATGTGTTGGATCCACCTTGAGCCATCCTTTGAGGAATTGTTGTGATTTGTCAAAGATGGATTTCCAAGCTCTTCCTTTTTCTCATTGGCACAAGCAAACTCCATGAGGATGTGTTGAGCATTCAAACTTCATTGTATCTTGTATCTCCATGCTCTAACACTCCTACAACACACAAATTCAAGCATGCTTTGGTACCCAAACTTTCTTGGGTCCATGAGAGTTAGTATTTACAATTTTAGATCCTTTTGGGATCCATTTCAAGCATAATTCATCATTATTTATTGCATGCTTTGGCACCCACATTTTTCTAACAACTCTTCCTCTAAATGTGGTTTTTCTATATGTGCATGCTTGTGAAGAGTGTCCTATTCTATTGCATAGTGAGCATGTAAGAGATAGATCATGCATAGTATTTTTGCTCACTAAGAAATTCCTCAGATGAGTTTCTTTTTGTTTTTCATTATAACCTAACCCATCTTTGTCAAAGAAAGCTCTTTGGGTCTCTAACATATGATCTAGCTTTTGTTGACCCATATAGAACCTAGAAAATGAGTTATGCAAATTTGTATTCTTTTCATTCAACTCATTTATTTCTAGATTAGCTTCCTCTAATTTCTTTTGAAATGCTAACTTAGCATTCAATAGCTCATCATTTTCCATTTTTAATTTTGTGATCATTTTCTTGTATTTTGAGTTCATGCATTCAAATTCACTAGCTAGCTCATCAAAAGCATCTTGTAAATCATCATAAGAATGATTATTGCATTCACTAGAGCTAGGTTTTTCCTTTTCATCCTCAATAGTCAAAGAGCTAGGATTTGCCAATTTATCTTTAATATCTTCTAATTTCTTTTCTAGCTCTAATTTCACCTTGGTGAGTTCATCATTCTTTGAGCCTAGATCTTTTATTTTCTCCTCCAACTCAACATTTGTATTGATCAAAATTTCATTCTCTTTTCTAAATTTATTTATCTTTTTGTTATATTTTGCATGCATTGATTTATATTCATCACTTAGCTCATTAAATGCATCTTGAAGCTCATCAAATGAATATTCTTCTAAAGTTTGTGAGCTAGTCTCAAAATCATCACCTAGAGCCATTTATGATCGTTTTGCTCGATAGAGGTTAGTCTAAATTAATCTCGAGCCCAAGCTCTGATACCAATTGTTGGCTCTTATAGGCTATACCGAGAGGGGGGGTGAATCGGTTTTTAACTAACCTTAAGCTCGTTTTTCGGTTTCTCTAAATTCTCTAGCCTATATTGATATTTTCTAAGTTCTCTAGGCTAGACAAGCATGCAATTCAAGTTCAATGAAATAAACACAATATAAGTGCAAGTAAATAAAGAGTAAGGAGAGAGAGATTTACACAATCGATTTATAGAGGTTCGGCTACCTTGCCTACGTCCTCTACCTTGAGACGCTCCCAAGGATTTTCCCCAAATTCACTATACTTGAATTTGTTACACTCCCTCTTTTCAAGGATCAAGAGAAACCTCTCTCTTTTTCTAGGCTCAAGAGTAACCTCCCTCTTTTTCTAAGGCTAAAGAGAAACCTCCCTCTTTTTCTAAGGCTAAAGAGAAACCTCCCTCTTTTTCAAGGCTAAAGAGAAACCTCCCCTTTTACAAGGAATGAATTGGTTTACAAGAGAAGTAATCAAAGAAGGCCTCTAGATAGGCAAGTGATTACAGAGATTAAGCACAAGTAAAAGCTTATACAAAGTTTGTGCTAAGCAATACAAGAAATAGATGAATGATAGAAGATGAAGACTCTTTATCTCTTGAATTGATGTTGAGGCTTGAGGAAGATGAATAAGATGATGAAAGATGTTGCTTGATTGTTCCTCTTCCTTCCTTTAGCTTCTAAGCCTCTATTTATAGCCCCTTGGATGGTTTGTGGACGTTGGTTGGAGCCAAAACCGAAACTAGTCGTTGTATCTCACAGAAAATAGCCGTTGGAGACTTTCTGACATAAAGGGATCGATCCCATGCTTCATTTTGGCCTTCCGGGGCACACTGCCAAAAAGGGATCGATCCCTTTCCTTAGGGGATCGATCCCATTCCTCCAGAATGGGTTTTTCCTGCACTTTTGGGTTAGAAATGATGTGGTCTTTGATCCTAATTCAACCCAAAACATATTGGCACTTTTGTGGGAGTTTTTCATGACTTTCTTTGATAAAAACATTGTCCAAAAATTCATTAAGTGATTTTCTAAAATATTCAAAACATTTATAAAGAATTAAGACCAATAAGGATGTATCATTAAATCATGGTCTTAATGTTTGGGTATGATCACTTAAAATGTATTGAGAAAATCATGTGTGATAAGGCAAATTTACAATATGAATTAAAACATTAAAGCTCACTTAAGTTTTTGTCATTTCAAAATATGTATGGCAATTTAAAGCTAACATATAGAAAAATGAGAAAGCAATTTAAGTTCATTTAAATTAATTTAAGTTTTGTTTTTAAATTAATTTAAAATTTTGTTTGATTGATATTATTATTTTTTCTAAAAATAAAATAATAAAAAATCTTTAATAAAAAATAAATAGTGACAAAATTTCAATTTTTGGATTAAGTTATTAAAATTATACTATATAAATATCAAATATGATATGCCAATGTTCTAGAAAAATATGAAATTTAAAAATCTATAAAAAGAAAAACAAACTATTTTAGATTTTAGTTGTAGTAGATTTAGTAATTCGTATATTTATATTGTATCCGTTTGTGTTAAAACATATAATACATGAAATTTGATATATCATAATTTATGTTAACATATCAAACGTAATAAATTTTTTTGGTACATAAACATAATAAAAATTTTTAATTTTTATAAAATTTACATATAATTTTTTATCAAAATTTTAATATATATTATTTTTGGTATATATTTTATATTGTTCGTATGAAGTATAACGTTTAAAATTGTCACACTTAATTTACAGCAGCTCAAATGTCGGGTTTAGAAAAGACATTACATAATTATGATTTTGAAGTGAAAAAAGAGGAGAAACAAGCTTAAGAAATTGAGAATATCCTAGCTTTCTATTTCTTTTTGGTAGGGTCCGACCCGAATGAGAAACCCGTTTTCATGCCCCGTCATCATCTCGAAATGATTCCGTTTCTTCAGCTGCCCAAAGAGGTAAAAACAACGATTCTCCCCCAGAACGCCGTTCGGTAGAACGTCCCCGTCATCCCCCCGCGGCAATCTGATAAATATATATAAAAAAACAAATAAACAATTTTTTTTTGATTCAAAGAAAAAAAACGAAATCAAATCAAAATAATTTAAAAATTTAACTGACATTGTTCTATTCATAACAGAAATTTGAGTTCGCAAACAAGCTTAAAATCCAAACTCTCTCCCATATGCAAAGACCTTCCCGCCCTCTCTTCTTCATGTTGGCTTCTTTTCGCCGGGGTTTGGCAGTGCATGGGCGGTGTCCACGCTCCCACAAACACGCCGGACAATGAGGAGGAGGAGCGACCGTCGCCCCTTCCTGCGCTGGACGGTGTACGGCTCGCCGATGCTCCTATACTTCTCCTGGTTTACTTCCATACGGCTATACGTGCCGAGCTAGCAGAGCTCCGGCGCGTGGCGGTTGCTGCTGCTACGGACGATAAGAGTGAGTCACACTCGCGGGAATTAGTAATTGAACTGTCTAGAAGGTTCGAGTTTTTAAAGCTTGTTTATAAGTATCACTGCGCTGCTGAAGATGAGGTGAGTTCTGACTTTGCATTTTTATTCTGTTTGCTTGCCAAGAAAATGAAAGAAAGGAAAAGAAAATACACCGGACTCTTCCTTTTCAGGTTAAATTTAGCAAATAGAATTCTTGTGTCCTCTTTAGAGAAAATCTAAGAAAATTTCATTTTCCCTCTATTTCTTAGCAACCAAACAGAACGCTTTGTAATTTAGTTAAAATATTTGTTACTTCTATTAATTAATTTTATTTTTTACGAATATAAGATGATCGAGAATTTAACTGAGGATTATGCAGCAGGAATTCATTTTTTTTAATTATTAATTATAAACAGAAGACTTTTGGTATAACCAAAATATAAGTTTGACTTTTCACAATTAATAAATAAAATGTTTCATTCATCAGATTACTAAATTAATCAGAGTTTAGGTATGATATGTGGCATTTAATTAAGGAGCTTCACTTTTTATCAGTCATGTACTCACAGGAATAAGAAATGGCTGCTGACAAGTAACTACTAATTTAAATTCAGATAGTCAAATAATATTGAGCAAAGCGTTATTCAAGTAGCTGATACAGAATTGCTCTTTAAACTTATAAGAAACCTTACTATTTTTATTTGATCGCTTGGTTTAATTTCTTCAAAGAATTTTTTTTTTGTTATATCTATGTTATGTATGAATGTACCTATGTTTGCATGTATGTATGCATGACTTTCCTATTGACAACTACAGTTTCATGAGTATAAATAAAAGTTATTGGCAGGTTGTTTTTCTAGCACTGGATGCATATGTTAAAAATGTGGCTTGTACATATTCGCTGGAGCATGAAAGTATAGACACTCTCTTTGATTCTGTTTTCTGTTGCTTGAATGCATTGGAGAAAAGTGATAATATCTGCAAAGCATTACAAGAACTCGTTTTTTGCATTGGCACCATCCAATCTTCTATTTGCAAGCATATGCTGAAAGAAGAAAAGCAGGTTACTCTCCTATTTTTGTCATTATTTATTTATTGCAAGGACTGTGTTGCCTTTCTTTTTACCTTAATAGCTTGCTCTCTTTAGTCTCTAATTTTAGTGGTAAATGGTAATCAAGTGTGAAGATGAGATTTTGTTGTTGTTTTTTTTTTGTGTGTGTGTGTGTGTGTGTGCAGGGAGTGGGACAAAGGTTATTTTCTTCGATATATTTGTTCAAGCATAAATTATTATGTTAAAACTATATATTTTTATTTTCACGATATTATGATTATAGTGCGGAACTGCTGTAGATGAGATGACTTTACTGTTTCCATATTTAAATTCTTGAAAACACATGGATACACACACACCGGAGATAATTAACTAGATGGTTAGATTAAATGCATGTAATAATTTCAAGGATTATTTTATACACCATTTGTGGAGGTTTAAAACTCCACAGCTCATACTTTCAAAAAAAAAAACTCCACAGCTCGGTTTAAATGCATGCCACGTGTCTGTGTGACTGTAAGGAAATTATTATCCTATATATTTATCTTTGATAGAGTTTAAACCTCCACTAACAGTTCTATACGTGTGTCACATGTCCATCTAACTATGAATAAGGGAGTCAAAACAAGTTGCATAAAATACCTCAAACATTTATCACTATTCTATGAATAAGAAAGTTCTTAGTTCTATATATCATTGCATATGTTTAGCCTAGAAAACCATAGCAGTATTGATGATTAAGCAGCATCTTATTTAGGTTAGCATGTGTCTTTAAGGCAATTCAAAGATGTCTCAAGAAAGGAGATAAAAGTTAGAAGAAATAATGAGGAATATAAAGGAGATGGAATAGGAACCTTTGCCTTTTCTGTCAAATTGTGGCCGCTTCTGTACGTTATCTTTCAACTTTTAGCACAATAGTGGAAAACTCTTTACAGATGGCACTCAGAATATTTAGTAGAGTGTAGGATAGTTTAATTTGTTGAATAGTGGCAGTTTCAACAATTCATTGTTGATGTACTTGTGTTCTTTATGTTGAACATATAAAATACATACTTGACTAACCAGCGTGTTACAATCTTATGCACTGCTTGCAGGTTTTCCCTCTGCTGGTGAATCAGTTTTCTTCCCAAGAACAAGCTTCTCTGGTGTGGCAATTCATTGGGAGCATCCCTGTAATTCTGCTGCAGGATTTTCTACCATGGATGATCTCCTTTTTTCATCCAGATAAGCAAGAAGAAATTACAAATTTTATAAAAGAAGTTGTACCAAACGAAAAGTTATTGCAGGAGGTAGATCCCTAGTTATATTTTTACCTGAATTTGAGTAATCATCCTGATGGTAACAAAATTAAAATCAAATTTTGAAGGTGGTAGTATCCTCACTTGTTAAGAAACACTGGACCACTTTTGGGTTTCACAATGAGCTTGCAAACAGAATTCGACCACTTGATAGAACAACCTCTAACAAAGGCAAATTCAATTTTCATTTCTTCAAGAGCCCTCTTGAATGGAAGAGAGTGCATTCTTTCCAAACAAATGTTGGAAATAATCCGGTTGAAAGTCTTCTTCTCTGGCATGGTGCCATTCAAAAAGATTTGAAAGAAATTCTATTGGAGCTGCATCAAATAAAATTATCAAGCTGCTTTCAAAATCTAGATTTTATTGTTCTCCGACTGAAATTCCTTGCAGATGTCCTAATCTTCTACAGGTAATAAATATGTTTCCTGAAACATTTTATTAGACTAATTGACCTCATTTGACCAAGGTGCCTACTTTAACGTCTTTTTCTATCTTTGCCAGGGAAATACCTCTATTTATCACTCCTTATATTAATAATTCTTTATCTGCATGTCTGAACTTCCAGAAAATGTTTTGTTATTTGCAGCAATGCATTGGAGAAGTTCTTTTACCCTGTCTTGGTTGATGTTTCGAACACTGAGCTTTCTCTGCCCACCCAACATCTCTATATTGCGAGTCATGTTGAACATTTACAGAACTTGCTACATTATAATGGTCAAAAGAGAATACAAACAAATAAGTTTGTAGAGAAGCTGTGTCAGAAACTGGAGTCCTTTGTGATGAACGTTGACAAACAATTTAATTTACAAGAAAAGGAGGTATAAAATTATTTTTTCTTGCTGTTCTTAAACAGCAGAAGTAGGACAAGATGAGCTCTATTGAAGGTTGGATTGTCAGTCATGATATAGCTTTATCTCTTTGTAATTAGATACCAAGCACATTTCCAGTAATAACTCACTGAAGTTCCACCTGGATGACTTTCATTAGCCAATTATCTCAAAATGTTTGCCAGACCGACCTTTGACAAATTTCCAATTTCTTTCAGGTATTCCCTGTAATTAGCAAGAACTGCAGTGAAGAAATGCAGCAGCAGCTTCTATGCATGAGCCTTCATGTGTTACCACTTGGATTGCTAAAATGTGTAGTCACCTGGTTTGCTGCTCATTTATCTGAGGATGAATCTAGGTCCATTCTGCGGATTATAAACCACGGAAATTCTTTGATCAATAAATCTTTTGCATCCCTCCTTTTGGAGTGGTTCCATTTAGGTTATTCAGGGAAAACCTCAGCTGAAAGTTTCAAGAGGGAATTGGAGAAAATGTTCAGCAGCAGACGCCCTTCTCTTTCTGTGGCAATTGAGGAAGATGGTGAATCTTCTTCATTACTTTTAGATACGTTACTTTGTAAAGGATCTAAATCTAAGCTACTTAAACCACTTTTTGTCAACAAGGGAAAGAAGGGTTTCTCCTTTTCTTCAGCTGGCTCCCATGGCACTAAGCACTTTGAGACATCATATTGCAGTGGAATCAATCTCCAGATATTTTTCCCCAAAATGATAAGGGATCTATACTCTTTTTCAAACTTTCCTGGTGAAAAGAGCTGTGTTGATTTTGCCATTGATGAACCAATACCAATGGATCTAATTTTCTTCTTCCATAGGGCTCTAAAGAAAGATTTGGATTATCTTGTCCTTGGTTCTGCTCAGCTTGCTCAAAATGTTGGGCTTCTCACAGAGTTCCGCCAGCACTTCCATTTGATACAATTCTTATATCAGGTCCACAGCGATGCAGAGGATGAGGTGGCTTTTCCAGCTTTGGAAGCAAAGGGGAAACTCAGAAACATCAGCCACTCTTACACACTTGACCATAGACTGGAAGTTGAAAACTTCAGTAAAATATCCCTTATTTTAGATGAGATGTATGAATTGTACGTTACATCTTCTAGTGGTGAATCAGTAATGCTGGACAGGGTGGCGAAGCACCAGAGGCTCTGTATTAATCTCCAAGATACATGCAAATCAATGCACAAGTTGCTCTCTGATCACGTGCATCGTGAAGAAGTTGAACTTTGGCCCTTATTTAGAGAATGTTTCTCCCTTGAGGAGCAAGAAAAGATCATAGGAAACATGCTTGGCAGAACAGGAGCAGAAATATTGCAAGATATGATACCGTGGCTAATGGCATCTTTGACTCCGGATGAACAGCAAGCTGTTATGTTCTTATGGCACAAGGCTACTAGAAATACAATGTTTGATGAATGGTTAGGAGAATGGTGGGAAGGACATAAAATAGCCAAGGCAGCTGAAGAGTCAACTACTCCTTCTTGGACTGCAGATCCGTTGGAGATTATCTCAACATATTTACCTAAAGTCCTTGACGAACAAGAAGCCATCTGTGACAATTTCTTAAGTACTAGTTCCATTGGTTCTGATATTGAGCTGTTAGAAATGTCCAATATAGAAGATAAAGTAAAGGCTTTTAAAGGAGATGGTAAATGCTCTGAATGTTCAGAATTTTCAGGACTTTTTAGTAGGAGCAATGACAAGCGATGCAATGAAGCAGCTGATCTGATTACCAATGAACCAGGTCAAAAGTTTCAAGTGACTCAGAAATCTGGGCAATGCAAGCACCTAATGACAATGAGTCAAGAAGATCTAGAGGCTGCCATAAGAAGAGTGTCCTCTGACACATCCTTAGAGCCCGAAAGGAAATCGCATGTGATGCAGAACTTGCTAATGAGGTTGGTAACAAGCATTCCTTTTCAATTAAATGGTATATTATCTCTTCTTTAGGACGCGATTTTTCTTGTCCTTGTAGGCTAAATTCAGGATCATCTAAACACTTCTTTCACCTATATATAATTGGCTTTGCAGACAGAAAATTCTACATATGCGAAGACCTATGACCTAATAGAATAGTCTCCATTTCAGACCAATTAATTCATGTTCACAACTTTTCTCGAATCCAATTGCAAGAATAATTAGATTAACTTGCACAGAGATAGTCATACGAATGGATTTTGATAACTCTAGATGTCAAGAAGCCAATGACACAATATGAACCCAAAAAACTTCTTTCACCTATATATAATTGGCTTTGCAGACAGAAAATTCTACATATGCGAAGACCTATGACCTAATAGAATAGTCTCCATTTCAGACCAATTAATTCATGTTCACAACTTTTCTCGAATCCAATTGCAAGAATAATTAGATTAACTTGCACAGAGATAGTCATACGAATGGATTTTGATAACTCTAGATGTCAAGAAGCCAATGACGCAATATGAACCCAAAAAATTTTCTTGGAAGTGCATAGGAAACATTACTGCTTAGCTTATCGGCTAAAGTGACTCTGATTACTTGAGGCCAAGCATTTTTGAAATTCTGGTCAGGTGGTAAAGATCCCTGCTTAGATTAGATAATATGCTGCTAGAAAATATAATTAATACTTTACATTTTATTGATTTATCCTTTATATATATATCGATGCTTATATAAGTTCTATTTGTTCATAGAATTTGACGCAAGTTTATACTGGTTCAGTCGTTGGATTCTTAAGCAACAGATATATAATTTAGAAGTAAACAAGTCAAATAATGGAGAAGAAATTCGAGGTCAGCATCCATCTTATCAGGACCCTTTGAAACTAGCTTTGGGTTGCAAACACTACAAGAGGAACTGTAAGCTTTTTGCCCCGTGTTGCAACCAGCTTTATCCATGCATTCATTGCCATAATGAGGTGGCTGATCATTCATTGGATAGGTATTAATACATTACATCAAAAAGTTGTTTTTACCCTTTAAAAGTTTTCTTTTATATTCATCACATTTTGGTTGCTGTTTCCAACATATATGCAGAAAATCTGTCACAAAAATGATGTGCATGAAATGCTTGATAATTCAGCCAATTGGATCAACGTGCTTAACTGTTTCCTGCAATAATCTATCTATGGGAAAATATTATTGCAGGATATGCAAGTTATTTGATGATGAAAGGTGATGTAATTTTTAATGGTTCTCATATAACGTTTTCACTTTGTTGAAAGTTGATTTTTGAACATTTCTGGACACCAAACTTCATTGCAACCACTATAAAGATTTGCTTGGTAGGAATGATGGAAAGAAGTGAGGATGGAAAATTTGCTAATCCAATGGTTAGGTTTCATAATCACTTTCTTATTTTGTAGCTTAACCATTGGATTAACAAGGTTTTTTTTTTCCACACCTCTTTCTTTCCCTTCTACCAAACAAAACATAAATCTCTCTATTGCCACCATGATATTTGTACTTTTGTTCTGCCAACAAACTTAATAGGTAAGTTCCATGACCAAAGTGGCATAGGAAACATATACTTGATCTTTCACTTTTTATATTCTAGAATATGCAATACAAGAAACTAGCATGCAAATGTAATTCCATAGCACAATTAAAATCTACTTTGATTCTTTTATATGCTTTCTGTAGTTTACAATTTTAAATGCTTGTTCTTGATATGCAGTCATTGGTGAGTTGTTGATTACTTTTGTACCGTTACTGTACGTTCTATCTTCACATAAATGAGTAGACAAAAGTAAACTGATTTAAAATGTTTGAGATCATAACATCATAAAGATAACTAAATCAGCCAAGAGGTTCTGGAGAAGTTGATTGTATAAACAGCCTGGACAATATACTTCAAGATTTACTATATTAAGCATAGCCATGTAGAAGTCATTGCACTTCATCATTGACCTCATTAGGTTTTAACAGGGATTTAAGAACAATTTCTTGGAGCAAATATAAAGGGAAACGAGCATTATCTACTTCAAAATTTGACTTAAAATAATGTAGCCTCCTACTTACATGAATGAAAAGGTCAATAGATAATTCAAAAAGGAATATTTTATATAATCGAACAATATTAGAAGGTGTAAACAATAAAGTATCATTGTCATTCTGAGTTCCAAAGTTTGTTATTATTTCAATTATCATCTTTTTCCCTCCTTAGTTTCCTGAATGAATCATGTCTAGGGCAAGTTCAAACCCGTTCTGCATTACCTATCAGGCAATTTAAAGGGTTTACTTCTTGGCTCTAAATTTGTTGTTTGTAAAGTGTTTAACTTGGAAAATTTTCAGCAGGGAAATTTATCACTGCCCCTTTTGCAACCTCTGTCGAGTGGGGAAGGGATTGGGTATTGACTACTTTCATTGCATGAATTGCAATGCCTGCATGTCACGATCTTTATCACTACACGTATGCAGAGAAAAGTCTTTTGAGGACAATTGTCCTATTTGCCATGAGGACATCTTCACCTCCACTGCTCCGGTGAAGGCACTTCCATGTGGACATAATATGCACTCAATTTGTTTTCAGGTGCTTGACTCTGAATATCTCTCTTTTTTTTTTACCTATAACTTTCACGCATATACAGCCAAATTATCAGCTTCTCATGCTTTTCTAGGAGTATACTTGTACACACTTCACCTGCCCAATCTGTAGCAAATCACTTGGGGACATGCAGGTCAGTTACGAAATTGTTTCTCCTTATCTCTAATGTCAATTATGATACAATAGCAAGCTGAACTGACAGATCACATAATCATGTCATTGAAAATCTATTATTCTATCTAAAATTGCTTTTGCATTTTATACAATTTTTAGAAAGGCATTCTTATGATTTATCATACTTTTGCTTCATTGATGAAAGCAATATAAGATATGGTGATTCTTCCCTAAACTGAACCTCTTTGTGATCTCCCACATCAATCAGTTCATTGAAAATGTGAACCTGTTTGGAATCAAAATCATCTGCTTAATGCTTAAAACAAATTGTTTAGCGTTAAAACATTTCTGCAGTTAGAAATTATTTATCCCATAATTAGAACCTTCCTTTCTGGTCATAGCTGGTTGGGATGCTTAGAAATTGAAAGATTATCTAAATGAATTTCTTTTTTCTTTCTGGAATTTATGTTAGGGGGAAGAAAGAAGAAATACCTATTTATGTCATTTTGCTGTAATTAATGCTTCAAGATATCTAAATAGCCAAACTTTTCACTCTATGATGGTGGACTTCGAGAATCAGCAATCAGGCTTCTGCTTGTGGAGATCTAAGGTTGACACACTGACAGATTAAAAATGCCTCTCATGTGTTCTGATAGATCTCAAGTTGAGTTTCAGTTAGTCATCCCCTGGGACTATTTTAGTGTCATTGATAGAGATGAATAAGAACATGCTAGCCGCTTATATACTAGATGTATAAGTACTTGAGGTTATTCGATTTTGTGACCTTGGATTTCCATTTACTTCCACTTCTATCTGTTTCTTTTTCTCATGTTAACAACAATAACATTGGAGATTTGGGTTTACCTGCTTGTTTGATTCAATTATATCAAGTGCATTGGAACTGTCTCTAGTTGATGAAGACATGATGCTTAGGGGGGATGAAGTGATCCTTAATCCTTCAGGATGTTTTGCAGGTCTACTTTAGGATGTTGGACGCATTGTTGGCTGAAGAGAAAATTCCAGATGAGTATCACGGCCGAACTCAGGTTCATCAAGCTCTTTGTCCCAATTTAACATATCCACTCAACTTCTAGTGTTATGGAATATGTGTTTTGAGCAAATAGAACTTATCCCAGGTCATACTGTGCAATGACTGTGAGAAGAAAGGAAGTGCTCCCTTTCATTGGCTATATCACAAATGTGCGAACTGTGGCTCATATAACACCAGGCTTCTATGATTCTGTCAGTACCAAGATAATTGCTTCCCAAGAGTATACGACGATGAGCTGAATGAAATTACTGGAGTTTTGCCATACTAGTTCTTATATTGCAAATCAAAATAATTTAGTTGCAGCCCTGGCCCTAGCCCCTTGAGGATGTAAAATGTCTAGGGTCTTATTTCTCCTTGTTGTGTAGCGATTTGAAAATATAATCTATCAGTTCCCGTTCTAAATAAAATTAAGAAACTGATTCTTGCTATGGAATTATAATGTTTGTTTTGTATTGAAAGATTTTGCATACATGTACAATCTATATGTACGTCCTCGGCAGGACATGGACATGGTGTTTTCTGTTGTAAATAAGTATATATTTCTAATCCTATGACCCTGTAAATGTGTAGTGGTAAATTAAATAAGCTAATCTTGGGAAGTCTGTGAACTTCAACCAAAAAAAAAAACCCAGAAAATGGAGATAATAAAAAAAACTCTTATTTCAGCCGTGGGAAATGTGAATTCCGAAGATTATGATAGCGATTCCAGGTATTGCAAATTTACCATAAACATAAAGCAAAATAAAACAAAAAGTTCAAAATTGTGAAATGCTCTCTATATGTAAGATCCAATTGAGCCAAAAAGAAAAAAAGAACGTATGTTGCCGCACTGGTTTTGTTTTTCTGGCTGGCTGTTGGTTGATCAGTTGACACTGGTGAGACTGAAGCAAGCAGCAGCACTCTTCAGTTCATTCACAGCAACGTGTTCCGTTGATTGCGTTGTCGTATCTTTCAATGATTCTTCGGAGCTGCAGCATTCAAATTAATTTAAATTATGTACAAATATTTTTACTTTTTAATTATATTATCCATATATAAAATGTATATATTAATAATTTACCTGGAGTCATTGGCCTCTTTTGAATCTATATAAGATTGTCTGTCATCGATGGTATCAAAGAAGGGTTGAATTTCATTGTAATCTTGAACAACTTCTTGGACATGAGCAAGTGGCTGTGAGTTGGGAACCAGCAATTGAGATTGAATTGCCATTGGACTGTCATTATTGTTACTGTTCTTATTGTTTGTGGGAAGAAAAGAAGGTTGAATCCACAAACAATTATTTCCCTCATTCTCCACGTAAGAAGAATTATAACCAACAATATTGTTTGTAGAGTATGGGTGCTGCATTGAAACTGGCAGAGCAGAGACATTGTTGTAAGGTTGAGCCGGAACTTGATCGAAGAGAGGAAGAGCATTGGAAGGCGGAGCCATGCCTAATTCTAGCTGTGAATGCATGTCGTCGGCCAGAGAAGAAATCTGATGCTGGTGGTGGTGATGTTGTCTGTACATCTCAAGCTGTGCAAGCACTGCATGCAATTCTTCTTCAACGAGCTGAATTTGATAATAAAGCTGACGGATGACACCCAAGCATCCATACACAGGAAACCTTTCTCGAACATTGGCCTCGTATTTAATAGAACGCATGGCCTCAGCATGTTGAGAGGGATCTACACTCTTTAATATCTGTACAATGTTCCTTACTCCAAACAGTTTATGAGCGTTCTGGAAAATTTTGGTTTGGTCAGCCGGGAAATAAGGAGCAAGAAGACAATCAGGGATGCATTTTCGCCTTTGGTACTTGCATGCAGCGCAGGCACTGGTGGCGCCACCTTTAAGAGTCATGGTTGCACATAAATATCATCCAACAATTAACGGCAATTAAGCAAAGAGGAATCAATGGTAAGACTCAGATGAGAAGATGAAGCATTTGGGTGAAAATAAAAAAGGAAGTTTGATAAATTGGTGAGGAGAGAGAGATTGTTGAAACTGAAATGGGTTAGCAGAATTGACCTGAACAGATCTGTTATATGAGCGGATTTACTGGATGAACAGAAAGACTGAGTAAAATAGAGAGATCGAAGAGAAGCGGATTTTTTGGTAAGTTTCCTTCCAAGTGTAGGAAAGACTATGACCGTTGGACTTGGGGACAAACATTAGAAATCCAGGAGGGTTCTAATTTTAAGGGGCAACTATTCATCAACATCCTACAAGCTTCATGTTGATTAGCCTAATTAGCCTGAATCTAACTCTATGCCTCAATGCCTCATTTTTTACTTGATTGTCGCATCCTAATTATAAGCGATTAAATTGGATTCAATCTTGGTTGTGCACCATATCAAAATCGATTCTTGTATTACGAACTGTGTATTGCAAGTACTGATTTTTTAATTCGTTATTCAATTTTAAAAATCAAATTTAAATTTGACTCGACTATTGCAATTAGTAAACCAAGTTACAAGATGTTTGCAATTTCTTTTTTCAAATTTATGCAAGAGATTGAAATTTCTTTGATGACATATACAACTATGCAACAACAAGTCCTTGTGCCATTCAAATCAACATCCTACAAACATCATTCTGGTTAGCCTGTATCTAATTCTGTCTCATTTTTAACTTGATTGTCGCATCCTATTTATTAGAGATTAAATTGGATTCAATCCTGGCTACGCATCATACCAAGGATCGATTCTTGTATTATAAATGCCCATTGAATTGTGCACTACAAATAATGATTTTCTATTTCATTATTTAACTTTAAAACTCAAGTTTGAAATTGACTCATCTATTTCAATTAATGAATTTCAAATTTATATAAGTGATTTGAAATTTCTTTGAAGATATATACAACCACAAACAAATCTTTGTGCCATTCACATCATAAATAGTTAGTCGTATCGTATTATTTTTGCCATCAAGATATTATTAGATTCATTATGATAAGCTAGCTTTAAGATAATTTATTTCAATGATCAAATGAAGCATTTCATTTTTCCCATTGAGCATTATTTAGTTAAAAATTTAAAAAATTCAAATCAAATAGATTTGTTTATCAGGATTGAAAGTTAAATATTTTGGTTTGCTTTTGAAACCAAACCAAATTAAAATTTTGGATTCAGTTTGGTTTTGTAATATATTTTGAAACCAATCCAAACAAGATTAAAAATAAATTAATAATATAATGATTTTGTATACATTAATTTTTTTTATCTAAAAAATATAGTAACTCGGTTTACTTTGGGTTTCCTTTGAAAAATCAATGTTTAACGTTTTTACTTGCATAGATTGATAATAGCTTTATTTAAAAATGCTAAATTTAAAACTCAACAATTCGATTTTGAGTTTAAAATTTGAACATTGTGCGAAGGATTTAGTTTGATAATAACTCTAACTTGAACTTGTTTCTGTAGAATGTTTCTATATCTATTTCTTATGTTTAGATTTACATTAAATAAAGGATATACGACGAGACTTTTTTTTTTTTGTCTATAATGCACTCTCTAAAGTTAAGAACAATTTATTTTTCATGTTTTAATTTACATTGTTAAAAAAATCAAATAAAAAAATCAAATTCAAATTATTCACACATTTATATATCCGAATCTTTAAAATTTCTGATAGGGAAAAAAAACAAATCCAAATGTATATCCATGTAACAAATCATAAAAATTATTGTAACAAAAAGATAATGATAAGATAAATAAAAGTTTTTATTGAGTAAAATTAAAAATTTTCAATCTGTACATTGATCAAGGACCAAGGTATAAAATACAATTAATGATATAAATATTTATATTATTTCTTTTAATAAAATTTTTTAAATAAATTTACAATAATATTGATTTATACACGTTATTTTATGATTAGTATTTTTACTTATTTCTTTTTTTGGTTACATATTTTTACTTATTTCATTTCCCTAAAATATCTCCCAATTTGAAATTAAAAAAAAAAAGAGACATTTGATGTGAGAGGAGAGATTCTCATTTGTAAACCTCTCCCTATCCTTTATTATTTTCTAAATCCTACCCAAACAAAAAAAAATAAATATATAAGAGAAAGATTTTCATGCTTTTCCTTTCCTTTCTTTCTTTTCCCTCTCCCAATCCAAACTTAGCATTAATGTTCATGAACAAGTGTGAATAAATTTACTAAACATTTACGAATGCACTTGTTTAATTTAAACTCGCTTGTAAACATTTAACGAACATTCTAATATCTTGACAAATCGAACACGAACATATTACAAAATATTTTTAACGAACACAAGCCGAACATGATCAACATTAAAAAATAAACAAACAAACACAAATATAATAAAATCCATTCATGTTCGGTTCGTGTACACGAATATATAAATATATATATATAAAAACCCATCAAAATCAACATCAGCGTCAACATGATCAGAATGACAACAAAATTTTACTATAAGCTGGAATATTAAGAATTGAATGAAGACCCTATGGTCCCTGTTTTTGATCTACACATAACCTCTTTAAAATATTGGGGGAAATAAACTTGGAAAGAAAAAAAAACATCTACCACAGTATCTGAATCTAACAATTTCCCCATTTACAATTGCTATCTCCTGGCAAAAACTCGCAATCATCTTGGCAGCATTACTTGCTCCTTCAATGCATCCATGGCCACCCTATCATATAACTTTTCTTTTCTTTTCTTTTCTTCACCAAAGCCAAAGCCACCTTATTGGGAAGTTCCAAGAAAAAGTATTTGGAGGCAGGAGTACCAAAAAACTAACTTCAAGCTCTTCCACGATCTGATTTCTTAATTTTAAAAAGCAAATCTCTGTGTTACATCATTTCTTCCCTCAAAAAGACCATTTTCTCACCTACAAAAACTCATTGTATCCCAAAACTTTTTGCTTTTATATCACATCTCATATCAGAAAACTTCCTTTGAAACCAACTTTGCATGTTTTTACTGTATACGTTATGCTGGTATATGCTGCAATGCGACTATGAACAACACCTCACTACCAACAGCAATTAGATGCTAAACCCATACTAAGTTCAATGATATCTGGTGTATCAAATAATGGAACAAGATTCAACCAATCCTTTTTTTTTTTTAATTTACAGCTTCGAAGAAAAGAACCTGAGGTTGCAAGTGCCCTCGTTCGCACATTTTAAGAACATCAGCCCAGCCACCAATTACCTGGAATATCAAAAAATCAGATTGCAATATCATAAGTAAGGGAATTCACAGAATGACATACTTCACAATGGAACACGAACTTACCTTGACAGTTTTGTCATCATACATAATCCATCTTTCATGATCATGACTATAGGCAAAACAATGATAATGTTGCCCATAGTAGCAAACCTGAGAGTTTCAGAAGAAACAGGAAAAACCAACAAATCAAACCTTACAACCAATGCACAATAATCAATTTAAAATATGTATTCACAAATAAAACTCAAATCATTTGTACACAAAATACACGCAAAGAGAGTGAATGCATCTACGTACCACAGAGACTAACTTATGTTTCTTTTTTGGATCTAGACCTCGATAAAGGGCACTGATATCTATTTCTGTATTTAAGGCAGTGAGTGTTGCTGCTATGTCATCAGCACTTTCACATGTATTCTGCCAACCTAGAACTGTAACACCAAAAATGATAATGGTTTCAAAAGTAGAAACCGCTGAGTGGCTAAGTATAAATTCATTTAACATCTTCAAGAACAACCTGTTGTGAAAAAATGTGGTGAATTTGAGAGAATGTGATGGATATAGCTGAGCTTCCCACATCCTCCAGCCTCTGGATCACAAGCTAACTGATGGTTCATCTCCACAAAATTTAAAAGCTCATCAAAGGAGCTTTCTGCACACATAACCTGAATGGAAAACAAGAACTGGTCAGGAAGAACCAAGAAAAGAAAATTATTCAAACAGAATTCACTCAATAACTATTTTTTTTTGGTAAAGGACAATACCTTCATTGTTCGCAGTGCACTGGCATTTATATTATGAAAGAAAGTAGTATACTTCAAATGTCTGGACTCTAGACCGCAACTGTAGCAATTCATTCGTTCAAAGATATCCATTCCAAAAAGGGAATGTACTATACAAGCACTGTTAGCACAATCCAAAGAGCCTGTGCAGTTGCTGTCCGTGGAATCAGCACCAGAAACACTTGAACCAGAAGTAAAAGACTGATGAAGGCAATCAAATATTACAGCCAATACTTCAGAAGCATCGTTCATCTGAGCCTGTAAATGATACTACTTTTGTCAAAACTTTCCAACATAGACATCCATCTAAGATCATAATTATAGGTAATGATAAGAAATGTAACAAAAAGGAAGGCCAACTTGTACTATAAAAACTGAACTTACCTCTTGGAAAAAGTTACTATCTGGATACAAGTTGCTAAGAGCTATTCTAAGTGATGTAGGGGCAACTGGTTCTTTCCGAGCATCAGCGGATGTAAAGTGCAGGGCACTGAAAATTTCATACAGCGCACAGACAACACATGGATCTCCCACATGAACATGATCTGATGTCGATCTCAGCATGTATTCATCACGAAACCGTCTCAAATGCCACAATGACTGAGGTTATACCAAAGGCAGAAAACAATTTAGCGAGAAGATACATAAAAAGCAAATTCAAGGATGGTGAGCCAAAAGATACCATAAAGCACTCATAAAGGAAAAACCAACCTGTATTATAACATTGAGAAAGCAATTGTACTCTCCAACTTCATTCTGCAGGCCTGTACCAAACACATCGGTTTCATTCAAACCTTCACTGGAGAACTCATTTGGTGAGACACCGTGGTTATTTACTTGCAAAGGTACCCTTTGTGCTGTTCTCAAACTTGATGTCAAAGGAAATTTCTGTTGTGCTTGGTATGTGTCTGAAAAATAAAAAACGTCAGGTTAGAAAGCTGCTGAAGTAGCTAAGCTACTCAAGGAAAGTGAAAACCAGGAATTTAACACCAAGTCCATGCTTATGGAGAAAATGGGCGCCCAAGTCAACTCACTGAACATTCACCAAATTAGTTCTTTTATGTCACCAAGTACAAGTGACTTGTTTCATGACACCCAATCCCAAGCACAACACTTGTAAGAGTAGAAAAACGATAAGAAGCATCCATACATAAAATGCGGTAAGAAAATTACCAAGGCTTTGACGAACAGCCTTCCTAAGGTCAGCTTGGAACCTTTCTTCATCGTCTTCCTCAGCTTGCAGTAGTCTTAAAGGTTTTGTACTGCCTTCACCCGAGATAGGAGCAACTGGTTTCACAGTAGTACCCATGTCAACTTAGTTTCCAGAACATGGACAAAAATCTGAAAAACAACTTACTATAAATAATAAGAAGAAGAAAAGCATGGTCAATCGAAGAATCAGATGCAAATCTTAAGACCAAACTGCAAAAGATTATACTAATAATACAATGTGTTCTAAAGCTTACATATGCTTTTTCCCCTTATATGATATAGATCATCATCATCATCATCATCATCATCAGCGCCTTTATCCCAAGAAATTGGGGTAGGCTATATGAATCAATATCTGAATTTACGTTAGATCGTCCATATGTATTCTTCTTCTTGATAAATTCCTATCCAAGGCCATTTGCTCATCCAACTCTAAAGCCTCAATATCTTTCCAAACTACTTTCTTCCAAATCTTTTTCGGTCTTCCTCTAGTCTTAACCATTCTCTCGACATCCATAACCTCTATTCTCCTAACTGGAGCATCTACAGGTCTACGTCTTACGTGTCCAAACCAACGTAAACAATTTTCACACATCTTGTCTTCGATAGGTACCACTCCAACCATCTTACGAATATCTTCATTTCTCATTCTATCCTTTCTTATATATCCACATATCCACCACAATATTCGTATCTTTGTTACACTCATATTTTGTGTATGTAGCTTCTTAGTCGCTCAACATTTATTACCATATAACAATGTTAGTCTAACAACTATCCTAGAAAACTTGTCTTTCAACCATACAGAAATTTTTTTATCGCACAACACGCCTGTAGTACTTCTCCACTTACTCCATCCAGCCTAGATCCTATATGTCACATCACCATCCATCCGTACTATTGATCCCAGATATCGAAAATAGTCTCGCTTAGGTATTGCCACCCCATCCAACGTCACTATATTATGCTCTTTCACTCGGTTAGAACTGAATTTACACTCCATGTATTCAATTTTCACTCTGCTTAGTTTAAATCCTTATGATTCCAACGTTTGTCTCCATAATTCCAACTTTGCATTGATTTCCGCTCTAGTTTCCGCACATAGGACCCCTTTAAATGATATACGTAATAAGAAATTATTTGATACACTATCAACGGAGTTTTTAGATTACACAAGCGGAGTTAAGAAATCACCACATGTCCCATTTCTTTTCTTTAATTAGTTGTTGTTGTTGTTATACTCTAAACGACATGTGTCACCTTGTTAACCCACTTGTGGAGTCTAAAACCTCCACTGAAAGTGTATCAAATAATTTCTCATGAGAAAATATAGGAATTGGTTAACATATAAAATTTCTGCATTTAACAAAATTAAGCAGAAAATTGTACTTTTCCAAAGTAAAATGTGGTAAGTGTAATTCAAATACAACCTCATGTTAAAATTTGTAGTTAACCTTACACGGCAGTCAGAACAACATTTTGAATAAGCAAAAACACTGAAAGCAGATTGAACAGTGACATAATACACACGTCCATCCACAGGCAACATCAGAAAGGAAACTTCATAGAAAATAAACGAATAGTACATGAACAATAACATCCGAATTTGAATGCATGAGCACATGTGACCTGATATCAACTAAATTAAAAAGCTCCAGCTCAAGCACATATCAGTCAAAGCATAGGTTTAAAGCAGTATCGAAATATCAGTTGCTTCAATACGACATCCTGTGGCAGATGACACAACAGTAAATGCAGAAACAATAAAAGCACTTAGAAGATGTCTGCTTTGCTTTTTCAAATATTAATTTCACATAAACAAGGTATTATGATATGCCATACCAACTTCTCATATGCCAAAGTTGTCGATCATTCATTTAGACAAGAACCAAGTGGTATGTTACGGAAAGATACGATTTCAATGTAAAGAAAAATCTAGCAATTTTTTCTGGTTTGAAGACATCCGTGCAAAATTCATTCAGAAGAAAGTAAATTGCATCTGTCCAGTTTTCTATGTCACCACAAATGAAGTGAGAAAAGACGTGCAACTGATTGCCTCCACAGTTTAAATCTGAACCCTCTTTCAATCCCACACTCTTCTTGGAACAATGTAAACGTTTGCACAGAGATAAGCAAGGTAAAGTACAACATTCAAGCACATAAAATGTACAAAGTATGCAAAATTTACCACTGTCCATAGGGACACCATCAACATATATAACTTGCTCTTCCGAATTGCCATGAGAGCTTCCAACATGAATGTTTTCCTTTTCAGTTGGCTTGACTTGAAACTTTCCATCATGAAATTTGTTGGAACTCTTATGTCGTCTACTCTTTCTTCCTGTCCGTTGATCACTAGGGAAAAGACCATCCTCTAGGACTGCACTATTAGAGAGTCCTGCATAATATGACACGATGATGATCTCCCAAGTAGTATGCACACACTAGCCTCATTAACAAACCTTTTTATATTGCTAACCTTGTGCAAATTTAACATGAGTGCCAGAAGGATTCGAAGTCACTGGCACAGCTGAACCATTTGCAGTGCTCATTGGAATGCTATCCAAATTGCCTACAACATTGTTTCTTATTGCCAAATGTTCCTGAAAAGAAAAGTTTATATTGTTTTCTGATTATCTCATTGTAATCTCCAAAAATAACAGCCTACAGCACATCTCAGCATTACAGCAGTGACCAACTTCCATCTCATCATGCATAAAGGAAAGAGTCAACAACAGAATGCTTACCTGAATATCTGGATCACCCGATTCCAAGTAAGCATCATGCGATATATCTACTGCTTGATCTGCAACTGCTTGATTAGTTTTTTTATTTTGCTCAGCAAGGTGCTTCTGTTTAGCCTCATTCTCAATCCGTCTTTGATACTCCAAGGTCTCTTCAAGCTTTCTTCCCTCTGCTTCAAGCTCAATTTTTCGCCTAAATTCTTCTTCTTGTAGTTTTAAGTCATTGACATTCACAGAAACAACTTCAGAATCTAAATGGTCACCATCAGAAGTAACTGCAAAAGAACTGCAAGAAACACGCATGAAAATCCATACTAAAATTAAAAGGTATTACAAGCTCTCATCATGTGAAGGGCAGAATGCTTTAGAATAGATAAATTAGAATCTGCAAACATAGAATAGAACAGGAAGAAAGCATACACTTGCTCTGCAGTCTTATCATTATGCAGATGCTGCTCACTTCTGCCAGAAGCCTGAAACAGTAAGAAAACATAATGGAATACGTACTTTAAGTAACTACCAGCTGCATATGTGTGTGTGTGTGTGTGTGTGTGTATATACAGGGTAAGCCATACCTTTGAATCCTTGGATTTTCTCAGCTCCTTGCTCTTTTTCTTATCTTTGCTTCTCTCCTGTGAATGTCTGGAATTATCACCTCCCCCTCGTACACCCTTCTTTGAATCACGTGCAAGCTCTGCTAAAAAAGCTTCTCTTGCAGCATCAGACTTCTCAGTGGC
Source organism: Heritiera fomes (assembly GCA_032173925.1). Classification (NCBI taxonomy): domain Eukaryota; kingdom Viridiplantae; phylum Streptophyta; class Magnoliopsida; order Malvales; family Malvaceae; genus Heritiera; species Heritiera fomes. The sequence continues at coordinate 6,785,404 of JAPDPM010000022.1, read as the reverse complement.
ATCTTTCTCTGCCATATCCTCTAAGTGTGCCTGAATTTAAAAATAATAAACAAATAAAGTAAAAGGGCAATCAAGATATACAAATTGGTCTAGAACTAATAGATCATCACACAATATTCAACTAATTTAATACAAACCCTCAAGTATGACTTCACAGAAGGCAACAGTATTGATCGATAATCATGCGCAGACACAGGCTCAAGTTTGAGTTCCAACTGCTGCATCCCAGTAACATTTTGCATAATTCGTGCATCAATTTTGCTTAGCTGCTTGACAAAGAAAACAATTAAGAATGATCGGTTAAGAATCAATCTTTACTTTAAAAGATACACCTAAAGCAAAAGACTGACCTCTACTGATATTTGCTCTTTCTGTCTCTGAATGGCAACTTCTATGCAGGCGTCCACTTGATGCAGATAATCCTTAGTTCTCCAGTCATCATCTTCACCAGATTCCAAGTCACATAACTGAGAAGTCACACCAGCATAAATATCTTCATAGCCAAATTGATCAACATTCAGTGCTTCTGCTTCTTTTAAAACATTTGCTATAGCATCTAACTCAAATCTACAGTTGAGGAATACAACATCATTCTCACTCTCAATAAGTTCTTCTCTTCGCTTTCTAAGGACAGATTCATAGCTTTGATGAACAAATTCAGTGGCGGTCTCCCTCTTCTTGCCTTCTTCAAGACAGAGATCCTCCACAGCCTGCAATGCTTCCTCATAGCTAATATGGTCACATTTTCTCTCACAGAGACTCCGTAGATGATAAAACTCCTTCTCCAGCATCTGAAGAATTTCCAGTCCTTGCTGTGTTTTCTCTTCTTTCATGCGTATCCATGATGCCAATTGATCCCCACTTGAGGGGCCTGTAAAGATCCAGGACAGCAGACCATCAGAGTCCTGTACAACCACATTTATATTGCCACAATTAGCATTTGTCGGTGCAGCATCTTCTATTGCTGCATCAGGCAATAAATATTCATCCAGGAGGAGGCACAAAGCATCTCCATTAAGAACAATCTTCTCTTTACTCTCAAGAATCTGAGTGGCACTATTTACATCATCTACAGGAGCAGTCTTCTCAGAATATCTAACCAGACCACAAGAATGGGATAAGTCCTGCAAGAAGTTAAGGATTTTTCTAAGCTGCGTAGCTCCTAGAAAACAGATGCACATGGGAGTTTGATCTACACCATGATTCAGGAGCTCAGAACCAGACACCTGACTCTGCAACTCATCCATTGTGAATTGCATCACCTTGTTAAGATGGCTTGCAGCAAGGTATTTATGTCTAATAAGCAATTCAAATGTAGCCTGAATTCTTTCAAGCAACTTTGCACGCTCAGCATCATCGACTGTTGGCCAACTATCCACAAGAGGATACGCTACAGAACCCTGGTTTCTGTCACATTCTTTGCACTCAATGCTAGAAACTTTGTCACAATCATTGCCCTTTGCACCACCATAATTGTAATTATCCCCCAATTTTTCTTTCTTAGGAGATGAATCCCATGCATCTTTGAAGCAACCGTTAAAATCCTCACTAAGTTTACCTGAGTAGAAATCCTCAGAAAACTCCGAGTCCTGGTGCTTAGATTGATTCCCAATCATTTTAACAGCAGCAGAAATATCCAAAGGATTCCAAGAACAGTTAAGGAGCATCTCAACCCACTCATTATCAACACTCTGTGGCAAAACAGTTTGCATTTTTGGCATGAGGTTGCCCTTATGTTCCTGAATGACATGCTGCATATGAGTCTCTGAATCCGCAAACTTCTCACTACACCTACAACAAACCCAAAACTTCCAAGTCTTATTAACCTCAGCAAACGCTAAAGCCTCCAATAAAACCTCACTCGCCAATCCATCTTTCAACAAACCAAAATATGCTTTGAGATCACTAACCGAAATGCTAAGTAAATCTTTCTTCAAATCAACACTTATTGAATTCCAAAATGATCGAACCCAATCTTTCCTTTCAGTTGTGGAACCATTCTTCCTCCTCCTCCTTTCTGCTCCTCTTTGTCCACTTCCAGAAGTTGAATCCAGTCCATTCCTCTCTCCCTCACTTTGCACCAGTGGCGAAGAAGAAGCTGCCTCAGATTTCTGCTGCTGCAACAACCTTGCAGCTGCAACTCTAACCTCAATCTCTTTCCTCATTTCTTCCGGTGTCTTTGGAGCTTTCTTAATCTCATTAGGCCTTTTTGTTTGCACTAACCTAACCTCCATTGGATCCTCCATAGGTCTCCGAATGGGAATTAACCTAAACTTCTCTTCTCCATTTCCTATATTCTTCATCCAAGTAGAAATTGATGCAATATTTGATTTCTGCGTCAACGACCTAAGCTCACTTTGCACGTGCAAAATTCTTGCCTCCGCAGTTGATATTTTCTGTTGACTCTCTTCTTGCAAGCTTTCTTTAGCGGGATCCACTGGATTCTCGATGGACAACGCGCGTTCGCATACTTGAACCACTTCTTCGTACCCTTTTCTATCGTTGGCCGCTTGATAAAGTAAATTAGCATAAAAATGAGCAAATTCGATGGAGTTCGGAGATAATTCCACGGCCTTTTTTGCTGAATCGATTGCATTTTTCAAATGCCGGTGTTTGGCATTTGGGTCGTCGATAATGGACGCCACTTTCACGCAGACCGTTCCCTGAACGCGGTGGATAAGCGCCGCATGAACCGAGTTCTCATTACGAGCACACGATTCTTTCATCAACCGAAGCGCTTTAGTATGGTTGCCACGTTGGAGTGCCAGTAGGGCTCGCTCGCACTCTACCTTGACCGCCGCATACGACGACGAAGATGAACCATCCGATTCAACAGGCACGTGCGCCTCCTTGATCTCCGCATTATTCCCACTCACCTCGGCTTCAGCTGAATCGGTACCAACACCCATCGGCGTCCGCGTCGACGGGTGTTTCGAGCGTGGAGCAGCATTTTTCTTTTTATGCCCCATCTATTTTTATCTCAATCGAATTAACATGCATAAATCCTTTTTTCCTTCTTTGTCCCTCTTTATCAGCTTTGCTAAAAGAGATTGGAAGGAAGCAGAAACGTAAAAGTTAGAAATATAGAGGGAAAGGAAACGGAGAATGATCGGCGGAGAAATCGAAGCGTCAAGCTGAGAGTAGGGAATTAGAATTGCTTCTTCTTCAGCTTCTTCCTCGTCGGCGTGTGTGACAGACACACAGGCAGCTACCCAGGGAAGAGGGTGAGGCTTTTTTTTTTTTTACGTAAATTATACGTATTATCGTATTTTTATGATTTAAAACTAATTTTATTCGAAATTGAATCGTAGTTAAAGCTCAGGGTGAGGCTTTCTTTGATTGTGAAAATGGGATTTAACCAAATTTAATTTATACTAATAATTATATTTTTAAATAACCGAATTTAATTTATATAACAATTATATTTTTTAATGCAAAGTATATACAAACAAACGTTTTTTTTTTCTAATCTTAATGATAGAATGTTGGGGATATAATTAAGATTATTATATATATATATATATATATGTTTAAAATAATAATAATAATATATATTTAATAAAATATTAAAAATAAAAATAAATAAAATAAAATATATGTTATTATCGTAATTTGATTTGTACAAATAAGTAATCGAAAAAAATGAAAATAAATTTTTTCATTAAATATGTGAACATAATTCAAATTTTAAAATTATTATAATTTAAAATACTTTATTGTATATCACTTTCAATTCCATCAGGATAAAAAAAACTTTTAGTTAAAAGAATTTTTAATTTGTAAAGTTTAAACATTTGTCTAATAATGACAATTTATTAAATAATAATTATGTGTTAAAACTTTTGAGGGAGAGCTTTGCCGCCCTTTGGGTCCTGCCCGACTCGAATCCGGATTAGTCCTATACCAAAGATATGGGAATACCGAATGATCTAGACAAAAAAAATAATAATTCTGAAAGTTAAAACTGAAAGTAAAGAATAGTCATAATCATAAATAAAAAGGTAGCATTTGAAACAGCGAAGTTGAGAACAAGGAAAACATTAGTGAAAGAGTGAAGGGTGGGTGTAACGCATAAGTAATTGTACCCTTTCAATCTTTACTAATAAATAAAATAACATACTAGCATGGATTTTTTTCTGCAAACATAATTTAAATTAATATTTGATTTTTATTTTTTAATTTTTTATTAATATGAGAATTTCATTTGATTATTATGCCATGTTTAGGTTTCACTGTCTAAATATCTATTATATTAAGATCTAGTTTAGTAATGAGATTGAAAATGATTTTTGCATTTAAAAACTGTTTTTTGCCCAATATAAAAACCTAACTTACAAACTCAAACAAAAAAGCTTTTAAAAATGTATTTTTACTATTATCCATAATTTTTTTGAGTAAAATGAATTTATTATCTCAAAGTTCTAAAATATTTTTCTTATTTCATCCATATCGTTTTAAATGTTTCAACTCACACATTATGTCTTAACATAATATTAAATACTTAAAATTCTTAAGTTATATTTTTCTTGTCATATTTTTAAACACACTATTCAAATTGCAATCTAATTAATACAAAACTAAAATATTACTAATGTATTGCATTCGAGATTTTTTTTTAATTCAAAATTTCATTGGTTAGATTCTAAATGAAGTTGGCTTCATGAGAAAGTCTTTTAATTTTAAAGATACCCCATATATATAAATATATATATATAAATAAAAATCTATATCAAGACAAGTAAGATACCAAAACTTGTCTTATAAGAGAGGTTGGAATTGAGAAACAGATTGATAACCAATAAAAAAATTAAAAAATTTAAGTGTAAAGACCATGAAATTTCGAAAATAAATAGTAAATATCCGAAAAAATTTAATTTGGATAAAGTGCAATCCAAATTAAATAAGAAATGAAAAAAAGAAATTAATTTGGATATTAAGATATCCAAATATTAAAGAAATAAAAGTGAGTATATTTATTTTGGATATTAAGAAATCCAAAATGTAAGGAATGAAAATGTGTATAAATATATATATATATATTTATTAATTAATAATTATATTTATAAATATTTATTTATAAATATAATTTTAAAAAAAGAATGGGAAAAGAGCGGGAATCGGGATACCTGATTTTCTCCCAAAATTTTCCCCCTCTGTTACAAAACAGAGGAGGGAACCCAACGGCAGCCCCCCTCCCCCCAGTCGGTGAGAAGAAGAGAGAGAAGGGAGGAGGCATCGTCGCCGGCGGAAGAGGGAGAGAAGGAAGCTGTCGGCGACGCGAAAAAAAGGAAAAAGAAAGAAAATGAGAAGAAAAACGAGAGGAAGAAAAGAGAGGAAAAAGAAAAAGAGAGAAGTGGCGGTGCCGTCGATCTGACCACCGCCACGCCACCTACGCCGACAGCAGAGGGAAAGGAAAGAGGAGGCGACCGCCGGTGAGGAAGAATGACGGCGGAGGAAGGAGAAACGTGGAGAAGAAGAGACTGAAAACCCACTTCCAGATCTGCTACTGCTGGCGCCGTCGCTCGAGAAGAAGAGAATAGATCTGGCTTCGTGGCAATCCCAGGGTGCTGAGGAGTGGCCGAACCGTCGGAATGGGTGGTCGCTGGTGGCTGAACTGGCCGACCCGATCTGACCCGACCCGACCCGATCAACCCGACCCGACCCGATTCAAAAAAGAAAAGAAAAAAGAAAGAAAAAAGAAAAGAAAAAGAAGAAAGAAAAGAAGAAAAAGAAAAGAAAGAGAGAAAGAAGGAGAAGGAAGAAGAAGAAAGAGAAGAAGAAAAAGGAAAGAAAAAGAAATGGTAAGAAAAATTAAGGAAAATAAATTGATGATATTTATTAAATAATTTTATTGTTATATTGATGTAAGTGCATTGATATTGAAATTGTAGCAAAAACGGAAATGAGACGAATGGTGGAGTTCGGCAAGGCTCGAACGTCGGAAACATGTTAAGCTTTAGCAAATAGGTAAGATACTTTTATAAAGCATTAGTAGCATTATATTGTATGTTTTGGGATTATGATTTTTATATGATGCATTGATGGAATGATTTTTAAATACTAAGAGGACCCACAACTGATGGTGGGGGTCTTAGTAAGAGATAAAAGAATTGTGAGAATCAACGGCTGTGGTATAAATTGTGTTTTCCTTGCAGGAGGTTTAGTAAAAATTAAGCCGTTATGCTGCCAAAATTTTTAGGAAAATGTTTGAGGAAAAAGATTAAGTTTCTCACATAAATGGAATCTTGGAAATAATTATTGAAAATAAACATTTAAAGGACTTTATGGTATTACCGAAAAAGTTGATATTGAAATCGATGAGAAGATGGATCGTTGACCACGATAACGTGATAAATTATATGGTTTAAACCTTATAGAATCGATAAATCAAGTCACCTTAATATCACAAATGGTATCAAGTTGAGATTGAGGTGGAATTATTTATTAGAAGGATCACGGATAAAAGTGATGATGATTATATGATATAGCTTGGAGGAGAAAATCGAAGTTGTAATTTAGATGGTCAAATGACTGAATTGCGAGATTATCAATCGAGAAATGATTTCATAATTGATAAATTCAAATAAATAGGTGTCATACATGAGACTATATAGAATTCGGTTATAATCTTAGAATGGGTATCGAAAAATATTCTCTCACAATTGAGTGACTTGGAGAAAGTTAGAGGACATGATGAATGGTCTGTCTTAGTGGTATGACTGAGACGATGATAATAAGAAAGTAGATTGTGAGATTTTTTATGTATTTGATGGAAGACACGTACATAAAAATGTACTTGTACATATCGATATTAATAGATGTGAATTGAAATTTTTGTAACAACATGTATAGTCGCAAGGTGACTTAAACGATTAAAATATTGTTGATAGTGGAAATTGGCAAATTCGTTTAAGTGAGTAAATTGCCAACCAAAAATTGAAAAGAATGATGTCTTATAGATAATCCTAGCATGATATTACGTTCTATAGGCCATACGAAAAGTGAATTGAGGATTGTGATATGATTTTATGATAGTGAAAGAAATTGAACCTCAAGTCGAAAATTTTGAAAGTATGCTAATAGGTCAAACCATAAATGGATTTGATAAGTGACTATTGATCTTGTGGTTCTGTGATCCTCGATGTCGACTCTGGAATAGATATCGAATGAGGATATTAGTATTGCATAATTTCAGTATCATGATGGCTATATGGAAACATGGTATTTAAATGCTCATAGATACTAAGAGGATTCACACTGATGATGTGGTTCTAGTATTGATAATGAAATGTACAAATAATTGTTATAATCGATAATTATCGAAAAAGGATATTGAATACCGAATGGTTTGAATACCAAGTGATCTAATTATTGAATAATTAGAGTACTGAACAATTTGAATATTGAATGAAATGAATATTGAATGATTTGAATAATGATTTACTGATTGGACAGAAAGAAAGTCTTGAAATCGAATAATAGATGGTGATAAAGTTAAATGATTCGCTTCACTGTATTTGATGAAAATATTACCGAAGTTGCATATTGAAATGTTTTATAGCATCGCTTTTAAGTATAACTTATTACAACTTGAGATGTTATACTAACACTTATATGAACGCTATAAAGTATAGCTTAGTTTTAAAAAGGAAAGTATATGGTAGATACACATTTTTATATATGAAGCATCTTAAAGAATTTTACCATATGCTTTACATGATTTTGACATGAAAAGATAAAGATTTAAATGTTTTATGAGACTGTAGGCACCCTAAAAGAATTAAACTCAATAAAGCATAGTGGAAACTGCCTAATTGGAGCTTTGCTCACTAGGCAGAGATGCTTGTCCAACAATAGTCGTGGACAGGTCTCAGTCACGCCTGATCAGTGAGGCTGAGAGAAATGAGGTCTATGGCCATAGATAGCGCCCTACTTGGTTTCCAGGGGACGATGACATGATTTTCACTGCTAGCTACAATGATTTAAGTCTTTATTAATAGAGTGATAAGGATCTAGCCTAGTCTCTAATCGATATGATATGAAGTCTAGAGTATGATTTTATTGATATGAACTCTAGACTTGACATAATTTATACAGTAAATGAGATATGTTTGAAATGAAATATATTTTGAAAGAGTACATGTTTTAAACATGTTTTAAAAGTACATGTTATATGACTTCGACACTAATATGATTTATATATGATTTTGTGTCGAACTTGAAATGATATGAGGTCTAGAGTATAGATTGATTTGATATGAACTCTAGACTTGATATGACTTACAGTATATGAAAAATGTTTTGAATTGACATGATATGAAAAGAAAAATGTGCACGTTTTGATTTGAAATGATATGAAAAGACATGTTTTGAATTGACATGATATAAAAAGAGAAATGTGCACGTTTTGATTTGAAATGATATGAAAAGACATGTTTTGAATTAACATGATATGAAAAATGGAAAGACATGTTTTAAATTGACATGATATGAAAAGTGAAAAGAAATGTTTTGAATTGACATGATATAAAAAGAGAATTATGCATGCTTTCAACCTTAAATATGAAATGAATTGAAAATTCATATGTTGAGCATGTTTTAAAGTATATTTGATATGATTTGAAATGATAGCGGTTCATACAGTGAAATTACATGAGTTGCCTACTAAATCATGACATAATAGTATGTTTTTTACATAAGATATGTTATGACCTTATATGGTACAAAAATATGAAGAGTATATGAGGAGTACCATGACTTGGTGGTAACGATATCTCATCTACATGATGTCTTGATATGATATGATATGATACATGAATATAGAATATACACAAAGAGAATTATGACTTCGTACCACCGTGATTATGATTCTCCATATGGAAAATGATATGAGATGATAGAATACAAGAGTATAATTATGAAACGTAAAATGACTTGATATGATATCTCAATTAGACATGATGTACTATGAGATTGATGTGAGTATGGACTAATAGTATATGATATTCAAATTATACATGATGCATTGTTGTGTGATGCAATGTAATATAATGATAAGAAGATCGAAAGTGATTAAGTCGATCTATTTAGAGGTCTGAATGATAGACAGATGACAAGAATTGAGATAATGAGATGTTATCGATGAAAAAGGTGAACTGTAATTGCAAACTTGCAGGTTTTAAGTATTACGGTTTAAGACAGTATAATACTACTCCTGCATTTATATTGGTATCTTACTGAGTCGTGGTTTTGCTCACCCCACTAAATTTCATATCTTTTTAGACTATTGAAGTTACAATCTGCTATGAGAGCTTTTAAGTAGACCTTTGGAGACGGTTTGCAGGTTTGGTACTAGTCATCATCCTGCGAATCCACTTCGCTACTTTTGAGGTATACATTCTTTGTAAATCTCTTTTTTAAATGTACAGACTTTAATGAATACACAGTACGTATGTTGTTCAATGAGTTGAGATGTAACTTAGAGATGTGATAAAGTATTGTATAGAGAATTCGTGAAATTAGAGTAGTAACTATACTGACACCGAATACAAACCTTAAAATGAAAAAGAAAAATTTATTCCATAAATTTATGAGTATTAAGTGAATGTTGTGGTCTTCGGGTTGTGACATTAAGACTCCTTAAATAACAAGTTAAGATAGGGTTAATTAAAAAAAATAAAATGTTTTGTAATATTAAGATGACATTGGTTTGCAAAATGAAATAGAAGAGGTATAGAATAAATGTTCGATAGGAATAGAAAAAGAGAGGAATATAATAGAATATATATTAGGGTTTGTATATGATGCACTGCCAGTGTATAATTTCTATATATTGTCAATACATCAGATATTGATACTTCATCAATTGTCCAATTAAAAAATATGCCAAGCCCTTAAAAGCAAATATAAATAATTTTTTTTAATTTGCTCATAAGGGCTCATTAATGAAGTGTTAACCTCTGATGCATTGACAGTGTATAAAAACTATACACTGTCAGTGCATCATATATAAATTAATTATAAAATATTATAATAATTAAGTATTAATTAATTACTAATTATCACTTATTTAGGGACTTAAAATTTTTAATTATTAATTAATTTCTTTTCTCTTTTATTAGTATAAATTTATGAATCAATCAAAGCTTGATCTAGTAGTTGTTATTCCTCCTTAGGAAAAATTAGGTCCAAATTCGATTCCTTTATTCCTCTTTTGTACCTCCTTGTGAATTAAAAAAAGTATAAATTTATGATTAATTAGTATTATTTTGGTGGAAATTTAATTAATTAGTATTCATCATTAATTAAAAAAATTTTCCATATTTAATTAATAAAATAAAAAATAACCTAAAATTAATAAAAAAAACTATTTTTTTTACTTTTTTTATTCTCTTTTCTTTTCTCTCTCCCATTTCTTTTTTTTTTGGTATAGACCACATGTATCTTCATCCGTTTTAACGGTCTGAGACTAATCCTGTTCGAGGTTTAGTCACAGTTAAGGCTCTTCACCCCTACTCAAAGATGTGTTTAGTGAGAGTCGAATCCGAGAACTCTTCCCATAAACTTAACCTGCCTTGCCAATTGAGTCACAACTCTTCTTTATTTTTCTTCCTCTCTTTCTTTTTTTGGTGGAAAAGGTACTTGAAAATAGATTAAATAGAAGTTCCCCTATTGGGGTTACAGCTTAAAATGACTCTGGGCAGATTATAACCCATTCTGTCATACAACAACTGTAGAGATATCACCGCAGGTGGGGAATCAAAAAACACCAAATCTTCAGATAATGATCTTCCCAGTTTTGCAAGACCATCGGCCGTCATGTTAGCCTCTCTAAACACATGTTCTACTGTGGCGTTCTCCAGCTTGTGCAGCAATGCCCTGCAATCAGATATGATAGCATAATAAGGATGTGAAATATTAACATGATCAATGACGTACCTTACAATCACTTGGGAGTCGGTTTCGATGATGAGGTTGTTAAAACCCTTCTCCACAGCCAGTTGCAAGCCATCTCTTAGACCCCAGAGCTCAGCAAGGACACTGGAAGAGTAACCAATATTTCTGGAGAAGCCTCCCATCCAGGCTCCTTCATTCTCGATTCTGTCTGCCACCTTTTATTGATGCTGTCATTGACTGGCGTTGGTTTCAACTTTAACCCAACATCTACATTTTCAATTTCTTTCTACTATTCATTCCATTTTTTAAATTGGATTTTTCAAAAACCACATAAAAAACTTAGATATAACCTTAAAAATCCAAATTTTTGTTATCATCGACATTCTTTTGTTCAAGCTTTGCATCATAACCACCACCTTTTGCATTTTTGCTTTTGTTTTTTTTTTTTATGTTGATTCGAGTGTTGTTGTGGGTTTTTTTTTTAATAGCAGGAGCTCCGAGGAGGAAAAAAGAAGGTGTTGATAGCGACTTTTAATTTGCACAAATTGATAAGGACTCATTTGTCCTAACAAATTTTTTTCAACAAAGAATGAGTTTTCAAACCTCACGATTTAGAATACTCTTTCACTTAGACTGTGTTTGGTAGGAAGGATGGAAAGAAGTAATGATAGAAATTTGTTAATCTAATGGTTAGGCTACAAAATATGAAAGTGATTATGAAACTTAACTATTAAATTATCAAATTTTCTATCCTTACCCATTTCTATTCTTCCTACTAAGCAAAGCCTCAATGTCATGAATGGGGATTCTTGAAAATCACAATTCCATGATAAAGAAAAAATATTTACAACAAGGAAAAGGTGAGTCTTACGCAATAAAAGGAGAATTGAAAATCAGTTCCCCCAACCAAGCGGCCTGTAAAAGAAAACCCACTAATGAAAATAATTTATGAACAAAAAAACTGCAAAGCCAACTCTCAAGTAAGAATTCATGTGACGAATCTAATTATTTAAGTTTATTTACAATATGATCATAAAATATCGATGTTATTATAAGATTATGAGATATTATAAGATATTGAATATATTATAAGAAATTGAATAAATAATAAAATTTTAAAAATTATGTAAATAAATGTATAATAAGTCAGCAAGAAACTTTAATAAAATGTAAGTTAAATTATATTTCAATCCATCAAAAAAACAAAGTATTGTATATTACATTTTTATCCATTCAAAAAAAATAATTAATTCACAATTACATTTTTATCCTTTCAAAATGTGAAAAAAAGAGAGAGAGAGAGAGAGAGAGAGAGAGAGAGAGAGAGAGAAAAAGTGTGTGACATATTAATACTAAATTTCAATGTTTTTTTAACCTTAGAATATACAATAAAACAAAAGGTAGTCATTTGCTATTTTGTAGCACTAGATTGCACATTATTATTTTTATTTTAAAATATACAAAAAAATAAAGGTGATTTACTAACTTGTTATGGAAGTCGATTACTTATGAAACATAAAACGGTATTTTATTAGTAGCAGTCGATTGTTTTATTATGGCAATCCACTGCTATGCATTTGATCAATTTAAGACCCGTGTATAATAATTGTAAGGTTTAGGGTTTATGCTAACTAGAATTAAACTCCCGCAATACACAATAATGATTTTAATTTATAAGAATTTAAAAAATGGAATAAAATTACAAAAATAATTTTGAAACAAATGTTGAAGAATGCATTAAGATTTTTGATACATATATAGAATACACAAATTTAATAAAAATCAAATACTAATTAGAAAAATTATAAAAAATTAATTATAAGAAAATATTAAATAAATAATTTAAAAAAACTTCAATATTAATAAAAGAAACTCTTAATCAATAGATTATTGGTTATTGTTTGATATTTGAGCCGATTTATTTTTCAAATGTGAATTTAAATTACTCCATCGTAATTTTATAAAATTAGTTAGAGTTGAAAACTCATTTTTTTAGGGTTTTGAAAAAAAACTTTATTTATAATAGTCACAAAAATAAAATGTTACGTAAATAATAGATGTAAATAAAAATAATATAATTTATTAAGATAATTTTTGAATTTAAAAATAACATAATAAGTAATAAAAAGGAAATCAAAATCTCAAATAAATTTTATTTGATTTAGATGGAGATAAAACAGTAGAAATATAATTTTTATAAATTTCAAATATTTTTAAAATTAAATAATTAATTGAATAATATAATCTTATAGAAAATCAAAATTAATTTATAATCCTATGTGCTGAAAAATTAAGCTATCCATGTACGATTTTTTTTCGCCAAAAACTTTCGTTTTTATATATTTATATAAGATACTAATAGTTTATACTTATTCTCATAATTTTACACTAATATCATAATTTTATGCTAAATAATCATAATTTTACAATTATTTTATCAATTTTACGATTAAATATCGCAAAAAGGGAGTGTGTTAAATGTTTATTCCTTGAGCTTGCAAAAAAGGAAAGTGTTGTAAAGATTTTCTCCTTCAGGCTACAAAGGGGAACTGTTTTAAATGTTATCCTTAAGTCTATGAAAAAAGTAAGATTTCTTTTAAGCCCGCAAAAAGAAGGTATGTATAATCATCTTTGATAGTGAATTTCGCAAACTCTTTGAAAAGTGCTCAAGAGAGAGGATACAAGTGATGATGCCAAACCTCTATAAATTATTGTGTATAGTCTCTTTTTAATTTATTTGTTATCCAATTATTTATCAAGTTGGTTTGTTAATTAGGTAGGATTAGGAATGTAAAGAATTTAGATTAAGGAAAACAAATTTTGTTTTTAGACAAAACCAATTCACCTCTCTCGATTTAATTAATTGAGCCAACAATTTACCTTATTTAAGTTCATCTTAAACAATGAAAAAAAATATGAAAGAAACGGTTCTTTTATCCATTACAGTTGTTTTAACAAAACTGTTTGATAAGTAAAAGAAATGGGAAAAAACTTAAGTTGAAAATTTATAATATATAATTATAATATATATATATAATATATACCTAATATCTTATAAAATATAAATAACACATATTATGATTTGATATGATTAAATTTAAATATATTTGTCATATCAATTATATTTAGCAAAAAACTTTGACTTATATATATTTATTTATTTATATAGGATATGAAATTTGATAAGACAATATAGAAAATAAAAAATTATTTGATGATTTATTGACACTATAACTTAAAAAAAAAATAAAGATGCACATTTAAATCTAAACTTACTTACCTATCTTTATACAAGGAAACTAACAAGATTAATAAATATTTTTACCATGATTGAAAATAAAAATAATATATTTTAGAGTATGAAGTTGATGGTGGTAATTTTAATTAGACTCAATAAAAAATTACTATTTTTATCATTTTCTTCTTATTTAATAATATTATTTATTGTATATTTGAAATTTTGTCAAACTCTTCTACAAAAAATTTAAAATTTTTTGGGATACAAATTTTATATATTAAAATTTGAAAATCTAAATATAACATTGAAAAAAAATGCTAATTAACATGTATATACACATATTTAAATAAAAAATATTACTAATCTATGCATTGCACGGATCATAAGCTAACAGTAAAATTCAAACCTTATAAAATCTAAATTTGGAAAATTTTATGAGTCAGCGTACGAAACCAAATAAAAGTTGAATGACATTTGAAAATTCAAACTTGCAGGAACGTGATGCATCATTTAAAATAATTAAAATATTTTTATATTTTTTAAAATATAAAATATTATCAATAATATTGTAATATTCATGAATCAAGTGCCCACCTAAAAATTATGTGCACTAGATTGAGTTGAAACCTCGCACGTTGCTGCAGAATTAATATGTAAAAAAAATGTTAATTTGAAAGTGCAATTGTGCAAAAATAAATTTTTTTCTCCTCTCGCAGAATGTATGCATAAACAACATTAAAGAAAAACATAAATTAAATAAATGAAAAAATTAAAGAAAAAGAAGTATCTCTATATTTTCATTTTTAATTGCAATAAATGTTGGCATATTTCTTGATCATAGGTTGACAAAATCTGGCTATTACCATATATAACCTATGATAATTAATGCCAAATAAATGGTCCATTATTTCACTGATTCTCTGACCATAAAAGGATGTTCTGTGATGGTTTGAACGATCGTGTTTTTGAGTTGGTCAGAATTAGAGAGGCTCCGAGTTCAAAAACAGAGAGCTAGAATCCGGTCCCCAAGCATCACTTGCTCTATCATGTACCATCTAGTGAGCATTCGAGTGCTTGGAAGGCCTGTGATCGACACAGAGAAGATTGTCAGATTCAGGAATCGCTTCAACAGCAAAGTTACAGAGTGTAATGGTTGGAGGTTAGATCCTATCGCTTCCGCATTTGATTGTTTTAACATGTTTCATATTGTGTAGAAGCATGTTTAGGATTAATTTAATCTTACATTTGGCATCAGAGTTGAGTGCTAACCTCTGTTTTGCGTTAAGATGTATACTCTGTATCTTGTTGATTTGCCAAATTGTTTGCCTCTGTTTTGTAAGTTTTGGTTATAATGGATTCCTGGAAAATTGGAATTATATGTTTTAAGACATTTTCAGCCAAAACCAATTGCAAAACCTGTTTTCACCGTAAAGGAATGGGCCAACATAACGAGAAGGTTGTTTAGCAAACGGGTGGTAAATCGGGTTGAAAACCAGGCATTCGGGTGAAGAAGGAAGCAGCAAACGATGCTGATCGCTGTTCACCATAAAGGGAAAGGCGGGCGCGTTCGCCATCAAAGTTTTCTCACTTGATCGCCGTTCGCCATAAAGGAAAGGCAGGCACTGTTCTCCATAAGAGGAAGGCTTGTGTCCATTCGCCATTCAACTAAGGGGCGAATGGCGAGTACTCAGTTCGTCATTCCAGTTAGGCGAAATGGGCTCGCCATTCGCCATTCAGCTAATGGCTAATTGACACGCTGTTCGCCATTCAACTAAGGGGTGAATGGCGAGTACTCAGTTTGCCATTCCAGTTAGGCGAAATGGGCTCGCCGTTCGCCATTCAACTAATGGCTAATAGGACACACTGTTCGCCATTCAACTAATGGGTGAATGGCGAATACTCAGTTCGCCATTAAGTTAAGGCGGACCTACTTCCTCAAAGGCGTTGTGATTAAAAGGGCGGGCATAGTTCGCCATAAAATGCCTGGCGAGCACTGTTCGCCGTAAAGGAATGGGCCAACATAACGGGCACTCAGCTCGCCATTAAAGCTAAGGCGAATAGTCAGCACACAGTTCGCCATTTCAGCTGAAAGCAGAATGACGGGCACTCAGCTCGCCATTCGTTAAGGAGAAATGGTGGACATGCTATTCGCCATTCGGTTAACGCGAAATGGCGAGCACATTCGTTTGCCTTAAGACTAGATCGCCGTTCGCCATATAGACCGCCTGGAACTTAAAAAAAAATGAAAGGGCATTTTGGCATAATTTTAATATTTAAAATTTTTTATTAATTGCGTGCTTATTATGATTATATATAATCCTGTTATGTACATACTATGATTGATTTAAGCACATGTAATAGAGTTTATTCATATTATTAGGAATTAAATTGTCTTATGTTGATTGCAATTTTAAAATATGAATAAACTTAAAATTTTGATGATATGTCTAAGTGATCTATAATTTGTTTAATTAGGGCTTAGCCACAGCAACCTTAATTAAATAAAATTATATTCGTCAGAATCACTTAAAGATATTAGACATAAATTGTAATTAGTTATAAGGTTATGGTAAATTTTATCCCACAGGAATTTTTATTATAATTTTATAACTAATTAGGATAAAATATCAAATTAGTTTCTTAATTTACCCACATGACTTAGGAAATGATATAATTTGATAGTTTTATCATTATGATATGAATCTATTAGAATTAGAACTTTAGCCCACATGCAAGTTTTATGTCTAAGATTCATTAATAAAATATGTTTGCATTGGTAGACATAATTAAGTTTGCCTCAAAAATTCTAGATACATAAGCATGTTTATTTTCTATATGCAGTGTTTCCTCAGGTTAGTATTAACCTAGAAGTTCCCGAGCTAGATAGAGAGAACTACAAGGTTTGGAAGGAGAGAGTTCTCCTCCAATTAGGGTGCATGGATATAGAATATGCTATAAGGAAAGATGAGCCCGTATTGACAGAGACCAGCACTCCTACTGAAGTAACTTTACATGAACGCTGGGAGCGATCCAATCGCCTTAGTGTCATGTATATTAAGACAAAATTATCTGCTGGGATACGTGGTTCTGGCATACCAACGTTAGGACCTTACTAAAGGCCATAGATGATCAATTTATCACTTCAGACAAAGCGTTGGCCAGCACCCTGATAATGAAGTTCTTATCGATGAGGCTAACCAATGTCAAAGGAGTGCGCGAGCACATAATGGCCATGAGAGATATAGCGGCCCAACTCAAGAAGCTAGAGGTGGAGATGTCTGAGTCTTTTCTTGTGCATTATATATTGAACACTCTACCAAAGCAGTACGGACCATTCAAGATATACTACAACACACATAAGGATAAGTGGACCATCAATGAATTGATGACCATGTGTGTTCAAGAGGAGGGAAGGTTGCTTATGGAATCGGGTGAAAGTGCATTTTTTGCAAGCCAAGGAAAGACCAAAGATCGAGCCAAGAACAAGGGAAAAGGGAAAATCCCTGCCCAAGCTGACATTAAGAAAGATTCCAAGTGTTTCTTCTGTAAAAAGAAGGGACACATGAAGAAGGACTGTGTTAAGCTTCAGCAGTGGCTCGTTAAGAAAGGTAATCCACTCTCATATGTTTGTTTTGAATCAAATATGGTTAAGGTTAATCATAACACATGGTGGATTGATTCTGGATCTACAATTCACATTTCGACTTCCTTACAGGGTATGACAAACCTAAGGAAGCCAGTGGGAAATGAGGAGAGCATCTATTCTGGAAACAAGATGCGCTCACATGTTGAAGGCGTTGGAACATGCACTTTAGTTCTTAGGAGTGGTTTTATTTTGCAATTGGAAAAGACTTTTTATATTCCTAGTTTCTCGAGAAATTTAATCTCTGTTTCTAGGCTGGTACCTTATGGATATTCCTTTCAATTTTCAAATAAATCAGTATTGATATATTTTAAGTCTGATATTGTTGGGAATGGTACCTTATATGATGGTCTTTTCTCTATTGATTTGCAAAATGACACTGCTCATAACGCCTTGCATGTTCAAACTGGCACTAAAAGATGTGTTATGAATGAGGACTCCTCCACGTTATGGCACTGGAGATTAGGTCATATCTCCATAAATAGAATTAAGAGATTGGTAAATGACGGAATACTTAGTACTCTCGATTTTACTGATTTCGACACTTGTGTGGATTGCATTAAGGGTAAGCAAACCAACAAGTCTAAGAAAGGTGCCAATAGGAGTTCAACCATATTAGAGATCATACATTCTGACATATGTTGTCCAGACATTGATGCATATGGTCAGAAATACTTCATCACCTTTATTGATGATTACTCGAGGTTTATGTATCTCTACATGCTTCATAACAAGAGCGAAGCATTAGATGCCTTTAAAGTCTTTAAGGCTGAAGTAGAGAAACAATGTGGAAAACCCATAAAGATAGTAAGAACTGATAGAGGTGGGGAGTATTACGGTAGATACACCGAAGATGGACAAGCACCTGGACCATTTGCGAAGTTCCTTCAAGAAAATGGGATTGTTGCCCAATATACCATGCTTGGTTCACCGAATCAGAATGGTGTTGCAGAAAGAAGGAACCGAACTTTGATGGAAATGGTGCGTAGTATGCTTAGCAACTCGAAGTTGCCTAAGTCCTTGTGGATTGAAGCTCTTAAAACGGCAGCGTATATATTGAACCGGGTTCCAACCAAGGCTGTTCCAAAGACGCCTTTTGAATTATTCAAAGGTTGGAAACCGAATTTGCGTCATATGCGCGTTTGGGGATGCCCTTCTGAGATAAGAGTTTACAACCCACAGGAAAAGAAACTGGATCCTAGGACCATAAGTGGGTATTTCATCGGATATGCCGAACGGTCCAAAGGCTACAGATTCTATTGTCCATCTCATAGCACTAGATTTGTGGAGTCAAGGAACGCCAAGTTTCTTGAAAATGACTTAGTTAGTGGGAGCGATCAATCTCAAGACCTAGTTTCTGTGAGAGATCAACCCTCTACCTTGAGTCAAGTATTGGTTATCATGAACAATGTCCCTTCAGTACAACTGGACATTGAACAACTAATCGTTGAAGATCCACAAGTAGCTGATAACTTACCAGTAGACGAGGCTCCTCTGGATACACCAGAATTGAGTGAGCAACCAGTTGAACAACATGATCCTTCGGAGAATGTTGAACCAACATTAAGAAGGTCTACTACGGAAAGAAAATCAGCTATTGCTAGTGATTATATTATGTATCTACAAGAGTATGATTTCAATATTGGGCCCGTTAATGATCCAGAGACGTTTTCACAAGCCATGAATAGTAAAGAATCAAAACTTTGGTTCGATGCTATGAAGGATGAGATGGATTCGATGGCATATAATGGAGTATGGGATCTTGTCGAGTTGCCTAATGGGGCCAGAGCTATTGGCTGTAAATGGGTCTTTAAGACCAAGACTGACTCATTAGGCAAAATTGAGCGTTAAAAGGCAAAACTCGTAGCCAAAGGATTCACTCAAAAGGAGGGAATCGATTACAAGGAGACCTTCTCTCCTGTATCTAAGAAAGATTCTCTCCGCATCATAATGACACTTGTTGCACATTTTGACTTAGAGTTGCAACAAATGGATGTGAAAACGACATTTCTCAATGGTGATCTAGAGGAAGAGGTTTACATGAAACAACCTGAAGGTTTTTCCTCTAGTAATGGTGAGCATTTGGTCTGTAAGCTCAAGAAGTCCATATATGGGTTGAAACAAGCTTCCTGCCAATGGTATTTAAAATTCCATGAAGTCATCTCATCATTTGGTTTCGTTGAGAACATCATGGATCAGTGTATATACCAGAAGGTCAGTGGGAGCAAGATTTGTTTCCTTGTGCTATATGTGGATGATATTCTGCTTGCAACCAATGATAAGGGGATGCTACGTGAGGTGAAACAATTTCTTTCTGAGAACTTTGATATGAAGGATATGGGTGATTCATCTTATGTCATTGGCATTAAGATCCATAGAGACAGACATAGAGGTATATTAGGTCTGTCACAAGAAGCCTATATCAATAAAGTCTCGGAAAGATTCAGGATGAAAGATTGTTCACCAAGCCTAGCTCCTATTGTGAAGGGTGACAGGTTCAATTTGAACCAGTGCCCGAAAAATGATCTTGAGCGGGAACAGATGAAGAACATTCCATATGCCTCAGCTGTTGGAAGCATTATGTATGCACAGGTCTGTACCAGGCCTGATATTGCTTTTGCTGTGGGAATGTTGGGTAGATATCAAAGTGACCCGGGGATGGACCACTGGAGAGCTGCGAAGAAGGTTCTTAGATATTTTCAAGGCACTAAGGATTACATGCTTATGTATAGACGGACTGATGAGTTGGAAGTGATTGGCTACTCAGACTCAGACTTTGCTGGCTGTGTTGATACCCGAAAATCAACATCCGGTTACATATTCATGCTTGCTGGTGGAGCTGTTTCATGGAAGAGTGCTAAGCAGACATTGATTGCCACTTCTACTATGGAGGCCGAGTTCGTTTCCTGTTTTGAGGCTACCTCACATGGTGTATGGCTTAAGAGTCTCATTGGTGGGCTTAGAGTTGTTGACTCCATATCTAAGCCATTGAGGATATATTGTGACAATTCAGCTGTGGTATTCATGGCTAAGAATAATAAGAGTGGAAGTCGAAGTAAACACATCGACATTAAGTACTTGGCCATTAGAGAACGTGTTAGAGATAAAAGAGTGGCCATTGAACACGTTAGCACTAAATTGATGTTAGCTGATCCTTTGACTAAGGGCATGCCACCGTTTAAATTTAAGGATCATGTAGAGAGAATGGGACTTGGTCCCACATTTGATTGTAATTGAAACTCTTATTAATAATATGATGTTTCTCATTTTGATTTGTATACACTAAAGTTTTATTTGAGAAATATCCTTGTTGTTTGGACCGAGAATAAACATAAGGTTTATTCATTAAGTAAAAATGAGTTGATTTAGAAACATTTTACATAGTAATACATGGAAGATAATACTCACCATTAGAAGAACTATCGCCATGATTCATGTGATTTGTTTCTTCTGTGAGTGAAATATGTGGACCAAGTGGGAGAATGTTGGCATATTTCTTGATCATAGGTTGACAAAATCTAGCTATTACCATATATAACCTATGATAATTAATGCCAAATAAATGGTCCATTATTTCACTGATTCTCTGACCATAAAAGGATGTTCTGTGATGGTTTGAACGATCGTGTTTTTGAGTTGGTCAGAATTAGAGAGGCTCCGAGTTCAAAAACAGAGAGCTAGAATCCGGTCCCCAAGCATCACTTGCTCTATCATGCACCATCTAGTGAGCATTCGAGTGCTTGGAAGGCCTGTGATCGACACAGAGAAGATTGTCAGATTCAGGAATCGCTTCAATAGCAAAGTTACAGAGTCCAATGGCTGGAGGTTAGATCCTATCGCTTCCGCATTTGATTGTTTTAACATATTTCATATTGTGTAGAAGCATGTTTAGGATTAATTTAATCTTACAATAAAATCCCCAACTGTTTCATGACTAACCAAAGAGAGAACATTTTTGAAGCAATAAGCGAAGGATTGATTATGTAACCAAAAAAAAAAGGATTGATTACACGTTACACCTGTCAAGTAATTACATCTTTTCAATAGAACAATGTACAAACGTGTTTTGCAAAGATAAAAGCTTGTTGTAACCAAAAAAAAAGATAAAAGCTTGTTCTAATAGTATAAAGAATCAGACTTGCAAAGATTAAAAAAAAATTATTCAAAAGCACGTAAATCAGTTGTTAGAGGGCTGTTCAAATTTATTTAGATGTCTTAAGTTCAAATTCTGAGTATGTAGTTATGTTAAAATTATTGAGGGAGAGCTTTGTCGCCTTTTGAGTTCTGCTCGGTTCGAATCCAGATTAATCTTATAACCAGAATGGTGTGCAGATACCGAATGATTTCGATAAATTTTTTTTTTAAATTGATCAAAATTAATATCAAAATTATAATCTAATCAGTAACAAAATTTGAAGATGTGTCAAGTAAAGGAAAAAACTATAATTTATTTTTATTTTTATTTTTGATAATTACCTTTAATATATAGACCACATAGATGAGCTGAGGAGTGACTAAGACAGATAAGCCTTCCTGTCTCAGACTTGTACAAGATCAGTGGGACAAGCAGTTCGCATATGGTTTTTCTTAACCGAACAAATGTCATGTTTTTTTTTGGTGGAAGAACAATTGTCATGTTAGATCATTATTATTTGATGTCACAATGCGGTTGTCACACCTGAAAACAAAAAAATTGTGACCTCAAATTCTGATTGATGTATACATGCAACTGAAATGGAAAGGGAAAGGGTTGTCTTATTACCAACTACCAAGACAGGATATAAAAATGCTTGGCAGGATCTAAGGCCCGAAGATCAACTGGCCAAACGCCATTTTGATGTTGTCGGAACAACATCAGAGTGAAGCCTTGCGAGATTGACTAGGAGATAATACCTTTGTTTCAATGAAGACAGGTGGAGTGATGAGTCTCGTTTAAAATTGATGATTTTAGACATAATGTGATAATAGATAATTTCACAAGAAAATAATAATAATAATAAATATAAAAATGATACAAATTAAAATTTAATAAAATTATATATTAACGTGACAAAAGCTGAAAAAATAATTATATTTAAGACATTGATACAAATTTTAATATTAAAATTTTGTATTTTACACAATATAATACAATTTTACATAATATTAATATGAAGTATATACATTAATTATCATGTTTAGGCCCAACCTCTCAAGGGGATGTTGATTTCCCCGGTCAAGCATGTGATTTTAAAAATAAACATGTCAAAGCGGCATTATTATTAGGGTTTGTATATGATGCACTGACAGTGTATAATTTCTATACACTGTCAATATATCAGAGGTTGACACCTCATCAATTTATAAATTCAAAAATATGTCAAGTCCTTAAAAGTAAATATAAATTAATTTTTTTAATTTGCTCGTAAAGGCTTATTGATGAGATGTCAACTTTTGGTGCGTTGACAATATATAAAAACTATACACTGTCAGTGCATCATATATAAATCTTTATTATTATTATTATTGTCAACAGTCGTGGACTCGTGGCAAATGAAACAGAGCAACTACCAGTCAATACCATTTCCACCCTTTTTTTTCTCTTTCGGACAATGGCTCAATGCCATACCCATTTGACAATTCGGGAATTTTACTCCCATTGGATTGGCTTATTACAAAATAAGTTTAGATTCATTTGGTTCTTTGTAAATGTTTTTCAGAAAATAATTTTTGTATTTTTATGTGTTTAATTGGTAGAAAAATAATTAGTCAACAAAATTGATTTCCTAATCAATGAAAAATTAAATCATTTTCTAGAATATTATCTTACGCTTTTGAAAAATAAAAGACATTTTTTGAAAAATAATTGTGTATGTATAAGCTTATTTGTCAAGTTTATGAATATAATTCTATTCAAGTTAGACCTTAAATATGATTTTTTTTAAGTTTAATTTAATTTAACTTGCATAAAATATTATCATATTAATAAAAATATTTTTATTTAATTAGATTAAAAAGTTTAAATATTAAAATATTAACATTAAAAATCTTTCAATATTTTTAGTTTAAATATTTTATTTTTATATTATTAATCTTAAATATTTTTAATATTTCAATAATAAACAACATTATATTATTATTTTAGTAATAACTAAATACTAATTTAATAAATAATATATTTATTTTTTTGTAATTGATTAATATTTTAGTTTAAAATATAATGTTTTTATATTTTACTTATAAATATTTTATATTAATATTTTAATAATAAATATAAATAAATAATATTTTGTCATGACTTTAATAATAAATACTTTCAGTATAGAATACAATTATTTTAATAGTATAAATATTTTTAATATTTCAAAAATAAATATCAATATATTATTAATGTTATATATATTAAAATAGTAATATTACTTTAAAATTTTAAAATATTAATATAATTAATAATAATAGTTTTCTTTTAAATGTTTAATAATATAATTTTTTAATATTAAATATATTACTTTCAAAATATAATTATTTTTTAATATTAAAAAATTAATTAATTAATAATAAATAATTTTGAATATTTTATTAGTTATGCTAATATCACCTTAAAAAAAATAAAATAGATTACCCAAAAACAACCAAACAACAAAAAATATTTTTCATTGACTCAACCAAACAACGAAAAATCTTAAACAACGAAAAATCTTTAACTTTCCAAAAAAATATAAACGTTTTCCAAAGATTATTTTCCTAAGGGGTCATTTTACATTGTTTATTGTTTTTTGCTTTCTATTTTTGAAAATTTTTGTTTTTGTTTTATTTTGATTTGTTTTCATTTTCTAAAAGTAGAAAACATATTTGGCTAATATTGTTACTTCTTGAAAACAAATATTTAAATTAATTCAAATATAATAACTCAATTCATAAAATAAAATTTTAAAAATTAAATAAAAATAATATATTTATTAAATAATATTATGTACATAATATTAAATAATATTATTTTATACTGTTTAATAATATTATCAGATATTTTCATTTAATCATATTAAAATTTAATATAATTTAAATAATATTATAATTAAATATAATATTATAAGTAAATATAATATTAAACTAAATAATTCAATTAAAATAATATTAAATATTTTTTAATATATTAAATTTTATTATATAATAATTGAGATTAGCAAAATTCTAAATTTATATATTAAATAATAATATGAATTAATAATTATATCAATCATATTTAATAATATTAATTAATTTAATTGTTATAATATTACATTATTAAATAATATATATTTAACTAATTAATTTATAATAACCTATACAATTATTAAAATATATATTTAATATAAATATTTTATTTAATATTAAGTATTCTCTTATTTAATAATATTAAATTATCTAAAAGTGGTAGTTATATATATTTCAAATTTAGCTGAAAAAATATAGTATTAAATAATAATATTGTTTAGTAAAATAATAATTAATTATATTATATAATAGTACTTATCAATAATATTAATTATTAATATATCAAAATTATAATAAATGATATTATTTAAAATATCTAATATATTCAATAAATTATTATACAAATTTAAATTAAATAATATATTATTATTATGTTTAATATAATTTATATTTAATTACTTTTTACGTTTTCAACTTTTCTTTATTAAAATAAATATATTAATTTTATAATATATATTTTTAATTAAATAATATATTAATATTATTTTATTTTAAAAAATAATTAATTTTATTTTATATTTTTATTATGAAAATATAATAATATTATATTAATATATAAATATTGTTCATTAACTTATAAATAATAACAAAAATAAAAACATGTTTTTAAAAACGATGAAAACAAGAAATTATTATTTTCAATAATTTTAAAAATTCTTGTTTTCATTTTCATTTTTTGAAAATAGAAATATATTGTGAAACATGTTTATTGCTGTTATTTTCAAAAAAACTGAAAACAAAATATAAAAACAGCAAATAAAAGTAATACCAAATGACGCAAAAATAGTGAACCAAAAGGAGCTTTAAACTTTACTAAGAGATAAAGGGGAGAGTAGAGAATTAAACTTTGGACATAAATCCTCTTAGGATAACAATCACTAGATTAAGCCTTGATAGCTAAAAAAGCAATTTTAATTTGCTAAGCTGGAACATGGGAAAGATAAACATAAACCAAAACCAAAGAAAGCAAGTGGAGTATACGTGCTCGTGATCAACATACTGCTGCAATCTCTCTCTTAACTAGTTAAATTCAAGTTTTGAAGGTTATGGTCACGGATAAGCCAAAATAAAGAGAAGTTAGGAGAACAAGTTACAAATGCCAAAAAGGTTTTTGCCATTGACACTAAATAAATATCTCACTGCTCAATTGATCACCAGTAATTCGTAGCATGTGGATACAATATCAGGGTAGGGGCTGCAAAAAAGGGGTGATTGCACAGGATAAAAAAACACTCCCTAGATTCTTAGTGCACCCGTAACACAATCAAATAATTTAAATATACACAACCTCTCCTACTTCCTGCAACAAAACTCTGTTTAGACGACGAGGGCAGCAAAATTACAGTAAATGCATCCGCTCCACATATGATTGATGTAACCATCTGTTAAGAGGCTCTCCACACCCTACAAAACACCCAGAATTGCCATTCTCGGTAAAAAATGGAAAGCTAAAAATATTAAGAAGATCCTGAACAGCCTGCCGCACAAGTGATGATCCTGTAACCCTGCTCCGCTTGCCCCATCCAGTCACTATATCAATCCTGCTGGGACTGATCCCAGACACCAGCATTTGCTGGCGAAACCAGGCAAGTGTCCTACACAGCGCTGTTACAGCAGTACCATCTGACATCACATGAAGGTTGATCATCCAATAACATGAGCTTTTCTCTCTAACAGCATCCGGATACACATTCTTCTGCACAGCTACCTCCCAAACAGATCTAGCCTCCTCCTTGAGCCCCGATTTGTGAAGAAAATCCACCACAGCATCCACCAGTCCCCTCTTGCTCTCTCTATCCTCACTGTGCATCATATCCAAGAATTTGTCCACATGATCCTGCACGTTTTGACCATCAGGTCCTGCTGAAGGCATTGACAGCAGAAACATATGTGCAGGGTGACCTGTGATTGCCATGAGCTGGCAACAAAACCCCATATCATGTGGTGACCTGGCTTCTGTACAACAGCTCAGGAGCAAGGTATAAGTTTGCAAAGAAGGGTTTAAACCCAAAGCCAGCATGCTTTGCAGCAAGTTATAAGCATCTGACAACCTGTGCACTCTAAGGAAAGCACTGAGCAAAGAATTGCATGTCGGAACATTGGGTCGCAGCCCTGAATGTAGCATGGCCTGATACCATTGCCAAGCCTTTTCCATATTACCAGCCTTTCCCCATAAATCAACCAACAGGCCATAAACAGGTTCATCAGGCACCCAGTTTTTCCTTTTCATCTCAGCAAAAATTGCTTCTGTTTCATCCAGATATCCACAGTGTCCAAGCACCTCCATTACTATGCTGTATGTGACCTTGTCGGGTTCAAATCCAGTATTCTGCATATCACGAAAAAGCTTTAATGCGCTCTCATAATTCCTTGCCTTCGCTTGTAAAGCAATCATGATGTTATACGTGACTAGATTAGGAACACAACCCTGATCAACCATCTCACGGAACAGCCTGTGGGCAGCAGGTAAGTGCCCAGCCTTTCCAAGGCAGTTGATTATCACACTATAAGTGAATGTATCAGGAGAAAGGCCAACTGCTTGCATTCTTTGGTACAAATCCATAGCAACATCAAGAAACCCAGCTTTGGCATGGATATCAATAAGAGTACAATACGTAACACGATCAGGTTCACAACCTGCTTCCTGCATTTGATTGAACACATTTATAGCTTCATCCAAGTAGTTTGCACGTCCATAACTATGAATAAGACGATTGTACGTCACAACATTTGGCTGACATCCATCCTTCACCATCTCATCAAGTAATCTATTTATTGCCCCAAACTGTTTTGCACGACCAAGAATACCCACCATGGTGGTATATGTATGACCATCATGCTTGAATCGAACCTGTCGTTTTAACCAATAGAAAAATGCAAGAGCAACTGCATGATCTTGAATTTGTTTTAGAACTTGGTTTGCTTGATATGCATCCATTGAAAAGTTGAGATTTTCAAGAGCCCGTTCAGCAGCAGAGCTCCACTTCAGCTGTCGCAATATCTGGGATACACTTTCAATGACATAACCAGAGCCTGCTAATGGTCTGGTCATAGGAACAACTCCCATTGGCATCTTCACGTCTCTAAAGGATTTTTCAAAACCTTCTGTGCCAAAATCTGATACCTTTGCATCTGAAGGAAGTCCAGTGGAATCAAAATTTGACATGAAATGACGAGAATGAGCTTTTGCTTTCTGTGGAATAGGCTTTCTCTTATCAGAAGTATTTGCCGAATTACTAGTATCTGATGAATGCGCCGATGTAGAATTTGAAACTCGCTTGTAACCTTTAACAAAATTGGGTTTGTTACCTCTATCTTTCATACCATGGTAGCTAACTGTTGATTTTTCCCCTGCTGCTACTTCATATGATGGTTTTGGATAGACTTTGGCAAAGTTCTCTCTTTTGACAGGTTTGACAGTTGGAGATTTTATATTTGAAACTGGCCTCGTCGATTCAACCACACAGTGTTTAGGTGAGCTTAATATCATGCCTCCATTTATTAAAGGAAGCTTATAATTCATCAGGTCAGACAAGAATGACACAGCTGCAATGCCAGCTTTAACAAATTGGTCAGGAATGGGAGTTGCTGCATGTCCACCATGTTGAACAGCATCGGTGCTGCGAGCATAATTTACACTGCTAGATCTACATGAAGGAAAAGAATTAGAGATAAGCTGCAATGCTTGCTCAGCTTCATGAGAACCAACAGCTTTGGATGCAGTCCCCATTGGCAGGGCTCCCCTAGCGGAGGATTTGGCCAGAACTTCATTTTTTATGTTCTGCCTTCTTGAAACACAGGACTCATCTTCAGGGCATGTGCATGAATTTCCATCTGTAGCACTACATCTTGACCCACTAAATAAAAATGACCTTGCACTACTGGAGAGGTTACCAATATGCTTTGGTCGTAACATGATCTGCACAAACCAGAAGATTTTAAAAGAAGAGAAAAAAGTTTAATGCCACATATATCAAGCAATAAGAAAAGCATGATAATACAAAACATGGCACTTAAACAAACCCAAGGCAAAGGGGATAATACATCCATGCTACAAAAACTGGAAACCAAGAATTACTATACATGCCACTAGATGCAAGCTAATCATATTTTGAGACACATGAATTTCACGCAGACAATTCTACTCCCTGCACTGGCCTTGACATCTTCACTATCAGCTGGAAAAAAAAAGTGGTTGCACATAACAGATGAATGGATATAATTCCATTTAAGCATCGTATAGCATTTTTCCCAAGTAATTCATATCAGTAAGAATCACAATAAATCATAGACTTCAACCTACCGTAAAGAATAAACAAGAACCTGCTGTTTATAAGATATTTTCAGCAACTTGGAGAGCTCTGAAAGATTTTTCAGCTGTAAACCTCTTTGCCTGTTTCAAATGGGAGCACCGTATGTGCCCAACAACATTTCTATCACCATTTTGGATACCTATCTATACTCCATGGGTGCCAAATGGTTTTGAGGAAACAATAGCAAGGAGTTGATGATAACGCAACTATCCCAGAGGTGATATTCACACAGTTATAATGAGACATTTATACAGAATGGGTACAAAGAAAAAGGCCATATACGCGACAGTCATAACAGCAGTTATACCATGAAAAGAATGACGTTTTTTCTGTCATAAGAAATGATCCATTACATCCATATTCTCCACATCAACATTTAACCCAATAGACGGCGCTCTACCTTGTCAATCTCCAAAAGCAGCAGAAAAATAAAATGCAATGCTCCAATGAATGGGAAATAGGACAGTTTCTTGAATTAGATCTCAAAACTAGATAAATTGGCAGTCCTTTTCCTTCTTTCAGTAGACAATTATCCATGCACTTCACCCCCAGACTAAAGAAAGGTACACTCTAAATGCCAACAAAATCAGTCACCAGAAAATAGACCAATCAACTACTGCAAATGACTTCAAATAACATCAAAGTGCTCTCTTTTTCATAACAGATCAATAAGAATAGCAGAAAAGAGCCAACCCCAACACCTCCAGAAAAGGCAGTCTTACTGCAGCTGCTTTCTTTTCCTTTGACTAACCTCCTATTGCTTTTTACACATCAAGCCATCAAGTTTTTTTTTAAACCACAAAATTACTTACTTTAAATCCAAAATACAATCACCACAATATGATGAAAAGAAGGCAAAAAAGAAAATCAATTTCCTCGACACCTGAGAATGAACCAGCAAAGCCTATGTATTTAGTCAACAAAATTAAGAAAGAAAGAAAAAAAAAACACCCATTAGTTAGAGAACCAAAGAGATATAAAAACAAAAGGCGCAACGAAAAAGCAAAACAGCTGGAACCCAGTAAACAATGAGATTAATATGATGCATAAGAACAAAAGGATCATGGTTTATGGGAAAAGAAGTACCTGAAAATGGAGCTAGAACTTCCGGGTCTGTTCTACAGAGAGAGGAAACTGAAAATCTTTCTAGAGAGAGAAGGGGAGAGTCTAATTCTTTAGAGAGAAAGAGAGGCGGGCTCCCGTCTTTCCTTTTTCTCTGCTGTCAACCCTGATTTTTTCCAAGCAAGTTGGGCGAGGTTGTGACGGTCGCAGCAGCTTTTGTCTTTTGCTTTTTTCTTTTACTATTTTGATTGAATTTTTTTTTTAATTTTAACGAAGAAATTATTGCCTAATTTTTAATGAAATTTTTATATTTTATTATCGACGGACTAACATAATGTTATATATATTAGAATATATAAAAAATAAGAGAAAATAAATATAAAATTGTGCCAATCTGTTAAATTTTTATAAAATTAAAAAAATATATATTCTCAATGTATACGGAGTTATTTTAAATTAATTATTTAAATCCAATTAAATTTCGGACTCATAATATTAATTATTTTCATATTGAGATATGTTAAGCTCGGTACTAACATCAAACATATGAAGATCCTTTGTTTTTAACCAGAAATTTAAATTTTTTTTGTCGTAAATATATGGTGATAAGGGCATACAACAAAGCCTTTGTGGATGCGAGGTTAGCTACCAAAATAAAAATTTTGATGTCATTGCCCTGTTGGTTGCCATGATTTTTGGTCAGCAATTGAACCGATAATTAGTTAATTTTTTAATTAAATTAATATTAATTATGATAGTAATTGATTTTTTTAATTCATAATTTTAGGAATTAATAAATGGAAATTAGGCAGATTAAGTCATCAAATACGACATAATTGGGATGCTTACCAATTAATAAAATTCTTATTTTATATTTTCTCATAAACTATTTCTTTGAGCCTTCATCACGATTTATGAATTGAACAAGTCTCCGCGGCTGGCAGGCCAAGATTCTCCCATTTTTTACTTGGCACTTTCTTAAGGCGAATCAGCATCAAGAAATCAAAGATTCCCGAACGATAGAAGATTGCAGTGATCCAACGGCAATGATCCTGAGGCTGTAACTGAGGACGCGTGGGCGAAGAACATTGGAACACTTCATCTTCATATTTTTCTCGACGTCGGCGGGAAAGAAAATAATAGTGCAAGTTTGCGATAATTGTGGAATGTTTCTTGGTGCTCAAGCTGCGTGATGCTATTGGGTGTGGAAAGAGCCACGCTTTGTAGTAAATCGCGTGAATCCAGAGAAAGACAAGATAAGTGCACCCCACGCACTCTGTACTCGCTGATTGCATCATGCACGTGTTTCACAAGAACAATCCACACAAACTTAGATTTGGTGATTTATTTATGACTTGACTTAGGTTCTTGTCTAGATGGAAGGTGAGGTTTGTTTAAAAGAGATTAAAAATAATAAAATGGTGTTTAAAGACATATTTTTAATAAAATATTAAAAAATAAAAGTAAAAAAATTACCTTCTTTTTATTTTATTTTAATAATGAAATGGTATTTAAAGACATATCTCTTTTAAAAAAATATTAAAAAATAAAAATAAGAAATTACCCTCAAGCTATTTTAACCTAATAATGAAATAGAGCTCTTTTTTAATAAAATATTAAAAAATGAAAGTAAGAAATTACTCTCCCTATTTTGTCCTTTTTCCTCTTAACTGGCTACACTAGAGTTAAATGCTCTCCCAAACTCACTCTTATTAGTTAAAGGGTTTGTATATGATACATTGACAGTGTATAGTTTTTATACATTGTCATGCATTAGAGGTTGACACCTCATCAATTTGCAAAATAAAAAATATGCCAAGCCCTTAAAAGCAAATATAAACTAATTTTTTTAATTTGCTCATAAGGGCCTATTGATGAGGTGTCAACCTCTTGTGCACTGACAGCGTATAGAAACTATACACTGTCAGTGCATCATATATAAATCCTTAGTTAAATGTGTACATAAAAATATAAGAGTTTATAAATGATACACTGATAATATATAATTTTTATACACTATCAATGTATCAGAGGTTGACACCTCATGAATATGCAAACTAAAAATATGTCAAGTCTTTAAAAATAAATACAATTAATTTTTTTCAATTTACTCATAAGGGCTTATTGATGATGTATTAATCTCTTGTGTATTGACAATATATAGAGACTATACATTGTCAGTGCATCGTATCATCATCATCATCATCAGAGCCTTTATCCCAAGAGATTGGGGTATGCTATATGAACCAATATCTAAATTCACGTTAGATCATCCATATGTATTTTCCTCTTCCATATATTCCTATCTAAAGCCATTTGCTCATCTAACTATAAAACATCTGTATCTTTCCAAACTACTTCCTTTCAAGTCTTTTTCGGTCTTCCTCTAGTCTTAACCATTCTCTCAACATTCATAGCCTCATTCTCCTAACTAGAGCATCTACAGGTCTACGTCTTACGAGTCCAAACTAACGTAAATGATTTGCACACATCTTGTCTTTGGTAAGTATAACTCCAACCATCTTATGAATATCTTCATTTCTCATTCTATCCTTTCTTGTATATTCACATATCCACCGCAATATTCGCAGTTCTGTTACATTCATCTTTTGTGTATGTAGCTTCTTAGTCGCCCAATATTCATTACCGTATAAAACTTGCCTTTCAACCATATAAGAATTCCTTTATTGCACAACACACCTGTAACACCTCTCCACTTACTCCATCCAGCCTGGATCTTAGAGGTCACATCACCATCAATCTCTCCATCCATCTGTACTATCGATTCCAGATATCGAAAATGGTTCCGCTTAGGTATCGTCACCCCATCTAACGTCACTACATTATGCTCTTCCACTCTGTTAGAGCTGAATTTACACTCCATGTATTCAGTCTTCACTCTGCTTAATTTAAATCCTTTTGATTTCAACGTTTGTCTCCATAATTTCAACTTTGCATTGATCTCCACTCTAGTTTCTGCACATAGGACAATATCATCTGCAAACATCATACACCAAGGCACCTTATCCTAAATGGATTTTTTCGGTTCATCCATAACTACTGCAAACAAGAATGGACTCAACACTGACCCTTGGTGTAATCCCACCGTGATAGGAAACTCACTTATTTGGCCCCCACTTGTCCTTACATGTGTCCTTGCATCTCCATACATGTCCTTAATTAGTTCAATATATTTCAAAGGAACTCTTTTCTTCATTAAGGACCACCATAGTAACTCCCTAAGCACTTTATCATATGCTTTCTCCAAAGTCAGTGCATCATATATAAATCCAAAATATAAATATTTTTTATAAATTTTATAAATGTAAAAAAGTAGCATATACATACATATATATATATATATATATATATATATATATATATATATCATACTAAATATAGAAATATTTTAGCATATAATATATTTTTTTGTATTAAAAAATATAAATATTTTGTTAAATACATATAAAATATATTTAATTTATATTAATTTTTATATTTTTCATATAAAATAAAAAATTAGTATACATTAAAAGATAAAATAATTGTTTATTTTTTATTCACTGAAAATTTAAAAAATTAAATAGTTTCACATTAAAAATTTATTAGTAAATAAATCTAAATATTTTGAATGATATTTAGGTTAATTATTTGTTTAACTATTTAATTTGAATTTTTTTTGCAATTAAAATTTTTTATTTAAAGCTACCATGCTAAAGATATACAAAGGTAAAAATATTTTTTTTGAAAATTTTAAATTAAGAAAAAATTATATCTACATAATTAGTGAAATCTAAATCAAATAAGAAAATCATTTTAAATTTTAAATTTTAAATTTGTATTAGAATTTAATTTGTAATAGATCATTTTTTTAAAATTTTGAAGATAATGGTTAGATAATTTTAATTGTTTTAATGTGATTTTTAGGCAGTTTTATAATTTTAAATGGATTGAGAAGCGCAAGGAAAGTGGAGAAGTGTATATTGAAGATTATCCATGAAAACATCCACACTACACAACTTATCAAATTTGCTTCTATCATATAATATAATATATAATAGATTAGTTTGTGATTCGCCCAAAATGCACAAATTATTTTATTTATTTAACTGTGTATCAGTTAGAAGAGCATTAGATTGGTTCAATTAGTTTAGTCAATTTGGTTAGAAAATTTTAAATATCGAATTAATCGATCTCACTTGAAATAATCACTTGAATCAAATTGAATTAAAGTAACTAATCAAAATAACCAATACCGGTTTAAGTCAATTAGTTTAGTTGGTTCCATCGATTTTTTTTTTTTCACAGAAACATAAACATACAATATTGAAATCAAAGCAAAGGATCATACTTTGTAAAATCAGCATACACATGAACAATTTGGATTTCCAAACAATTTTATACCTTGATACTGAGGACTCGTAACTCAAGATTGTGAAGACCTAATCCAATCACATGCACCAAATAAACTAGATCACACCTAGTTCAATTGCCTGGCCTCTGATGACAACCCATACAAATAACTAATGGATCGTACAAGAGGCTAAATTGTATCATATTTATATTTGTGCTAGTAGATTGAGATTTATAATCTTACCATCATATCTCAGTTTTAATATTTTAGTCCTTAAAATAATTTCTCAATTGTTAATTGCCTAGAACAATTTCAAAAACCAAAAACACAATAGACCGACGACAAGGGGACTTTTCCACATGGTTTTGCTGCCTATGCACAGGGTTTATTAGTCCAAAGTAAACCTACATGC
Organism: Heritiera fomes; assembly: GCA_032173925.1. Lineage (NCBI taxonomy): Eukaryota > Viridiplantae > Streptophyta > Magnoliopsida > Malvales > Malvaceae > Heritiera > Heritiera fomes. Next base: position 6,750,253 of record JAPDPM010000022.1, on the reverse strand, counting down.
AACTGCTTCAAGATCAATAAGCTTCCTTCCGGAAACAACCTCCCAGACCAACTCAAGCTTATTAAAATTTTCCTATGAACCACCTTGTTTCTCGTATAAGAGCCTAATGTAGATTATCAAAAGCGTCAAATTTCATCAAAAATTCCCAAAGTAACCTCCCTATTAATGGTGGCATAAACTGCTGTAAGAGCCTATCGAGTCCTCAACAATCCGTGATTAAAAATATTTGCCTATTTCTTTCCACAACCTCCACTGTTTCAATACTAGCATTCCAAAGAACCCAAATTCAACACGAAAATCCATTCACATCAATTTTCGTAGAGTTTTTGAACTTTAAACTATGGATCATTGAATCATTTACACTCACGCTACTACCTTATGAAATGCTTTTAACTCCTTAACATGTCTCGTGAAATCAGAATTACAAACACCCCTACAATTCCAAAATAGTACTCACATAACAAAGCAAATGAGAAAGGATAAACACGCAACGTGTCAAGCAACATGCATGATATTGGATAATCCAGCATTATTATCGAAGTCCATGTTATATTCAACCAATTGAGGATCATCTCAAAAAGTAACCAAAGTCTTCCCAGAATCACTTTTATCGACCTTTATTGGATGTGGTCTTGATTTTGGGAGTACAACATGTTAAGTCACGCTCAAAGCCATTTTGCTCATTCCCTTTTGTACCCTCCCCAACAGTGCTCACTCCAAGGGAGCCCAAATGGTGACTTTGCCTAACATTCGGCCTATCGGATGTCAAACCCGAAGAGGACCCAGCCCGGAAGATTAAAGTTTTTAGTATTCATACTCCCCAATCCCTTAAGAATAAGATTGTTTTTAAACTCCAATTTTCCCAATAAACTACTAGGACCGACAGTCGTTCTTTCTCGGGGGTTAGCTTCACACCTTTTAATTTGGCTTTCCTCTTTTTATTTATGGTTGACTTAATAACTCCACCCTTATTAGCACCCAAGTCTTAGGAATAAAAATCCCATTCTCTAACTCCACATTAACATCTTCATTCAGATTAGCAAATTTGTTTCCATTGGAACTCCTTGATTCGCTTTGAATCTTCCTATTTCCTTTTGCATCATCGTCTCTTTGTTGCGATCTCGGAATTCTCCTTTAGACTAGCATCCATAGTATACTTTCTAACCATAGTATAATTCACTTCTACATTACTTTTTTAACGATGTATACTTGCATGTAGGGGTGTAAAATGGGCCACGATTCGCGGGTCGGCCCATTAAAATCGCAAGCTTTAATAAAATTGGGCTTTTAATTTTAAGCCCGTTTCTAAACGATTTGAGCCAGGCGGGCTAGCAATCTACGCGTTCTGAACCCCGCGAATAAAAGCCAGCCCTTGGATCAGCCCAAAAAAGTAAAAAAAAAAAATCAATTAAGAAAACCCAAATCCAATTGAAGGCTTAAAGCCCAACCCAATTCAGTTGCCCACTAAAGTGAAAATCCTAACCCAACCCAAGTAGGCAGCAGCAGGCCAGCAGCCAGCCGACCTTCCTCCCCTCAGTTCACTCCTCAGTCACAGTCCTCACCGTCACCACCTATAGACCCACCCAAAGGCCAAAGTCCCAAACCCAACCGACTAAACACGACTCCAGTCTCCATTACCAAACCCTAAAATCAGTCTCTCCCTCAGCTCTCTCAGTGTCACTCACTCAGTCTCGCTCGTTCAGACGAAGTCGCTCGCACAGCCACCGCCACGCACGTACACAGTCGGCAGTCGCACAGCCACAGCCTAGCAACGAGCTTGTCCTTTGAAAGATTTCCTTTGGGCACAATTCTCATGTATTTTGTGCATTAATTATCGACACATCTGGAATTGAATAATGGGCAAAGCGACCGAACGGCCAAATCCGATGCTGGCCGGCTTCTAAGCAATATTGTAATAGAAAATTTTTAAGTTTGCTTCGACCCACAGCTTGACAGCAGTTGCACAACTATAACCTGACAGCCTCGGTCTCTCCATTACCAAACGCTTGCTCAGCAATGTAGCAGGTTAGATCCATTTGGTCTTCAGCCTTCAACAAGTTATGAAATTGAGGCAGAGGCTCTAACTAATGTTTACAAATCACAAAATAATCTTATTTTGGGCTTTAGGCCTTAAGCTTTTTTTTTTAATGAAGAAGCCCGCAGACCAGTTCGGCTCACATTGAAGCCGGACCGGTCTAGCATATTTTGGCCGGTTTAAATGCAAGTCTAAACGGGCTTGACCTGTTTATACCCATACCCGCTTTGACCCGCACCACACCGCACCGCACCGGCCTACCTGTTTTTCACCCCTACTTGCATGCTAGTGCTCCAGGACAATGAACTTTGTCCGCTTTTAACCAATTATGATTTTATTTTTGTTTTTACTTTATAAAAAATTTCAAAATAAAATATAAAATAAGTAGTAAAAGCATCAATTAAACCAAGTACAATTCTATCCAATAAATGATAAAAAAACTGGATTCAATATATAAATTTAATAAATTAGATGGAGGGAATCTTTAAAAAACAATCAAGGGTATAAGTTCATAGCACTTTAGGGCAATGCAGTGCCCCAAGGTAGGTTTGTTTATGGCCTTTACAATTTAAAAGAGGAGGCCAAAAGGACTTGTAAATGTTATCCTGCTTTATTCCAAGGCGTGGGGTGTGAGTTGGGGAGTGAAAAAGGCTTCTATGCAACCCATCATCAAATTCAAACATAATGATAGAGGTCATGTTTGTCATAACTCATAACATGTCCCTTTTTTTATGGCTTTTGGCCATAAAAAAAAAATCCTCATGGCTAACGCCTCCATGACAGAGTATAAAGTTTGCCTGCATGAGAGGAGGGACCATCTTTGCCTAGGGAGTTGATTTTAAGCTCTTTCTAAATCAACCCATGGCCATTTACCCCTCACATTTAGGAGTTTCACATTCATAATTTATTGTTGCCCTTCTTTCCTAATCCACCTTCACCTTTACAACATTAGGTAAAGTGGCCTTTTCGATATACTTTGGCAATTAATATAAGTTTTGTCTGGATTGGACCCCAATGAAGTTTAGTTTATCTTTTCTAAACCAGCCAAAGAAAATTTTAAACTATTTTATCATAATTAAGAGAGAAATTGAATTTTGATTATTGAAATTATGAATTTCATGTTCTAACTTTCTATCTCATAAATATTATCATATTTTAACTTATTTTATCAATTTTTTTGAACTTTGATCTTAATTATTTGAAATATTTAATTATATTAAAATTTAACAAATACACTTGAAAATATTTTATTCAAAGTTCTGAAATAGTTTTTTTTTGGTCAAAGTTGAAAAAACTCATACACTAATTGATATTATGCAGCGGAAGAAATGGTTAAAATTAAATTTAAAAAGTGTTCGAAATTGTCCAAAATGTTGATGTGGAGAAATCGACCACCTTGGGCCCTTTGCCTCTACGCAAGTGTATGAGGTTTAAGGGCGCTGAAGGAACATTTGCTTTCACATTACAAATGGTGGACTTCGATTTATGGCATTTGACAATTTATAAAGGTTACGGCCATCCAAAGACATGCAAAAAACTGCCCTACAGCTTAGGAAATAAATGTTAGATATTTTAATGACCCATGTGATTAATGTGACTATTCGTTAAACGTTAGATGTTTTAATGACCCATGTATTAATGTGACTTTTCGTTTAAATGAAATAAGATGATAAATTAATTATCATCATAAATGAAATATTAAGAGATACATTGAATTGATAAGAGTTACACTCGATGGACGTGTATTCCATTATGACAAAATTAATGTTTTACGGAAATGTGACGAAAAGACTCCTCCTCTTACTACCTCTATATAAAGTATCTTTCTCTCCATCAAGAAGATATACCGAAGAGCACAAGAGGTTAAGTGAGAGAAAGAAGTTCTTCTCAAAATTATCTTTAAGAATTCGTTAAGATTATCTTCAAGAATTCATCATGGAACAAGGTATCTTTTCTTTTAATTAAGCAATTATGAAAATCATTCTGTTCGAAGAAGCTTGGGAATTATGATTATGTAAAATTATGATTTATTTGCATAATTCGATATAGTTAACAATAAAATGAAATAAAAAAAAAGTCATTTTTTTATTAATTTGTTAATGATTATATGAGAGTTACTAAATTCTCAAGATTTTTTTTATCGTTCAATTTTATGAGCATTTCAAATTAATTTCATATTAAATATAAGATAAAATAACATTTCTTTATATATATATATATATATATATATATTTGGAGCAAAGAGATCCAAACTCAATTTGAACAGAGAGATTAAGTGAGTTGTATCTATCATTGAAAAAAACTTAGGTGCAAATCAAATAATCTTTCTTGAAAATGTAAAATTAAGGTGTTGAATCATCATAATGATTGTTAAAATTATAATAAAATAAAAGTTTAATACTCAAATACGTCTTCTATTTTATATTAAAGTTAGAGGGCATACCTCATTAAATTAGAAAAATTATGGGCTCATATATAACAAGGACCACTTCATTTATTACAAATTGATTTTAGACTAAATGTTCATTCTAAAATTTTTCATGGTATCAGAAATTTTGCTGTGATAACATTCAAAACTTAATTTAACAATTGTTATATTTCTTTAAGGGTGGTTAGATTTAAAATTTAAATCCTCTTCTCATCTTATTACTCTCTAACCTAAAAAAACCCTCTTATTATAAGAAATTTATTTTACCTATCACGTTATATCCACATCACTGGATAATTTTATTATATTTACATTATTTTACGTTACAAGTCTCTTTATTTTACATATAAAGAAAAATATTAAAACAATAATAAAATAAATCTTATTGTAAAATAAATTGAGACTTTTTGAATCTATAAATATAACAAAAAAAATCACTTGATTTATGTCAATTAAGCTTTAACTTAATGACAAAAAAGAGGTATTGAAATTGTTCATGAAATATAATGTACTTACTATAAGTGTAATTTTTAAAGAAAAATATACTATTAAAATAAATCACTCTGTTTATTATTGATTTTATGTTATCCCATTGTAAAATTTAATAGCTATATATATATATATAACTATTAAGGTTGATTGATTAAAGGGGAGTGCATTAATTGTCTCCACCTCGACACTTGAGTGTGAAGAAAAGTGAATTAGTAAAGAGAAAAAAGCTAAATAACCCTAATTTATCTATCTTTTGCAACTTTTTGGCAAAGTGGTTTAATAATTTGTTTTGACTTGGATCTTGAAATCTTGAATTGTCTAGCTCTGCTTGGGTTTGTGGCTATTAACTAGGCTGAGAGCTGCTTTGAAGACTTGGCGCCTCTTCGTATTGGCCACGTCTCCACCTAATTCTCCCTTGCAATTTCTAAGGAAATTCGTAATCCAAGCCACTCATATTTTTGTGTGGGGGAGTTTCTTAGACGGGTAGCATTCGCATTACGCAAAGCGTTCAGATGGCAGCTGGTGTTTGGGCCAAGGCTTAGCCGAAGTCGGTGTATGATTTCTGTGAAAAGGAGTTGTGAAGTTTTTAATGATGCTGCCTACCAAACAGCACCAAGCTGAAAATTATATTCAATTTTCCACACCGTTGGGGAATTTCACAGTAACCAGCCCATCATGAATGATTGGAAAAAAAAACAGCAAACATCAATTCATGTGGGTCTAATCTAATGGTTTGACCAATTCAACACCCAAGCAGCAACTGCAACCAAACCAAATTGGCATCCAACACAAAAGATGTATTTCCTAGAAGGATTATTATAAGTCTATAGGAGCAGATTGAGAATAATAATAATAATAATAATAATAATAATAATTTTTGTATCTATTTTATGTCAAATACATATAAAATACAAATTATCATATTACCGTTCATATCTAAACGTTGAACACGAAGTAATTTTTCAATTTTTATCAAATCTATCTATAGTTTTTATATAAATTTTAATTCACATAATTTGTTTGTCTATTTTGTATTGTATTTAAAATTAAAACGTGTGAATCAATGTATAATTTGTTTATAGTTACACTAAAAATGTTATAATAAAGACTCCATAATTAAAACTGAAATCCTACTTATTGACAATATCTAATTAGTATATGTTTAGCTTAGTTTATGTAAGAGCCTATCTACTAGAAAAGCAAAGGCTAGTGTTTGGCTCTCAAAATTTTAAAAATTTTAATTTATGCATAAGTAAATTTGAATTTTTTGATGAAGTTATAAATCAAAACTTTTTCAAGTACTAATTTTAGTAGCATGTATTTAGTGAAATTTTTTACAAATTCAATTTATTCTTCAATAATTCAATAAATTATGAAAGAGGATTATATTATTTCACATTAATTTATTTATTTTGTGAAATTTTTATATTAATTTCCTTTGTTTTTCACTTTAGTTAGAAAAAGTATTTTTATTTTATTTATTTGTTTCACTTAAAAATTTGGGTTTAATTTAATAGAATCTATTATTTTTATCTTTATTAAATGGGTAAATTCCATTGAGATATTCAAGATTTTATCATAATTCAACTCTAGTTTATTAGTTTGAGAAATTGACATTTTGGTCAAAAATTATAAATTTAGCGGTGCAAAAAAAATTATTCTATTAAGTTACTATTAAAAAATCTATTAACCTAAACACTTATTACTCATGAAATATCCATAATACCTTTTTTTTAGTATTAAAAAATAAAAATCTTACATAGAATAATTGTTTAAAAAATTACTTAAAAATAATAAATAATAATAAAATTCATTGTTGATACTTGAGAATGTGATATTATTAATTCAAGTTTAGTAATTGACTAATATATGTTAAAATCATCTGTGATTTTGGACCAAAGTATCAATTTTTAAAACTAATTTGAATTATAATAAAACCTTAAGGATCTCAGTGAAATTTACTCTTATTAAAAATATCATAAAAATTAAATAGTTTTCAACATTTTACAACAATTTTATATTAAATTTGTCAAATGCTTTTTAATTTTTCTTAACATTATTTTTAAAAATGCTTTATTCTAACCATATATTTTTTTTATAAAAATTCTAGATGAACTAAACAGAATTTTATAATCTTCTAATAGAATTTGTGTTTGGTTAGATAGAATGTAAATCCCACTTTCTTAGGATTAGAAAAAATATATGCCTCTATAACTGAAAAAATAAATCCTAAATGTGTGTTTTTATTGATTGTAAGACAAAATTCATTATCCATATTAATTTTTAATTACAATTAATTATCATTGTACTATTATAATAGAACCTCTCTAAATTAATACTTTTGGGACTCATCATATTAATATAAAAGATTTATTAATTTAAAGAGTTTATTTTTGTAATTTGTTATTTTATCTTTAAAAAATGCATCTCTTTAATTTTTACATTTATTAAACTCATCCAATAACTTTTTAGCATTTAATTTTCGTAAAATCTTATTTTGGTTGATAAACCTATTAAAAATCTGCTTGCAAATATATTTTATGCAATATATTTAATACTTTTTTAGTTATTGAAATAAAAAATATGAAACAAGATAATATTTTGCAAATTAACATCTTGAAATGTTTTTTTAGTTATTGAATATTATGTAATATATTTTATATTTTATCAATTTATTAATTAATACAAGAGTAGGTGCCAAAATTTTACACTAAGTTTTAAAACGAAATTATTAATTATTTTAATAAATAAATTTATTAATTTTTTATATTGATCCACCTTAGGATCATAATTTTTTTTATCAATTTAAAGAGATTATTAAATTAAAAGAATTCTACTATATTACCACATTATGTCTACCAAATATCTTTGATTAAAAAGAAAAAATCTTAATAAAAATGAAAAAACCAAATAGCAATGAAATTTGTTCATTAACTTGCAGATGTATTGGTTAAACAACTTTGTACAACTTATTTTTTATTTTTTCAGTTTTGAAAAAAATAACCAAAAGAATGGACGGTTGTGATTGATGCAAATACTGTACTTTCAAACTCTGTGGGTCCAAAAATGAATAGATTGTTTTCCCTACCAACAAAACATATTTCAGATCAATTACGGTAGCTTTGGAGGAAGATTCCTTCCTTTGTTAAAAATAAAATAAAATAATATATTACAATTAGGAAAAAGGTTCACAAGAAAGGTGGGTGGACCCTAAAGCACCCAACAAATCCTCTTTAACTTCAACTGAACTCAAGAACTCTACACACACCTGGCCACAAAATCATTCCCTCCCTTCGTATTCCTCACTAATTAACCAATTAATAATAGCATTAACAATTAAATAATCAATTTTCGAATATTTAAAAAATTAAATAATCAAAATCATACACGTCAAATTTTTTTTTTCAAAACCTCCCTTTCTCATCTCACCAGCGTTTTCTTCCTACTCCCTCCCTCCACCGTCGCCACCGCCACCCACCCCGAAACTTTGCCGTCTTAGTTTCGCTTTTTTTTTCTTTTAAATTCTTTTTGTTATGGGAAACTGTAACGCATGTGTCAGACCGGACGACAGTCCGAAAAGTAAACCAAACCGGTCGGACCAGAACCAGAGAAGAAACAAAAAAGCTCGAGAAAGGAAACCAAATCCGTATGCCGAAAAAGTCCCCTCGCCGGCTCCGATCCGAGTTCTAAAAGACGTGATTCCGCTGAGTCACCGAACTCGAATAGGCGACAAGTATATCCTAGGACGCGAGCTCGGCAGAGGCGAGTTTGGAGTCACCTACCTCTGCACGGATAGGGAAACGCGCGAAGCCCTCGCCTGCAAGTCGATCTCCAAGCGGAAACTCCGAACAGCCGTCGACATCGAAGACGTCCGACGCGAGGTTGCCATAATGTCAACGTTGCCGGAACATCCGAATGTTGTGAAGTTGAAAGCAACATACGAGGATAATGAAAATGTTCATTTGGTTATGGAGCTCTGTGAAGGAGGGGAGTTGTTTGATAGGATAGTAGCAAGAGGACATTACTCGGAACGCGCGGCGGCGAACGTGGCGAAAACGATAGCGGAGGTGGTTAGGATGTGTCACGAGAATGGGGTTATGCATAGAGATTTGAAGCCTGAGAATTTTTTATTTGCGAATAAGAAAGAAAACTCGCCCCTAAAAGCGATTGATTTTGGTTTGTCTGTGTTTTTTAAGCCTGGTATGTCGGGGAATCTTATTTGTTTTTTTTTTCAAGGCTTAATGATTTTTTTCCACGGTTTTGGACTGGCTGATAAATTTTAGATTTTTAAATTTTAGGTTTCAGATTTTTTTTATTTCAATTTTACTTTTCTAGCTTCCCTGTTCGGATGGTTAAAGAAAGATTTTTGAATTCATTTTCAGGGTTTTCTTTGATCTTTTAACTTTGAGTTCATGGAGTAAAAGTATTCTTATGTGGGCTTTTGCTTGTTTGTAGGATAAAGTTTGCATTTTTAACTTTGGGTTGTTAACCTTTCGCTTTATGTTTGAAAGTTTTGAAATTTGAGCCGAGTGCTATGGAGAATTTTGTTTATCCTGTGAGATTGTTTGCTTATATGACTGGATTTTGGATTTTGCTTGTTATATATTTGTCCAGCTGTTGAATCCTGTGTTTGGGCTTTGGTTACTATTTTAGTGAGATTTTTTTTTATGGGTTTAAGCTTGATTGCAAGATTAATATTTTAATTTTCTTTTATAGGGCAGAGGTTTTCAGAGATCGTGGGGAGTCCATACTATATGGCTCCTGAAGTTCTGAAACGAAATTATGGACCGGAGGTTGATGTGTGGAGTGCTGGAGTGATCCTTTACATTTTGTTATGTGGGGTTCCTCCGTTTTGGGCAGGTATTCCATTTCTTACTTTGTTGTTGTTGGGTTTTTTTTAGTGTTTGTACAGTTTCAATGAACACCCTCATGAGGCTGTTGCATTTAAATCGTTTTTTTCCTGATTTCTACTGTCATGTTGCTTCTTTTCAGAGACTGAACAGGGTGTTGCTCTTGCCATTTTGAGAGGGGCCATTGATTTTAAGAGGGAACCTTGGCCTCAGGTTTCAGAGAGTGCTAAGAGTCTTGTGAGGCAGATGTTAGAACCTGATCCCAAGAAGCGGTTGACTGCTCAGCAGGTTCTTGGTAAGTCCTCCAGTAATTTTTTTATGCTTAATTTTCAATTAGTATCAAGGACAACGCTATTTGCATGTTTTAGCTAAAAGGAAGCAGGTAGCATTTGAGGATCCAGAGTGGTTGCTGCCTCAACATTAAGAATTAGTGTTTAAAGATTGAGGCCGGGGTAACTTGAGGGATTCAATATGAATAACGAGAAAATTTTGACTCTCACCACCACTTCATATTTAACTTTCATCAAGAGGAAATGACAAATTTCTGAATGTAATAATTCACAGGATGAGTTTTATTGGATTTTAGCGATCATGCATTTAAGATTATCTTTGTGATCCATTCTAATACTGATATGGCTGAAATTACAGAGTCTAGACAGTTAAAATAGTTGTGTTTCCTTTGATATTGCATGTATTCTTGAATTGAGAAAATTCTTTAGTCAAACTGTCTGCTTTCTTTTGGCTATTCATTTTGGTCAATCTCTAATCTTTTCCAAGTCTTTGGCTATCGTAAGTTTCTGTTATTTGATGTAACCCTTGGTTAATGGTTCTTGCTTGGATGGTAATTCACCAGTAGGTTAAAGCCAAATACATGCTTTCAAAAGAGATATGGAAACTTTTTTTGGCCTCTTGTCTTGCCAATATCTGTTTGAGAAGTGCTAAATCTGTGTCATTTGCTTCATTGCAATTTCTTCAAATTTTTAGGTTTTATTTTGTACCCATCCTCTAAAGATATTGTCTTTCTATATTTTCCCCTTTCCTAGTCTGGACCATCGTGGAGATTTTGGGTTGTAGTTGTCTCCAGGTTAAAACTTAGTTTTGCTGGATGTTGTTTAGAAACCTGTACAATTTCAAAGCATGTGTAATCTTGACACAATAAATCCCTTCCATAATGATTTCAAGCAGCATGTTGACTTTATGCTGCAGAGCAGTTGGGCACACGTTATTTGGCATCTCATAATGAATCATACATTGTTTGTGTGGTCAAATGATTGTGTCAAATGTTGATACATGCATGCTTTTATGTAGTCTACATTCTAATAAATTTATATGGAATGGACAAAGGAAATTTATCTTGAATTGAGTGTAGCAGGGCAATATGATCCATATGAATGAGTTACTTAGTGGGTAATGGTTTATTATGTTGTTGTGGAAGGAAATTCAACTTTGAAATAAAGTCCCTTAGATGCTTACTTGTATAGAAATATTTTACCTTTTAATATTGCTATCACCAGAAACCATTTACTTTAGCTGGTAATATATTAGCATTCCTAGCACTTTGAAGTCCTTGCAGAATCCTGTTTTTGACATTTTTTTTATTAGTTAGTTTTCACTTTTTAATCTCTTATTTTTATTTCTTTTGGGCACAGAACATCCCTGGTTGCAAAATGTGAAGAAAGCTTCAAATGTTCCTTTGGGAGATATTGTGAGAACAAGGCTCAAGCAGTTTTCTGTGATGAATAGATTCAAAAAGAAGGCCTTGCGGGTAAGCGATTTTAGGTGGATTACATGAGCTAGTCAGCTTATGATTGAAAAATCATTGTGCCATCATGGAATTCTTGAGTACCTGCAGATGATTCAGTTTTGTAAATGCTGCAGGTAATTGCAGAGCACTTATCTGTAGAAGAGGTTGAAGTAATTAGAGACATGTTCACATTGATGGATACAGACAATGATGGTAAAGTTTCGTATGAGGAGCTGAAGGCTGGGCTTCGAAAAGTTGGTTCACAATTGGCTGAACCAGAGATCAAGATGTTGATGGAAGTGGTATGCTCCAATTTTTACTTACATTGAAGCTGAACTTCCCTTTTTAAGTGCACTAGTTTTGCATGTATGTGACTTCTATCATGTTTGAGCCTGTTTATGATACTTCAAACTTTGCCGTTCTGCTACTTGTTTCCTTCAAGTAGCATGCTGCAATGTGCACTGAACGTCGTCTACTAAATAAATATTTTTTTCAGTGGCTTAAATATATAGTTGTCAAATTGATTATATTTTCATGCTTACCTTAACTGTGTTTTTTTTTTTTAATTTTTTAAAAATTTTTGCATGTGGTTCTTAGTCCTTCTCTAGTATGATCATTTACTTAAATTCATTATGAGATTGCCAGAATTAGCTTTAAATTAATTTATTTACTTGCCGTTAAGTTTTTTTTCCCTAAGACTGTACTTGTTAGGAAAGATGGAAATGCTTAAAGATAGAAAATTATTAATCTAATGATTAGGTTTCATAATCTCTTTTTTATTTTGTAGCTTAATTATTGGATTAACAAATTTTTCGTCTATACCTCTTTTTATCTTCTCTATCAGTCAAAGCCTAAAAGAAATTCTTATTAGAGAGTTTAGTTGATTGTCCTGTCATATGTGATCAAGAGAAACATGCACCATTGAAGTTGAATTTGAGGGTTTTCCATTTCTTATGCATACTTATCTTTTACTATTAATCTCTAAACTGGATAAATGTAGTTCTGTCTACTGAGTTTCACATGTTCAATTAACTGAAAGACCACTAGTTTACACAGTATAGTATTAAATTTGATTATATATTTTTGATAATCTCATATGGCTGCCAAGAATTTGCTTGTCAACATGTATTTTCTTTGTGTTGATCCAGTATTTATTTGTATTAGGCTGATGTTGATGGAAATGGAGTACTGGACTACGGAGAATTTGTAGCAGTAACAATTCACTTGCAGAAGATGGAGAATGATGAGCATTTCCGCAAAGCATTTATGTTCTTTGACAAAGATGGGAGTGGATTTATTGAACTAGACGAGTTACGGGATGCCTTAGCTGATGAATCAGGCGAAGCTGATGTCGATGTGCTGAATGACATCATGCGTGAAGTTGACACTGACAAGGTTTTATTCCAAGTGATACCAACCTTGTCGTTTCCTATTTTCGAGAAGACTCCTATTTTGCCTCAAATTTCTCTTTTGTGAACGTCACTTTCATGGTGCTTGATTGACAAGAAAAATGCCACATCTTAGTGATTGTTACTTCAGAAAATTGTCAAGACATTTCTACTTGATAAGCATATTCGCCATATTTTAACAGTTACCCCTTGTACGCAGGATGGGCGAATCAGCTATGATGATTTTGTTGCCATGATGAAAGCTGGCACTGATTGGAGAAAGGCATCGAGGCAGTATTCAAGAGAGAGGTTCAAGAGCTTGAGCCTTAACTTAATGAAAGATGGTTCTTTGCAGCTGCATGATGCCGTCACTGGCCAAGCTGTCGCTGTTTGAGCTATGGGATCGATGACTTTATGATTGGACTAGCTGGATTTTTATCAGCCTTTGTTTTGGATAAATGATTCTATATCTGAAAAGTAGCGTGTGGGTGCTTTCACAGAGTGGCATTTAGGTTCACGATGAGCTCTTGGAAGCAAACGGAATATTCTCTGATAGCATGTTTGCATCGCCAACTTTGGATGGTTTTTCTCTGCATGAAGTGTGAATTAGCGGCTAGAGTCTTTCGGTGTTGGTAGAATCATAGAATGTGAAGGGCATGCCCATGCCCATGCCCATGCCCATGTATATCTTTTCACGTCATGTTTGATGATTTACTTGGTATTGTTTTTTTCCATTTCGTGCATAATCTAGTTTAGGGTTTCCGGTGTTTTCTCATCTATTAAAGAAAACCCAGATTCTGGTGAATTAATCAGATCTGATTGTTAAATTTTCTCATGTAAAAGCTCTTATTTTTTTGTATTTTTTTTAACTATGTTCTCATTTAATAAGATTTATCACTGAAATTGTAATTAAAAAATGCATCAGTATAAAAAAATTGAAAAAAAAGTAAAATCATCAAGTCAGATTGGGTTTAAACTTGAAATGTTGAATTCAAGTTTGGTTTAATTTTTTAGTGGGTCTCAATTTTCAAAAACAAATTTATTTAATAAACTTAGTATTTTTATTCAACTTTATCTTATATTGTTAAAAAAAATTTCATAGATTACATTTAAAAAGCATTTTCTAATACAAAGATTATGTTTTTTTTGTTATAAGAGAAACATTAAATAATTAAAAATGCGAGTGTTTGGATTCGAAGTCAAGACTTACAATATGTCACAATTCATCCTTAATTATTAGGTCAAGAGATTGTTGGCTTCGAGTAGTTCACCTTGGAGTAGTCTTTTCTTAAATATCACATACTACAGTTTGTTTATGCAGTCTAATACATGATATTAAACTATGGTTATATAATCTATAATATTAGACTAAAATTATGACTGGTATCACGTGCACTCTTGGGTTTAACGTAGCATCGACTGCCCTATGATGCATCTAACGGGCGGGACACCTAGCTCCAAACTACAATAAAAAATTCACCTAAACCTAGTAATTAGTAAAGCTTTGTTCCTAGGTTCTCTCACCAAAAAAAAAAAAAAGGCTTTGTTTCTAGGTTTGCTAACAAGTTATAGGTGGATGACAGAAGCGCTAGCTACCGATCTTGGTTTATGGATCAGGATTACCATCTACTTGCTAAGCTAACAAGCTTCCTTCAGTAACTTTTTATATACTCTCATTCCTTGGAGCCTCTTTTTTTGGTTGGATGTAGGTGCCTCTTGCTATTTGTTTCTATCTTCCCACACAGTGTAGGTTGTGATATGCGACCAATGCAGGTTTAACCGGTTCTAACTCATTTCCAAACATTATCCCGACTGTTGTGGAGGTTTAATTTTAATCTTTGACTTCAATTGCAAAAGGGTTGTTTCCTTAACAAAGGCATGAATGAAATTCATGCATGTTTGATGTTAATTTAAGAGCTTAGAGTCATGCTTATGTCATTGTCGTGCTTTAAGGCCGATTCACAATCATTTGTTTCTGGCTCCTGCAATAAACTGCAAGTCTTTCGTACTGGTATGGGGCAGTTTGGATCAACTTGTATGGGCTTTGCCTAATTGGGCTTTCACAATGCGAGATAGACAAATTAATCCCCGCGGCAGTTGCAAATTTGTCTATAACAAATTTGGTATTTTTCTATCTTTTCGTACATTAAGCAGGGATTTCAGCCAAATTCCATTTTAAGTTAAACCAATCAAAGAGGTAAAAAAAAGCATGTAGACATTCTCAGTGATACTGGACACAGACTCTAATCTTTCCCACAAACAACAAAAGGGAAAGTTTTGCATTGGAATTTGCCAATTTGGTTCTCCATAGTTGTTTAGAATTGACTGGAACGTGAGGATGGCCATGGCAATTGGCAGGCTAATTACATACATTTTGTCTAAACGACAAAAGGCCTGGCTTGAAAACTAAGCCTCCTCAATCCCCTGCATGTTGGTTTTTTTTTTTTTTAGTACACTATGATTCCGAAGACAAAGCCCACCATTCCCAGTATATACTAACAAATGGATTTAGCAGTTCAAGATTCTTTGCTGTGCCAGAGTATTTGCTTCATTATCTTTTCAAAACCGGTTATCCTTCCCCTGCTTATCTTATTAACTGTATTAGAGACAAATTAAGGTGACAAAAACCAAATACAATTTCTGGAACTTCATGAATTTCAAGACCTACCTTTCAAAAGGAATACTAGTAGTATTTTGTGTTCTTTACTCTAATGGGCTCGAATGCATTGGCCAATCATATTTGACATGATTTAACTCTCCCTAATAATTGAGATTTTCTAGCTGCCTGTTAGGAAAGAAATACCAACCACACAAAGAAGATCATCGCCGACCAGAGATTATACTTTTTTCCATATTGGAAAGTGCTTTTCAATGTATTTACAGTGGCATTAGCACAGCATGCAGGTCAGCTAAATCCAATTATGAGGCCTCGGCTTTTTTGGACGAGATTTGTGTGCTTTATATTTTTCCCATATTGGTGAAAGCAACTGGCGATCAAAGTAATAGAAAAGTTGGGATAAGGGTTTCGAACCAATAGCAAGGAAATGTCTTATTCTGTGGTATATGTGTTTGTTTATATATCAGATTCCATTGTCGTCCATAAAGGAATTCCAGCCTCAGCCAAAATCCAATAGTCCACGCACAAAAGCTTGTGCTTTCGGCTGGCATTGGCCCAATCATATCAGAAGCCACGTCTTCATCTGTCTTTCCTAGATTACATGTCTCATAATTGATTGCTGAGGAATGGAAAAGAGAAAAATGAACAAGTTAAACCTAATCATCTTTTTCTTTTTGCAAAAAACCTAAACATCATTGTACCCCTAGACTTCATCATCTTCCTTGTCCTTTCATTTTTTTTTTGTTCATCACATTTTCATTTTCATTTATTTATTTTTTTTTTTTGGTTTTTTATCTGACTATTATTGGGTTATTCCTTCATCATTAATCCCTCGCTTCAACTCAACTCGTTACTTTTTTTTTTGTTTACTCACATGTACTTTTATTCATTTTTTAGTTTGAGACTAATTTTGTTTGGATCGAGAGTGATAAATAAGTTTGAGATTAATCTTGTTTAGATTAGGAGTGATAAACGGTAAAGCTCTTCCAATAATAGCAATTCCAAAATTCAAATCATCCAAATATATGAGAAAAAAATTCACTTTCATTTACACTATGTTTGGATAAATATTAGTAAAGGAAAGGAATGTAAACTAGAGGAAAGGAAATGGTACATGTACCCCTTGTTTGGATAGCTAAAATTAATAAAGGAAAGTAATCCTAACAATATTTGTTTGGTTAAACAATGGAAAGGAAAGGAAATGATTTATTGTAATGTTTTTTTTCCGATTATAACCCTTTTTGTTTTAAATTTTATAAGATAATAAGGTTAAATTTGATATTCTACATGTTAAAACTTTTTTTAAGTTTCCTTTCCTTCCCTTTTACCCCAAATTGGGGTTTTAAAAAACTGAGTAACTCAAGGGAAAGCAAGGGATGCTCACTCCCCCTCTCTTTCCTTTCCCTAGCTAAAAAATCTTCCCAAACAAAGGAAAGGTTTACAACCTTCCTTTGTTTTACTTTACTTTCCTTTCCTTTCCTTTCCCTTCCCCACCCTCAATCCAAACATAAGCTTATTCCAACCACTTGTTGATCAACTTGCTACTTTTACATAGTATTATTCGGAAATAATCACTTTCTTATCGGCTTTCAATTGATCATCATTGGCACAACCATGCATAAACATACGCTTCACTTAAATTTATTAAGAGAAATGTTAGTAACAATCACTTTTAATACTTTCACTTTCATAAAATCACATCACATTAAATTTGAAAGTTGAAACTTGTAACTTGTTGCTTGTATTGGTACTCTATGTGCTTTTATTGATAGAAGAGAAAGTAAACAATTTGTTATAAATTATCGATACCAATAATATAATGTGACTTTACAAAAAGAGTATTAAAGTAACTGTTTTTAGCATTTTTCATTTATTAAAGATTTCCCTCAACTCAATCAGTTGTTAAAATATTCTATCATCCATAGTGGAAGCCAAGCATCACATGTGGGTGTGTGGGCTAGCGGTTAATTCCATGCTTAAATCCAGCATTTTTTTTTTATAATTTGGGTCTTGGCTTCAATCCAAACTAAAAAACGCTTACATATGCTTCCGCACCCTATAACAAAATTAAACAAACTCAACTTTATGTGTTGTTTTCTCTACTTATTGTTTAATTATAGATACGACATAGATTTGAATTTTGTAAAATTGAATTCGTTTCATAATTATGTCAACCAATTTATTCTGACACAAAAAATATTGAAATTATATTGGAAATCATACCATTTTATTGTATGTGTGTATTATAAAATAATATACAGCATGTTACTATCTTTTGCTCTTGTATGGTTGACTTGTTGGGTTTCTAGCTCACTCTCTCATTGTTTCTATCACAGATTAAACCGAGATACTACAGTTATCGCTCACAATATCTGGCTTCGCAAGTTACAAGCTCCGAAGCTTACGTAATAAACTTATGGTATATTATTTATGTACTTAAAACGTTTTTATTTCGGACAGTTTTTGACAGTATTATAGGTCGAGATGTGTTAGTTAAAAGTATGCGTACGTTACAAAGATTATATCGATAATGGGATGTAAATGAATTATTATTGTTTAATGTGCCAAAATCGAGAAAATATTAGAATATATTGTGAGTAAATCTTTTTAAGGGCCAAATGTTCTTATTTTTCAATGAACTTTGGATATATGATAGATTAAAGAATATATGAATAAAGTGGATGCTTGGGATAATAATTTCACTGTATATAACTATTAAACCGAGCGATTGTATGAAATTGGTCACACAGGGGAATTATCACTTTCACACTGAAATTGTTTGAGATAATTTTAAATGATAATTCGAAGTTTATTGAACAAAGATCTTAAGTAGGATGTCTTAAACTGTATTACGTAAATAGCTACCCAATACCATGACATGACATTGCTCACATGACAAACAGAGTGAAAAAAAAAAAATTAGCCTTAAATTTTTAAATTCCGCATAAGTTATTGTCTCTGTCGCATCTTTCATAGAGTGACAGACACATACTAAGAATAGCAACTCAAAATTTTAGACAAATATTAACTAGACTTCTATTGTCAAATAACATTTTCCCTATATTATAAGAACACTTTTTTATAGTAATGTATAAAAAAATTATTAATTTTTTTTAAAAGAATGGACAAGATTAAATGGGTTTAAGGGTTTTTTTAATTTATAAAAATAAGCTTGAACAAAATATAAATCTCGAAATCCGAGTTGCGTCAGGTTTTAACTAACATAAAACCTAATAATATTTTAATTAGATCCAATTTGACTTGACTTATGAAAGGTCTAACTTTTCAGAAATAGTAATAAATCTTTTTACGTGTAATATATGACTTTTTTTTAATTATGTTGTGTGAACTTAATATTTTCAAAACAATTTTAAAAGTGCAACAAATTATTCCAATACAATACATTCAAAAATTTACTTTAGAAATATTTTTCACAAATATAAAACTGAGATTATCTAAAAAATATAATTTTTTTTTGTAATCCGTTGGGGTGTAGAGTCCCAACTAATTAAATATTAATCTATAGTGATTAATTGAATGTCATTTTTGTTTCTAGCAAAAGGCAATTTGTCCAACCCTAATAATGTCCATTTACTAGCAGACTGTAGCAGTTAAAGAAAAGATGAATGGAATGAGATCACTCTGCTTTTATTACAATTGACTTTTCAAAATGATCATTAAATGACTTTAAATGTATGTCTATTATACATTCCTGAAAAAAACTATTTATAAATCAATTTTGAAGAAAGAAAAGAAGAAATACGAAAAGAGGGAAGGAATTCAAAGCCGGTGCATCGACTTTGACTCGGTTATAATAAAACAGTGACCATTCGAGCTTCGTCGAAATTCGTATATTACTATCTTACTTAAGTAAACACCACGAATTTTTAAAAATAATTTTTTGCAAAAAAATATGATTGGAATTTACAATTTTTATTTAAATCTCATTTCACGCTTATGAATAATGACTTGGAATAAATCCCAATTGAATAAAGAAGCCAAAATTTGATTACTTTGTAATTAACTAATTCTTTTTTTTTCTATTTTTTGCTTTTTTTGACGATAAAAAAAATAATAATGGAGTGAGGTGTTACGGTCTCGGTACGGATTTGTACTTTGTTAAAGGAGCGGGGACAATCTCATCTCGTCAAGCATTGATTTACACATTTGGATTTCATTTTTGTGGAAAATGCCTTTGCATTTCGGTTGCGTCAAAAGAAAATGAGTTTTTTATTGGTGGAGTGCAGCCAGCCAAACAGGACACCCACTTTCATTTCCTAATCAATGCGATCTTGGTATTCGTTCTTAAGAGTTAACAGATTTAAATGAGTCGGTTCGTATAAAAAAATAAAAAAAATTAAATTTTATATTAAATTAAAAAATTAAATTTCATTTTAAATAGATTTAAAAATATAAATTCATATTTGATCTTAAGAGTTAACGGATCTAAATGAGTTGGTTCGTATAAAAAATTAAAAAAAATTAAATTTCATATTAAAATTTCATTTTTAATAAATAAACAAAGTAAAATTTGAAATAAATATTAAACAAACATCAAATAAATTCACATCAAATCTATCAAGTCTTCAATATCATTTGAATATTACATATTAATATTTTAACAAGCATAATATAAATTGTTTTAACAAACCTAGATACTGAAAAATATGTCTTAACCATATTAAAAATAAAAAACATGATAAATAAATCCATGTTCATCCATTTTCTCCATAGTGTCAATCACATTTAATCAATTCTTTTTCAATTTTGTCATTTACAAATATAAATAAAAAACAATATAAGAACTCACAAGAATTAAACTTATAAATTGATTAAAAATTGTCAACTAATTAATAACATTACTTTCAAAACCAAGAATCCAATTTCTGATGTAAATGAAAGTTTTCACGTTCTCATAATTTATAAAACTTCAATACTTAATTAAAACACAAAAACCAATACTAAAAAAACTCTCTGATGCTATTGTTGTTATTGTAATGCTCAAGATATCACAAGCTGTACTTGCAAGCTTTGGAAATCTTGACTTATGATCTTTCTACCATTGCAGCACATTTAAATTTTCAATTATGCGACCCATAATCCTTAGCTCTTCCAAATAAAGATCTAATTGAGATTTTGGATTTTTCACTTGAATAGTTTCAAATCTTTTGAAAGCCTATATCCTTGGACATTTCAAAATAAATTAATTGTCATTACAAAAGAGAATTTAAAATAAAGTATATACTTAAAGAACAAAAATGAACTTACATCACTTAAAGCAAATGTACTCTTCCCCTAGCAACTAGTATGTATAAGAGGTTGTGAGTCATTAGGTTAGTTTGAAGTAAATTAGTAATACTAAATAGTATTAATTTTATATATCTTACTTTGATTAAAATGTTAAACATATAAATAATTAAAATAAAATAAAATTTTAATATAATTAAAAATATTAAAAATATTAAACGAATCGGCCCATTTAAGCTTGGGTTAAATCTATTTAGGCCCGGGCCAAAGAGCCTTCTTTGTTAAATGGGCTACAAAATGAAACTAAAGTCCTGAATAAATGAGCCAAGTCAGGCTGACCCAACGAGCCTTGACCCATTTTAACAGTGCTACCATCTACTTGCTAAGCCAACAATCTTCCTTCAGTAGCTTTTCATATACTCTCATAGTCTCATTCCTTGGAGCCTCTGTTTTTGGTTGGAAGTAGGTGCCTCTTGCTATTTTTGTTTCTCTCTTCCTACACAGTGTAGGTTGTGATATGAGACCAATGCAGGTTTAACCGGTTCTAAACTCATTTCCAAACATTATCCCGACTGTTGTGGAGGTTTAATTTTAATCTTTGACTTCAATTGCAAAACGGTTGTTTCCTTAAGAAAGGCATGAATTCCATTGATGCATGTTTGATGTTAATTTATATTAAAATTAAACCAATAGCAAGGAAATGTCTTATTCTGTGGTATATGTGTTTGTTTATATATCAGATTCCATTGTCGTCCATAAAGGAATTCCAGCCTCAGCCAAAATCCAAGAGTCCACGCACAAAAGCTTGTGCTTTCGGCTGGCATTGGCCCAATCATATCAGAAGCGACGTCTTCATCTTTCTTTGCTAGATCATGTTTCTCATGATTGATTGCTGAGGAATGGAAAAGAGAAAAATGAACTAGTTAGACCCAATCATTTTTTTTTTTTGCAAAAAACCTAACCATCATTGTACACCTAGACTTCATCATCTTCCTTGTCCTTTTATTTTCATTTTTATTTATTTATTGGTTTTTTATAAGACTATTTTTGGCTTATTCCTCCGTCATTAATCCCTCACTTCAACTCAACTCGTTATTTTTTTTTATAATCACAGGTATTTTTAATACATTTTTTTAAGACTAATTTTGTTTAGATCGGAAATGGTGAATAAATTTGAAACTAATCCTGTTTAGATCAGAAGTGATAAACGATAAATTTCTTCCAATAGTGGCTACTCTAATATTCGAATCATGTTCAAATATCTGCAAAAAAAAAAAAGTTAACTTTCACTTATTTCAACCACTTATTGATCAACTTGCTACTTTTACATATTATTATTTGGAAATAATCACTTTCTTATCGACTTTTGATTGAACATTATTGGCACAATCATGCATAAACATAAGCTTCACTAAATTTTATTAAGAAAAATGTTGAGGACAATCACTTTTACGCTTATAAAGTCACATCACATTTAATGTAAAAGTTGAAACTTGTAACTTGTTACTTTTATTAGTACTCTATATGTTTTTATTGGTAGAAGAGAAAGTAAACAATTTATTATGATAAATTATCGATAATAATAATATGACGTGATTTTATGAGAATAAAAGTGTTAAAATAACTATTTTTAGCATTTCAACACAATCATTTGTTAAAATATTCTATCATTCATAGTGGAAGCCAAGCATTACATGTGGGTGTGTGGGCTAGCATTTAATTCCATGCTTAAATCCTGGATTTTTTTTTTCTAATTTGGGTCTTGGCTTCAATCCAAGCTAAAAAGCGCTTACATATGCTTCCCCACGCTATAACAAATTTAAACAAACTAACTTTATTTGTTGTTTTCCTCTACTTATTGTTTAATTATAGATACGACAAAGATTTAAAATTTGTAAATCGAATTCATTTCATAATTATGCAAACCCATTTATTCTGACACAAAAAATATTGAAATTATATTGAAAATCATACCATTTAGCTGTATGTGTGTATTATAAAACAATATACAGTATGTTACTATGTTTTGCTTTTGTATGGTTGACTTATTGGGTTTCTAGCTCACTCTCCCACTATTTTTATCACAGATTAAGCGGAGATACTACAGTTATCGCTCACAGTAGTTGGCTTCTTAACTTACAAACTCTGAAGCTTACGTAGTAAACATTCAGTATATTATTTATGTATTTAAACATTTTTATTTTCAGACAGTTTTTGACAGTACTATAAGTCGAGATATGTGTTAGTTAAAAGTATGCTTACGCTACCAAAATTATATCGATAACGGGATATAAATGAATTATTGTTGCTTAACGTGCCAAAATCGAAAAAATATTAGAATATATTGTAAGGAAATTTTTTTAAGGGTCAAATGAATGTATTTTCAATGAATTTTGGATATATGATAGATTAAAGAATATATGAATAATGTGGATACTTGGGATAATAATTTATTGAGCAAAGATTTTAGGTAAGATGTCTTAAATTGTATTAGGTAACAAGCTACCTGATACGATGACATGATATTGCTCACATGACAAACAAAAAAAAAAAATAACCCTAAATTTTCAAATTCCGTATAAGTTATTGCCTCTGTCTTGTCTTTCAAGGAATGACAGATATATACTAAGAAAAGCAACTCAAAGTTTTAGACAAATATTAACCAGGCTTTTGTTGTCAAATAACATTGTCCCTATATTTTAAGAACACTTTTTTATAGTAATGTATAAAAAAATTATTAATCTTTTTTAAAAGAATCGGCAAGATTGGATGGGTTTAAGTTTTGTTTTGTTATTTGTAAAAATAGTCTTGGACAAAATATAAAACTCAAAATTCGAGTTGGGTCAGGTTTGAGCTAACATAAAATCTATTAGTATTCTAATTAGATCCGATCCGACGTGATTTACAAAAGGTCTAGCTTTTCAGTAACAATAACAAATATTTTTATGTGTGATATATGACTTTTTTTTAATAATGTTGTGTGAACTTAATATTTTCAAAACAATTTTAAAAGTGCAACAAATTATTCCAATAAAATACATTCAAAATTTTACTTTAGAAATATTTTTCACAAATATAAAACTTAGATTATCTAAAAAATAGTTTTTTTTTGTAATCCGTTGGGGTGTAGAGTCCCAACTAATTAAATATTAGTCTATAGTGATTAATTGAATGTCATTTTTGTTTCTAGCAAAAGGCAATTTGTCCAACCCTAATAATATCCATTTACTAGCAGACTATAGCAGTTAAAGAAAATATGTATGGAATGAGATCACTCTGCTTTTATTACAATTGACTTTTCAAAATGATCATTAAATGACTTTAAATGTATGTCTATTATAGATTCCTGAAAAAAATATATATATATATATAAAAATCAAATTTGAAGAAGAAAAGAGAAATATGAAAAGTGGGAAGGAATTCAAAGCCGGTGCATCGACTTTGACCCGGTTTATAATAAAACAGTGACCCTTCGACCTTCGTCGAAATTCGTATATTACTATCTTACCTAAGTAAACGCCACGAATTTTCTAAAGCTTAATTAACTGAACGAGTCAAATCAAGTGGTTTTTTTTTTATAATGGTGACTGCTGGTTTCTTAAGTTCACATCAAAATAGCCAAAATATTTTTCTTGATACCCTATTTTTCTAAATTCAAAGATAGATAACCCTTTAAAATTTTTATAAATTTTGTTGTTAATAAATTTTAAGTCAATTGCTCATTTGAAAATCCAATATGATATCAAAACAGATTTTTTCTAGTTCATTATCCCTTTTATCAGTAGATTTATTGTATTTATGCGCTAAATTAATGTCTAATTATAGGACAATTGCTTTTACATGTGATGTTAGAGTGAAGATAATAAAATCTCAAATTTGATAAATTGAGCATAATTTGCACACATTAATGTCATAGATCTCTTCATCTAGTGCCAATCAAACATTATATTTATTTTACCAAAATTAATTTTAAATTAAATGTATTTTAAAATTTAATATATTATATTTGAAAATAAAAAATTAAAAATTTTAAATTCAGATCTTGTATTCTAATTATTAGTACAATTTTTTTAAAAATAATTTTTTGCAAAAAAATATGATTGGAATTTACAATTTTTATTTAAATCTCATTTCACTCTTATGAATAATGACTTGGAATAAATCCCAATTGAATAAAGAAGCCAAATTTTGATTGCTTTGCAATTAACTAATTCTTTTTTTTTTCTATTTCTTGCTTTTTTTGAGGATAAAAAAAACAATGGAGTGAGGTGTTACGGTCTCGGTACGGATTTGTACTTTGTTAAAGCAGTGGAGACAAATCTCATCACGTCAAACATTGATTTACACAATTGGATTTCTTTTTGTGGAACATGCCGTTGCCTTTCGGTTGCGTCAAAAGAAAATGAGTTTTTTATTGGTGGAGTGCAGCCAGCCAAAACAAAACACGTACCTTTATTTTCTAATCAATACGACGTGTGCCACATGCGATGTGGGCCAATATCTAGGTCACATCCACATGCAAATAAAAATGGGACCTACATACTTTAAGATAGCTTATTATTTATTTTTTTTATTGTTATATACTTGGTTAATTTTTTTGACGGGGTTTGTTTTTATTAGATCATCAATAATTCATTATAAAGTACTATTTGATTCCAACTATGGAGATTTGGTCGAAAGAGCATTTTAGATGATTTATCCGTGCTCTGGTGTCACAAATAATTTTTTTAAGCCTAGTTGGGGAGGACGTTGTGGAATTCTGTCTTAATTGTCTCAATGCTGTTTGATAAGTGTAAGAGGTAAATAAGACATTTTTATGTTTAATTCCTAAGGTGGGAAACCCAACAAGCATTAGCCAATTTCGACCTATAAGCATATGAATATAATGTACTAACTCATCTCCAAAGTGTTGGCGAATAGGTTGAATGGTGTATTACCTATATGCATCGGTGATAGTCAAAATGCCTTCGTGCATGATAGACTCATTACAGACAATATAGTTGTGGCATATGAACTGTTACATGCTATGAAAGGGAGAACTCATGGGAGGATTGGCCACTTTGCACTAAAGTTGGATATGGCAAAAGCATATGACAAAGGTGAGTGGGTTTTCCTGCAGCAAATGATGCTTAAGTTGAGATTCCATGCTCGATGGATAGATCTTATTATGCAGCGTGTTTCGATAGTCTCCTATTCGACCCTGCTCAATGGAATTTCAACTGTTACTTTTGTTGGATAAGTTGTATATTTCTAATAGACTTTTGTCCCACATTGCTTTGATAAATGGTTTCAAAAGGTTTTATATATCAACATTGTTTTATGGGCTTGTAAAGAGCAAGCAAAAAAGAGAGCCTCGCGCGCGCATGAGAAATGGGCCGAAAGCCCATTCGCAGTCGTAAGCTGACGATTTGCCCCCCCTGCGTGCAAAGTAAAAGAGTCCAAGCCCAGTTTTTACATTTTTTTATCAACAATCTTCAATATTTTATCCTTATCCGAAAACTAGTGTTTTAATTCATCCAAAACTCTATGAGCTCCAGATTTGTTGACGTTGACCTCTTCCAGATTTTTTCTTAACGTTACTTTACAAGATATAGTCAAATATTTTGATTTCCTTTGATTCAGTCAAATTTTATACAGATTTTATTTAGATTTTCCCATAGAGAGGATTGAGACAACGAGATCCCCTTAGTCCTTATTTATTCTTACTCTTTTTTTTTTTCTGAGGGTTTATCATCCTTACTACATCAAAAGCATGGAGAAGGATTATTACATGGTATGCAAGTGTGTAAGTGTGGTCCTTGGGTGTCTCATTTACTATTCGCAGATGACTGCATATTGTTCACGAAAGCTAAAGTGATGGAGGCAGACACCTTAAAATATGTCTTGCAAAGATATGAGCCGTGCTTTGGCTAGTAGATCAATTATAACAAATCTTCCATCTCTTTTTCAACTAATGTAGCTACCTATTGTTGAGAGATGGTTCAAAATATTTCACAGGTCCATGTTTCCCACTGTCTTGAAAAGTACCTTAGTCTTCCTAGCATTGTGGGTAGAGAGAGGTCTCGTGCTTTTCGAAGTATGAAAGAATGAGTATATGCTAGATTACATAGGTGGGCAATGAAGTATCTTTCTCAGGGAGGGAATGAGTTTCCTCAAGGCAATCCCATCATACATTATGTGTTGTTTTCTAATACCTAAGACCTTCTGCCTTGAACCAATTTATGGCTCATTATTGGTTGCAAAATGATCAACATAAGCATGGAATTCATTGGCTGAAATAGACAAAGGTATGTAAAAGAAAGAGTTGTGATAGTCTTGAATTTTGGGTATCACAGTAGCTTTCAAACATCTGTGTAGAGTACAAAGGAGATCATTCTTGAGTCTTGTGAGCTGTGCTATCAGTTGAATTAGTTATTTAACTAATTTACTAGTTTGTTAGAGTTAGTTTTTGTGTTAGTATTCATTTTTCTATTCTGTTAGCTACTCAGTAGCTTGTATATATACTGCCTATTGTATATGCACATTGAATCAATGAAAGCAAGTAGCAGTTTACACTCAGATGCTCTCAGTAATATGGTATTAGAGCTGTAACTACTTCCATTTTCTCTAATTTTTTCTAGTTATTTTCTTTCTTGCTAAACACATTCTTCCATGACTACCAATACTGCAAATACAACTTAGAGGGTAGAGGATCTTCCTTCTAGTCCTTATTATCTTCATTCGAATGAGAATCCTTTCTTGTTGTTAGTTTTATCTCCATTAATTGGCTCTAACTACCATTCTTGGTCTTGAGCCATGAAGATGGCACTTTTGTCCAAGAATAAATTGAAGTTCGTAGATGGATCTATCCCTGTTCCATCACTTGATAGTGCAACTTATTCAGCTTGAGAGTGTTGTAATGCAATGGTGCTGTCCTAGTTGATACATTCTTTAAGTTCTTCTATTGCTCAAAGTGTGATCTGGTTTGATAATGCCATTGATGTGTTTGATAATGCCATTGATGTGTGGCAAGATCTTCGAGATAGGTTTACACAAGAAGACTCATTCTGGATTGCTGAGTTGCAAGAGGTTTGTCGGTTTCATCAAGGAATGCTCTTTGTTACTGAATACTTTACTAATCTCAAGATTTTATGGGATGAGTTAGCTAATCTGAGACTGATTCCTTCTTGTACTTGTAAGGTCAAATGTTCTTGTGCCTTGCTTCCTACTGTTCGCGGTTATCAACAGTCTGATTATGTGATTCAATTTCTTTGAGGTCTCAATGATAGTTTCTTTATTGTTAGATCTCAGATCATGCTTTTTGATCCCTTGCCTTCCATCAACAAGGTGTTTTCTATAGTTATTCAATATGAAAGGCAACTTGGAGGTGGTGTTTTACAGTAGTCAATCGAGCTAGCTGCTTTCTTTAATAGAAGCTCTTCTGGTTTTTCCAAGGAATCTCAGTCTAAACCCAAAACCAGAGCTCAATGCTCTCATTGTGGTTTGTTTGGCCATACAACGGATCGTTGCTTCAAGAAACATGGATGTCTACTTGGTTTCAAACGTCGAAGGAAGATGACAGCTGCTGTAAATCAAACTAAAGAAGTAATTCAGCAAGTTTCTGAGAGTGGTGATTCTAGTCTCCTTAGTTCCACTGCCTTGAATCAACAACAAGCATGTGACAAGCTTGCATTTACACCAGAACAATACTCTAAACTCTTGAATTTGATTCAGCCTTCTTCTACAAATCCTTCCTCTTCCTCTATCAATACCATTTCTATTAGCATGACAGGTAATTGTTCTTCTTGTCATAATAATTCTGAATCCATGCCAAATAGCACCTGGATACTTGACACAAGGGCTACAAATCATGGCATTTGTTCTCTTACATTTTTTTCTCACTACAGTCCTATTACAAAAATGCATATCAAGTGACCAAATAATGATACAGTAAGTGTTTCCCATGTAGGCACAGTTAAACTTTCTTCCTTTCTAATTCTTGAATATGTTCTTTTTGTTCCTTCATTCTCTTTTAATCTAATTTCAGTAAGCAAGCTTACTTCCAACAATAAATGTTCTCTGATTTTTCAATCTAATCAATGTTTTCTTCAGCACCTTGTCAGCAAGAGGATGATTGGTTTGGCTAAGGAAGTTCATGGTTTATACCACTTAATTGTTCCTTTCCAATCAACTTTTGTTTCGTCTTGTAATTCATTGTCTGTTTCATAGGAGAATCTTTGGCATTTTCGTATTGGTCATGTCTTTAATTCTAGAATAAAGTTGTTACAATCTCTTAATAGTTCTATAAAAGTTACTAATAATGGACTTCTTTGTGAAACTTATCATTTTGCTAAGCAAAGAAAGTTACCTTTTCCTGTTAGTAATTCCTTTACAAATGCTTGTTTTGAATTAGTTCATGCATATATTTGGGGTCTTAGTCCATATCCTTCTTTATCTGGTCACTTTTATTTTCTTACAATTTTTGATGATTTTAGTAGAGCTACATGGATTTTTTTTGATGAAATCTAAAGGAGAGGTTAAAACTTTAATTCCTTATTTCTATGCCTTTGTTCTTAATCAATTTTGTACAATTATAAAATGTATCAAAACTGTTCAAAGTCAAGAATTTAGGTTGGTTGAATGTCATGCCTTTAAATGAATTTCACATCAAACTTCTTGTGTCTCCATACTTGAGCAAAGCAATATTGTTGAACGCAAGCATCAACATATTTTAAATGTTACTCAAGCTCTTAGGTTTCAATCAAATCTACCCTTTTCTTTTTGGAGTGAATGTGTCTCACATTCTATTTACCTAATAAATAGGGTTCCAACAACTGTTCTTAATAATCAAACTCCATTTCAAATTCTTTTTAAACAACTTCCTAAGTTTGATAATCTGAGAGTTTTTGGGTGTTTATGTTTTACTTCAACATTACCTCAACACAGAAACAAGTTTGATTCTCGAGTAAGAAAAATCTATCTTCATTGGATATACTTCTAGTATTAAAGGATATAAACTTTATGATCTTCAAACTCATTCAGTTTTTCATTCTAGAAATGTGATTTTTATGAGTCTGTGTTTCCTTTTCATAATCAACAATCTTCAAATCCTATTCTTTCAACTCTTTCAGGTTTAGATTTTACTGATGATGTTCCTTTTGAACAGCCTTCTTCCACTTCATCTTCCTTTCTTAACTCATCTTCCTCTTCTCAAAACCCTCATAACTCTCCTTCTTCATCTGTTCCTATCAGAAGATCTCATAAGTCTAAACAAATTCCATCATACCTTAAAGACTACAATTATGAACTTCTTGGACAATCCACAACATCTCTTGTTGCAGGTCATTCTTTTCCACACTCTCTTTCTAAGGTATTCTCTTATTCTCATGTTGCTCCTCATCATCTAATTGTTTCCTTTACCCTTGATTCATACACTGAACCATAATCTTATAACCATGCTGTTCAACATGCTTACTGGAGAGATGCAATGCAAGTGGAACTTAAGGCACTTCAGGATAACAACACTTGGGAACTTACTATATTACCTCCTAACAAGTATGCCATTGGCTGCAAATAGGTCTACAAGGTGAAATTAAAGGCTGATGGTACCCTTGAAAGATATAAGGCAAGGTTAGTTGCTAAAGGTTACACATAATAAGAAGGTGTTGATTACTTAGATACTTTTTCACCAGTTGCAAAGCTTAGTACCATTCGAGTTCTTCTTGCCTTAGCTGCAGCCAAGAATTGGCATTTAGAGCAACTTGATATAAATAATGTCTTTCTTCATGATGAGCTTCATAAGGAGGTTTATATGAAACTTCCCCCTAATTTTACAACTTCTCAACCAAATCAGGTTTATAGATTGTTAAAATCCTTATATGGCCTCAAACAAGCTAGTTGTTAATGGAATGCTAAGCTCACAATTGCTCTCTTTCAGCATGGTTTCTCTCAGGCAACCTCTGATTCTTCATTTTTCATTCGACATAGTGCTTCATCTTTCCTTGCACTCCTTGTATATGTTGATGATATCATTGTTGTTGGGAATAATCTTGATAAGATCACTTTTGTTAAACAATTTGATATAAATAATGCCTTTCTCCATGATGAGCTTCGTGAGGAGGTTTATATGAAACTTCCCCCTAGTTTTACAGCTTCTCAAGCAAATCAAGTTTATAGATTGTTAAAATCCTTATATGGCCTTAAACAAGCTAGTCGTTAATGGAATGATAAGCTCACAACTCCTCTCCTTTAGCATGGTTTCTCTCAGGCAGCCTCTGATTCTTCATTATTCATTCGACATTTTGTTTCATCCTTCCTTGCACTCCTTGTATATGTTGATGATATCATTGGTGCTAGGAATAATCTTGATGAGATCACTTCTGTTAAACAATTTCTTAATGATCTTTTTAAGATTAAAGACTTAGGGGTACTCTGATATTTTTTGGGGTTTGAGATTGCAAGAACTTCTGCAGGCATCAATATTTCACAAAAAAAGTATGCCTTGGACATCCTTGTCGAAATTGGTTTTCTTCATTGCAAACCTGCTTTATCGCCAATGCAACCTTTAACCAAGTTGTCTGCAATTAATAGTGCTCATTTGGATGATACTACACAATATCGAAGACTAGTAGGCAAACTTCTTTACTTGACTTCAACTAGACCTAATATAACTTATGCTACTTAAAAGTTATCTCAGTTCCTTAATAAGCATACTCATCTTCATTTGGTTGTTGCTCATCGTGTCCTACATTACATCAAAGCTGCACCTGGTCAAGGACTATTTTTTAGTGCTACTTTTGATCTTAGACTCAAAGCTTTTTCAAATTTTGATTAGGCTGCTTGTATCGATAATCGGAAGTCTATTACTGGGTATTGCATATTTCTTGGTTCTTCTCTTGTTTCTTGGAAAACTAAGAAGCAGACAATAGTATCTAGATCTTCTTCATAGGCAAAATATTGAGCCTTGGCTGCTACAACATGTGAGCTTCAATGGTTGCTTTATCTTCTTCATGATCTTAATGTTTCACATACATCTCCAGCCTTGTTATTTTGTGACAATCAGTCTGCTCTTCATATTGCAAAGAATCTAGTCTTTCATGAATGTACCAAACACATTAAGGTCGATTGTGATATTTTGCATCAAAAACTGCTTGCTGGAGTTATTCATCTTCTTTTTGTTTCCTCTCAACAGCAACTACTAGATGTTTTTACCAAGGCTTCTCACCCTACTGTTTTTCATGGTTTTTTGTCCAAGCTGGGTCTATAGAACTTGTATCCTCCAGCTTGCCTAGGGAGGTATCACAGTAGCTTCCAGACATCTGTGCAGAGTACAGAGGAGATCATTCCCGAGTCTTGTTAGTTGTGCTACCAGCTGGATTAGTTACTTAACTAATTTACTAGTTTGTTAGAGTTAGTTTTTGAGTTAGTTTTCAGTATATATAACAAAATGGAAAAATGAAAACTAACTTTAACAAACTAGTAAATTAGTTAAGTAACTAATCCAGCTGATAGCACAGCTAACAAGACTCGAGAATGATCTCCTTTGTACTCTGCACAGATGTCTGGAAGCTGCTGTGATATTGGGACATGTGACTTTTTAATCATGCCATGGTTGCGAAGTGAATATGGCGATTGGTTGAACTCTAGAATACTTTACTGTAATCTGTTCTAAAAGGTAAATATTTCCCACATTCATCTTTTTTGGCAGCTAATCTAGGACATCGACCTTCTTTAAAGAAGCATTTGTTCTACGAAAGCATTGCTCAATTATGGAAGTTTTTAGAGAATAAGGAACGGGCTAAATATTTTAGTCTAGATGGACAATTAGCTTCCAAATGCACCACATGGAAAACCTTCCTCTACTTGAGGAGATGAGAGTCTTGACTTTCTAGTTTTTGACTTGATTGATCCGTTAAATAAATATTGGAATAATGAGAAGTTATGGAGGATGTTTAATACTGAGGATGCGAAATATATTTTGTTTTTGCCATTGCCATTGCCATAGTATAACTTGCCTGATATTGTAGCTTGGAAGTTCAAATCAAAAGGGAAATACTGTCAAAAGTGGCTATCATTTATTGAATGATATAGAGCTTGATAATTTGCTAGCTACTAATGGTTTAATTTGGTCCAAAATCTAGAAGGATCTAATGCCACAAAAAATTCAGGTGTTTCTTTGCGGCTGTATGAGGTATTCTTCCTATTAGGGCCAATTTAGTGCAGTGCAATATTATTTCTACTTCATCATGTCCCATATGCAATGACGAGTGGCCGACTATAACCCATGCTCTATTCTTATGCCCTCATGCTAAAGCAGTTTGGCAAGATTTTCCAAATTTTCTAAATGTGGCTAATTCTATTGTTGCGGATGGATTAACATCTGTTTTACAATCCCATGATGCTCCTACTTTGTAGCTCTTTACATTTATATTGTGGATTATTTTGTACAATTGAAATACATCTATCTTTGCTGTACCCAGTAAAAGTCTCCAATGCTCTTATCTACTAATCAACCATTCTGTTGATGAGTTTATTTCAATATCAACACAAAATTCATCCCAATGAAGTAGTGCTCATGAGGTACAATGAACAATACTAGCAACAGGTTCGTATAAATTAACTTTGATGCATCCACTGACTAAGAAGCCCACTATGGAGAACTTGGCGTTATGGTGAGGAATCATGGGAATTCATGGCTGCTTATGCAGTTTAGGTACCTTGGAAATCTAATGCCTTGATACTAAAATAATTAGTAGCAGTCCATGCTTTAACGTTCGCAGAAGATCTGGGGTTCCGGAAGGTTACACTAGAAAGGAATGTTCTTTATGTTATCCAACGGATGTAACAGGAGATGGTTGATCTATCAGCTGTTGGTTTCCTCACTGTAGAAGCAAAGCCGATATCTTACTCTTTCGATGTTTGTAATTTCCATCATGTTAGAAGGGGTGGAAATATATTAGCTATTACACTTGCTAAATATGGGTTACAATGCCCTAAAGCAAGGGTCTAGATTGAGGACAATCCTAATATTATAAATTATGAATGAGTTTGTATATGATGCACTGATAGTGTTTAGTCTTTATATACTGTTAGTGTACTAGAAGTTTACACTTCATTAATAAGCAAATTAAAAAAAATCAAATCCTTAAAAATAAATACAAGTATTTTTTTTTAATTTGCTCACAATAGCGTATTGATAAGATGTCAACTTTTGATACATTGAAAGTATGCAGGGACTATACAATGCTAGTACATTATATATAAATACATAATAAATTATCTACTAATGTACAGTTTCTACATGAATAAATCGTATGAGATATCTATTAAAATAATAATAATTTTTGTATTAAATCATTTTAGATTTTAAGAATAATATCCAAATTAGATTTTATCATGGGTCTAAAAGTTAAAATTAGTGATTGTCGAAATTAGAAAATAAGTACTACTCTATATTATAACAACAACGAGCTATGCTATGGATTTGCTTGCGTTGGATTTTTTATTTTTTTGAAATGAAAAGTTTTACATTGAATTATAAGTTTATAATGCAATTAAAAACAAATTTCAAACTACGATGTAAAATTACTCAAACTTATTATTAGATAAAAGGAGAAAAATATGGGGATTTTTGTGTGTGTATATGTAATTGTTTATTTGTCTAAGACTTGAGTCACTTAAAAAATAATTTTTTCATCTTATAACTTTTAAGAATCTTATTTTTAAAATTAAACTTGAAATTTGTAAAAAAAAGTTTAATTTTTAGCTTAATTTAATAACTCATGCAATTACATTTTTTAAGAAATTTTCTCTGCATGTTTGGATCGTGATTATATGTTAACGAATCACTTTCTCATATCGCAAATATCATTGGAAGCTCAATCTAACAATTAATTTCAATATTTAGACTTTAATTTTTGATAACTTTAAATTTAAACAGAAAAAAAAACCCAAGAAGAAGAATTGCTTTATATATTTTTTGAGCTGCGAATTCCTATAAAATAGTTAGAAAATTGCAATTTTTTATTTATAAACAGAGGGTGCGAATTTCAAATCACAAATTAAACCACCAAAAACAATTAAACCCATGTGAGGTAGCTTAAGTGGTAGATGTTGATTGGTCCAAAACAATATCTTTTCTGTGGCAGTGAACAGATTTTGGTTTTTAAGTCGGCGAAGAACATGTGGAGTAGAAGGAAATTAAATCATAATTTCCATTGACAAAGATTTTCCTCAGAAAGAAATTTGTTTTTTGGTCTCAATGAGACTTCGAGTGCTTATTTTTTTGTCGAAACCTTTTTATATCTATTTTCGGTGTCTATTTCGAAGTCAAGAGAAGCAGAGCATGGTTAAGTTTGTCCTCCTCCTAATATTAGCATTCCATACACAAATCAAGATTCGAATCCTGACATTGCTTAAAGGACGAGGGTCACTTACCACCCACGCCAACCAATTATTGGTACTTCGAGTGCTTCATTAAACATATGAAGAAATCAAACAAAATCTTCGTTTTTTTTTATTTAGAAGCTTTTGTTTATGAGATGATGAATGATGATATTTTTTTGGTACAGATGAATGATAATATTGATTACGGGGAAAAGAATGAATGCAACTGACAATCTCAGAACAACTTATTCCTTTTTTATTCGGTTAAAAATAAAAATGTTGAAAAAGTTAAAGCTCGGTTCAGACGCCGCAAGCGCAAAACGTGGATTTCCACTTCATCAAAGCATGCGGCCTTTTTCCTTTCGAAATTCACGAGACAAGGTTTTTATCGCCTTCGCCCTCGCATTGTACCAACTTACGACTAGCAATATTCCTTTATTGCCAAGCTTTTTTTTTTTAATTTTTGATATCCGAAAATTATTTTGAATATTGATTAATTCAGAATTGTGTTACAGTTAAACTCTGAAAAAAAAAACCTCTCTTAGCATTGTTTTTTTCGTTTATAATAATTAAATTTAAAATTTTACTTAAAAATTTTCACTTGGCTTAATAGGCGTTGGTTGCTATCAAGCTCTTTTGAAGAAATAAAAGTTGTTCCTTTCGTGATTGATTTGATATATGTGTTTACATGTAGAATTCATGTCAGAAGATAGATTTGTTATTTTTTTTAAGTGAATACGAGGGATAAAATTTTTTTAAAAAATCACACATTTTAAGTTAGAGATAATCTAAGCATGTAAATATAATAAATTTCTTTTCAATAATTACTAATTTATTTTAATTTTTAGATTAAAGGGAAAGATATAAGTTATATTAATGTAAAATAAATTGATTTATACAATTTTAATAATTTTATGGAAGATTAATATTCTTATAATTAGCCTTTAAATTTCATCATTTATTCATATCCGGATTATTATTCAATATATTATCAGTTGAGTTTCTAGACTTTACAAGTGCCATTAAAATAATGGCACACACCTCATTTATTTGTTTATTAATTTTTTAATATTTTACTAAAGAGTATGTGTTACCATTTTAATTTCACTTGTGAAGTCTAAAAATTTCACTGACATTCTATTTGATAATAACATTTTATATCATTCGTGCACGTAATACTTTTAGTTGATCCGATGTCTTTATTATTTTGATTGATAATATACTTTTTAATATATATTAAAGATTTATTATTATTGAACAAAAAAATGAAATACTTAGTATTAAATTGAAATTTATTATGTACAACCTATATGGTATAAATTCAAATGTAGGTTTAAAAAATTATTAATAATATAAAAAGGTATGAAATTGCGAAAAAATTAAATTAATTTTATACTTA
The DNA here is from genome assembly GCA_032173925.1 of Heritiera fomes. NCBI lineage: Eukaryota > Viridiplantae > Streptophyta > Magnoliopsida > Malvales > Malvaceae > Heritiera > Heritiera fomes. Next base: position 6,713,689 of record JAPDPM010000022.1, on the reverse strand, counting down.
TATAAATTGAATTGTCTTACTACTATATATAACTAGATACAATATAATGAAATTGGACTAAATCCAAACAAAAAACTGTCAACTGTTTAGATGTTGAAAATTGAGATTCAAACGCACATAACAATGAATATAATTATTTATATATCCTTTTATGGATAAGTGTTACGAAAAAAATGTAAATACCTTTTATTTAATGCATAGGCCACGATAAAACGGCTTTGAATAATTTTTTGAATAATATTGTTTATTTATGTCTGTATATGGCAAGCTAATCTTGGAAAATAAAAGCAAAGATCAACAACTCCAGAAGTCATCTGGTTTATCTGCGGTCACAAGATTGCTTTGTGTTTATTTCTATCAACCAAATGGCATTGCTAGTTTACCAAACCCTCGTCGTCTACTTGCTTAATAATCACAATAAATTAAAAGCCACCCAACCTACAGCAGTCAATGGTCAAAAATCATTGAAGCAACAAACATGATGGATTATGAAAAGGATGAAAAAAAAATGTTTGAAAGAAATAAAAACAAGTTTGATTCACTTATTTCTTCTTCACATTGGCGGTTGACGGACTGAATGAGGAGAAAATTGCTCTTTCCAATTAAATTTTTAATTTCACAAATAAAATTAAAAAATTATCATATTTTTTAATTAATTTTTTTATATTTCCTAAAAACACGTGTGATTTTGTTAACTTTATTTGTGAAATTTAAAAAATTTTACTATAAGTATATTTGATAATAATTCAAAAATTATTATGTTAGAAAATAATTTTTTATGTGTTAAAAAGATTTATGTTTTTCAACATTTCTTACCTAAAAATCGTTGACCAGTTGAAAGCAGCAGTAGTTGATGGGCCGGTAACCCTGATGGAAGCTAACGCAATCGATGATCAGTCAACGCAGAAAATTTTTAAACAAATCCATTTTTTTTCTCGTCATACCATATTTTACTCAGTTTATTATTGTTCATATGGAGAAAATATGGGTGTGAAATGAAAAAAAATTTGATGTATTTAGAATTATTCGTCAACAAAAGGTAGAACGAATTTGAAGAAATATATATATTAAAAATTGAATCATCAATAAAATTTTAAAAAATTATCAATAGGATAGAAAATTATTTAATTTTTATTTCAAATATATTAAAAAATATTAAATTAATATAATAAACAATAAAATGTGTGATTATATTTTGATCTCATATATATATATATTTTAAAATCTCATAACACTACATTTTTGGCTATTTCGGTGTCTTAAGTGAACGAAGAGGACAGGAATGAACCCGTGAATAATTGAAACGTCTTCTTTTGTAAAAAATAAATAAAATGAATTAAAGCCACCAAAACTAGAATGATCATGTGCACTATTATTTGGCATTATTACGTCTTCATTTAATTTCTTAAATAAGATAAATTAACTTTTTAATTAAGCCTAGAATGAAATTATATGATTAACCAACACTCCATGGAAGAAAATTTTTGACTGTGCAAACATTTCATGAATTTATAAAATGTATATGACAACCATTCCACAAGGGGACCAACCTAAAATTGTCCAAAATATCAAGAATATGAGCAACCTAATTATTATCAAGAAAAAAAAATTAACATATTAGATGTTTGACCATTAGAGCAAAAATTAAAGGTTGGTGTCCATAATCAATTTTTACGTACAATCAACGCATACTTCCCATTTTTTCCACAATTAAATTCTATGCAATACATTTAAGTAGGTTTGACTAAAAAATTTTCATCCAATTTTAGAAGTGTAGTTATTATGGTTCTGTTCTGTAGTATAAACTTCGAACAGGATTAGTTTCAGACTATTAAAACGGACGAAGATATCTATGATCTATAAAAAAAAGAATAGAAATTTGAAAAAAAATTTCGCTAGAAAGCCAATTTTTTTTTTATCAAATGGAAATAAAAATGATCAAATATTAAACCGTGTAATCCACCAATTATGGTTGTTGGCTATTAAGTGTTTTTGAGTCCTAAGACGAAATATCCCAAAAAAAAATATTGTGAAAGAAACTATGCAAAGGAAAAAAAGAATAGGAAGAACAAAGAAAACAAAAGGAAGGCGGAAAGCAAAGCAGAGGTTCTAGAAAAGGCAAAGTTTCTTTTTCTATTACATTTTATCACTGTAACTTACTTTCTCCTTGAGGAACTTCTTGGATTCCTCAAGTAGGTTTAAATGCATTCAACGATTACTTTTTTTTTTTTTATAGATCAAAGGTTGCTTTTTCTCACCAAACTTTGAGGCGAATTAAATTATGGCAGTGAAATGAAGACAAATGTGTTTCTAGGCAAATTAAAAAATGATAAATATTTATTTTAATAAATCTATTAATAATTTATAATTTTTTATAATAAATTATTTATTTTTAATATTGTTATTATGTTATATAAATTAAATGGAAAGACACACATGATGTAGATTCATAGCTTCATAATTGTTTCTTTTTAAAACTTGTTCATTGTGGACTAATTCTGCAACTAACTCTTCTTTTTTTTTTTGCTAATTTTGTCATTAATTATCCCATCTTTAAGGTAATTTGAAGTAATCGCGCAATTGGTTTCACTCTAATTTTTTAAGTACGGCCCACGGCTATCATTTAATGATCTCCAAAATGTTTGGTAATTGGCACAAAAAATACCTTAGAAATCGGGGTAGAATATAGAGACCCAAATCACAATTTTCCGTCAAATTTAGATTTAAATCCTTGAAAATATCTCGAACTTTTCTTTCTACAACAATATCGATAAATATTATGAAGAATAAATCCCTTCCAAAAAAAAAATATGACCCTTCATTATTTTATTAATCTTTTATTAATTTTTTCGATCACAAATTCTATCCAATTAATGTGTAATGAATATTATTCGTGTGATAAAGTGAGTATTGAACAGCAATGTTTGACATTTATTTGTTGTTAAAAGAAAAGGATCTTAAAATTTAACCTTAAATTTTGAATTTTTTGTTTTGTTTGATCTTAAATCAAATATTAAGTAAGATAAGAAGATAATTATTCGATAAGAAATACGGAAATACAAAAATACAAATTTATTTTTTATTATGCTTGAATTTCTGGTACAAGAATGTGTATATCTTAATAAAAGTCATCAACTTGTAAGAATTTCTCCCTCTTCAAAAATTTGAGTTCTCGTTTGGAAATTTTCATTTGCTTAATCATTGTGTAATTTTTGTTGGCATGCACAATATTTGTGGGACTTCATTTATTATTAATTCTAATTTTTTTTTTGTTAAAAATTTTGAAGAGAGAAGAAATTATCTCGTTTTAATATTAGGTTAGGCCATAAGTTCTAAATTTATAAATTGTTTATCACCAAAGATTGCCAGCAGTTAATTGTACTTTATTTTTTGGGAGATTTAATAGGACCACTTTTGTACTTAATAAGCACTATTAATTTAGCCTTGGAATAATTAATTTGTATGAAGACTTTTTAAAGGTAGGTACAGGTAGGAATTAGGTGTTAAGATTTATTTCAAGTAAAATAATTATTGATTAAACTACATAATAAGAGGAATTGAAATTGATTAAACTATACTTTTAAAAGGAATAATCCCATTTGGCATTTGTTAATAAACAATAAAGTTTTGTAAGTAAAAAAATAAACAACAAAGTTTAAGGGCATTAATGCAAACATTGGTTTTTAGTTTCCAAAATTTTGTTCCTATTTTTGTCTAAATCTCAGACAATCCAATTCAATGACCACAAGCAACAACACCACTAATAACTCATGTTTGTCCATGGTTAGTTAAATTTCAGATACAAGAATAAAAGAAATACTAGTAGTAATTTTTACATTTTGCCTACGAATTTAACTTTGTATGTCAAATTTGTTTATTAAAAAAAGGAAACAACTGAGTATAAATGCCAGTAAATTTTTTTTTTTACATAAAAAACAGGCAGTAAAAAAAAAAAGGAAAGAAGTGATATATATATATATATAGATATATCTTTTTTCCAATTAAAAAAAAGGTGCATGTGCATTTTATAATTCGTGGGCATTGTGGTTTGTTTGCATCAATTATCGTCTCCAACCGGAAAAAAAAATAATAAAAAAAAACATTAAAAAGTTATAAAAGCAGATACTCTGAAATTCCCAACCAATCCCTAGAAAAAGCATAAAAATACAGAAAAACCCAATGGGTAACATGAACATCCTGCCAGCGCAGCTTGTGGTGCAACATGTTACATGTGAGAAGCATGAGAGGGTGGTTTTGGATTTTTACTTAAAAAAAAAAAAAGTAGGAAAAGCAAGATAAAAATAATACTGTTACTGGACGTATATATCATCAACAACACTTCCACTACTCCTTTAGCGGTTCCTCTTTTCTGTCTGGTCTGGTTTTTTTTTTGTTTGTTGTAGAGTTGGAGTTGTTGGGTTGTTCTCATTTTGGTTTCTGAACATCATTCTAAGTTCAAGATCAAGTCTTTCGAAGTGAGTATCACTTGTTTCATTTGTTTGTTAAGGATTCTTCCAGTTTTGGTAGTTATTTTTCTTGGTTGTTGTGTAAGGGATTTTTTCTCTTTTTTTCTTTTACAGCAACATAAAGTTTTTCTCTCCAGGAATTTTGAGCTTTAGAGGAAGAAAAGATGGGGGACAAAAATGAGGTCTTGGAGGCTGTCGTGAAGGAAACTGTGGATTTGGTAAATAGATCTGAGCAAACTTTGCTTCTGAGCGAACTTTGAAGCATTTTGTTTATAAACTATTTTATATTCCTGTTTACTTGGGTTTGTATTGTGTTTGGTCCCTTTTTTTGAGCTATAATCCTCTGTGAGCAGGAAAATATACCCATTGAGGAAGTTTTTGAGAATTTGAGATGTAGCAGAGAAGGTCTTACCACTGAGGCTGCTGAGCAAAGGCTGACCATTTTTGGACACAACAAGCTTGAAGAGAAAAAGGCAAACCATTTATTTTTACAATTCATTTTTTTCCTCGTCTTCTCAATTTTGGCCGCTTTACCATCTAATAATTTATATACTTGGTTGTTTTCTTCAGGAGAGCAAATTCTTGAAATTTTTGGGCTTTATGTGGAATCCTCTCTCATGGGTTATGGAAGCTGCTGCTATCATGGCCATTGCTCTTGCAAACGGAGGAGTGAGTGCTTCTTTTAATGGTTATTTTTTCAAATTTCATTAGAAGATCTTTGTCGTTTGAGGCTTTTTAATGAATTTTTTCTTCTAACTCTTGCAGGGGAAGCCGCCAGATTGGCAAGACTTTGTTGGTATCATTACTCTGCTTTTCATCAACTCCACCATCAGTTTCATTGAGGAAAACAATGCCGGTAATGCTGCAGCTGCTCTAATGGCTCGTCTTGCTCCTAAAGCAAAGGTATCGTTCGAGTTTCTTGTTAGGACTTTGTAATTTAAAGCTCTATTACATGAGCCTCATATCTCTTTCATGTGCCATAGACTGCAGTTTTCATATGATTTGCTGGAGTGTTTCTTCGTTTTTTGTTAATCGCTAATGAGATCTTAATCAAAGGTTCTTCGAGATGGAAGGTGGAGCGAGCAAGATGCTGCAATTTTGGTTCCTGGAGACATAATAAGTATCAAACTAGGTGATATTCTTCCTGCTGATGCCCGATTACTTGAGGGCGATCCTCTTAAAATTGATCAGGTAAGTCTAGTATGATCTGTCCTTCGCTTACCGTATTCATGTTAATTTCTTGAAATCTTGGTTGTTTTTGCTGAGTGCGTTTTTGTGGTATTGACAGTCTGCGCTAACTGGAGAGTCACTCCCTGTAACAAAAGGACCTGGTGACGGTGTTTACTCTGGTTCTACTTGCAAACAAGGAGAGATTGAAGCAGTGGTTATTGCCACCGGTGTTCATACTTTCTTTGGGAAAGCTGCTCACCTTGTTGATACTACTAACCAAGTCGGTCATTTCCAAAAGGTAAGTATGTTAATACTTTATTTTTTTTTTATAGTATTTTGAAGCTCTTGGCCTTTGGACTATGATATTGATTCTTTTTCTTTTTTTGCTTTTATCTTTAGGTCTTAACGGCGATAGGAAATTTCTGCATATGCTCTATTGCAGTGGGAATGGTAATAGAGATAATTGTCATGTATCCAATTCAAGACCGGCAGTACCGTCCCGGAATCGACAATCTTCTTGTTCTTCTCATTGGTGGAATCCCAATTGCCATGCCTACAGTGTTGTCGGTTACCATGGCCATTGGTTCTCATAGGCTATCTCAGCAGGTTGTTTGGATTCCTTGGAAAATTTTCTATTGACCTCGGTACAAGGTACTTGTATTCATTTAAGGTTTGTTTATAATGGCTACAGGGGGCCATCACAAAGAGAATGACTGCAATTGAGGAGATGGCAGGCATGGATGTCCTTTGCAGTGATAAGACTGGAACTCTGACACTGAACAAACTAACTGTTGACAAAAATCTTATTGAGGTCTGCTGCGGGTGACTTTTGGTCTATCTCACCACTGGCCATCACAAAAATCTTGTTTATAACCGTGTCTGAATTATTGTATCAGGTCTTTGCCACAGGAGTAGATCCAGACACTGTAGTTCTAATGGCAGCCCGAGCCTCTAGAACAGAGAACCAGGATGCAATAGATTCTGCAATAGTTGGGATGCTGGCTGATCCAAAGGAGGTAATTGGTCCAACCCTTTGTTTTTCTTATGAGCCATAATCATTGGGTTTTCAATTTCAAACTAAATATCTTCTCGTGCACGGTTTTTTTGTCTTGTTGGTTCTGACAGGCACGTGCTGGCATTCGAGAAGTACACTTCCTTCCGTTCAATCCTACAGATAAGAGAACAGCTCTAACCTATATTGACAATAATGGTAAAATGCACAGAGTCAGTAAAGGTGCACCAGAGCAGGTAGCTTGTTCTTACCACCTTTATTCCTCTACGTGTCCCTTTATCAGGATTTAATCCTAATCCTTGCTTGCAAAATTCTTTCTAGATCTTAAATCTTGCACACAATAAGTCAGATATCGAGCGGAGAGTTCATGCGGTGATTGACAAGTTTGCAGAGCGAGGTTTACGATCCCTTGCAGTGGCATACCAGGTAATTAAAATTGTCCGTTATAATTGATACACCTGTGGCATTATTTGTCTAGGTAAGCTCCTTTCTCTTGCAGTCTTTTGCAATCAAATTATAATTAATTGAAATGTGGCATTTCTGTCATTCACTGTAGGAAGTTCCAGATGGAAGGAAAGAGAGTTCTGGTGGCTCATGGCAGTTCATTGGTCTCATGCCTCTCTTTGATCCCCCTCGGCATGATAGTGCGGAGACGATTAGGAGGGCTTTAAACCTTGGAGTAAACGTCAAAATGATTACAGGTGGGTTTCTTCTATTGCAGTTGAGCACAAGCTTGATATTCCAATGTGGTTATCCACTGGTAACTCGCTGCATGCAGAAGATTAAAAGCTTTTTTAGTTTTTGAAAAGGTTTTCCATTTCCATCTCAACTTAACATTTTAAATGATCAATAGGATAAGTATAATAGCGAAAATTTGAAACCCTTGTTTTCCAGGAGAACTAGTAAAAATTGATTTTCCAACATTTTAACTATACTGGAATCCATTGTTTTATAGTTTTCCAAATTTAGTTATTTATCTTTTTGTACTGATCGTATTAAAAGTGTATCTGGAAATAAAAATTGGAAAAGAAAACATCTTCTAAGACTAAACGAGCCTAAGTCTCATTAGATCGTTTTTGGCCAAGGTCCAAATTTGGAGCTCACCTGCCTAATAGGATCTGCTATAACTGTACATGTTGGAATGCTAGAATGATATTGATGGTTGCTAAGTGTTTAAATGTGTAGATGCCAAGTGGCATAAGATGCTATAAAAAAAACAGAACAAAGGAATTGACAGAGTGAATTTTATAGACAAAGGATCAGCTTTGAAAGACTGATATAGCATGCCATATATCTGAGAAGTGGGATGGAGTTCGATTTTGTGCAGTGAAGCGGTAAATCCTTGGAAGTAATATTTATACAATGGTTGCCAAGAATGTTAGCAGTCTATTGCTTTCAATTATGCAATAGCAAACTTTAGGAGAGGTTTTTTCTTCAGCTATTAGTCCTCTTGCAGACAATGTGTGAAAGTAGTTTCTGGACACTTTGAAAGTGAGTTCGTAAACTTTATTTGGTGAAATTTCATATACTGCTTTTAGCCTTATGTCACTGTTGTGGTTTTCCTCAGTATAATGTTCTGCATTCACCTCAATCTCCCTTGGGATTTTATAGTCGTTCTATAGTGTTTTTAAGTTTTTAGGATGCCTATTCTGAGCTATATTGAATTTAGTTTCTCAGTACTCATTGTTGTTTAGCCTTGTGACTTCAGGAGATCAACTGGCGATAGGAAAGGAGACTGGGCGTCGTTTGGGCATGGGAACCAACATGTATCCTTCATCTGCTTTGTTGGGACAGGACAAGGACGAATCTATAGCTGCCTTGCCAGTTGATGAACTAATAGAAAAAGCTGACGGCTTCGCTGGGGTTTTCCCAGGTATTTATTGTTTGATATTTGATGTTTTCTTGATGACATTATAAATTGTTTCTTGTATTCCTAAGCTTGGTTCTTAATGTACTTTTGCTTCTTTGATTTCTCTAATTTGGGTGTTGGTGCAGAACACAAATATGAAATAGTGAAACGCTTGCAAGCCAGGAAGCACATCTGTGGCATGACTGGTGATGGAGTTAATGATGCTCCTGCTCTTAAGAAGGCTGACATTGGGATAGCTGTTGCTGATGCAACTGATGCAGCGCGTAGTGCTTCTGACATTGTCCTTACTGAACCCGGACTTAGTGTCATCATCAGTGCTGTCTTGACTAGTCGTGCCATTTTCCAGAGGATGAAAAATTACACCGTAAGTTTTCAATGACCCTGATTTAGTGGTGTTGAATTGCCTCAGTTTCATGTCATAAATGCCATTGTCACTTTATGATAGCCTTGGCAGCGATATCATAAATTTGTCATGTAGTCTGCTAGTCCTTTATCAGCTGGATGTGGTTACTTCTTGTGAATGTGCTTATTTTTTTTTTCTTTTTCCCTTTTCCCGGGCAGATCTATGCAGTTTCTATCACAATCCGTATTGTGGTAAGTAGGAGCTTTTTATTTCTTTCTAGTTTTGTCTCTGTCATCTCGTTTTTTTCTTTGACGTTAGGTTGTTGAGATGGATATTATTAAATGTCTAATTTTATTGCTTGCTTGCCTGAGTCACAGCTGGGATTCATGCTGCTGGCCCTCATCTGGAAATTCGACTTTCCACCTTTCATGGTGCTTATCATTGCGATCCTGAATGATGGTCTGTTCTCTCACTATAACCAAATCGTTCTCTTGTATTTACTAGGTCCGATTACACATGTAAAAGAATTTAAGAAGTTGAAAACTTAACAAAACAGTGATAGGTTTTCCATCTTAGTCCCCCCTGGGAAAGTGAGGCCTATGTTTCCACCAGTTTGTTCATCTCTGCCCGTTTTAAGTTGCTATAGGCTTTATTATATGCCATATTCTCTGCAATAATTCTTTAACCTTAATGCTGATTGTTGTTGCTGATATTTTATCTTTTTGTTGTTTTATATTGGTATAGCTTGCTGTGGCTCTTCTTGTCTACTGACTAGCTTAAACAAATTTCAGGTACCATTATGACAATATCCAAGGACAGGGTTAAACCATCACCTCTACCAGACAGCTGGAAGTTGGCAGAAATTTTTTTTACTGGAATTGTTCTTGGTAGTTACTTGGCAGTGATGACTGTTATATTCTTTTGGGCTGCATACAAAACAGACTTTTTTCCGGTATGATGACCAGCCTTTGGAAGATATACTTTAGTTTGAAGTTTGAACTATGCTTTTAATTGTACTAAAAACCATCTCAGGAGTTCAATCTGGCAGATGACATTATTAGGATGGCAACCCCATCTTTCCTGTTTGTGTTACAAAGCATAGGAAATTTATTTGGTTTTGACTAAAGTATGATAGTTCTGTTGATTGTGATAATGGTTATGTTGGCTGTTTATTTTTTTGTTGCTGCTTATTCTTCCATTTTAGAACTTCATACTAGAGTGTAAATATTTGATGGCTGATGGTTGGCATTTGTTTCATATCTTAATTTCCATTTGTGGCTTGCTGGAAATTGAGACTTAGCAAATACAGTTTAACATGTTTGTTGCATTGGGAAGTCATTTGATGTTTTTAGGTGTCTGTTGTGTATATTTATATTTCCATTCTTTTGGGATGGGGTGGGGGCTGCATGTTAGCACTGGTCGTGAATTGGTGATGAATTAAATAGTTTATTGACTTGTTTTAACTTGCCAGCGAGTATTTGGGGTGTCAACACTTGAGAAAACAGCCCATGATGACTACAGAAAACTTGCCTCAGCTGTGTATTTGCAAGTCAGCATTATAAGTCAGGCCCTAATATTTGTAACACGATCTAGAAGTTGGTCTTTCGTTGAGCGTCCAGGTTTGCTACTAGTGGCGGCTTTTGTGGCAGCTCAGTTGGTGAGCCAATTATCTGTCTGTTTGAATTGCTGATATTTATGGTAGGTAGCAGGGATAGGTAGCAGGGAAAACTGATCATTCTATTTGATTATGAATAGATTGCTACTCTTATTGCGGTCTATGCAAATTGGAGTTTTGCTGCAATTGAAGGGATTGGATGGGGTTGGGCTGGCGTGATTTGGCTCTATAACGTAGTCTTCTACGTTCCACTTGATTTCATCAAGTTCTTCATTCGCTATGCTTTAAGTGGCAGGGCCTGGGATCTTGTTATTGAGCAGAGAGTATGCATCCCACTGATTTATCGGATATTTTACCTTTTCTATTTATCATCTTCTTCATTATTTTGGATCCTCTGATGAATTTCTTTTTATCGTAGATTGCATTTACAAGACAAAAAGATTTTGGAAAAGAACAACGTGAGCTTCAATGGGCACATGCACAGAGAACATTGCATGGTTTGCAGGCGCCAGATACCAAAATGTTTACTGAGCGAACCCATTTCACAGAGCTCAATCAAATGGCTGAGGAAGCCAAAAGGAGGGCTGAAATTGCTAGGTAAGCTACTCTTCAGCTCAGCTTGCTTATCTTGCAATATTCTTCTGTTCATTTAGTACAGTTTCATTGATTTCTTGCTTGGAACCATATTAAGCGGACTGGGGGACCTCGTTTTATGTTTATCTCCTCCAAATTGAAGATTTAACAGCAAAATGCTTCCTAAGTTCCAGTCATTTTGATGTAGCAATTATATAGATTCCATGTCCTTGCCTTGCGGACCTGGGATATTCGTTGTGCTTGTCACAATAGTCTTCATTATCTCAATGATAATGCTGGATTTATTTTATTTTTTGCCTCCTTCCAGGTTGAGAGAACTCCACACACTGAAAGGTCATGTTGAATCGGTGGTGAGATTGAAGAACCTTGACATAGACACAATTCAACAAGCTTACACGGTTTAGAGGAATCACCCAAAGGCAAAAATATACATAATGACAGCATTTACCTGCGCTGAGAAGACAAAAATCAGCCTGGTTTTGGTTGCCCATCTTGTGAGATGAAAACATCCCAGTTTTTAGCGGTCAAGGAGTGCTGTAGTTACCTTATCTAGCATCTTATATAATCTAAAATTATCTTAAATAATCCATTTCTTTAACCACAACATCTCATTACAAGCCTGTGTTTTGAATGATGTTTTCCATGCTTGGCGTGGATATTTAACTGTTAACACTTGATTTATCGTTCCGTCGGTTCCGATCACTTCTTCCTTTGTAGGATAACCAAGGCAAGAAAAGGGTGTTGGTTCCATGCAGTATGCTTCCCTTTTGCGTTTAAAGTTTAATACGAAACATATTCATTGAGTAGATTTAAATCCGAAAGAGTAAATAGTTTGAATGGTCTCTAATGTTTTATGTATCTTTTTATTATTATAATAAATAAAAAAGGAGAAAGATTAAGGTTATCATTAAAAATTGTAATCTATCATAATAGTAAATTAATTTGAAAATACATAAAATTATTACGTTTAATATAACTAGTCTAGAGTGAAAAAATCACGTTTAAAATTATAAGCCATAGTTAAACTTATTCAAATACTAAATGAATGTCATATATGAGTACAATTGAGTAAAAATCGTTTTAAATTTACATGAACCTTGAAAAGAAAAAACGTCAAGCTACAAAAATACAAAACACAAGTTGTAACTCTAAACAATTATCTATATTACATTTAACATGGTAACTGGAAATGATTATTTATTGTAGTAATGTTAACAGTATCAAATAGAACTATGTCTGTCATTACATACAGTAACGTTATTACTTTTTTTTTTTAAATTACATGCATCTTTCGTTTTTTTTAACGGTCTAATATTAATTCTGCTCAAAGCTTAATTACAGTCAGTGGCGGAGCCAAAGATTTTGTTCACCGGGGGCTTGATTCAAAGTTTAAAAAAAAATTAAAACTCAAAAATTCAAAAGTAAAAAATTTAAGTTCAGTGGGGGCTAAATAAATTTTAAAATACAATACAATATATTTATCATTGACTAAACATCAGCAAAAGAACCTAAAATTGGTGACTCAGTGGGGGCTTGAGCCCTCACTGGGCTCCATGCTCCTCCACCCCTGATTACAGTTAAAGCTCTTCATTTTTTTTTAAAAGTGTATTTAATGAAGATCGAACTCGAGAGCTCTTCACACGAATTCAACATATATTACCAACTGAATCACATCTTATGAGTTAATAATGTTATTTCTTTCTTTTTTTTTTATCTGAAATAACGTTATTACTTTATTATCACGTTAAATCATTATTTTTATTACTAAAATATTACAGTTGTTACACTCCCATATTTTCAGGGTCGTGTTTGACTTTGACCGTTCTTATGGGTGGTTATGTTTCAATGGATAAGATTTTAACCTTTTTTCTTTTTATTGGGCTTCACGCACCAAGGGAGTTCCTTCGTTACTTTATGGATCTTAGTAATGCGGGATGCCAAAAAAAAAAAACGTTAATTTTATTCACATTTTTAAATTTAATGAGTATAATTATTTTTCTTTTAGGAATAATGACTATAATTATTTTGAAATAAAAATTTATACTCTTAATTTCAAGAGTAAAAAGGAATATTTTTTTTATAAAATTTGAGAATTTAATTATGTATTATCTCAATATTATAGTATATAATTAATAATTAATGGGAGTGTTAAATATGTGTTGAATAATATATCTGCAATTTGCATAATTGTTTTTTTTGTCAAAAAGAGAACTATTATAAATAAAAAAGTTTCCTCACAGGGGACATACAGACACTAAGTTTGTGGACATACAATAGAACCGGTTTTGGGGAAACTAGTTCCCGAAACATCAACAAATAGAAACAACAAAACATTGCTAGGGTTCATCAAAATAAGAAAAGTTCTGTGAAAGGGAAGGGCCCATCTTCGCCAATTGATCAGTAACTGAGTTAGCTTCTCTGTAGATGTGTTGCAGTCTAGCCTTAGGTATTCTGCTCAGCAACAACCTACAATCATCCACAATAGGGCACTAAATATGAGTTTTATTAACACCATTCAAAATATACTTGATAACAATTTGAAAGTCCACTTCAATGATGGCTTTATCAAATCCTTTTTTGACAATCATGCGGAGGCCATTGTGAAGCGCCCAAAGCTCAGCACAGACACTTGTAGTCTTTCCGAGCTTTCTAGAATAACCCTCAATCCATCTGCCATTGTTATCTCTTAGGAAACCACTTGCTCCGCCAAAGCCCAGGTTCCTTTTGGCTACCCCATCAGTGTTCAGTTTAATAAACCCTTGTGGGGGCTTTTTTCACCCCACATTTGAAATGAAATGAATTTTTGCTGAGGGTGGTTTAGAGGCTAAGGTCCATAATTCCTTGATGCAGCGAATAAGGTTCTTGAACCATGTCTCTTTGCTTTCATTTGTTGCTTTAAACAGTATTTTGTTTCTATTCAGCCAAATATGCTAGAGCGTAAAGGAGAAAACAACTTTCTAAGGAATGTCGTTTATCTTCAATTTAACACAGCAAGATATATTAATTGAAAGCTATTTAATGAAACCCATGGAGAAGGATCTCAGCAACATGGGAGGAATATCAATCCGATCCCAAAGTTCTTTAAGCTCTTCGCAACCTCTCAAATAGTGGGAAATGGATTCATTTTCCTTATTGCATCTCATGCATGAAGGTGATAAGTTCATTCCTCGATTACTTAAAGCAACTTTCGTTGCAATTTTCCCCTATTTACAAAGCCATAAGAAATGTTGAATTTTTGGGGTAGTAGACATTTTCCAAATTTCTCTCCACCCTTTGTCTCTAACATTGCTAATATTTTTGGCCACCACGTAAGCTGATCCAATGGAGCACTGTCCATCATTTGAAAACTTCCAACTGATGGTATCATGTCTTCTATTTTTAGTGTGTGTTAGAATAGATAAGATGATGTCTTGAAGGTCTTGGCTGAAAAATTCTAAGATCTTGTTGAAATCCCAGTTGCCATTATTGAGAATGAGGTTACTGACCAGGAGATTATCATCAACGGGACGCCATGGTCCAAAGAAAAGGGAATTAAGAGGTCCAAGGCTTGTCCAATCATCGTGCCAAACCCGGACTTGTTCTCCTGAATACCTAGTGTGAACCTTTCTACAGGATAAGAATAGCTTTGCATAAGCCATTCCAAATGGATGATCTACCTTTGTTTTTCCAGATACCATTCCTTAAATATTTGTTTTTTATGACCTCGGTCCAAATCTTCCATTTTCTTTAATAAGTCTCCATCCAAGCTTCGTCATATTTGCTTCATTTAGTTTTTTTTTATACTTTTAATACCAAGGCCTCCGTAATCCTTTGGGAGTGTAACCATGTCCCATCTAACCAAATGCATCTTTTTATATTCATTTGAAGACCCCCATAAGAAGTCTCTGCTAACTTTATCAATTTCTTCGCATACACTGACTGGAAGAAAGTATTCTTGCATGTAATAATTTGGAATAACGTTAATAACAGATTTGAGGAGAATTGTTCTTCTAGCAAATGAGAAAGTTTTGGATTTCCATATAGTGAGTTTGTTCTTGATTTTCTCAATGACAAATTTATAGTTAGCTTTCCTTTGTCCATCTTTTAAAGGAAAATCAAGATATCTTCCTAAACCATTAGAATGAGAAACGTTCATAAAGTTGCTAATTTGATTCTTTCTTTTGGTCAAGACATTTTGAGAAAAATAGATGTTGGATTTCAATGGATTAATGGATTGACCTAATAGCGAGCAGAAATTATCAAGGACTTTGAGCATTGTTCTGCTTGTCTTCTCTGTGGCCTTACCCAAAAGAAGATCGTCAGCAAAAAAGAGATGGGAGAGAGAAAGGCCTCTTCTAGAAAGTTTGATAGGTTCCTAATTCCCTTGCTCACCTTGCTCCAAAATTTTTCTAGAGAGGTACTCTATACAAGGAATAAAAATATACGGGGATAGAGGGTCCCCTTGTCGTATCCCTCTCGAAGGTTAAATTGTTGAACTCTTTTCCCCATTAATCAAGATAGTTAGAAAAGTGGAAGCAATACATGACATAATGAGCTTAACCCATGAAGGGGGGAATTTAAAGAACTGAAGTACCTCAGAAATGAATCCCCACTCCAATCTGTCATAAGCCTCTTCAAGATCAACTTTTATAGCCATGAAGCCTTGCTTTCCCTTTTTCTTACTGAAGGAATGCATTATTTCTTGGCCAATTATTGCATTATCTTAAGCTCTTTTTCCAGGAATGAAGCTTGCTTGAAGAGGATTAATCCACTTAGACAATAATAGTCTAATGCGATTAACCATGACCTTAGTAATGATTTTGTATATTGTATTGCAAAGACCAATTGGACGGAATTGAGCAATAGTTTCAAGTGCTTGTACCTTAGGGATTGAACAGATAAGGCTCTCGTTGACAACTTCAGGAACTTTGCAATTCTCAAAGACTTGATGTATAAAATCAAAGACAAATTTTCCAACTAAATTCCAACATTTTTGGAAAAATATAAGGCAAAGTCCATCAAGGTCAGGAGCTTTAAAAGGTTTCATGCTCTTTAGGTCCTTGTAGACTTCATTTGGGGAAGGCTGTTGGATGAGTAGATTTGCTTCCTTTTTTGTCATGGTGTTCCTTGTATTGCAATTGATGCAGAGATTTCTGTTGCTAGTGATCATGGAAGTCTTGAAGAGGTTATTAAAATAATCAGAAATGATAAAAGCAATTTTTCTTCCATCTTCAGTGCAGTTACCGACTTCATCTTTAAGTGCCAAAATCTTATTCCTCCTTCTATGTTGAATTGTAATCCAATGGTAATATCTAGTATTACGGTCTCCATTCGTAATCCAATCGACTCTTGATTTCATTGCCTATAATTCTTCTTCCATTTTAAGGATTTTTTGGTACTTATCCATGAGATATTCTTCAAGATTTTGAAGCCAAGGGTTTGATGATTTATCGAAAGCTCGATGGATTCCTGCAGGTCGAGCCATAATTTCCTTTTTCTTCATAAAGATGTTGCCAAAGTTGTGTTTATTCCAATGCATGATGGTCTCTTTGAAAGAAGGAATTGCTTCTAACAGAGAGTTTCCAGTTTTTTCCTGTGAATCTTTCACAATTTGGTTGAAATCTAGATGAGAAAACCAAATTGTTTTGAATCTGAAAGGTCTGTTACCGAATCTATCAGCCTTTGGATTTGTGTCCAACAAGAGAGGGTTATGGTCAGAATATACCTTAGTGAGATGGTGGACCGTTGAGTTTTGGAATTTTTCTTTCTAGTCCCCATTTACCCAGGCTCTGTCTAGTCTCTTTTTCATGATTTGACCATATTGATTTTTCTTGTCCATGTGAATATGTGGCCAACGAATCCCAAATCAAGTATACCACAAGCATTCATGCAGTCTTGATATAATCTAGCTCTTGCTTGACAGATGGTTTTACCTCTTACCTTTTCATTATCATTAAGAAGCTCATTGAAGTCACCTATAAAGAGCCATGGTAAGGAGTGAGAGAGAGCAAAAGTAGCAAGATCATCCCACAATTGTTGTTTTAATCTAAATCTAGGACATGCATAAATAGCAAAAATGATCTAAGGGAAAGATGAAGGATGGGATTGAGGGGAAGAAGAATTAGAGTGAGAAGAAATAACCTAGACAGTTGCATGCACAACTTGTTGTGACCATTAGAGAAAGTTAATCAAAACTTCCTTGAGTGCTAGAGGATCTAGATGCCACCAACAAAGCCCTTCGCATTAACTCGAAAAACTTTGTCAAAGCCAAGGGAAGAGCTAACTTGTTCAGCTCTTTCACCAAAAATCTTTGTTTTAACTAATATCGCAATGCTTGGGTTATTGATGCGCATAAGTTCCATGAAAGTTCTGTGAAATTCGGGGTTTCCTGCCCCCCTAATGTTCCAATATAAATACCACATTGGAACAACATCAAGATTGGTCTGGTTGAGAAACCAATTCGTTAGTTCTGGGATGGTTCGGACTTCTCCCAATGCCGTCCTGTAGATTAGATATGCCGCATGGTGATGATGGGGAATACAAAGCATTGAGTGATTCCTCTGATTTTCCTCCTGCAATTGATTCGGCCATAATGCTATCTTGGTTGGGTTGGTGGTTGGTGGGGTTGATAGGAGAAAAGCAGCTTTGTTGTCCGCCGCCATCTCTATCCTTCTCACTGTGTCCAGGCTTATCTGTGTAAGGGCAACATTGTTGAGTGGGGGAAGATGCATTTCCTGACTTAGAACAATTGTTTGTTCCTGGTTGTTCACAAGGTGTGGAAATGGGGTCGGACTGGGGATTTCAATAGTTATCACGAGTTGGTTCCATGCTTGAGAAATCTCCATTTCGCTTTAGTCCTCCTCTTGTGGGTTGTATTTGAATAGGATTTCCACAACTCTTGTTAGCTTTATTATTTTCTCTTTTTTCACCAGGAATAACATGTTTAGGTTGTTGTAGATCTCTTGTAGTTCTGCCATTCTTTGTGGATAGTTTATTGCTCACTGTTTTGGACATGATTTTCTTGCTACTGGAAACTCCTATTTGTATTTCTTTTTCTTTTTGGCTTGTGAAAAGGAAAGGCCTAGATAATTCTCCCTGGTTTGCTTTGGAACCAATTATTTTGGTTACGTTATTGTTTATGGTATTTGTCATAACGTTTCCTATACCTAGGCCGCTAGACATTATACATATAGAGTTGCCATCAATCTTTTTTAATCTAGGTGTGATTGGCCACCTAAATGACTCTAAGGACTGGTCTATATTTTAAAGTTTAGGGTTCAGGAGTTCAGTTACACATGAGGAAGAATTAGCACTCCGATGACGCCCGTCTTAAACGGTACCAATTAGTTTTGTGATTTTTTAGAATTTTAATTTAATGGTCTTTGATTGAATTTTTTATTTAAATATTGGACAAATTCTTAAGTGCTTTCTATTATTCTGGCAGAACCTTTAAGAACTCTTCCCTCACCTTAAGAGTATTTAGAAGTCCCATTCGTCTTTCTAAAGAGGCTCCGTCGTCGGATTTATTAAATATTTTTATTTTTACTTTTTAAGATTCTCTTAAACTTTATTATTGTATTTGATATCTTTTATTTAATTTAATTTAATTTTAGTTTAATTTTAATTTTAACTTTTATTATCTTGTATTGAACAACTACCTTTAGATTTTCCATCATTCTCGCGAAACCTAAAGGAATCATTCTCACCTAGAAATTTCAAAAATGTCAACCGTTTGTGACACTTTAAATTCCATCATCAAAATAATTTTAATTTATTAAATAATTATAACTTTATAATAATTAAATTTTTGGAAATATATATTTTAATAATTAATTTTTTATTTCGAACATTTTTCATGAATTTTTCATCATTATGGCGAAACTCACAGAAAACATCCTCAATTAGGAAATCTAAAAATGTCAACCATTCGTGACACTTTAGAATTCCATTATCGAAATTATTTTAATTTTATTATAATTTTATAATTATTAAATTTTAGATATATGTTTTAATATATATTTTTTAATATTGAATATTTTCCATGAATTTTTCATCATTCTGGTAAAACTCATGGAAAACATTCTCACATAGAAAATCTGAAATGTCAACCATTCGTGACACTTCAAAGTTCTATCATCAGAATATGTATCACTTATCCTTTAGATCTATTATAAGTTGAATTTAAATATTTATGGATTATATATATATATATTTTTTCATCCTAATCTTAAAAAATTTTAGCATGCATTTATTATTTTTTTCGCATATTTTTTGTTATTATTTAACTATTTAACTCTATCATTCATTATTCAATTATCTGTTTTTTATTGTAATTCATAACCATTTTTTATTGTTTTACTAATTACTTTTTAATTATTTATGCTTACTATTTATTGTGCTTCACTTTTAAAGTTTAGCACCATCATAAAACTAAAGGCAAAACAAAAAGAAACGCATCTCATATCTCAAGCAATATATTAAACAATTAAAGCAAGGAAGAGATGGATGTAGAGTTGCCAAATTTGGGAATAACTTCACGTGAATGAGCTAAGGCCGCTACTGAAACATGGTGATCTGCATACTAAAATGCCAAGCTGGAGCAGGAGGCAACTAACACGAGACGTTTGCAGTGCTTTTTAAAGCTGCTTGATTTTAATTACGGGTGAGAAGCATGTAGCGGAAACTGGAGTTTGAGGAAACGAAACTGTAGGAGACGGACAGAGTAGGCTTCGGGAAGATCAAGTTGCTATTGGACTGATTCCTACCGTGGATGTTGCCGCCAGTCTGGTTCCTACCGTGGATGTTGTTGCCGCTGCGGTGTCGCCTTGTACCGATTGGTACTGCTATGATGATTCTCCCTTGATAGAACCGAATGCTTTTCTCTCCAACTTTCTGAAATATTTTTGAGCTCTTTTTTGTGTGTAATCGTTCTCCCTGAGCTCGAATGCTTCCCTGGGGTTCTGCAATTCTTGAAGATTGCTCTCCCTTTTCTTTTCTATATTTGCTCTCTTCCTCTTTGCTTGCTGCGTGGTTTTTTCTCTTGATGCTGAGTGTTTTTTTTTTTATGAATTTTTCTCTCCGAATTATTGTTGTTTAAGACTTACGTTTTAGCTCAATTTATAGCTAAATTAAAATAAAGATCCAGATTGGTTCAATTTGAACCGAATTTGATTTTATTTTGTATTTAAATTTTGTAATTATGTTTATTATCTTTTTATTTTTCATTGATTTTATTTTTTAAATTAAATTATTATTTGTTTGGAGCAAAAAGGATAAAAAATTATTTATTAAAAAATACAAATAAGAAAAATATATAAAGAAAAGATGATATTTACAAAAAATAAAAAATAGAAAAAATGAAATGAAGATGAAATAAATAAGTTAAGTTTCATAAATGGATCAAAATATCTCAAATTAGCTCAATTTTACATCTTAAGTCAAATAGATTTAATAAGACCCTAAAACAGCAGCCCATTAAAGTTCAATAAAAAAATAAATTTTGATTAAATTTAATTACAACAAAATTTTAATTATGAATTAGAATCAATTATAATCTAATTTAATTAATTTAGATTAAATTGATAAATCTATTTAATGATATGGACAAAATATAATATCTACAGTATTGATGTTTTTTTTTTTTGAGATATTAAAATTTGATGAGAAAGTACGCTCATGTCTTGTATTTGAACTCTGCCCTAAGAGTTTTTCAGTCTGCAAATTTGACTGTTTCTGGTCACTAGTCATTCGTTCTTCTGACACTTTTGCTTTCAACTTTGGATTTGGGTCTTCTTTACCTGCTTTACTGCTCTTTTCCAGCTTATTCTTTCTGTTGGTAACAAGCATCCATGGCCCAAAACCATCTTCAGATTCTATTGCTGCTTTTGGTTGTTCCTTCTCTTTTTGGTTTTGGCTCTTTGCGTTTGTTTCCATCTTGGCTGGCATATTCAAAGTACACTTATCTTTTCTGTGTCCTATACAACCACAAGAGAAACACAAGTTCACACCTTCATGGAGTACAGTTTGTAGTAGTTTTCCAATCCTTATTTTAGGAACAAGAGATCCAAATCGATTTGAATGCAGAGTCTAACATATTTGCCACGAGCACTCATTTCGGTGCAGGTGTCAATTTTAAGCAAAGTGCCCAATTGATTGCCAATTCTTTGAAGAACGGATTTATCAAAGAATTCGACTGGTAATCTTGGCAGACGGATCCAGACTGCTGCTGTTGAATGTCTCCAATTAGTTTTTAGACGGAAGCCTGGCTCCCAAAGTCTCATGGTTAGGTAATATGGCCCTACAAATCAGGATCCACCATGAATGACTCTCTGGAAGTGCATGAGGTTGGAGAATCTGAAGATGAAAAAGTAATGGCCGAGATCAATACACTTCATTTTTCCAATGGGTTTCCATTGAGCTTTGACTCGTGGATATAAAAAAATATACCCAACTATCCGGCCAAATGTTTTCACAATTATCGCCTGTTTCCAACAGGCCCGAATTTCGTTTTCTCCTCCGTTGATAGAAGGATGGTTGGAATATCATCTCCTTTATCACCTTCTTGATCAGATTCCTCATCAGCGAAAGAAGGATGATTAACCAAGGAGAAAGCAGCTCCTTCTTGGTCTCCCATAAGGGAGTCACGGTAGGAAATAGAAGTTGAAGCATGTTCTGTCTTTTCCTAATTTTGGACTCTGAAGAAACCATTTTTTGCTCTCTTTACGTTACGAACTTTCAGATCGTCCTCTTCAGTGCAACTAGCAGGGGCAGAATTTTGATCATCCATGTTGATTTCCATGAGTGAGTTTTCTAGAGAGAAAAACCAGAGAGAATTGCGTTTTTTTGCCTAACCCTAGATCTGGTTCCACTGATAGATTAAAGAGTTACTAACTTGAGCCTGTCTGCGCAAAGCACATCATGCCACTCACGTTAACCTTCATAGTCTTGGAAAAGATGAGAATAATCATTGTTGTTAAATAGTAGCATAATTAACTGATAAAAATGATGGGATGTTGAATGATTATTCTTTCCCTTCTCCAGATTCATTGCGGCAATGGATTGTCTTATGCATGTTTCAAATAATAATTAATTTCTAAATACACCTTTAACTTTTTACACAAAATGAGTGAAAATTTTTAAAATTTTATTACTTAAAAATCAATTCATAAATTTGTATTTTTTTAAAATAAACCCTTACTTTTTCAAAATAACACAATTAAATTTAAATCTGTTGGATGATATTAATTTATATTTGTATTGCACATGTAATATCTCACATGATAACCCATAAAGTTATCTACATCATTTACCACATAAATTAATTTTATTTAATAGATTTAGATTTAATTGCATGATTTTAAAAAATTAAAAAAACTAAAAATTTATATGCGATAAAATATTAAGACCTTAATTTTATTTTTGTAGAGCGTTTCAAACATGGCTAAAATATTAAAAAAGCCCCTAAACTTTGTTATTTTATTTAAATAAGCTCTTATACTTTTATTGCATCTAGATAAGCCCTTAACCTTTTATTTGAATTCAAATAAGCTCATAGACTTTAATTTGTACTCAGATAAGCCCTTTATTCTTAATTTATACCCAAATAAGCCATTAATATAAATCAATCTTTTATAGAAGTGATTATTTGATTTTTCTAGATTGCGTTTAAAACCTAACTTTCTACATAAAAAAAGGCTAGTTAGATAGAATATATTATATAATATTTAATTATGTACATTATACTATATATTATATATTTAAAAAAATGTTAATTAACTCAGTTTGTTTAATTAATTCATAATTTTAGACATCGAATTAATTGAATAAATCAATCTATAAAAATTAATTTAAATCCAAAAGTGACTTAGTTGAATCAAATTAATTGAATTATGATTGATTAAATTAGTTTGAAATAGTTTTTCTTCATATTTAATCTTTTATTTGAAATAAAGACTTATTTGAATACAAATCAAAGTATAAAGACTTATTTAAATACAATAATAGTATAAAGACTTATTTAAATAAAATAATAAAATTTTGAGGCTTTTTTAATATTTTAGTCTTCCAACAACAAGTGTTTCAGACTGCAACTTTCCCACGCCAGCTTCTGGAGAGGTGCTATTACTTTGTTTGTACTTGTACCACTTTGCACACATTATGAAATATCCTAAATTCAGGACTTCCAATGCCGCGACCAAGTAATAAAAGTATTCCAACTTCCCCTTGTTAAGGTCGTCCGGCAACCAGTCCCCTGTCGGAGCCGCCTTCGTGATCCTATGAACTACTGATATCAAGAGACTGCTCAGATAATTGGATAGTGCGAAGCCGATAAAAGTAAAAGACCCCGCAAAGCTTCTCATGTTTTCAGGAAACTGCTTGTAGTGGAATTCGACCTTAGCAATTACCGTGAACGCCTCCGAAAGTCCTATTAAAGTTAGCTGAGGAATTAGCCACATCGCTGATAGGGAGGAAATTGCTCCTCGTCTTGAATCTATGCCAATCGGGTTATCGAGAGCAAAGGCTTTTCTCCTATCTTCAACTATGGCGGATATAAGCATGGTGACTATGGCAACAACCATGCCAACTCCCATCTTTTGGAGAAGCGTGATTCCTCTGTTGAAGTTGTGCATCAAGTAGTTGCTTTCATGGAAGTAGTGGATTTTAGTGGCAAGAGACTAGGAGAACATGTTAGTTGTGTAGTGGCAAGAGATTAGGAGAACATGCTAGTTGTGAAGTGGATTGTAGTGGCAAGAAAGTAGGAGAACATGCTAGTTGTATAATGCATTTTCATAGGAATTTTCAGTTATTCATTTATGTATTTAAATCGAATTTGGCTTGTCAAAATTATGTTGTAGTGAACTTTTCAGCCTATTTTCTTTGTGTTATTTTCCTTCTCTTTCTGCAGTTACTGCTCTTCTTTTCTTTTTAAACCAACAAATTGGTATCCGAGCCTATTTTCTTAAGGGACCATAAGCCAAATTACTTCTCTTGAAAAGCCATCAAAACAATGGACACAGAAACATCATTTGCAGTTGTTGCTCCGCCTGTATTTGATGGAGAGAATTATCAAGTTTGGGCAGTTAAAATGGAAGCATATTTGGAAGCAAGTGACCTCTGGGATGCAGTTGAAGAGGACTACGAGATTCCTCCTTTGCCAAACAATCCAACACTTGCACAGTTGAAGAATCACAAGGAAAAGAGGCAAAGAAAGTCAAAGGCAAGAGCCTGTCTGTTTTCAGCTGTCTCACCAACAATCTTCACCAGAATTATGACCTTCAAGTCAGCCAAAGAGATCTGGGATTTTCTCAAAGAAGAGTATGCTGGCAATGAGAGAATCAGAGGAATGCAGGTGCTGAACTTGGTCAGGGAATTTGAAATGCAGAAGATGAAGGAGTCAGAAACAATCAAAGAGTATTCTGACAGACTTCTAAGCATTGTCAATAAGGTAAGATTGCTTGGTACTGATTTTCCTGATAGTAGGATTGTGCAAAAAATCCTTGTTACTATACCTGAAAGATTTGAGGAAACAATTTTCTCTTTGGAGAATTCTAAGGACCTGTCAAGTATCACCTTGGCAGAGTTGTTAAATGCTTTACAGGCACAAGAACAAAGGAGAATGATGAGACAGGAAGGCTCAGTGGAAGGAGCTCTGCAAGCACAGTTGCAGATCAATGAAGGCAAGAAAGGAAAGAAAAAGAAATGGAAGAAAAGTTCTGCTAACTCAAATGAAGCTGCTGCAAACAATGATAGTAGTAGTGGAGGCAACAACAACAAAGGAGTATACCCTCCTTGTCAGTATTGTGGAAGAAAGAATCATCCTCAAGTCAAGTGTTGGAGAAAACCTGATGTGAGATGCAGAAAATGCAATCAACTAGGCCATATCGAGAAAATATGCAGGAACAAAAATCAACAGCAGAAGAATGAGGCTCAAGTTGCAGATCAACAAGAGGAGGAACAACTATTTGTGGCAACTTGTTTTGCAACCAACAACTCAAGTGGAAGCTGGCTAATTGATAGTGGCTGCACCAATCACATGACTTATGATGAAGAGCTTTTCAAGGAGCTTGATAGATCTGTAACATCACAAGTCAAAATTGGTAATGGTGACTGTATTGCTGTTAAAGGGAAAGGGACTGTTGCCATTGAAAGCTGTTCAGGTACTAGAATTATAACTGATGTGTTTTATGTACCTGATATTAATCAAAATTTGTTAAGTGTGGGTCAGCTGCTAGATAAAGGCTTCAAAGTGATATTTGAAGACAAGATATGTTTGATTAAGGATACAGATGGTCATGATATGTTCAGAGTCAGAATGAAAGGTAAAAGTTTCTCTTTGGACTTAATGGAGGAGGAGCAAGCTGCATACTCAAACTCAATCAATACTACAGAACTTTGGCATAAGAGACTAGGGCACTTCAATCATGCAGCACTTCTATACATGAAGAAAATAGAGCTGGTGCAAGGCTTACCTTCACTAGAAGAGTTTTCATCAAGTTGCAGTGCATGTCAATTTGGCAAGCAAAGAAGGCTGCCATTTTCACAGACAACTTGGAGAGCATCGCAGAAGTTGCAGTTGATTCATACAGACCTCTGTGGACCTCAGAGAACTCCATCCTTAAAGGGAAGTAAATACTACATTGTTTTCATTGATGATTTAACAAGAATGTGTTGGATTTACTTCCTTAGGTTCAAGACAGAGGTTGCAGAAGTATTTTGGAAGTTCAAAGCATGGATTGAGAATCAGAGTAACTGCAGAATTCAAGTCTTGAGATCAGACAATGGCAAGGAGTATACATCAGAACAGTTCAATTTATTCTGCGATGAGGCTGGCATTGAGCACCAGTTGACTGCCCCTTACACTCCACAGCAGAATGGAGTAAGTGAAAGGAAGAACAGAACCATAATGGAGATGGCTAGATGCATGTTGTACGAGAAAGGGCTTCCTAAACATTTTTGGGCAGAAGCAGCAAACACATCTGTATTTCTACTAAACAGGCTTCCTACAAAGGCAGTAAAGGGAAAGACTCCATTTGAGGCTTGGTATGGATATAGACCATCTGTATCAAACCTAAAAACTTTTGGTTGTGTTTGTTTTTCACATGTTCCACAAGTGAAAAGAGACAAGCTTGATAGGAGAGCAGAACCTGGCATCTTTATTGGTTACAGCACTGTCTCAAAGGCTTACAGAATTTTTCAACCTCAAACAGGAAAGATTCTAATAAGCAGGGATGTTCAATTTGTGGAGGATCAACAGTGGTGTTGGGAAACTGAAAAGGGAAATCAAAACATTGATGTCCCATTGACTCATGGAGAGGAGGTTGATGAACCACCTATCAGAGGTACTAGACTACTTACTGATATTTATCAGAGGTGCAATGTTGCTATTTTTGAGCCTGCAGGGTATGAGGAAGCTGAGAAGGATCCAAAATGGATAGTTGCTATGCAAGAGGAGCTGAATATGATTGAGAAAAATCAGACTTGGAAGCTAGTTGAGAGACCTGAGAATCGGAAGATTATTGGTGTTAAGTGGGTGTTTAGAACAAAACTGAATGCCGATGGCTCCATCAACAAGCATAAAGCTAGACTTGTGGTGAAAGGCTTTGTTCAAGTGTTTGGTGTTGATTTCTCAGAGACATTTGCTCCTGTTGCATGACTAGACACCATCAGAATGTTGCTAGCATTAGCAGCCCAAAATGGATGGAAGGTATTTCAGCTTGACGTCAAATCAGCCTTTCTCAATGGTCATCTGCAGGAGGAGATTTATGTTGAACAGCCTGAAGGTTTTGTTGTGAAAGGGCAGGAAGACAAGGTCTATCTGCTAAAGAAGGCTCTATATGGCTTGAAGCAGGCACCTAGGGCTTGGTATGGCAGGATTGATGAGCACTTGCTGGGTTTAGGCTTTGAAAAAAGCCAAAGTGAAGTTACACTCTATGTTAGAAATTATAAAGCTAACATTGTGATTGTTTCATTATATGTTGATGATCTCTTGATAACAGGAAGTGATGCGATGTTGATTGAGCAATTTAAAAAAGAAATGATGAAGGTCTTTGACATGACAGACTTGGGCGAGATGACGTATTTCCTTGGCATGGAGATTAGACAGGACGAGCAATGTGTGTTTATCTGTCAGAGGAAATATGCTAAGGAAATTTTGAAGAAATTTCATATGGAGAATTGCAAACCGGTGAGTACTCCTATGAATCAAAAGGAGAAGCTAAGCAAAGAAGATGGTGTAGAGAAAGTGGAAGAGGCTGTTTACAGAAGTCTCATTGGATGCTTGATGTATCTCACAGCAACTAGACCTGACATTTTGCATGCCGTCAGTGTTTTGTCAAGGTTTATGCACTGTGCCAGTGAAGTGCATTTTAAAGCAGCCAAACGTGTTCTTAGATATGTCAAAGGGACTCTTGATTATGGAGTTTTGTTTTGTTATAATCAGAATTTTCTGTTTCATGGGTATTCTGACAGTGATTGGGCAGGGTCCTTAGATGATATGAAGAGTACCTCAGGGTACTGTTTCACTTTTGGCTCAGGAGTGTTCTCATGAAGTTCCAAGAAGCAGGAGACTGTGGCACAATCGATGGCTGAAGTTGAGTTCATTGCCGCCACTACAGCTGTGAATCAAGCCTTATGGCTTAGAAAAGTCTTGACTGATTTGCATATGGAGCAAAAGGAGAGTACAAAGGTGTTTGTAGATAATCAAGCAGCAATTGCAATCTCCAACAATCCTGTCTTCCATGGGAAGACAAAACATTTTAATATTAAGTTTTAT
Organism: Heritiera fomes; assembly: GCA_032173925.1. NCBI lineage: Eukaryota > Viridiplantae > Streptophyta > Magnoliopsida > Malvales > Malvaceae > Heritiera > Heritiera fomes. The sequence continues at coordinate 6,685,869 of JAPDPM010000022.1, read as the reverse complement.
TTCTTAAGGGAAGTACAAAAGAATGGTGAAGTATGCTTGTTGTATTGCAAGACTAATGATCAGATTGCTGACATATTCACCAAAGCACTCCCTGAAAACAGATTTGAATTGTTGAGAAAGAAGCTTGGAGTCTGCAACTATTGAAGCAAGGAGGAGTGTTGAAGTTGTGCATCAAGTAGTTGCTTTCATGGAAGTAGTGGATTTTAGTGGCAAGAGACTAGGAGAACATGTTAGTTGTGTAGTGGCAAGAGATTAGGAGAACATGCTAGTTGTGAAGTGGATTGTAGTGGCAAGAAAGTAGAAGAACATGCTAGTTGTGTAATGCATTTTCTTAGGAATTTTCAGTTATTCGTTTATGTATTTAAATCGAATTTGGCTTGTCAAAATTATGTTGTAGTGAACTTTTCAGCCTATTTTCTTTGTGTTATTTTCCTTCTCTTTCTGCAGTTACTGCTCTTCTTTTCTTTTTAAACCAACATCCTCCTTCCTTTTTGGTATACTTTTGAAGCCATGGAACTATTATACGGTCGTAGATAGGTATCCAGATGGTAAGGCTAATCATGCTGAAGACACCGTATGATGCGGCAGGAATGTTGAAACCTGGGCTGCCGAGGCGTCTGTTAGACTGAAGGGCTTGGAAGACTGCATATGTTTCTTGTTAGACCACAGCCACATGGTATGTGATTCCTGCTACCCATATGGGAACAACTCTTATCAAGCATTTTATTTCCTCTACTTTCTGCAAACTGCAAAGTTTCCATGGATTGGCTGCTGATCCATCCAAGTTCATTCTATCCTCAGGGGTCACTATGGCGGCTTTGTTTAGAAACCTGTTTACCTCGAAAAGAAGAGAACTTATTAACTCTTGCCTCTTAGTCAATGCAAGTAAAGAAGAACATTCACATCAACTAGAAGATAAGAAGCTAGGTTGTTTTACCTGAACTGGTCAGTGTAAGAAAGCTTGGAGTTGATAGAACTTTTGGGAATGTGGTTAAACAAGTAGATCGATGGTTGCTCTGGCTGCTTAGTTGCCTCTTCCGAACTGCTGCGACTATGACTTGAATCACACTTGTTAGTGGACTACCTTCTGGCTTCACTTTCACATAAATTCTTGTACCAATGAAGAACGAGACGCATGATAAGAACATCATGAACGCAGGAATGCCTAAACCCCAAGCCCAGCTCACATCGGATTGCACGTAGACGATGACTGTCAAAGACACCATCATGGCAAAGGTGAAGGTGAAGTAGTACCAATTGAAGAAGCTGCTGATTCCCCTCTTGCCGGACTCCGTCTCAGGATTGAATTGGTCTGCTCCGAAGGCCAGGTTACATGGTCGAATACCACCAGATCCAACTACCATAAGTCCCAATCCGCTCAATAGAAAAGCCATTTGCCATGGCGTTGGCCCAGGACAAGTTTCACTTTCATTGGAGTCACAGGCTGGGGGATGCAAGTTTGTGACTGCTGCTGTTAATGTAAGTAGAACCATTCCCTTCACCCAGGAGAAAAAGGAAAAATTATTTCAGAATTAGATGTCTATGATATGCGTTCATGAAGGCCTAAACATGGCATCAGTACCAGAAAAGAGGATATGGAAGCAAATCCCAATGTCTTGTATCGGCCGAAATAAGTATCGGAGAGGAATGCACCTATCAAGGTAGCAAAGTTGCAGGTACCATTGAAAACGTTAACAAGATTTGTAGCTGTGATACTTTTCATGTTGAAGACAGTGGTGAGATAGACCAAAAGGTTGTTTGAGCTGCCAGTAGTTCCCAACTTGTCAAAAGTTTCATTCCCTGTGGTTGTTAATGTATCAACACAAGATTAATCAGAGATGAAAGGAGAGAAAGTAAAAATAGTATGATGCAAAATGAAGCTCTCTCACCTATGACAAAGGGCATGGCTTTAATTCCTTTATACTTAATCTTCGGTTCATCTGTAGTTGCACTACCATTCTCAGTCTTCTCCATGTTCTATTCTTCTCAGAACGAAATCTTTTTCTTTTCAGTTCCCTGAAGCTAGGCTTAAAGTCCACCGTAAGCTTCCATTTATAATTTGTTTCCTCCCATTGGACGTTATTATTAATTTTGTCCGGATATGTTTGAAATTTGGTTGCTACTCAATTTCAAAAGTCGTCAATGCTGACCTGCTCGCAATGGTTAAAAGCATTTTTATCATTTAATCGTTTTAATTATTAAAGCAAATTTGCTATGTGATTGATGAGATTGACGTTTAGAGGGTGACGATAATAATGGCTCACAATATGACCGAAGACTTTCCTTTCGCTAAGATGCGAAGACAAGTTTCACACCAAGATACTAAATCAAGTTAAGCAGCCTCTGTCCCACAACACTAGTATTTTCATTTTGAAAGGCTAAAGATTTCTCAGCTAATTACCTTCCTCAGTTGAACTCATTTCCTAGAATAAAGAAGTCGAGATTTGATGAATTTAGTGTTGGTGAATTGGAGATTTCTTCCTATAGCCTAGCGTGCATGTTTTCTATATTTGTTGCTTTTTATCTTTTCAGGTACTTCTTTCCAATTTGAAGGAGACAGATATTAAAGTTAAGGTTCAATAATGTTGTTGGATTGGAACTTTTCAGAAGTAAAAACACCGTATTTCAAGACAGCCTAGCTAGGCCTTTTTGGGATTTAATGCTCAACTGCAAAGCATTTAAATTTCCTGCAAAAAAGAAAATCATGGGGAGGATGGGCAGAAATCTACATGTTGGGAGGACAAATTACTATTCCAAATTTCATCTTGCTTGAATGTATTTACCCCTAAAATTCTTGGCAGAAAAGGATATATTTTGCTATGTTTGACTCTTCAAGTTGATACTATAGATTTGTCATTATTATCAAAGAAAGGGCCAGGATTTAGGGGATCCGTTGAACAGATGATGAGATTTTAAAAAGACCGATTCACTAAAATACGTTGACGCTGACTAGGGGTGTAATCGAGCCGAGCCGAGCCGATACAGTGAGGTGCTCGAGCTTGAGCTCGACTCAAAAATTCGATACTCGGTACTCGACTCGAACTCGGTCGAGCCTTATTTTTTAAGCTCGAACTCGACTCGAGACCAAAAAACGAGCTACTCGAGCTCGCTCGATTAAGCTCGATTGTTCGAACTCAATTTTCATGCTCGACTGTTTGAGCTCGAACTCGAGCTCGAGCCCGAATTTTTTTTTTATATACATGAAAATATAATAACTTAAAAATAATAAAATTTAATAATTTTTAATAATAATAACAATACAACATCAACAATAATGAAAACCTTAAATAAAAAAAATGACTTAAGACCACACAATTCCCGCACAGCATTAAAGAGAATTAAAAAGTCTTACATAATTTTGAAATTATGCAATAAACAATAAAAAAATAATAACATCTCATTCTTTACTAGCTCCAACAGCTGATTCATTACGAAATCCATTACCAGCTCCAAGCCTCCAATAGCAAATATCTTGCTTTTTTATTACATCTTTTACCTACAAATGCAAAAGAAAAAAAAGACAATATTCATTCTAATAGAAGATACACTTCTTCATCATATTTGATCATTCAAATAAGCCTACATAACAAAACAAAATAAAAAAGGATGCCAAATTCCAGCAGCACGCAACACACTCTTGTTTAAAGAGGAATTATCATCGACATAAACACATGTAAAAATCTAAGTAACCATAAGTGTCTTTTGTCATATTGCAGCAAAGTAGCAGAAAATCCTGTCCCATATTCCTATATACAACAGCAAACAAATATTTATGCATGTTAATTACCACCACCATGCTTGAGCACGATTCTTATCAGCAATTGAAAAGATTATATGAAAACAGAATAATCCATCAATCCGAGTAGGATCATATCATCAATTCATACAAGTTCATAACATCTTGACAGAACACAAAGAATATCCTTGTTCTAGTTCCCATGACAATCAATGGACTCAATACAATCAACAACCAAATAACTCAGTAAACTCGAGTTCTATTATTCTCCATAAATCCCAATATAAAATCGATGATTTTGACGCTGGGGTCTCGTCGGCATCAGATCTCAGAGCTAAGATTTCGTCGGTGTCAGATCTGAGGGCTACGGGTCTCGTCGGCGTCAGATCTGAGGGCTGGGGTCTCGTCGGCATCAGATCTGAGAGCTGGGGCTTCGTTGACATTAGATCTGAGGGCTGCGGGTCTCGTCGGCGTCGGATCTGAGGAAGATGCTCCTCGACACTTGTTCGTAGGCATCAGATCTGGTGTGGATGGAACTTGTTCGGTGAGGAGAGGCTGGATCTGAAGGTGGAGAGGTTGCTGGAGCTGAGGGAGGAGGTGTCGCCGGTGATCGGTGTGAAAGGGAGAATGGGCTGAGGTGAAGGGTGCGGGTGCGTGTGCTGTAGGAAGGCTGAAGGGAAAGCTGAAAGGGAAAAGGATAAAGGGTAAAAAAGCATCAGTTAACGTTTTTTTTAAAAGTTATATACATAATTTTATAATATTATAATAAAATATATATTAAAATATTAAATACTCGATTAGGCTCGCGAGCTACTCGAGTCGGGTATTATATTACTCGAACTCGGCTCGCTCGATAGCTCGAGTAGCTCGAGCTCGAGCTCGGCTCGACAAGAATCGAATCGAATTCGAGTTTTTTTCGAGTCGAGCCCGAGTAGCTTGCGAGCACCAGTGTATCGTTTACACCCCTAACGCTGACGGAGGACATGAGCTTGCTTCCCTGTCGCTTTGTATGCAATTTGCAGTTGGAAACACTAGAGCTATTGTTTGCACTTTACATCACCGTCCGTCATTTATTTATTTATTTATTTGGTGAAAGTCCTTTATTAGAACAAGGTAAAAAAACAAAAAACAAAGGGGAGGAGTAGGATTTGTAAACAAATAGAATTGGAACGAACTAATGTTTTTGCTTGTTCGTTTATTTTTTAGTACTGTTCGTGTTCGTTCGTGTTGGTTAAGAAGCATGTTCGTGTTCATTCGTTTGTTTGGTAAGGATTGTTCATTATATTCGCAAACAGTTCGTGAACATGTAAAGGAATCCATTCGCAAATATATAAACGAATGCATTCATGAACACATGTTCATGAACAAGTATTCATGAGAACAAACTAAATATTAAATATTAAAAATCTTACATAAAGATTAAATCTCACATGCAAATTGAAATAATCTAATACAAAATCTTAAATATAACACAACTTAAGTCATCAATGTTTTATTAAAATTGATAATTACTATTTTAAGTACAAATTGTATCATACACATACACATATATTGGTATACATATATTAAAGTATCATATATATGTGTGTGTACACACATATGTGTAATATATATATATATATCTATATATATATAATTATCGACGGATAAGATCATAAGAATGAGATCTTAACTTATTATGAGACTTTTATTAATTTTATTTTAGTACATTATGTTTAAAATTTTTAAAAAAATATTTTAAGTATAATTAACTAATTTAATTTTATAATTTTTTATTATTATATTTCATTAATTTTTTAAGCCAACAAAATTATTTTGTATAAATATGTTTAAAAATTAGGTACTAATTTTTTAGGTTAATGTCGTAAAAATAAGGTATATATTATATAACTTATATAATATAAGTAATTTTAGTATTTTAATAAATAACAAACAAACAATAAATGAACAACAAATAAAACTTTAAGTGAACGAGTTATAAATGAATATAAACGAACGAACAACAAATAAACAACAAATGACATTTTAAATGAACGAATAATAAACGAGCATAAACGAGCCTGTTAGTGAACAAAAACGAACGAACTATATCTCTGTTCATGTTCGGTTCATTTAACAAACGAATACTAAAATGTTGTTCGTGTTTGCTCGTTAAGCTTAATAAATAAACATAAACGAACAGAAACCAAATGTGTTCACGAATAGGTCGTTGAACGTTCTGTTCGTTTACACCTTTAGGAAGGGGGTTGGTCACCAGATTCATGGTGGAATGTGCATGTTTGAATCTTCTTCAAATTATTTTTTTTAGGTTAGCATTAATCATGCATCACAAACGGAGATTAATATCATATTCAATGTAGTATGGAACACTTGGTGATTAAAAAAAAGAGGGTTGGTGAGATCTACAAAAGTGAAAAAAAAGAACAAGAAAATAAAAGAAGAAAAACATGTAGGAGGGGGAGTCGGTGAGATCTGCAAAGGATAGAAAAGAAAATGGAAAAGATGAAAGTTACAAATTTAGACATACGTAATGAAAAAAATAAAGAAAGAAAGGTAGAAGGGATAAAGTGTTGTACGAGAATGAAGTCATTTCTGGGGGTTTGAGGAAGATGAAACAACTTAAACTTTATCTTGAACTTCTGGAAATTGGACTCTTTTGAAACATTAACAGTCACGAACAATGTAGTAATTGACTTCAAGGCGTGTTGCTATAATGTCACTTTTCTTAAGACTTATTTCACCCCCACCAGTTATGGTATGCAAAGAGGGTTATTGAAATAGTCCAGGATACAATGAAGTCAAACTTGTTTAATATCACCTTGCACTAGTAATATTAAACCTCTAAACACCTTTGACAAATACAAGAGTATTATGTCTTAGCCAAAGTCTTCTGCAATAAAACAATGTCTAAGAGACTTGTTTTCTACTTTGAAATTGAGAAAAGATAGAAAAGCAGAATTAATTGGTGTATTTTTTTTATATCCCAAGTCTGAACTTGACATCTTTATTTATAAAAAACAATTCCAAGTAATGTGATCTTTCAATCAAGTGATATGAATTTTCATTTGTGTTGTTTGATTCATGTTTAACAAGATCAAAACTTTTGCAAGCCAATGGTTATGTTTATTAACCATTCAAAGTGAAAGAATAACTTAAAGAAGAGTCTGTAACTCTTCAGGCAAAAAACTAGATGTTGTATTCACTTTTATACTAGAGCAGTCAAGTGCTCGAAAATCGCAGGCGAATGCCTTAGTGTAATTTTGAAACAGAATACAACCTTCAAGCAGGGCAGTTGATTGCCTTCCTAAGGCAATCGAAGGCAATCGACTGCCTTTAAGTAATTTAAAATCCAATATTGCACTTTGTATAGCCAGTTGATTGTCCTCTCGGGGCATCCAGTTGATTGTCCTCTCGGGGCATCCAACTATCCTCCTAAGGCATCCATTTGCCTAAGTGCAATTTTGGAATAGAAAGGCTGTTGTTCAAGGGTAGTTGACTGCCCAATATGGGCAGTTGATTGCCCTATAAACTAAGTAAAAATCATTTTAACTCCTTTTTATTCAACTCAGAATCATGCCAAACACAGGTTTTACTTGTCCATTGATTAAACATCATTTTAATAAATTCTTTCACTTTATTTTGAAAATTTTCTAACAGTGCCCCACTAATTTCAAAATAAAGCAAGTCAATTACTCAAGGAATCCTCATGCATAAAATGATGGTGGACTAGTCAAGTGCCCGAAAATGGTAGGCAAATGCCCTAGCGTAATTTTGAAACAGAATACAGCCTCTAGGCAGGGCAGTCGATTGCCTTCCTAAGGCAATCGACTACCCTTAAGTAATTTAAAATCCAATATTGCACTTTGTATAGCTAGTTGACTGTCATCCCGGGGCATCTGACTACCCTCCTAGAGCATCCATCTGCCTAAGTGCAATTTTGGAATAGAAAGGTTGTTGTTCAAGGGTAGTTGACTGCCCAATATAGGCAGTTGATTGCCCTATAAACTTAGTAAAAATCATTTTAACTCCCTTGTACTCAATCCAAAATCATGCCAAACACTAGTTTTACTTGTCCATTGATTAAACATCATTTTAATAAATTCTTTCACTTTATTTTGAAAATTTTTAGACAATCCCCCACCAATTTCAAAATAAAGCAAGTCAAATACTCAAGGAATCCTCATGCATAAAATGATGGTGGACTAGGTCTTAAACCATCACCTTAGAGAAGAAGTACTTCCAATTAATCAGAATGACATGGTGGAACAAAGTCTTAAACTAGCAGTTCTTTATTGATTAACCAATGACTAATTCTTACACGACACTTCAAAAATTTGTCAAAAGTCATTTAGATAAAACTTCGACATGTTTACTAGCCATGTGTCTTGTATCTATTCATGAGTGCTTGAGAGCCAAACCCTTTGCCCTTAGAAGCGGCATGACTTCCACTCATATAGGTGAACTCCATCATGAATGCAACCATATAAGTATTCTAACATTATGTTTACGTGTAATGGGTCCATTAAGAGTAATAACTCAACCTCCTTTTTTATCATACAGTTTCAAGCACTTATCAACTTTGGGATGTGTTTATACTTTAAAGTGCTTGCAATCACATGCAAATGATGTACTTGGGCTCATTAAACTCAATACTTAATGTCTAATTAAGCGTTAAGTTGAGTTTCCATCATGTGTGACTAAAATTAATGGGTTTGAGTCCCATACTCGTGGAAGTTCTAAACACAATCTCTCTTGTGAGACCTTTTGTCAATGATTCGCCAAGTTTTCTCTTGACTTGACAAAAACTATGGTGATCACCCCATCTTTAATTAACTATATAATAGAACTATGTTTTAGACCAATATGTCTAGATTTCCTATTATATACTTGGCTATAAGCCTTTGATAGTGTAGCTTCACTATCACAATGAATTGAGATTAGTGACATTGTCTTTGGCCATAAAGGAATTTCATAAAGAAGATTTCTCAACCATTCGGCTTCCTTACTTGCTAATACCAATGCCACAAATTTCGAAGCCATAGTAGAATCCATAATACATGTGTGTTTCTTGGATCCCCAAGAAACCACAACCCCACCAAACATGAATATCCATCCACTTGATCAATGACTGAATGATCCTCCATGTTGGTAATCCAACTTGCATCAGTATACCCTTCTAAAACTAAAGGTTCACCACTATAGACAATGCCATAATCAATTATTTTCTTCAAGTACCTTAATACTCTAGAAATGGCGTTCCAATGCAAGTTACTTGGGTTGCTTGTATATCTACTAAGCTTACCAACAGGAAAAGCTATATCCGATCTTGTGCATGCATAGTGTACATCAAACAACAAATCACTCTTGCATATTCAAGTTGTGCAACTATCCTATCCTTATTTGAATTTAATTTCAAATTAGGATTATATGAAGTTGCAACCGTTACACGATCAAAATGATTGAATATTTTGAGAATTTTCTCAACATAATGTGATTGAGATAAGATCAAATTATTGTTTTTCCTATGAATTCTTATTCCCAAAATCACATCAGCAACACCTATCTCTTTCATGGAAAAATTATTGGATAGAAACTTCTTGGTATTTTCGACTTGTTCTAAGTCTGTGTCAAAAATCAACATGTCATCCACCTATAAACATATGATGACATATTTTTCATTTGTAAACTTACTATAGACACATTTATCAATTCATTGATAATGTATCCATTTGCTAGAATAACCTCATCAAACTTTTGATGCCATTGCTTAAGGGCTTGATTAAGTCTATATAAGGATTTAATCAATTTACAGACTTTCTTTTCTTGACCAGGAATCACAAATCCTTTAGATTGTTCCATATACACCTCTTCATCCAATTGACCATTTAGGAATGCAGTTTTCACATCCATTTGGTAAATTTTCAATTTGTAAATAGAGGCAAATGCTATTAGCATTCTTATTGTAGCAATTCTTGGTACTGGTGAATATGTATCGAAATAATCAATTCCTTGCTTTTGTGCAAATCTCTTAGCAACAAGTCTAGCTTTAATCTTGTCTATTATTCCATCCACTTTCATTTTTTTCTTGAAAATCCATTTGCAACCAATTGGTTTGCAACCTGGAGCTAAATCTACTAGGATCCATGTGTTGCTACACATAATTAAATCCATTTCATCATTTATAGCTTCTTTTCAAAAAGCTACATCTTAAGACTTTATAGTCTCTATAAATGTCTTAGGATCGGATTCCATATTGAAAGAATATTCAATATGTTTATCTTTATTTTCTCTTGTTTCTATGATGAACAAAAAGTTATAAATTCGCAAGTGCACGAATCAATATAGTATAGCGTACAAATACAAAAGTTGATCCCAAAGAGATTTGCGAAATTTATTCAGTTAAAACTCAACTACTTATGCCCTAAGAAAAATTATAAAAACCAATAAAAAATTATCTAATTAACTACTGAAATTAAGTAATGAAATTAATTAACCAATAATAATAATAATAATAATAATAAGGTTTATATATGATGCATTGACAATGTCAATGCATCAAAGGTTGACACTTTATCAATATACAAACTAAAAAGATGCCAAGTCCTTAGAAATAAATACAAATAAAATTTTTCCAATTTACTCATAAGAGCTTATTAATGAGGTGTCAACTTCTAATACATTGATAGTGTATAGAAACTATACACTATCAGTGCATAATAATAATAATAATAATAATAATAATAATAATAAATAAATAAATAAATAAATAAATCAACCACTATAGAAAAGCCTAGGAATCTGATTTCACCAATACATTGCAATTTTATGTCTTCAATCCTAAAAATCTCAATTCAATTCTAGGGTTTATTCTTCCTAATGTATGATTATTTTGTTTAATGGCAGCTACAATCAAGTATTTTTAATCATTTAATTACCTATGATGTGTAGCATAATCAATGACTAAAAATCCGTTAAGAATAGAAGAACATATAACAAGAACCAAATAAATATTCTAGCTTGATGTATACTTTAAATATTTATTTAATCATTCAAGAGAGCTCTATATGGCTTAGCATATGATGTGTACCCTTACCATGTCTTAAACAATCAATTGATTTATAGTAGAGATGGCCAAACAATAACACAAATTAAAAGATTGAATTAATCTGTGAGACCTGATATATTATACTGTATACCATATTTTTGTAAATATTTAATAGTGAAAATAAATTATTTAGTGAAATTAAATAAATATTTAATGTGGAGCCCACTTTGAATTTTACAGATTCATTGGGTTTATGACTGATAATATGGTGTACAAAAGGTGAAATAAATATTAAATAATTATTTAGAGGTATAAAAATAATTTTTATGTCATTTGGAATTATTTTGAGAATTTTGGGAAACAAATTGGAAAATGACGGATACGTCTCAAGGGCATTTTCATAAATTATGCCCACATGAAAATGAGTCAGGACAAAGTAAAAATATCAAGATAATCTAACTAAAAAGGGGAATTTTATAGTGCAAAAAGATTTATTGAAAAAGGTCGTTTGATTGAAAAATTTTGCTGTCGATCAAAAATGGGTAAAACCGTAATTTCTCCTTATCGGTGCACCGCGCGGCAACGAAACCACTTCCATTCATTAAGGTAGATTAAATGTGATTTATTGGTGCTGGAATCATAATTTTTGGAGTTCATTTGCACGGTTTTTACGAAATTGGAAACTTAATGGCAAAACCATTAATATTGTAAATAGCTAGGGGCAAAATTGTAATTTAGACATCTCTAGAATTTTCAGCACATTTAAGCTGAAGTATACCGGCCACTATTCATCACCCCTACCCAGCAACTCCACGATACCCACAAGGAAAAAAAAAGAAAAATTTAAGCTTCCAAAAACACAAAAAATAGTTAGAATTTTAAGATAGCTATTTTTAGCAAATTTAATCCTTGTCATCTCCTCTCTCCATTACTACCCATATATCATCAAAAGAGGAAGAAAAAAAGGAGAAAAGAAAGCCAAAAGCATTCGGCTAGGTTAAGGATTCATGGGATTTTTGAGGTTTTGATTTAATTCAAAGTTGTAATATTATAGATTTAAAGGTGTAGATTTCATATTTGTCATTGGTTTTGAGCTATCTTGAATAAATAAAATTTTGCCATGAATATAGGTTTCGATTGGCATGAGAACGAAGTGATACCATGCATTTTACTGCATAAAAATGGTAGGAAATGATAGTTTAAAATGGTATAACAAGGATAGAAACCTTAGATTTCAAAAAGGAAGCAAAATCAAGAATTTGCCATAAAAGGGGGATTTTGGCCATGGCTATTTGGGCATGATTTAATACTGCAATTTATGGTTTGATGGTAGAAAATTAATGTAGAAATCAAAAGAGAAAGGTTGGTGAAATTAGAACCGAAATAGGAGCTAAAACGGGAAGGTTTAGTTTTAGCACCAGTGTAATTTATACTGATTATACATATGCTGTATAATAAGTGGCTGCATTTTATGAAAGTTAGTGGCTTGAAATTAAGACAAAAATATTGATAATTTTTGATAAAATTATTTTGCAGCCGGGAATTACGAATTTCGGTAAGCGTAACCAAAAAGCTCAGTTTCGTAAGACAGGTAAGAGGGAAGTGTGTGAGCTGTATGGATATGATGAATTGCATGATTTATCAAGTTTAATTTTATGAAATTATTGGAAGCTTGATTTCCTTTGAAAATCATGCAAATTGTGGTTGAAAGCTGGTTTTATATACTGTGATTTCCGTGCAGGAGGCTAGAAATTCGCAGTCGTTATGCTGTTGAAAAATTATCAAAATTATTCTAAAATATCATGAAATATTTTAGATGCATAAATGGAATAAATCATGAATTTTGGAAATTATTTCCATAAATTTTTCCATAAAGTGGAAATTGTTGAAAAAAATGCTAAATTAAATATTCATGTTATAGTTTTTTATTTAAAGTGAGAATGAAATATATTCTTTTTACTATTAATTATTCAAAAAGAATATTTTTGAGATTTCTCACTAAATACATGAATATTTATCGACTGTTTTCCCTGTATTTGGAAATGAGAAATAAATACTTTTTTGGAAATAATTATTTAAATAAATGACTTAATTCATTAGATTTCCTTAAAGGTATTTTTATGAGAAAATAAATGATTTTATACCTTTATGGAATTAATTAATTGATTTTATGTATTTTATAAATTCCATAAAGGTGATGAGATGGTGAATAAAATGTTTTGAGACAATTTTAAGAAAAATATGAAAATGATGGAAATTCATGAAAAGAGGAAATATATGAAATTGTGAGCCTTATGGATAAACATGAAATATTTCAAATTATTTTGAATAAGATCCATAAAGGCTATGATACAAATTTTTATACTATTTTGAGACTTGGGTCCCAATTTCATGCTTACTGATTACTGTTACTATCACATGACTGATTGACCTACCAAGTCATCAGCAGTCCCGGAGTCACCTGACAAGTGTACACTGAGGACACCCCATAGACTATGACCATAGATCTAGACTGTTTACTGTTACTGTGTTCCTTCGGGGATGATTATAGCATGATATGATTTAGGGTGATGCCTAGTCTCAACCTATTAATTACTGTTTACTGAATGGATTTACTCCGTTTATCGTACTGTATTGTAAATTACTGTTTACTAAACTGAATCGTACTGAATACTGTTTACTTAACTGAATCGTACTAAATTACTGTTTACCAAACTGAAAGGGAATTTACTGTTTACCTAGAAAGAATATTTTGAAAATTGTTTCTAAAATGGAAATAATTACTGAACTATTTATCCAGAAATTTGGATAGCTCTGACTACTGTATGGAAAAGATGATTGACTGTTTCTACAGTTTTACACTTACTGTTCACTAAACTATTTTATCAGTGTACTGTCATGTGTTACTGAAAACTGTTACTGAAGTGATATAATAAAATGGTTTATACCATTTTTATAATTATGAGAAATGAGAATTAAATTGTTTTTAAATAAAACAATTTATTTAATACTCTCTATAGTCACTCTGGGTTTTCGAGAGAAGACAAGTATTTCAAAATACCTTCCATGCTCCATCTGAATTTCCCCACTGACTATAGTATCCTTCCTTACTGGGCTTAGTACATCGTTAGGAAAATAAATGTTTTACAACATATAGATTTCATTATATCAAGCAGTATACGACTCCTTTACTGAGCATCTCACCCCTTTATTTTTCTAACTCCCCAGATTAATTGCAAAGATTATTTGAGATCTTCCTTGAATAAATAGAGTTGTGAGTAAGCATACTGGGGCAAAGTGCGTTAAATGTAAAGGTACAGTCACTTCTCTTATATATTCAAACACATGTATACAGTACTACTTTATTGTAAAATAGCAACAGAGAATGTAAAGTAAAGGGAATATTGTAAAAATTTCATATTTCGAATTTATTAAATAAATAAATGTTTATTATTTATTACTGTTACTGCTTAAGTGTTAAAAGCATTACAGACAGTCTAACCGTAAATTATGTATAAAATATGTTATTTACTATACTGTGGACTGTTACAATTTTAATGGTATCAGAGCAAGATTGACCTGATGTTTGTTGATGCATTTAGAATAAAAAATATTGAAAAAATGTTAACATCCCTTGTAGTACTGTATAGACTGAACGTATAAAGGAACCAAGTGACTGTAAATTGGGTTAAGTATCTAAATGGTGTGAAAGTTTACGAATCAAGGGTTATTAAAAAAGGGATTGTAATCCGAGAATTTTACATGAAATAAGTGATCTTATAGTCTTAATGAAGGTCTGTTCGATAATGTACAAAGAGGAACTCGGTAAGGGCCCCACCAGGACTTCTCTGTCTGAATCAAACTAAGACCCTGAAACCGTGATATTATAGTGGAATGAGATGTCATCAGCCAATAGATCTTAAGATCACTTGTTAGAATGTATCTTGAAGAGAGAGAAATAAACTAGGATAAAGCAACTGATGGTGTAAAGAATGCATTATATGCAAAATAGTCCCTACTACTAACCTTACCTATACTTTGATGAGTAATGCGACCCGAAGTGTATACTGTGGGAGGTCACGAGATGTTTGGCCCTGTTATGGATTCTTAGGGCTTGATTGTTTTCTCTGTATTTGGAAATGATAAATAAATATCTTTTTGGAAATAATTATTTAAATAAATGACTTAATTCATTAGATTTCCTTAAAGGTATTTTTATGGGAAAATAAATGATTTTATACCTTTATGGAATTAATTAATTGATTTTATGTATTTTATAAATTCCATAAAGGTGATGAGATGGTAAATAAAATGTTTTGAGACGATTTTAAGAAAAATAGGAAAATGATGGAAATTCATGAAAAAAGGAAATATATGAAATTGTGAGCCTTATGGATAAACATGAAATATTTCAAATTATTTTGAATAAGATCCATAAAGGCTATGATACAAATTTTTATACTGTTTTGAGACTTGGGCCCCAATTTCTTGCTTACTGATTACTGTTACTGTCACGTGGCTGATTGATCTGCCAAGTCATCAGCAGTCTCGGAGTCACCTGGCAAGTGTACACCGAGGATGCCCCATAAACTATGGCCATAGATCTAGACTGTTTACTATTACTGTATTCCTTCGGGGACGATTAAAACATGATATGATTTAGGGTGATGCCTTGTCTCAACCTATGATTACTGTTTATTAAATGGATTTATTGAGTACCATTTATCGTACTGTACTGTAAATTACTATTTACTAAACTGAATCTTACTAAATACTGTTTACTGAACTGAATCATACTGAATTACTGTTTACTGAACTGAAAGGGAACTTACTGTTTATTGAGAAAGAAAATTTTGAAAATTGTTTCTAAAATGAAAATAATTACTGAACTATTTATCCAGAGATTTGGATAGCTATAAGCTACTGTACAAAAAAGACAGTTTACTGTTTCTACATTTTTATACTTACTGTTCACTGAACTGTTTTATCACTGTACTGTCACGTGTTACTGAACACTATTACTGAAGTGATATAATAAAATGGTTTATACCATTTTTATAATTATGAGAAATGAGAATTAAATTGTTTTTAAATAAAACAATTTATTTATTATTTTCTATAGTCACTCTGGGTTTTCGAGACAAGACAGGTATTTCAAAATACCTTCCATGCTCCATCTGGATTTCTCGACCAACTATAGTACCCTTGCTTACTAGGCTTAGTGCACCATTAGCAAAATAAACGTTTTACGGCATATAGATTTCATTATATCAAGCAGCATACGACTCCTTTACTGAGCATGTGGTTCGCTTACCCTTTTTTTTCCAACTCCCCAGATTAATTGCAAGGATTATTTGAGATCTTTCTCGGATAAATAGAGCTGTGAGTAAGCATACTGGGGCAAAGTGCGTTAAATGTTAAAGGTACAATCACTTCTTTTATATATTCAGACACATGTATACAGTACTACTTTATTGTAAAATAGCAACAGGGGATGTAAAGTGAAGGGAATATTGTAAAAATTTCATATTCTGAATTTATTAAATAAATAAATGTTTATTATTTGTTATTGTTATTGCTCAAGTGTTAAAGGCATCACAGACAGCCTAACCGTAAATTATGTATAAAATATGTTATTTACTGTACTGTGGACTGTTAAATAATAACAATGAATGAAACTAGAATTTAAGAATTGATCAATTAATCATAAAGACATAAAATATGCAAGAGGCTCAATCAATTTCCTAATAAAAAAAATTAGTTCATGTTTAATTTAGCGAAACACATTATTAAATTAATAAAAGTCATACTCTAATTAAACAATAAACCAATTCAAAATATAAATCTAATAATGCAAATAAAACAAAATTAAAATAATATATTAATAGCCTCTTGAAGCTAAATTTATTGTGCACGTGGATAGCAAAGGCATGTGGACATTAAACTTTTGCTACTCTTCAACAGCTGGTGAAGCTCCTGTGTTTCACGACCCAAGCCACCATACACCTGCTTCAACTGACCATGCACAAAGCCAACGCACAGCAAGCTTTAGCAGCTAGCCTCTATCCTCACTGCCTCATTGCACCTTCCTACCTTATTTCAACTCACGGTTCTGCTCAGCAATTCTGATTCCACGTAGCTACTTTCCTCCACAACAATTCATGCACAGCTTTGCCACTGGTTCGGTTCTCACTGGTTCAACAACGCACACGGGTCGGCAGTTTCAAGTGGTTGTGATTCCACTAGTCAAGATTTGGGTTCGGCTACGACTACCTTCAAGGTTGAAGTTTCAGCAAACACAAAGAAACAACGATCCTCTCCTTTCTTGTACTGCCACAATTTCTCTTCAATTCCCCTCAGGTTATTTGCTAACAACCTTGAAACAAGCGGAAAAATGAAAAGAGCCAAACAGCAAGAAGACACAAAAGCCCACCACCGACCCTCTCTTTCTTGATTTGCTTTTGACTCCTGAAACTGCCACCCCTCCTTTTTTTTTTTATAATTTGTTTTCTTTCCTTAAAATTTCTAGGGTTTCTTTTTAATTAAGAAATAATCTCAACCCTTCATCCTATTTTAATCCTGTGGTCCCAATGATTCTTCAAGAAAATAAGAATTTTATTAGAACTTTAGAAAGTCAAACAATATATATTTCAATCACAAAATTTATTGTTTGATTTCATGTCATAACTTCCCAAATTAATTCCAAAATCACTTTCTCTAATTAATTCACAAAAATACATTTAATAATTAAGTTTACACAAGAATATAGCATAAATGTGGTAATAAATAATAAAAATAATATAACAATATATTATTATTAAATACCCCCAAACCTACATTTTTGCTAGTCCTTGAGCAAAATTAAAAATAATGCACTTATTTGTGACCTTTAAAAACAAAATGAAAACTTAAGAACACCCAAAATGTTGCAACTCAAAATTTATGTAAATTCAATTACACTTAATTTCCACATATTGCCTCAAGTATACCTTACATCTATGATTAAAGTAATTGTTCAAACTACAACTCAATAATCTCATAATTCAAATGTTAATTAACTCAAATCATGATATCAAATATGTGTGTGTGATTAGCTAAACTCAAAATCCTTATAAGTATTCAATTAAGATTATGCAATGTAGGAACAATTAATGTGATCTCAACAATTTTATTTATATATATATGTATATCATGCACTCCATAGGCTCGCTCTTCTTACATCTCTCCACTAATGTAGACAACAAAATCAACTTAGATCAATAGGTCTTTATTAGCTTATAATGTTTGATCAAGGTATTGGTTACCAAGGAAAGGGAAGGTAAAAATCAAAATAAGAGAGCTAACAATAATAAGCACATACTAAATTTCTCTCACTTTTTTTTTCTTCACTTTCTTTTTTTTTTTAAAAACTCCCCATATTTATCTCAACAAAACCTAAACCTATCTTTTTCATAAATTTGTTTGTAGATGACAATTTCCATGCCACTCTTTATGTCACGGCTCGAAGACCGTAACTTGCACTTGATACTCATACTTTTTCTTTCTTACAAATTTATGGACTAAATTTTTTCTTTTCACTTTACAGTTTGTATTCGTGTTACTGTAGTCACTAAATCATTTCCATTCATTCTTTAATTCAATTATGATTTAAATTATCTTTAAGATAGGGAAAGATCATTTGTAATCCATAACTTACTATTTCTTAAAATTAGATTGAAAATATCGCTCCTTATATTTTGAGATTTCCCTAGTTAACTACCTACAAATCATCACAAATACAACACAACATTTCCCACAATCCATATTATATTCACCAAATAGGTATCATCTCAATAGTCTTAATATCTACAACAAATCATTACATACACATCATATAATATCGAAATATTATATCAACTACTCATTATCCTAGTTTACATCTCATCCTATAGTACTGTACAGAAATTGCCTGAAAACAAAAGCATACACGAGAGAAATATTACAATACCAAATATTCAATAGCGATGACTAGGGGAGTCGATACATTACTAAATCTCCAGAATTGTTCAACGTGTCCCTCGAATCAATTTGAATAATAGTTCTTATTTAATGAGTGAGGGCTTAGTAAGTTACTAATATAATAATTGAGTTAGGATTATATTGTCTCTAATGCAATGTATGAATCTTGTAAGTGTATCTCCCAGTATTATTTAGAAGTCAATATCCTTTGAGTATTTATTCGATCATGCCCTAATGATACCAAGTATCTTTGTATTACTACAAATCATGCATCAATGCAACATGTACTGTCATGACAGGATTCAATATGTAACGTATAAAAATTATGTTGTATAAAACAATTATCACATCAGAACATGTCACGTATAATAGTTAAACATGTGTGAAACATATACGATCTCAAAATCATATTACGTGTATTTTTAAACATATTCAAAACAAGTGTAGTCTCAGATTATATCACGTGTGATATAAAACCAAGTATAAATCATATTCAGTCTCAGTCATATCAAATATACTGTAAATATATACCATGTCTAGAGTTCACATATAGTAAACCATACTCTAGACTACATTTAACATTTAGTGAGAGACTAGGCATGGATCCCTATTCTGGTATCATATCATCTCTAACCCATTGTAGCTATCAGTGGGATAGTTTCCCTCGAGGGGCATCTATCTATGATCATAGATCGTCCAATCCCACTAATCAGTTGGAAATTGAGGAATGTGTCCACGACTATCGTCATATAGCTTGTAATGGTCTCATCAAGCAACATGAACATATCATGTATATATACTCGAAGTTCCATGCCACACAAGCAGAACTAGTCGATATATATACTCTATGCCACAAAAGCATATGTCATACAGGCATTTCATAGGGTACTTGTCATCTCTAAATGAAAATCTTTTGCTATAACATTTCAAACTCATTTAGACAGTCCACACAGTAAACATATATTAATGCATTATTTCTTAAACCAATGCGTAATTACGTCGGGCGCTCAATCTGTATATGTCATGAATGATGTCAAAACAAGTGTTAAACATTAAAGTCTGTGGCTGTATAGTCATTTCAAACATTTACTTTCACTTAAAAGATTTCGATACATTTCTTTTAAAACAATGCTTTCTCTTTTAAAACAATACGAGATCACATGCGATGCCTGAGTGAATTCCTAAGTATACCAAGATATAGATCAATAATTATTCAATCCAAACTATACATATTAGACAATTAGACCAAGGTATATGTACAATAACCTATATTTCTCATTCACATGCGATCATGACACAAATGTAATCTATCATTCATTATGCAATTACGCAAGTCTATCAAACCCCCATTAGCATTGATAAGATCCACGATACATTTGTATAAATATGCATTCAAACATATCCCAATAACATCTGTAGGTTACTAAGATTACATTCCTCGCATTGATGTCGCAATATCATGTAAATACATATTTTCGTATTGAATATCCTCCACATAATTTAAATGCAATTCACTTTTCAGCTTTTCAACATCTGTCTCACAATCCATAAATCACAAAGAATATCCATATATATTCACATGTCAAAACACTAATATCGCATAACTCTTACCAAGATCACATTGTCACTTCAATACACAATATCTACATTTCAATATCATCTGCAATATCACATATTACCATAAAACGATTTACTACAGTCTCAATCACCATGTCACACATAATTGCTAATTTATTTAATAAAAGATACATTTCATATTCCATAGCACTAATTATACAACCTTCATTTGCACAAGGTATCATAAATCATATTTCATAATCATCTTATCAGATCAAAAATTGAAAGAACTCCAAGATTAATATCAATTATCATTATGAGGTAATTATCTCAATTCACATAAACATGATCCTAAATTATGTTAATACTATTGTTTCTGTGATAACCGTGAATTTTCTAAAATTAATATTAAATATTTGTAAAATTAATATTAAAGCAAATAGAGAAGTTAAGTAAATAAATAAATTATTTACAAGATAGAATATTGTTGGAAATTCCGTAAGTGAGGAAGTTAAGGAAATTAATTTGGAATATTGAAATCCAAATTAAATAAGAAATGAAAAGGAAAAATTTATTGGATACTAAGGGGTCGTTTGGTATCGTTTTCTGTTTTCTGTTTTATGTTTTCTGTTTTTGAAAATTTTGTTTTTGTTTTGTTTTGTTTTGTTTTCAATTTCTGAAAACAGAAAACATGTTTGTTTAATGCTGTTACATTTTGAAAACAAATATTTAAACTGATACATATATAATAATTCAATTCACAAAACAAAATTTTAAAAATTAAATAAAAAATAATATATTTATTTAATAATAATATGTAGATAATATTAAATAATATTATTTTATATTATTTAATACTAATATTAAATATTTTTATTTAATATTATAAAAATTTAATATAATTTAAATAATGTTATAATTAAATAAAATATTAAATAAAATAATATTATTGAATTTAATTGTAATAATCATAAATTATATTTAATAATAATTTTTATTTAATTGTAATAATAATAATATTACATTATTAAATAAAATATTTAACTAATTAATTTATAATAAATTATATAGTTATTAAAATATATTATATTTAATATAAATAATATTATTTAATGTTAAGTATTTACTTATTTAATAATATTAACTTATTTAATAGTAGTAGTGATATATTTTAAATTTAAGATAGAATATAATATTAAATAATAATATTCTTTAGTAAAATAAAAATTAATTATATTAGATAATAGTATTAATTATTAACATATCAAAATTATAATAAATGATATTATTTAAAATATTTAATATATTCAATAAATTATTATAAAAATTTAAATTAAATAATATTATAATATTATAGTTCAATGTAATATTTATTTAATTGCTTTTTATGTTTTCAACTTTTCTATATTAAAATAAATATATTAATTTTAAAATATTAAATAATATTTTATATTAAAATTTAATATTATTTTATTTAAAAAATTAATTAATTTTATTTATATTTTTATTATAAAATATTAATATTATATTAATATATAAACTCTGTTCACTTACTTATGAACAGTAACAGAAATGAAAACATGTTTTCGAAAACAATGAAAACAAGAAATTCTTGTTTCCAACAATTTTGGAAATTCTTGTTTTCGTTTTCGTTTTTTGAAAACGGAAACATGTTGCCAAACGTGTTTTCTGTTTCTGTTTCCAAAAAAACTGAAAACAAAAACAGAAAATAGGAAACAAAAACAAAAACAAACGACCCCTAAGAAATCCAAATCTAACAAAAAAAATGCGTATAATATATATTTATATAATTAGATTATATAAATATATTTTCATATGTTTTTATATAAATACATATGTATATATGAATTATAGTATATATTATAAAATGATATATACTATTTTATATTAAATGAATACATATGTATATTAGTATACATTTATGTATATAAATTAATATATATAAAATATATATTAATTTAAATTTAAAGTGTATAGATATATATAAATTATTAATATAAATTATATATGTATATATATATATATATTAATATGGTATATTTATATATACAGTTATATATATATATATATAAATATAAAAGATAATATATATATATAATAAAAGAAAAAAATAAAGTAGAAAACAGAAACGGAATCGGGAGAACCCCCCGACCCCATTTCTGTCCAAAATGGAGAAGGGGCAGACCCTATCAGCGCCACCAGAAGGAAAGAGAGAAGAGAGAACAGGGAGGTTGTCGCCGGCGAGCCGAGGGGAGGAAGAGAAGGCGATCGACGACGGAAAAGGAAAGAGAAAGGGCTGAAACAGAAACGGGAAAGGAAGGAAATCGAAAGAGAAGAGAGGAAAAAGAAAACGACGATGTCGGCCGGTTTAGGCACCGCCACCGCCATCAGCACCACCGTCGAAGGGAGACCAAGAAGAAGGAGTCACCGGTGGTAAAGGAAAACAGCGGAGGAAGGAAGAAAAAGAGGAGGAAAGAACCGAGACTGACACCGCCAGATCCGTCATCGTGCCGCCGATCTGGGCTGAATGGAGACTAGCCACAGCTTCGCCGTGATGTCCGCCAGTTGTGGAGACGCATAACCGCTAGAGAACCTACGGTGAGGGGGCTGGACTGGTTTGAACCGGTCTGAACCGGAAAAGAAAAGAAAAAGAAGAAAAAAAAGAAAAAGAAAAAGAAAAGAGAAGAAAAAGGAAGAAGAAGAGGGAAAGAGAAAAATTTTCGAAAATTCTCGGTAGGAATTTACGAGAAATTTATAATTATTAATTTATTTAAAAATTATGAAAAAATTCTAAATTTTAGAATTTTAATTGTAGAAATCATTCTCGGCAAACGAGATGATGGAATAGGAAGAGATGGATTACGGGCGCGGTCGTAGCGAGTAAGTCGCCGACCTGGAACAGGTAAGGGATGCGTGTGTGAATTTGTAGAATATCCGATGTATGCTTTTAATGCTATGAATTTTATGAGAATTATGGAATATTAAACTGCCTCGAAATGTTATGAAATTGTGGTTTTCTGGCTGTTGAGACTGTGTTTGAAAGTACAAGGAGGCTAGGATTTTGGCAGTCGTTATGCTGCCGAAATTTACTAAAGATATTTCCAAAAATATTATTAAATATTTTAGTGCATTATTGGTAGTTTTCCTAACCTCAAAAGTGATAAATTAATTATTTTTCATAAACAGTGAATTTACCGAAAAGTATTTATCAAATATTCATGACACCGATTTCGGTAAAGATTAAAGTACCGAAAATTCATTCCACGTGTTTTATAGGGAAATGTGTGATTGGTGAAGTGAAATGGTGAATAGTGAATATTTTATAAATAATTTTCAGTATAATATTCACTAATTTATTATGATTTTCCTTTATGGATTAAATAAATTTTATCACGTGTAATGATTTTCATAAAGGCTTTATCATTGTATAATTATTGTTTTGAGACTAAAATGTCTCTGCACATGTTTTATAGTGAAAAATGTGTTGGTGAAATTATTGTTAATTTTGAAAAATAAATATTTTTATTTTTCCATTAAGTATGAAAATATTGGAATTGATTTCCAATAACTTTGAATTTCAAGTTTTGGAAACAAAGTATGAAAACATGTGTGTATGTATTCTACGGTGAAAAAGAATAGTTATGAAATTTTATTACTACTGTGTGATTATCTTATAAACTGTTTTTCACCGTACAAAATATTATGATTTATACCTTTATGGATTTTCTGGAAAACATCATTGATCTTACTAAATTCCATAAAGGTAATGAGATTTCTTATATACTATTTTGAGACTGATAGGCCTCGTATCATGCCCACGTGTGACGTGTTTCATGTGTTACTCATGTGTGAAGCTGTTGACATTGAGCCATCTTCAGCGGTCCCAGTGTCACCCGCTCAGTGTGCGACCGAGGACACTTATAGACTGTGGCCATAGATTTCATGTGTTTATTATATTATCCCTACAGGGATCTCACGTGTACCCTATTATTCCCTACGAGACTTATAGCATGATATCATTTGCGTATTGTCTGGTCTCCATTATGATTTCACGTGTTATTATCGATTTTAATGATATTTTCAGAAAACTATGATGATTTTCTAAAGTGTTTCATTTCTAAACTGTTATTATAATTAAACAGTTATTATACTGTTACACGTGTATAAGTGATAATTTCAGTGGTGGAAACCTTGAGATTTTCAAGTATTAAATTAGTGGTTTGATAAAGTGTTTTACTCAAGTGGATGATATATTTATATGCAGTAAATTAAATTAAGTTTTATATTAAAATAAATAAATTTCTACTCCCTATAGTCGCTCTGGGTTTCTGGGACACAACAGGTATTTCAAAATACCTTTCTTACTCTATCTGGATTTCCCGACCGACTATAGTATCATTTCCTTATAGTGTGCCCAGCGTACCGATAGTAAACTAAAAGGTTTTACTACATATAGTCTTCGTGATATCAAAATTTGCATACAACTCTCTTACTGAGCCGTGGTTTGCTCACTCCTCTACTTTTAAACATTTCAGATTTTTATGACTGAGAGATCTAACATCCGAGCATCTCCGCTGCACATTGGAGACAATGTGACAGCTCGATTGAAATATAAGGTACAATCATTTATTTGATGTATTTAGACTTATCTACAGTACTACTTTATTGTAAATTAAGATAAGGGATGTAAATGATATTTCAATTTAATATGTAATAGTTTAAATGAAACAGAAAAGTAAAGTATCGCAGACAGCCCAACCATATAAGATGTATAGAAAAATGTGAAAAAATGTGGTCACAGGCTGTGACAATTTCATAATTGCCTTATTCGACTTTAGAGCATAAATTCGATTTCAACCTTGTATCGTAAAATCTTTCTCAATAAATCATTTTAATTGTTCTTTCTAAATCTTCGTTTATGCAAGAATATAGTAACTTTTACATAGGACAATTTTATCAAAAATTCGATAGCATGACATTTAAGAAATCGAAACATCCTACAGGAAAAATTCAATATTTTCAATCAAACTAAGCCATTCAAACTTACAATTTCCAAGGCAATTCATTTTAGTATTATACAATAGCTCAAGTGCTTCTAATTCAGTACAATCCAATACTTTCAACCACATCCATATACCAAACAAAATCATTATAAAATCAATAAGACCATATTTCAATTTTCACAATCGATTTATTTATCTAACAATCAATTCAATATGTTTCGATACTTTACTTTTGAATAAAACCGATCAACTCTGTATCAAACTAAAGTTATAAAAATATTTTAAAACCTTAGTCAAAACTGAACTCTAGTAGTTTACTCACGATAACAACCAACAATTCCTTTTATACAAGTCTCTTACTTATTTTCATGCTTGATCATGTATTAATGCTATTTTCGAGATGCTATATCATAACTCAATTTATATTTTAAAACAATTCCATATCCATGTTCTAACACCACTAATCAATCTTTTGTGAATACTTTAACGATATTCCATATCAAATAATCACATAAACATTTCCCATCTACACAATATAGAACTAACATAACCTTATAAAAGTATCTTACCAACTCCAATGCTTGGAGACAATTCTTCCCTTTCCAAGTTCAAGCCGAGCAAATCTCCGAGCTGCACTTATGGTTTTTCTACAAGTGAAATATTAACATACACTTAGAAACAATTCCAAGATCATACATAATTTTAACACACACCTAAGGCTTCATTAGCTATGTATATCAAGAAAATTATGCTTTAATGTACAAAGGAAAATCATCATTCCTTACCTCACAACTTCTTGGCCAATTAGATGCCTACACAGCTTTGCTATAGCCTCATGTTCAGCCCGAGTCCCGAGCAGCACCATTTTAGCTCTCAAAATTGCCCCACTTAACGGTCAGTTCTACATTGTTCACATGCTAAAATGCCAATAAGAAAACTACCAATTCAACCTTATCACTCCTCTGTTATAACCTTTATAAACACCTATTTTTTAGCACAAAAACTCCCCAGATTTTTTAGAAGCTTGCCATTAATTTAATAATTTTTAATTTTTTACATATTTATTATATACACAAATATTTAATTATTATCTATTTTTTGTTATTATTCCTTTTGAATAACATATACCTATATCCTTTTAAACAATATACACAAATATAATTATTTTTAGATCATACTCATATATATCTTTTTAAATAATACATATATATACATACATGTTATCTTCATATTTCTCTTTTTGTTAACTCATTATCTATGTGTGTATTCATTTTATATATATATATATATATATATATATATATATATATATATACACACACACACACACACATTTCTTTTTATGCCTTTAATATGTGTGTATATATATATATATATATATACTTTTGTGTAATACATAAATGTATATAAATAGATATTTCTTTATTTTAAGTCCTTCCTTTTCAATTTAATTAAATTTCTAGAATTTAATTTTCACTTGATTGAATAAATTTTCATAACTTTTAAATACTCCATATTAAATTGTAAGAGGGTAATTAAATTGATTTACTCTCTAAGTTCGAAAAATCACGGGTGTCACACTTTAACTCTTTTTTGTTACATCACAATGGAGTCAAGGCATGATCCACACAACTCTTTTTTTTTTTTAACCTCTTCCTTTATTAACTTGAAAATATTTCTTGAATCACATCCCCTCAATCATAAGTATGTGCATTTTTAAGGGTACATTCATTGTTTTTCAAGCTAATTTGGTTAAGGTTAATGAGATTACAAAAAAATTCGAATGGTAGTTATTCATATGCTTTTGCATATGTCATTCTTTCAATAAGGTTCAATAGGGTATGTTACAGTCCCAGTACACAGTATTTTACACTTTTTCACACATTTTCATACACGTGAATCGATTAGGCTATCTACGATGTCTTTAAACATTGTTCATCTATCACAGTAAAACAATTTATACCACTTTTATTTATTTCCAATTAATATTCACAACTGTAAGAGTTAGTTTACATCCCTGAAATTAATTTATAACAAGTAGTACTATATAAATATGTCTGCACATACAAATGTAAACATGATACCTTTGGAATCTGTTATACTATACTTTGAGCTACTCAAAGCGTGGCTAATCCCTGGTTTGGTACTTCAGCTATTCCATACATCAAATATGTGATGATGAAAGTAAAGTAGTGAGCAAACCACGGCTCAGTAAGAGAGTTATATGTAATTTTGATATCACAAAAACTATATGCAGTAAACTCCTTTAGTTTCCTATCGGTATGCTAGGCACACTAAAAGGAAAGGATACTATAGTTGGCTGGAAAATCTAGATAGAGTATGGAACGTATTTTGAAATACTTGTTTTATCCTGGAAACCTAAAGCGACTATAGGGAGTAGAAATTTAATTTCATGCAAAACTTATTTACAATTTACTGCATATAAATATCTCATACACTTGATTAAAACAACTTATCAAATCACTGAATTTCTACCACTGAAATCATCACTTTTACATGTGTAACCATAGAAATAAATTGTTCAAATATATAACAGTTTAGTAATAAAAACACTTCAGAAATCATCACAATTTTAGAAAATATCACCATAATCAATATTAACACGTGAAATCATAGTGGAGACCGGGCAACACCCAAATGATATCATGCTATAAGTCCCATAGGGAATAATAATAAACACATGAGATCCCTGTAGGGACAGTATAATAAACACGTGAGACCTATGGCTATAGTCTATAAATGTCCTCAATCGTGCATTGAGCAGGTGTCAACCGGGACGCTGAAGACGGCTCAATGTCAACAGCTTCACACATGAGTAACACATGAAACGCGTGACACATGAGCATGATATGGGGCTTATCAGTTTCAAAACAGTGTATAAGAAATCTCATCACCTTTATGGAATTAAGTAAAATCAATAATATCTTTCAGAAAATCCATAAAAGTATATATCACAGTATCTCATACGGTGAAAATAGTTTATAAAATAATTACATTGTAGTAATAAAATCTTGTAACTGTTTTTTTCACCGTAGAACACATACACACGTGTTTTCATGCTTTCTTTCCAAAATTTTAAATTCAAGGTTACAGGAAATCAGTTCTAGTAATTTCATACTTTTTGAAAAAATAGAAATATTTATTTTCCAAAATTAATAGTAATTCCACCAAACACATTTCTCATTATAGAGCACATGTAGAGACATTTTAGTCTCAAAACAATATCTACATGATGATAATGCCTTTATGGAAATCATTACACGTGATAAAACTTCGATCAATCCATAAAGGAAAATCATAATAAAATAGTGAATGTTATACTGAAATAATTTATAAAATATTCACTATTCACCATTTCACTTTACCCATCACATATTTCACTATAAAACACGTTGGGAGGAATTTTTGATAATTTAACTTTTACCGAAATCAGTAACATGAATATTTAATAATTAATTTTCGGTAAATTCACCATTTATGGAAAATAATCAATTCCTCACTTTGAAGGCTAGGATAGAAATCAAGAATGCATCAAAATATTTTATGTCATTTTTAGAATTAATTTAAATAATTTTCAGCAACATAACAGATGTCAGTGTCCTAGCCTCCCTGCATTTTCAAATACAGTTCAACCAGCCATATAACCACACATTCATAGCAATTCAAGGCAATTCCCTTTCCAAATAATTTTATAAAATTCATAGCATGAAAAACATGCATTTAAATATCCCTACAAATTACACACGCGTCCTTTAACTCTCTCGTGATATCGGACTTCTCGATAACACCACTCGTCATCCGATTCTCCCTAGCTGCAGATAAATTCATCCAAAAATATTAACTTACTTAATACTTATTTATTTATTTATTTTGGTTTCCTTTACACTGCGTCAGCCACCCATTTTTCTCTACTTGCCATTCCTCATAATTTTCATCCTTTAACCAACTATACTTTCATAAATTCTTCTACTCTCTTAGAACCTATATCAAACATCTTTCACTCATTAAATTTTATACTCAATAACTAGCAACCCATATGGCCGAATGGGCCTTACCATCTTCACGCCATTTTCTGTTTCAGCCAAACAATCACAACTTACAATTTATCTCCACAATCATATTTCATCTAATTTCTATTCATCATGATCTTCTATTTTTTATCTAACAAGCATTAAAATACACATCAATTTTCCATTTTCCTTTCTCAGCCGAAGCCCCCTGTTTTCTCCTTCCTTTTCGTTTAATTCCATTTAAAGTTCTAAACACATCATTCCAGCTATGAACAATTAAGGCCATCACAAAACTCAAGCAACACACACTAAGTCGTCTTACCATCATCACTACCGAATAGAAATAGGCCATTTCCAGCCCTGTTACGTTGATTTCTGCTCTTCATTTCCTATCTTTAACCAGCTCTTAAAATAAGGAATAAGGGTTATTAAGGATGCTTAAGGAATTAGAAGCTTAAAGGAATGATTTTACATGAGGAAACAAGGTGGCGTGAGGAAAAATGAGGGAAGATAAAACTGCTTTGGGAGAGTCGGTGTAGCAGAACAGAAATCGGGAAGAAAATGGGTTCTGCCGGTAGAGAAGCCTCACGAAAGCCACCACTTGTCTTATTTTATTAACATTTTATCTGATAAGAGGTTGCCACATGGGCAAATAATAAAATTTCTTTTCTATTTTCCACAATTTACTCCTTTATCACAATATTATTATTATTTTTTATTTCATTTTCAGATTATAAATTTTATTTAAATGAAATTCAATTTATTTAAGTCAATTTCTGATCATTATTGACTAATTTGACCGGTCTGTCTTATGTTAAATGACTATTATACCCTTGGTTATAAAGATTTTAGACAAAAATGCCCTTAAGCTTCCGGAATTTTTATAACTATGTAATTGGACTTCAAAAATTCAGATTTCATCACCAAAAATTCTTATTGGATGTATTTTGATGAATCATGGTGGTTTCATCGACACACGATTCACTGAAATTGAGAAATTATGAAATTACCTCAATTAAGTTAATCGCGTAAATTTCTAATTTAACCACCATTTCGATAAATCTATTGACACCATCTTAAACATCTTTTTATGTAGAATATCATAGTATTTTTTTACTTATCCCAAACTCATTTTAGTTTGGACACAATTTACGAAAATATCGTCGAGACATAACTGTCATTTTCAAATTGGTTTGCAAACTTCCCAGAATTAATATAAATAAATGATTTTTTTAAGTCTCAAAATTATCACAATATATTTATTACACCCTCTGTACACTGTATTATCGATCTCGAACCCATCCAGACACTTTAAAATAGGTGGGGCCCACATCACTGTTTTACTTATAATTCACAAAATACATGAAATTTAATTAGTAAACAAATACTTAACACATGTACAATACAGTAGAAACGGTTCTCATAGGGTATACTAGTGAAGAATATTTAGCATGGTAGGCTTGAAAGACTCAAACATTCCTAAAAATGTCTAAATCATCTCTAAGTCAATTAATTGCCTAGGATTTCGCCTCAAGTGTAATAAAACAAGTTCTAAAGTATCGTGCATGATCACCAATTTCACAAGCTCATCAACAATTCATAAGAGTCTGACTTATGTGCTCAATTGTTCATCAATCGTGAAGTAAATAAAATTAACACTGAATTATTTAATTACTTAAGTATGCATTTATCACAATCACTTAACCATGGAAAAATTCTCTCATTTCATCATAGGCTAGTGAAAAATCATATTAAAAAAGAAAAACATAAATCCAAGTATTTTTTAATTTTAAAATTTTTTTAATTTTTAAAATTTTTTTCAACAATAATAAACTAAACAAACACAAACTAAACCACATCCCTAAACTTAAATCAAACTTTGTCCTCAAAGTTGAAAAAACAAAGATTAATAAAAGAGTAGGAATGTGTATACTAAAACAATAAAATTTAAAAAAAAAGAATGAAAAATCATACCTAGTTAGGTTGCCTCCCAACAACCGCTTTATTTAACGTATAGGCAAGACGAAATGCTAGGTCTAAGGCTTTAAAATCCCAACAAGCACTCTAAAATCTAAGGCTTCTCCAAGTCAACAAAATCCACTATCTAGCCTTTTGGAGTGCCTTCCAAGTATGGCTTCAATCTATGCCCATTCATTTTGAAACTAGCTCCTGTTCTCATGTCCTCAATCTCAACTGCACCATAAGGAAACACTTTCCGCACCAAAAATGGTTTGCACCACCTTGACTACAATTTTCCTGGAAAGAGACACAAACGTGAATCATAAAGTAGGACTTTCATACCTTGTTTAAACTCTTTCCGGAGAATGGATTTGTCATGGTAGAGCTTTGTTCTCTCCTTGTAAATCTTTACATTCTCATAGGCTTCATTTCAAATCTCATCCAACTCATTCAATTAGAGCTTCCTAACTTCACCAGCTTTATCCATATCAAATTCAACTGCTTGACCTCCTAATATACCCGATGCTCCAACTCTACAGGTAACTGACATGCCTTTCCGGAAACCAGCCAGTAAGGGCTCATTCCAATGGGGGTTTTATAGGTTATTCTGTATGCCCATAAAGCATCATTTAATTTCACTGCCCAATCATTCCTTTTGGTGTTCACCATCCTTTCCAAGATTAACTTTATGTGCCTATTGCTCATTTCAACTTGTTTGAAGTCTGCGGGTGATAATACATAACTACTTGATGGGTGCTGTTGTACTTCTTCAATATTGCTGCAAATGTTTTATTACAAAAGTGAGTTCCCCTATCACTAATATTAGCTCTAGGGGTACCAAATCTTGTAAAAATCATGTCTCTCAAAAAACTAAGTACAATCTTACTATCATTAATCCTAGTAGTTATTGCCTCAATCCACTTAGAAACATATTCAACAACAACAGGAATATAATTATATCCAAAAGATGTACTAAAAGGTCCCATGAAATCAATACCTCGTAGATCAAAAAGTTCAATTACTAAGTTACCCGCGAGTGGCATCTCATTCCTCTTTCTTATATTACCTGTTTATTGGTCTATCACACTTAGCACAAAATGAATTTGCATCCTTAAACAAAGTTGGCCAAAAGAATTTGGACTTACCACTATAATGTCCTCTACAATTCAATGTATGACAATTGTTCAAAATATTATGCTGCTCACCTTTAGGGACACAACACCTAATGATCTAATTAGAGCAGTGCTTGAATAGATATGGATCATCCCAAAAATAATGTTTCACTATGGACAAAAATCTCTTCTTTTCCTACGAAGTTAAATCAAGATTAAAAATACCACAAGCCAAATAATTCACAATATCAGCATACCAAGGCTCTTTTCCATGCACAGAGAATAATTGTTCATTAGGAAAAGTTTCATTAATGAGAATAGCATCATCCCCATGACACTTTTTAGGCTCAGTCACTTAAGCAAGCCGAGATAAGTGATCAGCCACTACATTCTCACTTCCCCTTTTATCACTAATTGTTAAGTCAAACTCTTGCAAAAGTAGCATCCACCTAATCAATCTAGGTTTAGCATCTTTTTTTGTGAGCAAATATTTAAGAGCCGCATGGTCAGAATAAACAATTACCTTAGAGCCAACCAAATATAAGTGAAACTTTTCTAAAGCAAAAACAATTGCTAAGAACCCATTTTCAGCAGTAGAATAATTTATTTGATCATTATTTAAAGTTCTACTCACATAATGAATAACATGAGGCAAATTATTTATTCTTTGTCCTAAAACAGCACCAATAGTATAATCTGAAGCATCATGCATCAATTCAAAAGGAATAGACCAATTAGGTGTTACAAGAATGGGTGCGGATGTTAGTTTTTCTTTCAAAGTATTAAAAGCATCAAGGCAAGATTTGTCAAAATTAAACACATGATATTTAGCCAACAGGTTACATAAAGGCTTACAAATCTTAGAAAAATCCTTAATAAAATACATATAGAAACTTGCATGACCAAGAAAACTCTGCACACCCTTGACAAAATTAGAGGGCGGTAACATAACAATGATATCAATTTTTGCCTTATCTACTTCAATACATCTATTAGAAATAACATGCCCTAAAACAAATTCCTTGCTTAACTAAGAAATGGCATTTTTCCTAACTTAATGTTAAATTTGTCTCCACCCATCGTTTAAGTACTAAGGTTAAATTATCAGGCAATTATTAAATGAATACCAAAAACAAAAAAATCATCCATAAATACTTCAATAAATCTTTCAATCATGTCAGAGAAAATTGACATCATGCATCGTTAGAAAGTTATTGGGGTATCTCAGAGCCCAAATAGCATTCTACGATAAGCAAAAGTACCAAATGGGCATGTGAATGGTGTCTTTTCTTGATCGTCCGATGTAATGGGGATTTGGTTGTAACCTGAAAAACCATCAAGAAAAAAATAATAATAAGTATGGCTAGCCAACTATTCAAGCATTTGATCAATAAAAGGAAGAAGAAAGTGGTCCTTTTTAATTGTAACATTGAGCTTGCAGTAATCAATACACATTCTCCATCCTATTGTTGTCTTTGTTGGCATCAACTCATCTTCATTGTTCTTGACAACTGTAATGCCTGCTTTCTTTGGTACTACATGGACGAGACTAACTCATTTACTGTCAGATATCAGGTAAATAATGCCTACATCAAGCAACTTAAGCACCTTATCATTTACTACCTCTTTCATGTTAGGATTCAATCTTCTTTAGGTTTCCCTTGTAGGTTTTGCCTCATCCTCCAACAAAATCATGTGCATGCACATGGTAGGGCTAATCCCTCTAATATCAACAAAGGTCCATCCATGGTTGTTTTATGTCTTTCAAAACACTCAACAATTTATTCTCTTCCATTGTGGTAAGAACAATAGCAATAATGACTGGAAGAGTTTGATTTTCCCCTAGGAAAGCATATTTTAGAGTAGGTGGCAATAGTTTCAATTCTAGCTGGGGTGGGAAAATAACTGAAGGGGCTAGTTTTAGGTTAAAATACCCTAAAGACTCACTAGAACATTTTTTAGGGACTTGCAGCATTGCACTATCTAATGCTACTGTGAGTTCCATCATCTCCTAATCATCCCTTCTATAATCCTCTCCAATTAAGGCTAGCTCTAATTTGTCCTTTGTTTTATCCTGCACAAAATTAGAAACAAAAATTGAGTCCAAATCATCAACTGAGAAATAATCATTAGAATCTATAGGTAATTTAAGAGAATTAAAAACAAAAAATTTCACAATATCATCTAAGACTATCATGGTTAATTTCCCATTTTGAACATCACTGATTGTCTTTACTGTAACCATGAATGGACATTTGAGCAAAATGGGTAGCTCATGCTCATTATTGGACTATCTCTCCATGTCAAGAACTACAAAATCAACAGGAATGATTAGTTTATCAATTTAAACTAAAATATCCTCCATAATGCCTCTAGGATATCTAATTGAACAATCAGCAAGTTGTGGAGACATTGTGGTAGGTTTTACTTCTCCTAAACCCAATTGCAAGTAAACAGAATAAGGCATTAAAGTGATGCTTGCACCCAAATCCAACATAGCCTTTTCCTTCTTTAAACCTCCCACAGTAATGTTGATGTTAAAACTCCCAAGATCTTTCAATTTGGGTGGCAATTTCCTTTGAAGCACAACACTTACCATTTCCGAAACTATTACCTTTTCATAAGGGTCATACTTACGCTTGTGAGTATTCAATTCCTTTAAAAACTTTGCATAAACTAGCATGTTCGTAATCATATCAAGCAAAGGTAAGTTGACATTAACTTTAGACAAAATATCATATATTTTAGAAAATGACTTATCCAATTTGCTTTTCTTTAGTCAACTTGGAAACGAAATAAGAGAAACATAGGGGTGTTGAGCCTTATGTAACTTATGAGTATCACAAGATGGATTAGACTTCTCACTTTGACTTTGTTCTTCAATATCCTTCTTTTTGCCACCACTTGGAATCCTCTCTTGTTGCTTCTCCTTTGCAACCTCATCACCTACAGGTAAGGTTAAAATTTCATCAGAATCATCATTCATTTTATTGTCAAATACCTTTCCATTTATCATAATAGTAATTGCTTTAGCTTGCTCGGGCTGGCTTGGAAATTTTTTAGGAACATGGCCTTGCAATGCCTCAGCAATTTGTCTAACTTAGCTCCAATTTTTGTAGAAAAGCTTCTTGTTGTTGGAATCGTTGTTCATTACTCTGTTGGTTATTCTGACAAACTTCTATAAAGTTTTGCAAAGTATCTTCTAAAGTTGGCTTCCACAGTTGGAAATAAGAACTTGCTTGATTTTGGTTATGGTTACTACTCTATGAAAAATTGGGATGACTTCTCCAACCCATGTTGTAAGTATTTGAAAAAGGATCATTCCTCACCCGTAGGTTATGAGAGTTCATCATATTGGCTTGCTATAAACACCTAATTTTGTCCGAGCTTAATAATTTTGAAAATTCAAAAATCGAATTTTACGGATTGAAATTGATACAATTTTAATTAAAGCGTATTTTCGTAATATAAAGTTTGATAAAATTTATGTAAATTTGAGTCATATAAACTTTTGTTAAATTTGTGGACTTAAAAGTTCAATTTAAGTTAATTAATCTTATAGTCCAATTTTGTTTTTTGTTTTTTATTTTTATTTTTACCATTATTTTCTAATTCTGTTTTTAATTTAATTCTTGCGAAGTTAATTAATATTCAAAAAAATAAAAAAAGGAAAAAGTAAAAAAAAAAAAAGCTGGTGCCGCACGGCACCAATTCTTGTCAAACTCAACCGGTTTACTCTGCCCAAGGATCCCAAAACTCTGACTTTCTCTTTTCTTTATGTTAGTTTTCCTTGCTTCATTTTCCCAGACTCGTCTATATCAACTCTATAACAAGTAGCAAAATGGAGGGGAGGAGTCGGCCATTTCTCTTGGATTCTTTCTAGCCTCAGCTCTACCACCTCACCGAAACCCACCATTGCCTCCATCTTCACCAACCCAAACCACCACTAACCTGAAACCCCAAGGCCTCCCGCTCACCACCACCGTGACCTCCACTCTTAAAAGCCCAGTGTCCAAAGACTGAAGCCTCTCTAAAACTGTAAACAACAAAGTCTCAGCCAACAACACAGCCCCTTTGGGCATTCACCAAAAAAACAATAAATCCCAAAAATCTGAACTCCCAAACCTGAAAACCAACGTTCAGTTCAAACAACAAACCACGAGGGAATGACCCAAAAACATACTAAAGAAGAGAGAAGAGAACCGAAAATAACAGCCTCTGAGTCTAGAGAACCAAAGTCTTAAGGTAACAGAAAAAAATCGATGAGTTTAGGAGAAGTGGTGGTGGCGTGGAAAATGAGAAAGGAACGTTGAATGAGAAGAGTTTTTTGGGACGTCCAAAAAAGGGGGGGCAAGAACTGGCTTTGTTTTTTTTAAAAAAAAAAAAGGGCAGCAAGCGTACTGTACGTGAAGGCATGAACACTGAAGGAAAGACAATTTGAAGGAAAGCAGATCAAAAGGTTTATTTTTCTATTTACATTATTGTGCCTTTATTACTTATTTTAGTAATATTTACTTTAATATTCAAGAAGTGTGTTATGACGTGACTTGCTTTCATTTTTTCTCAAAAAGTTGAAAATTGCCTTGAATGCATGTATATTTTTATCAGAAGTTGTACTTTTATTGTTTTTTTTTTTTGAGAGGTTCGTAGCATTTGCTAATAGGTTTTAGTTTAATTCTTAAAAAATAGAAAGAAAAAAAGAAAAAGGGGTGGGGCATAGTCATCCGTCAAGATTGAAAAGTAAGATTGATGTGCAATAAATTTTAAAACAAATTCACAAAGTCAAAAAGAATCCTTCAAGTCTACAACATTTGTTGATGAATTAATTATCTGCCACAAAATTTAAGCTTATAATTTTTTATTACATATATGTATACAATTTTTTTTCTCTTTTTTTCTTTTCTTTTTTCAATTTTTTATCAAAAATAAAATATTAAGTTATTATAAAAAATATAATTAAATAGTTTTTCGATGATGAGAGATATCATGAAATTCACAAGTAGTGATTTTTTGACTGATTCCTAGGTGAGAATAGTCGTACTAAATGTTACCAGAGTATTGAGATATTTAGTATGATCTTTCAATAATTTAAATTTTTATTAAAAATAAAAATAAATATTTTTTTAAATAAAAAAATAAATAATGAAATTTAATAATTAAATAAAGTTCGATGATGGGATGTCATGAAACTCACAAATAGTGATTTCTTGACTGATCCCTAGGTGAGAAGAGTCGTACTAAATGTTACCAGAGTATTGGGATATTTAGTATGATTTTTCAATAATTTAAATTTTTATTAAAAATTAAATAATTTATTTTTTATAAAAAAAGAAAAATAAATTTAAAATTTAAATAATTAAATAAATGTTCCGATGATGGGATGTCATGAAACTCACAAGTAGTGATTTCTTAACTGATCCCTAGGTGAGAAGAGTCTGCTAAATGTTACCAGAGTATTGGGATATTTAGTATGATTTTTCAATAATTTAATTTTTTATTAAAAATAAAAAGGAATAAGTTTTTTTAAAACAAAGAAATATAGATAAACAAATAAATAATAAAATTTAAATTTAATTAAATATTTTCTCGATGATGGGATGTTATGAAACTCACAAGTAGTGATTTCTTAACTGATCTCTAGGTGAGAAGGGTCGTACTAAATGTTATCAGAGTATTGGGATATTTAGTATGATTTTTCAATAATTTAAATTTTTATCAAAATGAAAATAAATAAGTTTTTTAAAAAAATAGAAAAAGAAAATTAATAATAAAATTTAAAATTTAAATAATTAAATAATGTTCCGATGATGGGATGTCATGAAACTTACAAGTAGTGATTTTTTGACTAATCCCTAGGTGAGAAGAGTCTACTAAATGTTACCAGAATATTGGGATATTTAGTATGATTTTTTAATAATTTAAATTTTTATTAAAATAAAAATAAATAAGTTTTTAAAAGAAAATAAAAAAAGAAATTAATAATAAAACTTAAATTTAAGTAAACAAATCTTCCGATGATGGGATGTTATGAAACTCACAAGTAGTGATTTCTTAACTGATCCCTAGGTGAGAAGAGTCTACTAAATGTTACCAGAGTATTGGGATATTTAGTATGATTTTTCAATAATTTAAACTTTTATTAAGAAAATAAATAATTTATTTATTATTATTTTTTAATTAAAAGAAAAAAACAAAGATAAATAAATAAATAATGAAAGTTAAATTTAAATAAATTAAATATTTTTTCCAATGATGGGATGTTATGAAACTCACAAGTAGTGATTTCTTAACTGATCCCTAGGTGAGAGAAGTTCACTAAGTGTTACCAAAGTATTGGGATACTTAGTGCAATTTTTCAATAATTAAAATTTTTATTTAAAATAAATAAAAAAATTTTATATAAAAAATTAAAAAATTCATTTGCATCATTAATTATCTGTTCGCATCATATGCATTCATAATAATTTTTGAAGCGAGTGTAAATCTTCCGATGATGAGATTATATGGACCTCACAAGTAGTGATTCTTAAGAAATCTCTAAGTGAGGAAATTATCCGAAATGCTACCAAAGTATTGGGGTACTTCGGAATAATTTTCAATACAAAAGATTTTCACTTATTTCAAATAAAAAATAAAATTTAAATGTTTCAAAATTAATACAAATAAAAAATGATTTCAAAATAAATGGAGTTCTTTTTAAATATTAAATTAAGACCATTTTATTAAAACTAAAGGATAACACATGATTACAATGGTACCGTTTTTTAAACGGGCGTTGTGGGAGTGCTAATCCTTCCCCACACGTAATCGTACT
Source organism: Heritiera fomes (assembly GCA_032173925.1). NCBI lineage: Eukaryota > Viridiplantae > Streptophyta > Magnoliopsida > Malvales > Malvaceae > Heritiera > Heritiera fomes. The sequence goes on along the minus strand of JAPDPM010000022.1, from coordinate 6,646,593 downwards.
CCCAAACCCGATTTTTGTTTTCGCATACCAAAATTGTCTTTTTAATAAAACTTAATTAATTTTGAGATTTTGTTAAAAAGATAAATATTTTTAGGTAACCAATCACACCTTACAAAAAAAGATTGGTGGCGACTCCCTTGTTTTTAAATGTTTTCAAAATCGTCAAGCGCGAAACTGTTACGACACTTGCTCAACAAAATCTGAAAATTTTTCGCTAGAAGGACAAGCATTAATAACATGACCATAAATCCCACAAATTCCACATACCTCATTGGACACTGGCATTCTTTGATCCATAATCATTGAGCACATAAACTTCATTTACTTGGTTAATTATGAAACCTGCATAGCCAACACAATGTTAGTGTTAATCTTATAAAGACCTCTAGATCTATCTTTAACAATCTTTTGTTGCGAATTAGCTCCAAGCATTTCGTAAAGCTCGTAAGTCTCTTGTGTAGTCTTTTCTCCCATAGCACCTCCAGTAGCATTATCAACTATAGCTTGACAACCTTGAGTTAGTCCATCATAAAAGAATTGATTTTGCAATTCTAATGGGTACCGATGATGTGGACATTAAATCAAAAGCAATTTAAGGAGTTCCCAAGCTTCATAGAATGCTTCACCATCTGCTTGTGTGAATGTTGCACCTCTCAATTCAGTGGTTTTGGCATGTATAGAACTTACCTATGAACTTATTGTACACTGCACCCCTCGTGTTAAGTGAGGCTGGGGTTATAGACATGAACCACGTCTTTGCTGCATCCTTCAAGGTGTAGGGAAAACACCTCATTCGCATTTAGTCCTCAATTAATCCCTGCAAAGGAAAACACCTGATTCGCAATTGATCATTCTATTTGATTATGAATAGATTGCTACTCTTATTGCAATATATGCAAATTGGAGTTTTGCTGCAATTGAAGGGATTGGATGGGGTTGGCCTGGTGTGATTTGGCTCTATAACATAATCTTCTACATTCCACTTGATTTCATCAAGTTTTTCATTCGCTATGCTTTAAGTGGCAGGGCCTGCTGGGATCTTGTTGGTGAGCAGAGAGTATGCATCCCATTGATCTATCGGATATTTTACCTTCTATTTATCATCTTCTTCATTATTTTGGATCCTCTGATGAATTTCATTTTGTCGTAGATTGCATTTACAAGGCAAAAAGATTTTGGAAAAGAACAACATGAGCTTCAATGGGCGCATGCACAGAGAACATTGTATGGTTTGCAGGCAAGAGATACCAAAATGTTTAGTGAGCGAACCCATTTCGCAGAGCTCAATCAAATGGCTGAGGAAGCCAAAAGGAGGGCTGAAATTGCTAGGTAAGCTATTCTTCAGCTCAGCTTGCTTATCTTGCAATATTCTTCTGTTTATTTAGTACAGTTTCATTGATTTCTTGCTTGGAACCATATTAAGCGGACGGGGGGACCTCGTTTTATGTTTATCTCCTCCAAATTGAAGATTTAACAGCAAAATGTTTCCTAAGTTCCAGTCATTTTAATGTAGCACTTATACAGATTCCATATCCTTGCCTTGTGGACCTGGGATATTCATTGTGCTTGTCGCAATTGTCTTCATTATCTCAACCATAACGCTGAATTTGTTTTATTTTCTGCCTCCTTCCAGGTTGAGGAAAGGTCATGTTGAATCGGCGGTGAGATTGAAGAACCCTGACATAGACACAATTCAACAAGCTTACACGGTCTAGAGGAATCATCCAAAGGCACAAATATACATAATGACGGCATTTACTTTACCTGCGCTGAGAAGACAAAAATCAGCCTGTTTTTGGTTGCCCATCTTGTGAGACGAAAACATCTTAGTTTTTAGCAGACAAAAAGTGCTGCAGTTACCTTATCTATGTATTTTTTTCTTATAGCATGGCACAAATATACATAATGACGGCATTTACTTTACCTGCGCTGAGAAGACAAAAATCAGCCTGTTTTTGGTTGCCTATCTTGTGAGACGAAAACATCTTAGTTTTTAGCAGACAAAAAGTGCTGCAGTTACCTTATCTATGTATTTTTTTCTTATAGCATGTTATATAATTTAAAATAATCCATTTCTTTAACCACAACATCTCATTATAAGCCTGTGTTTCGAAAGATGTTTTCCATGCTTGGCGTGGATATTTACAGTTAACACTTGATTTATCGTACTGTCGGTTCCGATCACTTCTTCCTTTGTAGGATAACCAAGGCAAGAAAATGGAAATGGTTCCATGCAGTGTGCCTCCCTTTTGCATTTAAAGTTAATACGAAACAGATTCATTAAGTAGATTTAAAGCCGAACACTACAGCAAAATGTATTTTTAGCGACGTTTTTTTTGTTATTTAGCGGCATTTATAAATGCCGCTAAAATTTCGCGGCACAATCGAAAAACGTCGAAAAAAACGTCGGGTTTTTCAGTGTCGGGAAAAATAGCAGCGTTTTTATGAAGAAACGACTCAAAGTTAGCGGCGATTTATGCCGAGTAACGGTGTTTGTAATCGCCGCAAAATTAGCGGCATTTTTTGTTAAAACGCCACTAAATTAGCGGCGTTTCTCTGTATAAACGCCGCTAAGTTATATTTTTTAAAATTTTGATTATATAATTATAAGTTAGCGGCGTTTTGCAATAAAAACGCTGCTAAGTTATTTTTTAAAATTTTAATTATATAATTATATTTTATATTTTTTCAATTTAAATACATTTAATGATTTTTAATTATATTTTTAGAAAACATTTTAATTATTTTTAGAAAAACATGGAAAGGAATGATGAAACTATAAACTTTTGCCTTCATTATTAAGAGTTGTCAATTGTTAAGAATGTAAAATAGACTTTTTCAAGTCATATGAGACTCATAAACTGTTGATCAGCTTGTTCATATATAAAATAAACGTAATGTAAAGTTACAAAATACTTGAGCTTTTACATCTGAGCTTTACAGAATACTTATATAAGAAAAAAGAAAGAACAAAAATCAAAGTTACAGAATACTTAAGCTTTTACATCCAAAAGTTGCTCTTTCTTTAACATCCATTCTGCAACCACAAAACAGTAAAAAAAACACAGTTATTAGAATTAGCAAAATAACACAATTTATGTGTAAAGACAAGATTTAGTAACATACCTGCATAACAAAATAGCTATTAACAAAATGCTCAGCACAATGCCAAAGCAATCAAGTCCCAAGTTCAGACTCCACATGCATTCCATCCAAAAATCATCAAAAACTACATTATCCTCTCTGCAAAAATGACAAAGAAACAGCTTGGGAACCTTTACAATCCTATCTATAATTTCAAATATAAAACTTGTTAAGGGGCAAAACACTCTCATTCAATCGACACAACTATTTTTTTCTCCCAACCTTTATTTGACTCCAAAACACATATATATACATTCATGCATATACTTCTCATGAAACTCAAGTTATGCATGCTTATGTTTTATGTAAATATATTCACTTGGGAATGCACGTGCATATTCTTTATTTTTCCTTCTACAATTCAATAGTGCTTACCTAGGACACCCTAATGCCTGAGCATAGATACTCTAATCAAATATGTCAATCAAATAAAATCAGCAGAATGAAAATGCCTAAATCTCTAAATACCACTTTATGGACATTAAATTCTGAACAATATTGTTTATCAAAGAATCCATTTTCCCCTGCTCAGAGTCATATGCATTATCTATAATCATAAGCAGAAAACTAGAAAATTAAAGACAAACCCACGTGTGCTGGAATATTTCCACATACACTGACTTAACGTAGGGCATGGATTCCAAATTTCCTAAAGGACGATAAAATTAAATTTTTTCCCTATAAATATAAGGTTTAGTGATGTTCAAATGGTTGAAAAAAGTATAAGAGAAAGAGAAAGCAGACTGACAGTTATCTTTCATTCTCAGATTATGGTGTGCTACGATTTCTTTCATTTCTGAGCTCTTCCTAGGAAATATAATTACTTAAACTATCAATACATGCCCATTCGATTTCAAAACTAAACCAAGAACACCAACAACATTCCATTTTCTTCTATGATCTCAAATAGAAAGCAACTGAAATCAAGACTGAGATAACTTTATGCTCCCAGAATGCAGTAACATCTGACTATTATTGGCTCAATTTCAATTTGCCAGTGATGAGTCTATAAACTTATGTCAAGACAATGAATTTCAAAAATTCAGAAAGTAAATCTGAGTCTGATTTATTAAAGCCATCCCAGCTAAGTGATTAATACAGCAATAGGCATGACATGGATTTCTACATAAATTAGAGCATACAGAAGAAAATTAGAGCTACAATAAACTCGAATTCAGTTGTCGAATGATAGCTCATAATAACTTGTATTAAACAGAATTCAGTTGTTTGAAATCTAACAAAATGATAAAACTCATGAAGTAATGCAAAAGTGGCAGATGATAAAGACCAAGAGCAGTCCTAATAACCCAATTTGAAGGGTTAAAAAACGTTCATTCTGTCAATAAGCTAAAAATCAGCACTAACTCTCAATTCCCAAATCAAAAGCAGACATTTGTTGAGAAACTTAATCCAAACCCAAACAATGAGATTAACAGGCAATACGTAGAAGCTAACCTGCAGATAAAAAATTTAATCTAAGATCCAAAAAATTTCAACCCCATTAACATCCTTCACATTCCCATGAAAGATTTAATACCCAAGAATTAAATCTTTTAAACAAAGCAAAAAGGATGAAAATAGTAAAGTACCCGGCCACAAACATCTCCACAGATGTCATCAGTCTTTTTAGAACAATAATGCCCCCCTCCTTCATTCATCATCCACCACATTTTTTTAGAAAATTAAAAGAAAACCCAACAAAGAGAAAAAAAAATCTCGTAGCTCAATGCTGAAAAATTCGGACATATTAGTTTCCAGAAACTCTCTCAATCTCCGGCTACCTCTTTCCTCTTCTAACGGTTATATAACTATAATCTCTCTCTTCAAACAGGAAAACCCAAAAGGCCCAAATTCAATTCATCAATCAGGAAAAACATTATAAAAACTAAACCTGAATTCCCAGATCCAAATTCAATTCATCAATCAGGAAAAACATTATAAAAAACAGAGCATTTATACCTGTTGTGGCTGATTTGATGAAGTTTCTGGAACTTGTTGCTACATAAGGTTCATCATATGGTAGAACTGCTCTTGCATTTGCCAAAATTTAGCTTGTTGAGTTTCTCTCTCGCTTTCCAATTCCTTGACACGTGTTTCCATAGTTTGTAATCTTTCTCTTAATGTGACGACCTCTTGTTGTGTGTTACTTTGAGAGAATTGACGAGTTTTGTGTCCATAATAACTAGAAGGTGTGGGACCCATCCCAAGTCCTCGAGCCCGTCCATTTCTCTCTTTTCCAACAACTTCAACAAAAGCTTGATCTTCCAAATCTTGCTTGCTAACAGAAGCATTGGCTAATGCTTCAAGCTCAGCCATCTTCTCTTTTGTTCCTTCCTATAAATCAATTGAACAACATAAGTTAATAAATTCATCATATTATATTAAAAAATGACATTATTTTTCAATTAAGTAGATAAAAAATTACCACAATTCTTTGAGATGTTTCTTTTAAATATGATCCGTCTTTCTTTGTGTGAGTTATTTGAAACAACTCCACACGTCCTATTTTTGCACCACGTATTTTCTCCTAATAATTAATAAACAAAGTAAGCAATCAACATGTATAGCTAAAAACATATATGTAAATGGAAATGGAAAATAATTCTTACTTGTTCATTTCTAATTCTTGCGAAGCTTTTGGATCCACCCGTATGAGTATACTTTTGGTGCTTTCTACTAGAAATCCCTCTTTTTTCCCGCTCCTATGATATAAAATAGTACATACAAAAAATAATCAAAAAAATAATTCATACTTTTACCTATATTAATAATATCAATATCTTAACAAAAAAATAAATAAGTACCTCCCCTTTTTTTAAGTACCAAAATGCAACTAAAGCTTCATATTGCCACTTAATAACACCGGGAGGCACATTTTGCATAGTCACATTTGGATCCACGTTTCGATCAAAATATTTTGCCTTCGAAGAACACTTATGGTCTCTCCATTTTTTACACAATGAATCAAGCAAGTATTTTTGAGAGATGTTTTGAAGAACAAATCTTTGCTGCAAAAAGAAAATAGACTATAAAACATTCAACCTATAAAAAAAATTTAGTAACTTGATAGTTACAACAATATCTCAATAAAGCTTAAAGCTTTCTCCTTTGTTTTCTGCTGCATTTATGCCATGTTTCGTATTGAAAAGGCAATTTCATTCCATTCCTGGCAACCATTCCCAAAAATCCAACTAATAGCTTAGTTTCTTCATTAACTGGTTGCCCAATATCATTTCCACTCACAAGTATCCTATCTTGTGGATTTAGTGTCCATAATTCCTTTAATGTGGTCCGACCTTTTACTCTACGTTGACCATCTCTACCAACTGTGCAAATATAAATTCCAATTCAGCAATATTCCTCAAAATTGAATACAAAATTTTAAAATAATTTGTTTGCTCTATAGGCTATACCGAGAGGGGGTGAATCGGTTCTTAGCTAACCTTATGCCCGTTTTTGCGATTATCTAAATTCTCTAGCCTATTTGAATGTTTTCTAAGTTCTCTAAGCTAGGCAATTATACAATGTAAATTCAATACAATAAACTCAAATATAATTGCAAATAAGTAAAGAGAGTAGGGAAAGAGAAATGTACGCAAGCGATTTATAGAGGTTTGGCAACCTTGCCTACGTCCTCTACCTTGAGACGCTCCCAAGGATTTTCCCCAAATTCACTATCTTTGTATTACACTCCCTCTTTTCAAGGCTCAAGAGAAACCTCTCTCTTTTTCTAGGCTAAAGAGAAACCTCTTCTCCCTATTTTTCTAGGCTAAAGAGAAACCTCTCTCTTTTTCTTAGGCTAAAGAGAAACCTCCCCTTTTACAAGGAATGTTTGTGTTTACAAGAGATGTAATCAAAGAAAGGCCTTTAGGTAGGCAAGTGATTACAGAAATTAGGCTCAATGAAAAGGCTATACAATATTTGTGCTAAGCACTACAAGGAATAAGAGAATGATAGATGATGGAGACTTTGTAGCTCTTGATTTGTTGTTTGAGGCTTGAGGATTTGAGGAATATGAGATTTGGAGTTGCTGAGTAGTTCCCCCTGCTTCCTTTAGCTTCTAAGCCTCTATTTATAGTCCCTTGGATGGTTTGTGGACATTGGTTGGAGCTAAAACAGAAACTAGCCGTTTGGGACTTTCTGGTGCAAAGGGATCGATCCTTTTCTTCATTCTGGGCTTCCATGGCATTTTGCCAAAAAGGGATCGATCCCTTTCCCTATGGGATCGATCCTATTCTTCCAGAATGTGTTTTTCCTGCACTTTTGGGTTAGAAATGATATGGCTTTTGATTTTAATGCAACCCAAAATGTTTATAAGCTTTAAGGGAGTTTTTCTTGACTTTCTCTGATAAAAACATGGTCTAAATATTCATCAAGTGATTTTCTAAAATATTCAAAAACATTTATAGTGTATTAAGACCAATAAGAGTGTATCGACAAATCATGGTCTTAAGTTTGATATGATCACTTAGATTGGATTCAGAAAATCATGTGTGATAATGCAAATTTACAATATGAATTAAAACATTAAAGCTTACTTAAGTTTTTGTCATTTCAAAATACATATGTCAATTTAAAGCTAACAATCTCCCCCTTTTTGATATGACAAAACTTAATGTAAATTTACTTTGAAAATTTTTTGATAAAATACTCCCCCTCAAATAAAGCAGGATTTTATAAAGCTCCCCCTTAATATAAGCATGGGTTTTGAAAATGAATTTTCAAACTCTTTCTCCCCCATTATCTCTCCCCCTTAATATTTCTCCCCTTTAATATCTATCTCTCCCCCTTTTTGTCATAGCAAAAAAAAGGAAAAAGAATAGAAAATATGCTCCCCCTAAAAACATGGCTATGTGAGAACAAATAAAGATGCTCCATCCAACAAGAAACATGTTAGTACATGGGACTCATAGCACAAATAAATAAGTCAATTGTTCATAAAGAGTATGAAATATTTATGCAATGAACATGACTTATGATCCTATACCAATTGTTGATAAATAATTTTGCAATAAGTTCTCAATTGGTAAGAAATTAAGCAAGCACCTAAGTATATTAATTGTTCTTTCTAAAGTTCAACTAAGGTGCATGGCAATACATCATGATTATGAGCTAACATTAGGTGACATATGATATGCATGAGTTCATAAATCACATTCAAGCAAGAGTGTGCATAGAATCAAGACATATAGCAATTAACTACAAATTCTAGCACATAAGAGTTTCATGCAAAAATATCCTAAATGAATTCTTCTCTATTTGGCATTTCAAACTAAATAGCACAAGAAGAATTGTCAATTTAAAGCTCATACCAATTGGCAATTTAGTTTTGGCTTACCAATTATTGAAAATATGGTTTCCAATGATACTAATTGTTATTTCAATTTAAATGCCAATTGTTACTAATGGTAGACTTAGTCATTTTGCATGAATCTAATATTTGTGTGTAGTGTGTTCATGTCAAGAAAATACTCATTCTAAATATGCAAGAACACAATACATATCATCAAATATGCATATGGATCAATTAATCATTAGTCCACTATCATAAAGTATTAATCCATATTCATATTCACAAATTTATACCATATGGAAGATTCAAAAAATGAAGGAATTCAAGCAAACACATTTTCTTCCATGGTTTCAAGCACAAAAGTCCTATGGTCATTTTCCAATTCGAGTCCTTAACCAATTATGAGCAAGGAAGGATTCAAAATTACCATTTTAATCAATTAATAACCATATCCCTAGTTGTTATCATCATTTAAAGTTCTAGAGGGTATATGCTATTTTAACTAAAATGGCTTCACCTAAATGAATCAATATTATCAAGCTAAAATATATTTTATCATTAAAATCCATAAACTATGAGTGAGGTTAAGCACATAATATCATGAAAACAACTATTCTCATCTCATAGGCATGATTATTGATTCAACTTAAGTAAACATGCATGTTCAACATCAAAGCAATCAAGATTCAATGCATGTATATTAATTGTTGGTGTTATCATTAAAGCCCAAGTTCCATAATAATTTGGCCATAAAGAATTAATTTCATGGATGATAAATTTTCATGTAACTCAACATTTAGGATTCATTTATCATCACTAGATATAAGCCAAGGAAAATTATGACCTTATACTAATTGTTGAATTTACATTTGAAGTCAATCCTTAAGGTCAAGTTTTAATTATTCTTCCACTAGATGTATAATTATCATGTAACCTAGAGTAGAGTAGTTGAGTCAAACTAATACACATAATCCTAAAAGCATGCTTGACTATGATGAACAAAAGGAATGAAGAATATTCATTATGCACAAGTTCATCAATTTCTCAAATATATCCATAAATTCTTGAAATATTTCTCAAAATTATGGTTAAGCATTCATTGAAAATATATTTCAAGATTATTTCAAGATTTATGCAATTCATGAATGTTTTCAACAAGAAGAATGATTTTGCACTTGTGAGTTCAATAAAAATGATATTGATTGTTGAAAGTAATACCATTTGTTGGAAATGATATTAATTGATAGAGTTGAGGCATGATATCAATGAAAAATAATTTTTCATATTTTAAAGTTCATCAAAAAGAAGTTAAAACAATGAATTTTAAGTTGAAGAGAAAGAAGATATCAAGAGAATTAAGAAAACTTTTCAACTAAGTCTTAAAATTGCAGAAAAGGGCATGAATTGCCTAGAGGGATCTATCCTACGAGGAAAGGGATCGATCCTTAAACTACAGAATCAAGTTTCTTGCATTTTTTCCAAAGGGATCGATCCTGTATGTAGAGGGATCGATCCCTCATTCTGGTTCTGCATATTTTTGACAGAAAATCCAACTTGTGAGGTGCCAAAACTTCGTTTTTGAGTATTTTAAGTCCAAGTAAAGGTTTAAACATTTGTAAAACATGATTTTGGACTTGTATGAATGAAAAACATGAATGAAAAACCATTTTACAAAAGATTTTGCAATTATGGAAGAATTTACACAATAAAATGCATTTTTGGCCTCAAAGGATGTCATTTTGAGAGTTAAGCACATTTTGACAAAACCAAAGCATTAGAAACCACAAATATGTCAAAACAAACTTGTTCACATAGGTTTTAAGCACATATATCATCAAATCATCATACTTGTGAACATTATGCCATGATTTCCAACATACAAGTTCTTCATTAATGCACATGACATGGCATTTTGCATATATGACATATTTGGCAATTTAAGGCAAGTAAATACATTATCAACACATAGAAGACTTGCTCAAAATGCAGAAATCCAATAATCATTTCAAAATCATAAATCATGTTTTTCATTCAATGCATCAAGTACTATAATCAAACAATCAAAAATCTTTGTCATGCCTTTTTGTTCAATCATTTAACTCACAATGCATCAAGAATCATCAACCAACTTTCTCATCAAAGCACAAATAATCAAATAATAGTTTTAAGGAGTAAGGAATTAAGCTTACAAAACTCCTTTGCTTGAGAGTGCTTTGCCTTAAATTGTTGAATCCACCTTAGGCCTTTCTTAAAGGATTGTTGTGATCTTGCCAAGGATGGATTTCCAAGCTCTTCCTCTTTCTCATTGGCATAAGCAATCTCCATGGGGGGTGTGTAGAGCATTTGATCTCCATTGCTTCTTTGTATTCTCATGCTCTAACACTCCTACAACAAACAATTTAAGCATGTTTTGGTACCCAAATTTTCTTGGGTCCATGAGAGTTAGTGCAAATAATTGTTGATCCTTTTGGGATCCATTTCAAGCACAAATCATCATTATCTATTGCATGCTTTGGCACCCACATTTTTCTAACAACTCTTCCTCTAAATGTAGTTTTTCTATAAGTGCATGCTTGTGAAGAGTGTCCTATTCTATTACATAGTGAGCATGTGAGAGATGTATCATGCATAGAATTTTTGCTCACTAGGAAATTCTTAAGATGAGTTTCTTTATATATTGCATTATATCCTAACCCATCTTTGTCAAAGAAAGCTCTTTGGGTCTCAAGCATGTGATATAATTTTTGTTGACCCATATAGAACCTAGTAAATGAGTTATACAAATTTGTATTCTTTTCATTTAACTCATTTATTTCTAAGTTAGCCTGTTCTAATTTCTTTTCAAATTCTAGCTTAGCATTTATCAAGGCTTCATTTTCTATTTTTAATTTAGCAATGATTTTCTTATATTTGGAGTTCATGCATTGAAATTCATTTGCTAAATCATTAAAGGCATTTTGTAGTTCACTAAAGGTATAATCATTATCTTCACTAGAACTACTACTAGCCTCATCATCACTAATGGCCATAAAGCATGTGTAGGCTACCTCATTATCTACGTTTTCCTCATCGGAGCTATCACTATCACTCCATGCAGCCACAAATGCTTTCTTCCTAGGTTTCGTATCCTTTTCCTTCCTAAGTAAGGGGAAATCTAGCTTAGTGTGACCCGGTTCATTACATTCATAACACACTAAAGGGTCCTTTTCTCTTCTACTTGACTCCCCTCTTTGATGTCTCCTATTATTTTCTTTTTCTTTCATTCTCATGAACCTATTAAATCTTTTGGCAAACATTGCCATTTCTTTTTCTTCCTTATTTCCACTCTCATCACTATCATCTTCAATGACCTCATGAGTGGAAGACTTAAGTGCTACCCCTACTTTCTTTGAAGGCACTTCATTTCTTTTCAATTTCATCTCATATGTAAGTAGGGAGCCCATAAGTTCATCTAGAGACAAGGTATTTGGATCTTTAGACTCTTCTATTGCGGTTACCTTTGCCTCCCATGACTTAGGCAAGCTATTCAAAATTTTCTTTACCATTTCAACATTGGAATAAGCCTTGCCTAGAGCCTTAAGTCCATTAATTATATCATTAAACCTAGTGAACATTTCGCTAATGGACTCATTTTCTTTTATCCTAAATAGCTCATAATCATGTGTGAGCATTCCCAATTTGGTCTCTCTAACTTGATTTGTCCCTTCATGTGTGATGGCTAGTTTATCCCATATTTGTTTAGCATTCTCACATAAGGATACTCTATTATACTCATTGGGACCTAAAGCACAAAATAGGGTGTGCATAGCCTTGGCATTCATTTGTGCCAATCTCATGTCATTTGTGTCCCACTCATCCTCACTCTTAGGGACATCTTTTCCATCTACTTTCTTCATGGGAATTCTAGGTCCATTCACTATAATTCTCCACACTTCATAATCATTGGATTGTACAAATAACATCATTCTAGTTTTCCAATATGAATAATTTTCACCATTGACGAGTGGAGGTCTAACTAATGATTGTCCCTCTTCTCCTAGGGGTATGCCTACATTCAAGTGAGCCATTTATGATCGTTTTGCTCGATAGAGGTTAGTCTAAATCAATCTCGAGCCCAAGCTCTGATACCAATTGTTTGCTCTATAGGCTATACCGAGAGGGGGGTGAATCGGTTCTTAGCTAACTTTATGCCCGTTTTTTCGATTCTCTAAATTTTCTAACCTATTTGAATGTTTTCTAAGTTCTCTAAGCTAGGCAATTATACAATGTAAATTCAATACAATAAACTCAAATATAATTGCAAATAAGTAAAGAGAGTAGAGAAAGAGAAATGTACGCAAGCGATTTATAGAGGTTCGGCAACCTTGCCTACGTCCTCTACCTTGAGACGCTCTCAAGGATTTTCCCCAAATTCACTATCTTTGTATTACACTCCCTCTTTTCAAGGCTCAAGAGAAACCTCTCTCTTTTTCTAGGCTAAAGAGAAACCTCTTCTCCCTCTTTTTCTAGGCTAAAGAGAAACCTCCCTCTTTTTCTTAGGCTAAAGAGAAACCTCCCCTTTTACAAGGAATGTTTGTGTTTACAAGAGATGTAATCAAAGAAAGGCCTCTAGGTAGGCAAGTGATTACAGAAATTAGGCTCAATGAAAAGGCTATACAATATTTGTGCTAAGCATTACAAGGAATAAGAGAATTGTTGGCTCTTATAGGCTATACCGAGGGGGGGGTGAATCGGTTTTTCACTAACCTTAGGTTCGTTTTTCGGTTCTTCTAAATTCTCTAGCCTATATTGATATTTTCTAAGTTCTCTTAGCTAGGCATTTATACAATATAAATTCAATGCAATAAACACAAATATAATTGCAAGAAAGTAAAGAGAGAAAGGATAGAGAAATGTACACAAGTGATTTATAGAGGTTCGGCAACCTTGCCTACGTCCTCTACCTTGAGACGCTCCCAAGGATTTTCCCAAATTCACTATCCTTGAATTTGTTACACTCCCTCTTTTCAAGGCTCAAGAGAAACCTCTCTCTTTTCTAGGATCAAGAGTAACCTCCCTCTTTTTCTAAGGCTAAAGAGAAACCTCCCTCTTTTCTAGGCTTAAGAGAAACCTCCCCTTTACAAGGATTGATGAGATACAAATAATGTAATCAAAGATAAGCCTCTAGGTAGGCAAGTGATTACAGAAATTAAGCTCAATGAGAAGCCTATACAATATTTGTGCTAAGCACTACAAAGAATATGAGAATGATAGATGATGTAGACCTTGGAGCTCTTGATTGTTGTTTGAGGCTTGAGGAAGATGAATAAGATGATGAAAGATGTTGCTTGGTTGTTCCTCTTCCTTCCTTTAGCTTCTAAGCCTCTATTTATAGCCCCTTGGATGGTTTGTGGACGTTGGTTGGAGCCAAAACCGAAACTAGCCGTTGTATCTCACAGAAAATAGCCGTTGGGGACTTTCTGACATAAAGGGATCGATCCCTTTCCTTAGGGGATCGATCCCATGCTTTATTTTGGCCTTCCGGGGCACACTGCCAAAAAGGGATCGATCCCTTTCCTTAGGGGATCGATCCCATTCCTCCAGAATGGGTTTTTCCTGCACTTTTGGGTTAGAAATGATGTGGTCTTTGATCCTAATTCAACCCAAAACATATTGGCACTTTTGTGGGAGTTTTTCATGACTTTCTTTGATAAAAACATTGTCCAAAAATTCATTAAGTGATTTTCTAAAATATTCAAAACATTTATAAAGATTTAAGACCAATAAGGATGTATCATTAAATCATGGTCTTAATGTTTGGGTATGATCACTTAAAATGTATTGAGAAAATCATGTGTGATAAGGCAAATTTACAATATGAATTAAAACATTAAAGCTCACTTAAGTTTTTGTCATTTCAAAATATGTATGGCAATTTAAAGCTAACAATCTCCCCCTTTTTGATATGACAAAACTTAATGTAAATTTGCTTTGAAAATTCTTTGATAAAATACTCCCCCTCAAATAAAGCAGGATTTTATAAAGCTCCCCCTTAATATAAGCATGGGTTTTGAAAATGAATTTTCAAACTATTTCTCCCCCTTAATATCTCTCCCTATATCTATCTCTCCCCCTTTTTGTCATAGCAAAAAGAAGGAAAAATAATAAAGAAAATATGCTCCCCCTAAAATCATGGCTATGTGAGAAAAAAAATGCTCCATCCAACAAGAAACATGTTAGTACTTGGGACTCATAGCACAAATTCATAAGACAATGTCCATAAAGAGTATGAAATGTTTAGGCATGCAAAGGACAAGGCTTATTTTCCTATACCAACTGTTTATAAATAATTTTTGATACCAATTGTTGATAAGTAATTTTGCAAGAAGGTTCCAATTGGTAAGAAGTTAAGCAAGCACCTAAGTATATCAATTGTTCTCTAAGGTCCAAGTAAGGTGCATGGTAATACATCATGATTATGAGCTAAAATTAGATAACATATCATATGCATGTGCTCATAAATCATGTTCAAGCAAGAGTGTGCATAGATTCAAAACATATAGCAATTAACTACCAATTCTAGCACACAAGAGTTTCATGCAAAAGTATCCTAAGAGAATTCTTCTCTATTTGTCATTTCAATCTAAGGAGCATGAGAAGAGTTGTCAATTTAAAGCTCAAACCAATTGGCAATTTAGTTTTGGCTTACCAATTATTGAAAATATGGTTTCCAATGATACTAATTGTTATTTCAATCTAAATACCAATTGTTACTAATGATTGACTTAGTCATTTTGCATGAATCCAATATGTAGTGTGTTCATGTCAAGAAAATAATTATTCTAAATATGCAAGAACACAATCACATATTATCAAATATGCATATGGATTAATTAAACATAAGCATACTATCATAAAGTATTAATCCATATTCATATTCACAAAGTTATACCATATGGAAGATTCATAAAATCAAAGTATTCAAGCAAACACATTTTCTTCCATGTTTTCAAGCACAAAAATCCTATGCTCATTTTCCAATTCAAGTCCTTAACCAATTATGAGCAAGGAAAGATTCAAATAATAAATGCATGGATATCAAGTTTGTTCAAGTTTGCATTTATCTGTGAATGTTGGTGTTGTCATTAAGACCCTAGTTCTTTAAGTACAAGGATGATAAGGTTTCATGCATTTGAACATTTAGGATCCATTTACCATCACAATTTATAGGCCAATGACTATTACCAATTGTTGAATTTACATTTGGAATCAATCCATAAGGTCAAGTTTCAATCATTTTATCATTAAGGTATATGACCTTAACTAATCAACTTCTACTAAGAATTATATCATGATGCTCAATGGGAATATGTGAGTCAAGCTATAAGATAAAGTTCTTTAAGCATGCTTGACTAAGATGAACAAAAGGTATGATCACAAGTTTATCAAATTCTCAAGTATATACACAAATCATTGAAATAAATCTCAAAATTATGTTTAAGCATTCATTGAAAGTATATTTCAAGATTATTTCAAGATTTATGAATGTTTTCAAAAGATGATTTTGCACTTGTGAGTTGATTGTTGGAAGTGATACCATTTTGTTGGAAATGATTCAAATTGATGAAGTTGAGGCATGATATCAATGAAAAATGAATTTTCATAGTTTAAAGATCATCAAAAAGAAGTTAAAATACTAGATTTTAAGTTGAGAAGAAAGAAGATATCAAGAAAGTGTAAAATCCTTCTCAAATTCGGTTGAAAAAGTGCAGAAAAGCCATTTTGGCCTGGGGGGATCGATCCCTTTGTGAGGGGGATCGATCCCTTAGTTCCAGAATACACCAATTCCGTGTTCTGCTCAAGGGGATCGATCCTGTTTGAAAAGGGATCGATCCCTCATACTGTTTCTGCAGATTTTTGACAGAAAATCCAACCTTTGAGGTACCAAAACTTCGTTTTTGAGTTATTTAAGTCCAAGTAAAGGTTCAAACATTAGTAAAACATGATTTTGGACTTGTATGAATGAAGAACATGATTGAAAAATTTTTTACAAAAGATTTTGCAATTTTGGAAGGATTTTCACCAATAAAGGCATTTTTGGCCTCAAAGGAGGTCATTTTGATAGTTATGCATACTTTGGCCAAACCAAATCATTAGAAATCACAAATATGCCAAAACAAACTTGTTCACACAGATTTTAAGCATATCAAACTTGCTCAAACTACAGAAATCCAAAAATCATTTCAAAATCACAGATCATGCTTTTCATTCAATGTATCAAGTACTATTCATCAAACATTCAACAATCATTCATCATGCCTTTTGTTCTATCATTCAACTCACAATGCATCAAGAATCATTAACACTTTTTCTCATCAAAGCACAAATAATCAAATAATAGTTTTAAGTAGTAAAGAATTAATCTTACAAAACTCCTTTGCTTGAGTATGCTTTGCCTTGAATTGTTGAGTCCACCTTGAGCTATCCTTTAAAAAAATTGTTGTGATCTTGTCAAAGATGGATCCTCAAGCTTTTCCCTTTTTCTCATTGGCACAAGCAAACTCCATGTGGATGTGTTGAGCATTCAAACTTCATTGTATCTTGTATCTCCATGCTCTAACACTCCTACAACACACAAATTCAAGCATGCTTTGGTACCCAAACTTTCTTGGGTCCATGAGAGTTAGTATTCACAATTTTAGATCCTTTTAGGATCCATTTCAAGCATAATTCATCATTATTTATTGCATGCTTTGGCACCCACATTTTTCTAACAACTCTTCCTCTAAATGTGGTTTTTCTATATGTGCATGCTTGTGAAGAGTGTCCTATTCTATTGCATAGTGAGCATGTAAGAGATAGATCATGCATAGTATTTTTGCTCACTAAGAAATTCCTAAGATGAGTTTCTTTATGTATTTCATTATATCCTAACCCATCTTTATCAAAGAAAGCTCTTTGGGTCTCTAACATATGATCTAGCTTTTGTTGACCCATATAAAACCTAGTAAATGAGTTATGCAAATTTGTATTCTTTTTATTCAACTCATTTATTTCTAGATTTGCTTCTTCTATCTTCTTCTCAAATTCAAGTTTGGCATTTAATAGCATTTCATTTTCTATTTTCAATTTAGCAATGGTTTTCTTATATTTGGAGTTCATGCATTGAAATTCATTTGCTAAATCATCAAAGGCATTTTGTAGTTCACTAAAGGTATAATCATTATTTTCACTAGAACTACAACTAGCCTCATCATCACTAATAGCCATAAAGCATGAGTAGGCTACCTCTTCATCTTCATTTTCCTCATCGGAGCTATCACTATCGCTCCATGCAGCCACAAATGCTTTCTTCCTAGGCTTCTTATCCTTTTCCTTCCTAAGTAAAGGGCAATCTAACTTAGTATGACCCCGTTCATTACACTCATAACATACTAAAGGGTCCTTTTCTCTTCTACTTGACTCCCCTCTATGATGTCTCCTATTATTTTCTTTTTCTTTCATTCTCATGAATCTATTAAATCTTTTGGCAAACATTGCCATTTCTTTTTCTTCCTCATTTCCACTCTCATCACTATCATCTTCAATGACCTCATGAGTGGAAGACTTAAGTGCTATCCCTACATTCTTTGAAGGCACTTCATTTCTTTTCAATTTCATCTCATATGTAAGTAGGGAGCCCATAAGTTCATCTAAAGACAAGGTATTTGGATCTTTAGACTCTTCTATTGCGGTTACCTTTGCCTCCCATGATTGTGGCAAGCTATTTAAGATTTTCTTCACCATTTCTACATTGGAATATGTCTTGCCTAATGCCTTAAGTCCATTGATTATGTCATTAAATCTAGTATACATATCACTCATGGACTCATTTTCTTTCATTCTAAAAAGCTCATAATCATGTGTGAGCATTCCTACTTTGGTCTCTCTAACTTGATTGGTCCCTTCATGTGTGATGGCTAGTTTGTCCCATATTTGTTTAGCATTTTCACATAGGGACACTCTATTATATTCATTTGGACCTAATGCACAAAAGAGGGTGTGCATAGCCTTGGCATTCAATTGTGCCAATCTCATATCATTGGTGTCCCACTCATCCTCACTCTTAGGGACATCTTTTCCATCTACTTTCTTTATTGGGATTCTAGGACCATTAACTATTACTCTCCACACTTCATAGTCATTAGATTGCACAAATAACATCATCCTAGTTTTCCAATAAGAGTAATTCTCACCATTGAATAGTGGAGGTCTAACTAACGAGTGTCCCTCTTCTCCTAGGGGTGTGCCTATATTCAAGTGAGCCATTTAAGATCGTTTTGCTCGATAGAGGTTAATCTAATTCAATCTCGAGCCCAAGCTCTGATACCAATTGTTGGCTCTTATAGGCTATACCGAGGGGGGGTGAATCGGTTTTTCACTAACCTTAGGTTCGTTTTTCGGTTCTTCTAAATTCTCTAGCCTATATTGATATTTTCTAAGTTCTCTTAGCTAGGCATTTATACAATATAAATTCAATGCAATAAACACAAATATAATTGCAAGAAAGTAAAGAGAGAAAGGATAGAGAAATGTACACAAGTGATTTATAGAGGTTCGGCAACCTTGCCTACGTCCTCTACCTTGAGACGCTCCCAAGGATTTTCCCAAATTCACTATCCTTGAATTTGTTACACTCCCTCTTTTCAAGGCTCAAGAGAAACCTCTCTCTTTTCTAGGATCAAGAGTAACCTCCCTCTTTTTCTAAGGCTAAAGAGAAACCTCCCTCTTTTCTAGGCTTAAGAGAAACCTCCCCTTTACAAGGATTGATGAGATACAAATAATGTAATCAAAGATAAGCCTCTAGGTAGGCAAGTGATTACAGAAATTAAGCTCAATGAGAAGCCTATACAATATTTGTGCTAAGCACTACAAAGAATATGAGAATGATAGATGATGTAGACCTTGGAGCTCTTGATTGTTGTTTGAGGCTTGAGGAAGATGAATAAGATGATGAAAGATGTTGCTTGGTTGTTCCTCTTCCTTCCTTTAGCTTCTAAGCCTCTATTTATAGCCCCTTGGATGGTTTGTGGACGTTGGTTGGAGCCAAAACCGAAACTAGCCGTTGTATCTCACAGAAAATAGCCGTTGGGGACTTTCTGACATAAAGGGATCGATCCCTTTCCTTAGGGGATCGATCCCATGCTTTATTTTGGCCTTCCGGGGCACACTGCCAAAAAGGGATCGATCCCTTTCCTTAGGGGATCGATCCCATTCCTCCAGAATGGGTTTTTCCTGCACTTTTGGGTTAGAAATGATGTGGTCTTTGATCCTAATTCAACCCAAAACATATTGGCACTTTTGTGGGAGTTTTTCATGACTTTCTTTGATAAAAACATTGTCCAAAAATTCATTAAGTGATTTTCTAAAATATTCAAAACATTTATAAAGATTTAAGACCAATAAGGATGTATCATTAAATCATGGTCTTAATGTTTGGGTATGATCACTTAAAATGTATTGAGAAAATCATGTGTGATAAGGCAAATTTACAATATGAATTAAAACATTAAAGCTCACTTAAGTTTTTGTCATTTCAAAATATGTATGGCAATTTAAAGCTAACAAGAATGATAGATGATGGAGACTTTGTAGCTCTTGATTTGTTGTTTGAGGCTTGAGGATTTGAGGAATATGAGATTTGGAGTTGCTGAGTAGTTCCCCTTGCTTCCTTTAGCTTCTAAGCCTCTATTTATAGTCCCTTGGATGGTTTGTGGACGTTGGTTGGAGCCAAAACAGAAACTAGCCGTTGTATCTCACAGAAACTAGCCGTTGGGGACTTTCTGGTGCAAAGGGATCGATCCTTTTCTTCATCCTGGGCTTCCATGGCATTCTGCCAAAAAGGGATCGATCCCTTTCCCTATGGGATCGATCCTATTCTTCCAGAATGTGTTTTTCCTGCACTTTTGGGTTAGAAATGATATGGCTTTTGATTTTAATGCAACCCAAAATGTTTATAAGCTTTAAGGGAGTTTTTCTTGACTTTCTCTGATAAAAACATGGTCTAAATATTCATCAAGTGATTTTCTAAAATATTCAAAAACATTTATAGTGTATTAAGACCAATAAGAGTGTATCGACAAATCATGGTCTTAAGTTTGATATGATCACTTAGATTGGATTCAGAAAATCATGTGTGATAATGCAAATTTACAATATGAATTAAAACATTAAAGCTTACTTATGTTTTTGTCATTTCAAAATACATATGTCAATTTAAAGCTAACATAATTATATTTTAAATACCCGTATTCACATTAGTTGCAGAACTGGACTGGATATCATCATCTTCTATACATGTATCAGCTGCAGGTGGTGCATTTGTCTCGGTTGCAGGTGGTAACTCATCAATAGTTCGAATATTGATTCTTGACAATTTACTTCTGGGCATTTTAACTTATTTACAATTTTTGTAACCCAGAAATTGCACAGCTTGCTCAAAATCCTAGTTGTTTCCCACTTTTCTAAACGAGCAGAAAGTAATATAAATAAAAGAAAGCTATACAAATAGTGAGTGACACTAGCAATTAGATCTCATGTGCATGAGTTTGCTCTTAAATCAGCTTTATCTTTAAGAAATGCTTGTTCAGGCCCATTGCTTAATTACCAGGGGAAGGAGAAGAGAACATTATATTCAAGAAATTTCATAAGAACAGAAGTTTTTCAAACAGAATGATCTACAGTACTGGAAATAATTTCTAGTTTACCAAACATATTAAATACCAAAAGTTACTTTATTTTACATGTTAATATCAATTGTGATTAATTCACAGATCTGTATTTTCTTTGCTCTGTTTAACTTTCTTTGTCTAACAAAGATCAACTTGAGGCTAGAGTAAGAAAATTCATGGCAACATCTCTATTAGGGGAACAATGAAAAAGGATTTCCATATGGAAGAACACTTAATTGACTGCTTATTGCTGCTTTCAGACATCATTTCCTACAGTCTGAGGAACTGGAACTAGAACAATTAATATAAATCAGACATGAAATGCAGACGATGATCAAACAACTAGCTAAACAAATGCTCCAATTAATATGATAAGAGAATCGATATTGAAGCTGTACTCTCTCTCTTCTATTACCCTGCTAAACACGAAATTTCCCTCTATGCTACCCAACCCCAATAGAAAAGAAAGAGATGGAAGGGGGGGTTAGGGAAGAAGGGTAAAGGACTTGTGTTAGGTCAGGAAGGCAACAAGTGGAAACATAAAAGGTGAAAATACAGTTAACAATTTACCAGATGGCGAAGACCAAAGTCTAGAGTCCTTAGAATATGAGCAAATGCTTCACTGTTTAGTTGGGCAAGTGTCTCAGGGTAAACCTCCAAAATATGTGACAAAAGCGAGAAGTACTACAGAATAAATACTAACAACAATCAGCTTCCAAAAAAAAACATCTTTTAAACAAAGACTTGAAAGAAGTTGAAGAAGAGCACGCAGATCTTCATATTTCTCAGTCTTTGCCTCACTAAGTAATGTGCTTGAAAGACTTATAGATATCTAGAAAAAAAAACATTGCAGAGAGCAGTGAACGACACAGTATACCATTGGTGGCAAAGATATCACAACAGTATATGCAAGAACAAGTAGCAAGAGCAAGGATGATCAGGACAAAAGAAAACTAAGAAAGTCAAGTTCAAAATTTCAAAACTAAAAAACAATAAGAATATAGTTTTGATACTCCACAAGGAATAAAAAAATGAAGTGCCTAAAAGGGAGGAAAGTCCTTCAAAAAACATAGAAAAAACAGAAAATTTGACATTCAATTTTCTTTTATCAATTTCACAATTAAATCAATTATTTATTGATAAACTGTAAGAGGCTTAATATTAGTTTAGATAAAAAAATTAAGAGAATAACTATGAACTAAATGTTGTGTGAAATGAATTTTGAAACACTGCTTACTACAACAAATTAATATTTCAAACTGCATGAACTAGAAATAAATAGAATTACAACCACAAGTTAAAGACACCAAATGTTTGAAATACAATTAATACCTCACAAGGTGCATCTTTTAACACAAAGATCTCCAACAGAATACTGAAAAAAATAAAACATTGATTGGATTAACTCCTTTTCTGGTTTATTCTAATAAAAATCGTTTATTCACCAAAAAAATAAAATAAAATAAAACACCGATTGGACCATAATCTTTCTCAAAACAAAAACCAGAAGTAAAATATAAAAGGATAAGCCCAAGCATTAAAACTTTCAACAATGTCGCATCTATCATCTTTCGCTAAGGAATTTCAGGCAAAAATTTCAAATACCCCAAGAAAGTGCATGTGTTTCCACCATTCCAACCAATTGCATACCATAAAGTTCAGTCCCAAATGGAACCCTGTGACCAATAAGAGATAGAAAGAGAGAGGTGTTTTACTTGCAAATCAGTTAAAGAACACAATCTTGTCGCTTAAGATTGTACTCCATACCCACAATGCTACCCAATAGAGGAAATAACATTATAAAAAAGAAGAATGCTAAATCAAGAACTTACCAACCTGAAAGGCAACATTAAGACTTTTCAATAAAAGATTTTTACATTCTTGTTATGAACCATAACGTAACAAGTTTGTGGCAATTGAAATGAATATAAATGTTTGTGGCAATTGAAATGTAACCAAGTTTGTGGCAATTCAAGTTGCAATTCATAGAAAGTCTTTCAGTTTCCATAGGAATTCACACACATCCATCATGGTTCATAAATGTCTTCATCATCTTCACGGACCCACTGAGCATCAGGGATATTTTCATCCAAATTTTGATCAGTAAAAGGCAAACATTCAATTTGCGGTTCAACTTCATCTATGGATTTTTCACCCATATCAAACAAGTCTCTAGGTGTATTATGAAGAACAACAAACCAACCCGCATCTTTGGGATCCTCAGAATAAAAGACTTGTTTCACTTGAGATGAAAAAACATATGGCTCATCAATGACTTGTTGTCCACTTTGATTAGCAAAAGATTTTTCATGGTTAGAGAAAGTCATAGAGAGGTACATATATGTTGTCGTTTTGCCTGTTGCTTTAAAGACATTTAAGGTCCATTTAAGGCATTATCAGTTCAAGTCTAACTCACAAGTTAAGAAAACTCAAACAACCCAAGTAGTAAGTTACAGTCACTCACAAGTCTAACTCACAAACGAAAATGGTAAGTTAAAAGTACCTGTCCTGACTGACTGATACGTGAGAAATCCAAACTAGAGAGGAGATGGAAGTTCAAAAACCGATAATCAGAGAACTTTATAAAGACAGAATGCTAGTAGAGGAGATCTGATTTGTGACTTATCAAAAATGTTAGTGGGGGGGGGGGGGGGGGGGGGAGACAAAATGTTAATGTTCTTTTGTCACATGGTTTCAATACAAAACACATTTTGTTGCACCTTTTGGAAGAAAATCTATTGCTCTTTTTATATATAGTCAATACTTGATATTCTAAAGTGACAATGTAATTACGTGATTATTGTGAATATGGTTTTCCCTTTGCCTTTTTAGGTGAGGACATATTAATGTGAACTGCTTGATGTGATTAAGTAAATTTATTATCGCAAGCCTAAAATAACTAGCTCAATTTGTCAATTTTGGCTTTTCACATTTTTTGCCCCAAAAAGAAAATTGAAGTTCAAATTTTGACCAAAGAAGAAAATTGTAAAAATGCAACATGACGTACAATGTTGTACATATGTACCGGTAATCCAAACAATTTTTAATTCAAGTAAAAATTGTTATAACAAATCAAAAACAGTTAGCACATTAGCATAATTACTAATTTCAGTAAAAGGAACCAATAAACTAATTGGCATAAAACTAATAAAAATTAAAAAAATATTACCTGCCCTGACTCGCTGCTGTATACTTGCTTAATACTAGCGATGAGAAAATCCCAGAATATGATTGCAAGCAGACGTCCTTTCTAACTTAATGCTGGACTATAACAACCAATAAAGTCTCCGAAACAGGCACTTGTTTTAGATGTAAGTATTAGACAGGTCGAGAAGCTTGATTAAACCAAACCTCGTATGCTAAAACATAACAGAGAAAAATACATCTGTCATTGAAGGATCTGTCATTGAAGGAACGAAATGGATTTGAAAAAGCAAAAATTTATGCCGAACTAGGTGTTTGAAAAATCAAAATTTGATTTGAAAAAGCAAATCATTAAATCAGTAAATGAAATTACAACAATGGATGATTGAGAGAGAGATTATCGGGAGAAATCAAAATGGTGAAGAATTAAAATGATTACTGAGATTTACTTGAATCGAGCTTCAGCCTGAGCTATAAAGAGAGATTATCGGGAGAAATCAAAGCTTTTCGGTGGATATCTCAGTGGTCACGAAAGCTTTCGGGTGGGGAAAATGGAAATCATTTTAGAAAATGGAGAAGCATCAAATTGCTTAGGTTTAGAAAATGGGGAAAATGTAATTTTAGGTTTAGAAAATGGAGAAGCATTATCGATCGAGAAGCATCAAATTGCTTAGGCCTAGAAAATGGGGAAAATGTGATTTTAGGTTTAGAAAATGGAGAAGCATTATCGATGGAGAAGTAGAAACATAGAAGGTCATGAATAGAAAATGGGAAAATGGGTGGGAAATAAGAGCATAGTGGTTTTCATAGAAGTTAAATAATTATTTTATTTTTTAAATTTTTAATTTTTAATAACGGATAAATTATTTATATTTTCTAAAAAAAATATTTAAAATATTTATTAGATAGCGGCGTTTTTGAGAAATAAATGCCGCTATCTGTTAAACTTTATGACATTTCAACAGAAAAACGCCGCTATTGGCCAAAATTTTTTTAATTAAACGGCGTTTTTCAGATAAAACGCCGGGAGGGGGCAAAAAACATGGAACATAGCGGCGTTTTATTAAAAACGCCGCTAAATATATGCCGCTAAAAGTTAATTTTGTTGTAGTGGAAAGAGTAAATAGTTTGAATGGTCTCTAATGTTTTATGTTATTATTATCGTAAATAAAAAGAAAAAAGAAAAAGATTAAGGTTATTATTAAAAATCGTAGTATATCATAATAGTAATTTAATTTGAAAATACATAAAATTATTATGTTTAATATAACTAGACTAGATTGAAAAGATTACGTTTGAAATTATAAATCACAGTTAAACTTAAACTTTTTCAAACAGTAAATGAATATCATATATGACTAAAATTGGGTAATATTGTTTTAAATGAACATGAATCTTTGAAAAAAATATCGAGCTACAAAAATACAAAACACATGTTATAATTCTAAACAATTATCTTTATTACATTTAATATGATAACTGTAAACGATTACTTATTATGGTAATGTTAACAGTATCAAATAGAACTATTTTGTTGCCATTACATGTAGTAACGTTATTACTTTATTATCACGTTAAATCATTATTTTTATTACTAAAATATTACAACAGTTGTTACACTCCCATATTTTCACCGTCATGTTTGACCCTTCTTATGGGTAGTTATGTTTATATGGATAAGATTTTAACCTGTTTTCTTTTTATTTGGCTTCACGAACCAAGAGAGTTCCTCCATTACTTTGTGGATCTTTAGTTATTGGGATGCGGGATGTCAACAAAGATACTTAAATTTTGTTCACTTTTTTAAATTTAATGAGTATAATTATATTGAAATAAAAATTTACACTCTTAATTTCAAGAGTAAAAAGGAATATATATTTTATAAAATTTGAGAATTTATTTATGTATTATCTCAATATTATAGTATACAATTAATAATTAATGGGAGTGTTAAATACGCATTGAATAATATATCTGCAATTTGCATAATTGTAAAAGTCGTTATTTTGCTTAACCCTAGATCTGGGTTCCGCTGATAAATTAAAGAGTCACTAACTTGAGCCTGTCTGCACAATGCACATCACGCCACTCACGTTAATCTTCATAGTCTGGGAAAAGATAAGAATAATCATTGTTGTTAAATTGTAGCATAATTAAATGATAAAAATGATGGGAAGTTGAATGATCAATCTTTCCTTTCTCCATATTCATTGTGGCAATGGATTGTCTTATGCATGTTTCAAATAATAATTAAATTCTAAATATAACTTTTTGCACAAAATGAATACAAATTTTTAACGTTTTATTACATAAAAATCAATTCATATATTTGTATTTTCTGTAAATAAACACTTAATTTTTTAAAATAACACAATTAATTAAGTTCAAATCTGTTGAATGATATTAACTTACGTTTGTATTGCACATTTAGTATCTCACATGACAACTCATAAAGTTATCTATATCATCTACCATGTAAATTAATTTTACTTAATAAATTTAAATTTAATTACATAATTTTAAAAAATTAAAAATTAAAAAACAAAAATTTATATGCAAATTTTTATGCCATAAAATATTAAGAATTAAATTTTATTTTTGTAAAGCGCTTCAAACAACAAGTGTTTCAGACTGCAACTTTCCCACGCCAGCTGCTGGAGAGCTGCTACTATTTTGTTTGTACTTGTACCACTTTGCACACATTATAAAATATCCTAAATTCAGGACTTCCATGGCTGCGACCAAGTAATAAAAGTATTCCAACTTCCCCTTGTTAAGGTCGTCCGGCAACCAGTCCCCTGTCGGAGCCGCCTTCGTGATCCTATGAACTACTGATATCAAGAGACTGCTCAGATAATTGGATAGTGCTAAGCCGATAAAAGTAAAGGACCCCGCAAAGCTTCTCATGTTTTCAGGGAACTGCTTGTAGTAGAATTCGACCAGGGCAATTACCGTGAATGCCTCAGAAAGTCCTATTAAAGTTAGCTGAGGAATTAGCCACATCGCTGAAAGGGAAGAAATTGCTCCTCTTCTTGAATCTATGCCAATCGGGTTATTGAGAGCAAAGGCTTTTCTCCTATCTTCAACTATGGCGGATAAAAGCATGGTGACTATGGCAACAACCATGCCAACTCCCATCTTTTGGAGGAGCGTGATTCCCCCTTCCTTTTTGGTGTACTTTTGAAGCCATGGAACTACTATACGGTCGTAGATCGGTATCCAGATGGTAAGGCCAATCATGCTGAAGACACCGTATGATGCGGCAGGAATGTTGAAATCTGTGCTGCCGAGGCGTCTGTTAGACTGAAGGGCTTGGAAGACTACATATGTTTGCTGCTGAACCACAGCCACATTGTATGCGATTCCTGCTGCCCATATGGGAACAACTCTTATCAAGCATTTTATTTCCTCTACTTTCTGCAAACTGCAAAGTCTCCATGGATTGGCTGCTGATCCATCCAAGTTCATTCTATCCTCAGGGGTCAGTATTGCGGCCTTGTTTAGAAACCTGTTTACCTCGAAAAGAAGAGAACTTATTAACTCTTGCCTCTTAGTCAATGCAAGTAAAGAAGAACATTCACATCAACTAGAAGATAAGAAGCTAGGTTGTTTTACCTGAACTGGTCAGTGTAAGAAAGCTTGGAGTTGATAGAACTTTTGGGAATGTGGTTAAACAAGGAGATCAACGGTTGCTCTGGCTGCTTCAGTTGCCTCTTCCGAACTGCTGCGACTATGACTTGAATCGCACTAGTTAGTGGACTACCTTCTGGCTTCACCTTCACATAAATTCTTGTGCCAATGAAGAACGAGACGCATGATAAGAACATCATGAACGCAGGAATGCCTAAACCCCAAGCCCAGCTCACATCGGATTGCACGTAGACGATGACTGTCAAAGACACCGTCATGGCAAAGGTGAAGGTGAAGTAGTACCAATTGAAGAAGCTGCTGATTCCCCTCTTTCCGGACTCCGTCTCAGGATTGAATTGGTCAGCTCCGAAGGCTAGGTTACATGGTCGAATACCACCAGATCCAACTACCATAAGTCCCAATCCGCTCAACAGAAAAGCCATTTGCCATGGCGTTGGCCCAGGACAAGTTCCACTTTCACTGGAGTCACAGGCTGGAGGATGCAAGTTTGAGACTGCTGCTGTTAATGTAAGTAGAACCATTCCCTTCATCCAGGAGAAAAAGGAAAAATTATTTCAGAATTAGATGTCAATGGTATGCGTTCATGAAGGCGTAAACATAGTATCAGTACCAGAAAAGAGGATATGGAAGCAAATCCCAGTGTCTTGTATCGGCCGAAAAAAGTGTCAGAGAGGAATGCACCTATCAAGGTAGCAAAGTTGCAGGTACCATTGAAAACGTTAACAAGATTTGTAGCTGTGATACTTTTCATGTTGAAGACAGTGGTGAGATAGACCAAAAGGTTGTTTGAGCTGCCAGTAGTTCCCAACTTCTCAAAAGTTTCATTCCCTGTTGTCGTTAATGTATAAATACAAGATTAATCAGAGATGAAAGGAGAGAGTAAAAATACCATGATGCAAAATGAAGCTCTCTCACCTATGACAAAGGGCATGGCTTTAATTCCTCTATACTTAATCTTCGGTTCATCTGTAGTTGCACTACCACTCTCAGTCTTCTCCATGTTCTATTCTTTTCAGAATGAAATCTTCTTTTTCTTTTCAGTTCCCTGAAGCTAGTCCTAAAGTTCACCGTAAGCTTCCATTTATAATTCGTTTCCTCCCATTGGACGTTATTATGAAATTTGTCCGGATATGTTTGAAATTTGGTTGCTACTTAATCTCAAAACTCGTCAGTGCTGACCTGCTCGCAATGGTTAAAAGCATTTTTATCTTTTAATCGTTTTAATTATTAAAGCAAATTTGCTATATGATTTATTAGATTAAAGTTTAGAGGGTGATGATGATAATGGCTCACAATGACCGAAGACTTTCCTTTTGCTAAGATCTGAACGCGAGTTTCACATCTAGATACTAAATCAAGTTGAGAAGCCTCTGTCACGCAACACTATTATTTTCACTTTGAAAGCCTAAAGATTCTCTTTCAATCGGCTAATTACCTTCCTCAGTTGAATACATTTCCTAGAATGAAAAAGTTGAGATTTGTTGAATTTAGCGTTGGTGAATTGAAGATTTCTTCCCATAGCCCACCGTGCATGTTTTCTATATATGTTGCTTTTTATCTTTTCAGGTACTTCTTTCCAATTTGAAGGAGAGATATTAAAGTTAAGGTTCAATAATATTTTTGGATTGGAAATTTTCACAAATAAAAAAACCGTATTTCAAGATAGCTTAGCTAGGCCTTTTTGGGATTTAATGCTCAACTGCATAGCATTTAAATTTCCTGCAAAAAAAAAATCATGGGGAGGATGGGCAGAAATCTATATGTTGGGAGGATAAATTACTCTCTCAAATTTCATCTTGCTTGAATGTATTTACCCCTGTAATTTTTGACAGAAAAGGACATATTTTGCGTTGTTTGACTCTTCAAGTTGATACTATAGATTTGTTATTATTATTATCAAAGAACGGGCCACGATTTAGGGGATCCGTGAGCAAGCTCAAGCTAATGAACTGATGATGAGATTTTAAAAAGACCGATTCACTAAAAGACGCTGACGGGAGGCATGAGCTTGCTTCCTGTCGCTTTCTCTCCAGTTTGCAATTGGATACATTAAAACTCTTGTTAACACTTTACATCATCGTCATTTATTAGTGCAAGGTAATAAAACAAAAAACAAAGGAGAGGGGGTTGGTCACCAGGATCATAGTAGAGCGTTCGTGTTTGAATCTTCTTTATATTAATATTTTTTAGATTAGCGTAAATCACGCAATGTAAACAAAAATTAATATCATATTTAACGTGGTACAAAATATCTCATGATTTAAAAAACAAGAAGGTTGGTGAGATTTGCAAAAGTGAAAAAAAAAAGAGGAAAAAGAAAATAAAAGAAGAAAAATGTATAGGAGGGGGAATCGGTGAGATCTGCAAAAGGTAGAATAGAAAATGGAAAAGATGAAAGTTACAAATTCAGACATACCCAATCAAAAAAAAGAAAGAAGGGTAGAAGGGATAAAGTCAGAAAATTGAGAAGAAAAATTTTAAACCAACTCATTTTTTTACTATTCATACCCTAAATTCTGTGTAATAAACAGTAAATCAGTGTAGAAAATGGCGTAAGAAAAGTAAAAAAGTGAGTAGATTTAGAATTCCTCAATTGAGAAAGAATGACTTGAAAGTCCGGGAGTACAGGCTTTTGGACAAAACTAATGTAACTGATGATTGTTCAAATCTCATTTCTCATCCAGTTGATTCACGAAATGCAGCGTTATTCTTGTCTGTGATCAATGTTCATTTCCCTTTTCATTTGAGTTTTTGTTTGGAAGTTCTTTGTTTCTACGCCTGAAATAGTCGGACACCGCTTTCCTTTAGACAACACAAGTTCCACCGACAGGGTTCCCAGCTATGCATCATGAAATAGCATCCTTCCTTTGTCGTCTGTAACATGTTGCAAAGCACTGCGGTTGGGAGTTAAGATAACCCAACTTGAAAATCCGTTTTGACGTTACATGACCTCTTGACATTGCTCTTGTAAGATCCGATTCTACATTACTGTAGAGTCTAATTTTATAAAAGTGATAATGGAAATGAAATAAATAGAGAGTATTGAATTCCATTTAGTTGAAAAGCTCCTTAACTTGAGATGAGAACGGAGTAAATTAAGTGAAATCCTCTACGGACGAGTAAGAGGGCAGCTCGCCAATGGGCGAGCAAGAGCACATTCGCCAATGGTCATGGTAAGTTGGACAATGGCTTGTTGGGAGAATAGTTGAGTTCGCCATGTCTATTGTTAGCATGATCGCCCGAATGGGCGAGAGCTTGTGATCGCCAATATGAAGTAAACTAAATAGATGAATGTGATCGCCAAGCCTATATGGCTACTAAATAGATGAATGTGATCGCCAAGCCTATATGTAATAGCCAAGGGAAGGGAATCATCTTATATTTTCCAAATATTGAATTGGCGAACTGAATTACATTTGGCGACATGAGATTAAGTTGGCGAGTTGATGACTCAAGATGAGGAGGCGAACTGGAATCATGCACGGACAAAATGGAAATAGATTCAAAACATGCTTGCAGCCAAAATTGACTTGGCAAGTCGGACTATTGGAGACAATAATAGAGGAAAGCTAAAGTCAAGAAGGGAATTAGCCTTATTGGTTGAGAAGTAAAACAAAGTCAATAGAAGTAGAGGATGTGTGTGGAAGGAAGACTTTCTCGCCAATGTAAGTGCAGTTTTTCTTCATGCATTAAATGCATGATAGACGTGAAATAAATGCTGGAAATGAGATAAGACCAAGAAGTGAATTATGATTGGATAGTATGGCTATAAAAGGAGAAACAAATGAGGATAACAGAGTTAGCCAACTCCAGCTTCTTCAGGAAAACCATTTCACTGCAAGTTATGCTCTGTTTCTTCCATTTCTCTGCCATGTTCGATCTACTAAACTCCAACCTTAAGTTGGTTAAATACATAAACCAGCTTGCAAACCTTTCCTTCTTAACTTGATGAGGTAAAGGAATAAGTAAAGGAAGGCCAACGTGAGACAGAAAATAATTTGTTCCACAAGTGCAGTCGGTTGAGGTAAGTTTCATATTTTCTGGGGTGTTCTTGATATTCAATAGTGGATTTATATGTTTACGGTATACTAAACATAGAATACAACCTTGTTTAGTTAGATCTTTAGAGAATATGGAAACAAGAAAAATAATGGAATAAGTGACGACAATGGCGACTATAGTGATCGCCCATATTGAAAATTAGTAACCGCCAATGAGGCGAGTAGATAATAAGGAACTCGCCAAGGTAAAGTCTGTATTCAAAGGGCGAGAACGCCCAATTCTAGTGAAGTGAATTAATGGGCGAGCTCAAATGCATAAGGAATTGGGCGAGTAGAATTGTGGGCGAACTCCCACAATTAAGCCAATGAAGGCCTCGTGAGTTGACTGGCGGGCGAGCTTCCACGTGTAAAACATTTATTGAATGGCGAGCTCGGTTGTGCTAGTTAGAGCTCTGTTGGGCGAGTAGTCATTTGATTTATCTCAATCTCGCCAAGTGATATAAAAAAGAAATATTAATAGAATTTATAATTATTTGCAGCTGATAATTGGAAATGGCTATTGGTGAGCAGGAAGCAGGGCAAAGCAAAGCTTCGTTAAACCAGGTAAGGGAGATGTGTGTGAAATTAATGCATGTCCTGTGGAGTTAATTTTATATAAATTATTGAGAAATTGTTTTGTTTTATGGCATGCATTATTTTGATAATTATTTTGGATTTGGGCGAGCTAAAGGCCGACCCCTACATTATGCTTGGGCGAACTGATACAGGGCGGGCGAGCTCTTGTATTTTTATGTTGGACGAGCCCTTGTATTTTTATGTTGGGCGAATTGGTATTGGCGGGCGAGCCAAGCCCTTTTATAAGTTTTATAAACCCGTTTCTAATTTTTAAGGGTGGGCGAACCGTTTTGATAGGAAAACTATGGGCAAGCCGGAAGTGGCGAGCCAGTATTTTGTTCTAAATACAGAGGGTGGCGGGCGAACACTTGTTCACCTCATTTTCGAGTGACCATGGGCGAGCCATACGGGGCGAGCTGACCATGGCGAACAAATTTCTATAGTGTTTCCAACGAAAATGAGCCATTTTAAATATTTTTGAAAAATAGAAAATATAAATCCTTTTGGGCAATTGATTAATGGGCGAGCCATTGAGGGCGAGCCAGTTTTGCTTTCTAATTTTAAAAGCAAAGTTGGGCGGGCGAACACAAGTTCACCGCACTGGGCGAGCTGCCATGGGCAAGCCAAATTGGGCGAGTTGACCATGGGCGAGCAGGTTTAAACGTTGAGATTTTGGAATGTTTTCAAGGTGTTTTGTAAACAGAAGCCTAAACCTTTTTGGAAAATCAAATCATTTTGAGAAAATGATAATATGGTGAGATAATTCCATAAAGGTTTTTATGAGAGATAGAGTGATTTTTGAGACTTTAGGCCCTGAGTTCATGCTTTATTATTCATGTAGTTGCGTGACCCGCCTGAGGCGGTGGCTCGGGTCGATGGACCTACGGGTGCACTTCAGGGCGTCACAGGGCTGATGGACCCGCCAAGTCATCAGCGGTCTCGAGGTCACTTGGCAAGTGGACCCGAGGACCACCTATAGATTATGGCCATAGATCTAGCTGAGATAGCCGTAAGGGGCGATGACCTATGGGTGCACTCCAAAAGCGGACGACTTGTGTTCCTGGGGGAACGATGATAGCATGATTTATTTGTTGCCTAATCTCAACTTACCAATTTCTGTTTACTGTGAGGATTTGTTGAAATCCTATATAGTGTTTACTACATTTTAAAGTAAACTGTTTAGCTAGTGATTTGAATAGCGTTTTAAGAGAGTTGTTTACTATATATCCACTGTCTTTTCTACTAGGTTATTGTTAAGAAAAGAATAAATGCGTTGTGATATATAGTTTGCTTTATTTAAAGCAGCATATGTTTCCTTTACTGAGCATATGAATCGCTCACCCATTTGTTTTAACTCCACATATAAGAGGTACATGGAGTTGAGAGAATTAGCTCTCAGATGGGTATAGCTATGCTCAAAGCACTGAGGCATGGCACGTTAAATGTGACAGGTACAGTCTCTTCTCTTTTACATTTCAGACATATGTATACAGTACTACCTTAGTGAAATAAAGGTTAATAGGGGATGTCAGATGTAAGGAATAATGAAAAGCAATTTCATATTTCATAGTTAATAGATAAATGTTTATCATTTATCACTGTTACTGTTGAATGTTAATGGCATCGCAGACAGCCCAAACGGTAAAGTTGTAAGGAAATACGTGAAAAATGTGTGTCATAACGTCTAGGTCTGTGAACCTAACCGCTAGACTTTAAAATTCTAGGAGTCGCCACCAACCATCCAAACCTAAGGTGTGATTGGTCACCTATTCTTGTCTAAAGATAAGGCTTGGTCTACGTTCAAAGAATCTAGGGTTCGGGAGTACGGTTACGTGCGGGGAAGGATTAGCACCCCCACAACGCCCATCATAAAATGGTACTAACTATTCTAGGTCATTCTAAATTTATCTTAATTTGAGTTAATTTCAATATGCTTAATATATTGAAAATTTACTTAAAATCCTTCCATCAATCTGGTTCAGACAATAAGTAAATCCCCTCACCTCATGAGTATTCAAGTAGTACCAATTGACTTGCTCGAAGAGGCTCCGTCGTCGGATCATTTAAATACATTATGACAACCCTAATATCGACTCTATACCCAATAAATCCTTCTAAATTTAATTTAAATTAATTTCGATATGCTTAAAACATTGAAAATTTACTTAAAATCCTTCCATCAATCTGGTTCAGACAATAAGTAAATTCTCTCACCTCAGGAGTATTCAAGTAGTACCGATTGACTTGCTTGAAGAGGCTCCGTCGTCGGAATATATTATGAAAATCCTAATTTTGGCTCTATGCCCAATTCTTTACTAATTTTCTATTTTTTATTGTCTTAATCGTATTTACTATTATATTTTAATTCAAATTATTTCCATATCCTATTTCTATTTTTATTTTAATTGTCTTTATTATTATATTTTATTTATTTCTATAAACACATATTATTGTATTGAAAATTTACTCTAAACCTTCCATCAATCTGGTTCAGTCTAGAGCAAACTCCTCACCTAGAAATTTCCAAGGAGTACCATTCGACTTTCTTGGAATTTCATCATTGGATAATTTGCATTCATCTTCTTAATATAATTTTATTATTTCCTTATTCAATCTTTATTCTATTTTATTCTTATTTGCATTTTTTCCTTTAATTTATTTTATTTTTATACTATTTTATTTATTTAACATCTATCATACTAAACATACAAAATATAAAATATATCATACGAATTAAACTAAACAAATCATATCAACATACAAATTGTTTATTCAATATGTATTCATCAAATGTTATCAAAGTAATTAAATCGTGCAACATTAGTATTTTAATATTCAAATTATTAATCTAATATTAATTAACTATCTAATCCTCCTATTAAATTATTAACCAATTAATATAATAAAACAAAAAAACTTACCTGGGCAATAACTTCACCTCTTGTTGGCTTTTTTTTCTTTTCCTTTATATTCCCCTTTTCCACGTGTTTTCTTGCTATAGCTCTTCTTTAATATTTCCAAAGTGGCGTGCCTCAAGCATTTTCACAAAGCTTTCCTATTTTCTTGCAACAATCATCAAGAGCAACAAAAACGGAGGCATGCAAACATCCACGTGATGGGTCAGCAACCTACAGTAGTTGTGCGGTGACTGGGCTCGCAACAGTGGTGCGAGAGGCAGGCAGAAAAAATGAGCTGACAGAACAGCAGCGATGGTGATCGGGTTGAGTGCTTGATTCCTTATATTTTATTGTGTCTCCTAAATCTCTTTTTATAGCCACCAATATGTTAGAATCCTAATACAACTATACTTATTCTAATAGTTATCTCTTACTTTTAATATTTTATCTATTTAATTCTTATGTTAATCCTAATCTAGCTCTACCAAATTTAATATTAATCCATATAATTATCCTAAAAAATCTAATTATCCTAATTATAAAATTAATTTTTATTTTATTTTCTTATTTCATTTTTTTTCTTTTTTTAATATTTTATTCCTAAATCCTATTTTAATTTTAATTTCCTAATTAATGTTAATTCTAAATCTAAAATCCTAATTAAAATACAATGTCACTTAACTCTACTAATTATTTTTTTACAAGTTAAGACCCCGGACAAAATACGGTGTCTACAATGTGGTAACGGGATGTTACAGCTCTTATTTCCGACCTTTTGAGATTAAAAATTTTTTCAGTTTCTTACATAGTTGCTATTTCGTATTCTATAGGAATCTCTTTTCTTTTGATTATAGTATCATTAACAAGTGTATCGGTAGGCAACTGCACCTGATTAAAAGGTAAAATTTGCTCAAGAAATGTAAAAACTTTGCCATGCCTAACAGACATATCAGCCTATATCCATATTCCACATCAACGTATCCAAGAAATATACATGGAATAACCTTGTTATTTAGCTTTGACCTTTACTCATTTGACACATGCACAAAAGCTTTACGGTCAAAGGCTTTTCAAATGTGAGTATGAAACTTTTTTTCCTTTTCATAACTTTTATGGAATGTCAAAACCCAATGATACTAATAGTGATCTATTAATTAAATAGCAGGTTGTGTTAACTACTTTACCCTAGAATGTTTTTGGCAATTTCTCCATCCTCAACATGCATTTGACTCTTTCCACAATGACGCGGTTCATCCTTTCAGCTACACCATTATGTTGTGGTGTCCCGGGTTTCGTCCTCACATGTACAAATACACTTTAAGGACAATCATGTCATCTTTTTCATCATGGCATGAAATTTCTGAAAAATACTGTAGTACCTAGCTTTTGTTTCTCGACATATACACCCAAGTTTTCATGAAGTATCATCGATAAAAGTAACAAAATATCATTACCACCTTATGACTACCTTTTTGAGATCACATATATCAGGATGAATCAATTTAAGTTTATTTTTCTTTCTACAATGCTTACCGAATAAATAATGATCATATAAGTTAAAAGAAATACTTTTGAACGAGAGAATGAGGGATTGCCTCACTATTAATTAATTAAACAAAATAGCCAATTAAACTATTACCCAAAACGATCTATTAATTAATTAAGCAAAATGGCCAATAATTAATCCAAACTCAATAGCCAAATAAAATTAATTCATCAATATAGCTCTAAAATAAATTAGGTAAAATGGCTCCAAAATTTATTAAATTTAGTGCTTAAAATTAATTTAATACTCTAACCCATATTTAAATCAAACCATAAGGCCTAATATTAATTTCAACCAAATAGGCCGATTTAATTTCAACTAAACAGCCGTAAACCACCAAAAGGACCCAACAAAATGGCCTACCAATTTGGCTTACAAAATGGTCCACTATTAGCTGAAAAATAAGTGGTCCAACTTAATTTAAAGCATATGGGCCATATGACTTTAAATGGCTTTGAATAAAATTGTTGCCCAATAAATAAACAGATAATGGCCTTAATATTTCAAACAAATTGGCCCAATAAACGAATTAGAAACCCAAAAAAACCCAATATAACAAAATTGGCCCAAAGAAATGGCCCATAAAATTGGGCTAAATTTCCCTTTTTCTTTTTAAAAAATTCTACCAGACAGCACTCACCAATGAGAAATTCGGGCAGGTACGATACACGAGCCCAAGCCAAACATTTTTGGCAGGTGTTGCACGCGCCAACGTAGTTGTCCGGCGCGTACATCATGCGCTGCGGGTTTTGCAGCAGAACGGGTCATCTAGACCCGACCCGGATAGAAAACGCTTGTTTTAAGCTTGTTTTGGCTCTTTTTCGATAGATTTTTTGACCTTAAGCTTCCAAAAATAATTAAACAATAATTTGGGGTAAAAAAAATCAATGAAATCAAGATTGGTTTCACGGACCCGAAAATGAAAAGCTCAAAATAGAGTTTTAATGGCTTCCTTCTCACAAATAGAAGTAGTTAGTGATTTTTTAGTGAGTTTAACTCTGAGGTCAAATATTGAAACTAACTAAAAGCTCACCAAGTTAATAATACTAAACTAAAATACAATAAAATAAATCTGAATGTAGGTGAGAACTCAATCTTGCTATTACAGTTGCTTCAAAATTGTAGTGCATTTTGAATACTTCTGGCTGACTGTACCTAGACCTACATACGAGAGAGATATCAAAGAGAGTGAGGTGGACAACGAGAGAAAAGGAAGGAGATTACTACTCTCATTTCTTTTCTTGAAGTTATAAAACTTAATGTGTCAGTTTCTTTTATATATATATATATATATATATATATTAGTTGAGAGTAGGGACTTCCTTTAATATGATTCATGTATAAATTTATTCCCTTATAGGTTTAATATATGCATAGTATATATAATATAATGTCACACTTAACCAGAATTCTACTACTTAACCCAAGTATATTATTTTCGTTATTACTAAAATATTCATTAATTTGACATTAATTGAAATTAGATCTGAATCAAATTTGATTTTACTATTCTATTAAATGAGATAAATCCAATAACTAGATATTTAAAATCTTTATTAAATTTTCTAATTCTGAACTTCAAACTTTTGGTTTACATTTAAATCAAACATTTTTGTAAAAAATTAAGGACACTGCTTTTTTGTTTTAAAGTTCCGCATTGACTTAATTTGATTGGTTTTTGTAATAAAATTTTTTTTGATTTTTTTTAAGTGCTAACCGATAAAGAATTTTTACTCATTTAATCAAATCTCACACAATGTTAGATCAGAGAGAGGCTTTCGGTTGAAAAACATATATAAAAGTGCAGTTTCTAAATCCAACTATTTGTTTTTTCTAGTGCTGAAATAAAGGTTGAAAGAGAAGAAAAATAGAATACTGACACCATATTAACCTGTTTTAAATTACTTTATTAAAGAAAATAAGTTCAAAATTATTCCTC
The DNA here is from genome assembly GCA_032173925.1 of Heritiera fomes. Classification (NCBI taxonomy): domain Eukaryota; kingdom Viridiplantae; phylum Streptophyta; class Magnoliopsida; order Malvales; family Malvaceae; genus Heritiera; species Heritiera fomes. Next base: position 6,607,674 of record JAPDPM010000022.1, on the reverse strand, counting down.
TTAAAAGATAAAAATTTTAAATTACTCTTTGTCAGAAAAAAAAACTCCAACTAATAAATATGAATTAATAATCACATTCATAAAGCTAGACTACTTTCACTTGATTGAGTATGAATAACAATTTTGAAAACCAAGTTGCCATTAATAATGTGATTTCTGAGCGGGATTCCTTTTAACTAGAGATGAATCTCCAATACCAGAAAAAGTTGCATCATTAGTTTTAACTAATCATTTTATTCAAGAGCTTTTCTTTCCATTAATTTTTATTCACTTAGGTATATATAGTATAATATCATACAACTGTCAAACATGAAATATTATATCTTTAGATGATAGTCTTTTTCCCTTATTTAAGAAAAAAAAAAGAACATGATTATGTAATTTTGTCGTAGCTTGAATTCAATTTAAGTTACCAAAAGTTAAATGAAATCATTATAAATATTTTTATACAAAAAAATCAGAGTTGAGATTTTAAATTCCAACTGTAATACTTACAAAAAAAAAGTGATATTTCATCATCCTTGTTCCATCAGAAATGAAAATGTTAAAAGGCCAAGCTAGGTAGAACAAACTTTAGCTTGGATTACAATTTACTAACTTTCAAAATGCATAAACTTTCCATGATTTCTGAGTTGGGGACTTTGCTTTGGTGTCGTTAGGTATAAGTTGTCCAAGATTGTCAAAATATATAATTAGTTATGCCTTTTTCTTGGTCAATATTCAAATCATTTTCATCAACTTTTACTTACCACACCATAATCATACAACTGTTATGAAGAAAGAAAATGCTTGGGTTCACCTGTGTCAAGCATAATTCATAAATGAAAATGATAATACATTAAAACTAAACATTCTGTCCTTGATATTAGTATTAATTTGAAGAAGCTAGGATTATGGAATAGCGAAAGATTTGCCATGGATTCTTTCTTCGATTCTGATCTGAAAAGTATAAAATAATTAATTAATTCAATTAATAGTCATTAGTCATTAATCCAATAAAAACACTTGAAATTAGATAAAGGACACCAAGCTCTAATAATCTCATGCGTATGACTTTTTTTTTTATTTTTTAAGAATAGACAATACTATAGTTTGATGACCCATCTGTACACCAAAAAAACAGAACTATTACCAAATTTCTTGACCACCGCTCCAATAATTGGCATAACGTACCAATTTGAACTTAACAATAGTTAGTAATTGTTTCTCATCACTTTTCTATTTTACTTTCCACTTTCATTTATCTATGGTTAATGAATATTTGCACATATTTATTAAAATCAGTTAAAAAGTTATTTTAGAAAATAGTTTTTATTCAATATATTATGCTTATTAAGTTAAAAAGAACAATATAATAGTTAAAAAATTGTTCCTGCAAATATTATATCTTGGCCAATGCACAAAATTCCAAACATTTCTCTTCATAAAATAGTTGCAATTACCTGTGTCTTTAGACACTATTTAAGAGTAGTTAAAATATATTTAAAATGTGGTGTTATCAGAAATCATGAAGGCAAATGGATAGGTGGCTTTGCTCGAAAGCTGGGACAAACTATAAGCATCTGTGCAGAGCTCTTAAAGACAGCCTAAAAATGGTTCTTGACAAAGGATTTCAGAATGTGTTTGTGGAAGTTGATTCTCAGATGGTGGTAAGTTTCATTGAGAACAGTGTTTCTTCTCACCATCCTTTCTATTCTATTAATCTTTGATTGCAGGTCATTAATGAGGAGGATCCGCAATGCAAAGCTGAGTCACATCTAGAGAGAGGCTGATGCCACAGGAGATGCAATGGCGAGGAAGGGAGCTCTAATGGAAGCAAACCTTGCATATTTTGCTGATAGAATGGGATCACTTTCCCTACAAATGTTAAATGTATGAACATTATCCATAGCAGTTCTGCTTTTACTGCTTAAGAACCTATTTTATAATTCAATTTTATTTTATCAAGTACCTATTTACACCAAAAATATATACTTAAAATGTAACCAAATATAAATATAGATATAGATATATATATTTAAGAGTTTATATATGATACATTGACATTGTATATTTTTCATACATTGTCAGTCAAGCATAAAAGTCCAGATCTGTTAAATGACGTTAACTACTGTTTGGACATCTTGCATGGAAGCTGACATGGATAACTTAGTTGGTTATCACGTGATATGTTAAGTGTGCAATACTAACAGAAATTAATGTTATTTAACAGATTTGTACTTAATTACATAATTTTGAAATATTGATGGTTTATTTACAGTATAATAAAAATTTATAGATTGATTTCAGTCCAACAAAACATTGAGAACTTGTATTCATTTTGTGAAAAAGTTGATAGTATGTTTAGCTATTAAGCCTACTTAACATTAGCGACATCGCTAGAGTGGTAAAATTGAATTTAGATTTGACTATTTTCAATCGAATCATTTGGATTGAAAAGCATTTGTATTTGAATTATCTTAAATTTAGATTTTTTGAATTTGACATTTAAATTCATGACATAGATTAGAATAATTTTAAATCTAAATTATTAAGTTTCAAAATAAATAAATTAAATTTCAAATAAACATTTTTTTGTAAGTTACGAGGTGTTCACATATCATATTAAATATGAGATTAATTTTTGCTCATACTACGTGGCTGGCATTGATCTTAAAGAATTTGACCTTCTAAGGATTCGAACACTAAGAGGCTGTTTTGGGAATGTTTTTGTGTTTAGTGTGTTTGGTTAGTATGTTTTCATTTTTTAAAAGTGAAAACAAAATGAAATGTTTTGGACTATTTTGAAAATAATTGAAAACACAAAATTGTTGTTTCCAACATTTTGGAAACAATTTTGTTACTGTTATCGCATGGGTACTGTTCCTCCGCAGCTACAGTAACCATTAAAAATGGTAAAAAATAAGAAACAACATCTCATTTTGCCTTTAGCAATACTCAAACCAGTTCCCCCTTCCAATAACCAAGCTTTCGTCGCCTTCTCACGTTAATGTCGAACATTAAAAGTTGGCAACAAAATTATATTATCCAAACATGTTTTCAAAATTAATAAAGTGAAAACAAAATGAAAATAAAACAAAACAAAAATTTAAAAAACACAAAACACACAACAATCTAAAACGACTCCTAAACTTTTCATTATGAATTGTTCTCACTTACTAAGATCTTATACCATTCAACCAACCTCTAAATTTAAAATCAACCTTTTCAATGACTTGAATTTAAATTATTTTGTATTCGAGTTCATTCCATTTTAAATTGGTAACTTTCATCCATCCTTTTTTCGTTTGTGCCAACTGCCAAACGTTATAATTATAACTTTCAACTAAAACAAGCTCCTTGCCAGACTGTTGTAAATGTATATAACAGTACCACCTCTCTCACAGAGTACTGTTGTTCGTACCCTTTTTTTCTTTTCATCTTGTTTTATTTTTTTTTATTTTCTGCTTGACACAACTTTAATAGCATAACTTCAATTTATCAATATTTCCTTTTCAACAATAATTAAATTTAAAATTTATTGACTCAGTTTGGACTTTTAAATTATAATGGATTATTATTCTATCCATCATTGATAGAGTCTTTCTACTTCACAAGCGGGATTAAGATAATGACATGTATTATATTTAATTTATTTTTTAAAGATTTTTAATGGATATGTGTTATCATCTTAATTCGTTTGTGAAACTAAAAAATTTCACTAATGGTGAATAAGATAATAATTTAATTAAAATTCATCTATTTAATTATAAATTTATTGTATAAACTATTCTGAGGAGAGGGGATTTGAGTCCATCTCTTCGAAAAATAGATTCTTGCATTTATCCTTAAACCAAGTGCTTGCAAATGATAAGTTAAAAAAATGTTTTAATTAGACCAATGCTTTTATAATTATTTGAAAATTATTACAAATAAAACAATAAAATATTGAAATAATTATCTTATACATTGTTAGTGGAGTTTTTTGATTCAACTAGTATCATGATATGTATTTTATTATATTTATTTTTTTATTTTTTTAATATTTTTATGGGACATATGTCATAATCCTAACCCTACTTATGAAGTCAAAAAACTCTACTGACTATGTATAAGATATTAATCCTAAAAACTATACTATTTTACTCTTTTCAAAAGTTTTACAACCTTAATTTTATTAAAATTGATATTAAAAAGTAAAAAAATTAAAAGAAATCTATTTGAGGAAATTTGAACTACAACTTAAGAAATTCAAGTGATAAAATTTTTATCTTCACAATAATTTTGCATATTTCAGGTTGCACTTATATAAATATATATCAATCATGCTCTTAGTGTATTTTCCATAAAATAAACTTTAAGTAAATATGTGCATGTGATATTAGGTAGGGGTTTATATTTTGGTTTTAATTGAATCAAATTTAATTTGGTTAATCGATCAGTTAAAATTATTTCAATTGATTTATGAAAATAATTTTAAAAGAATTTTGGTTTTTGTTTAATTCAATTAATTGATAGAATTAACCAAATTAATTGAAAATTTAACTGAAATATAAAAAAATCTAAAAATATATAAAAATCTAATATTTGAAATATAGACGATATTTTAAGTTTAATGTTTTTAGAGTTTTTAACTTGATACTTTAGTATTTGACTACTTTGTTGAAGATATTATTTAGTTTGTTCAATTGTGAGAAATTAAAAATAAAAAAAAATTTAACTTAGCTTAAAATATTTTATTAATTTGGTTAATTAATTGGATTCAATTAGGTTCAATTAATTTCAAAATTAAGAATTTGGATTTAGTTATAAAAACAAAAATAAATTAATTCCATTAAATTCTATTTTTGATCAACTTGATTTAAAATTAATTGAATCAACCAAATGACAATGACACCTCTAATATTAGGTACACAGTGAAGTAACACTTTTCATCTCATTTAAAAATTCAAATTTTAAGACTTCAAAGTTATCAAAATTATTTATTATTAAAATTAGGATTTAATCATTTATTATCAAAATTGTTAATAAAATTATTAGAAATTATTTATAATTTGATTAGTATATATGATGTATAATAAAATTTTGCTTTTATCAATATAATTATATGATATAATTTAAATAAACATATTATATTAACATAATAATAATTTTGTGTGTATATATATATTTTTCACATGGGAAGTGAATCCAATAAAATCGCCTAGATTTCCAGTGCAACGTTATTTTGCTACATCCGTACATAATAATGCAAGACAGCTCCGTGCATTCTGCGAGCTCTATCACCGAGTCAGACAGGTTTCAATGCAGACTCAAGCTTTTTCAAGCCAAAGTTATCTTCAAAAGCCCCACCTTTTTATCACTCTACTCGCGCTGTCTCTATATTCTCCACCCAACCTTTGACGAATGCACAAGTTTTCAGTCGTTTTGTCGCTGAAAACAAAAGGAAAAAGAATCGTTGGCCACTTGCTTTACTCTGTAGCGAGTCTAAAAGTTGTTGAGTACTTTGTTTTTTTGGTGAAAATGAAGTTGCTGTTGACTGTACGCGTGAGAGTTGTTTTGTGAATCTGTTTGAATTTTAACGTCTACTGCTGATTTCTTTGTGCGCAACTTTCCATGAAATTTTCAAAAAAAAAGGTGCCTTTAATATTTGCTGATAAAGTATTGGTCTTCCTGGAAAAAGAAAATATCTCTGTCAGTCTCTCCCGCTTTACTTTTCTCATGTGATTCAAATAATTACTACTAGTTTTAATCAGGCTAGTACTTGACTACGGCCACTTCACTTCCCACGCTTCTGTTGTAAGCTTCTTCTCTTCTTTTCTTCTCTGATAACACTTCCCAGAAGCTTGAACTGGAACGAGAGCTGGAAAATGAGGGTTTTGGTTTGGCTATTCTGTCTGATTTTTACAGCTACACTTTGGAGCTGCTGCTCTTTTGCTCTCACTCAAGATGGTAATAACCAAAAACCTATTACTTTTTTTTTTGTCTTAATCAAAGTTTCTTTTCTATTTTTGTTGGCTGCCGGTAATGGGAAAGTGAATCAAAAGAGGGAAAGTGCTAAATTTTCAGCTTGATTGCTTTTTATTTTCTTACTGAATTAAGTAAGTGCATTTTGCCAAGAAACTTTGGAGTTCCAGAGATTTCAAGCTTTAGTTTTGATTTATTTTTTAAATCGCTCAGAAATGAAGTAGAGTAGAACTTTTGGTTTCTTTGATCTAATTTGATATTACTTTTCAAGGTCTGACATTGTTGGAGATCAAAAGCTCATTGAATGACAGTAAAAACTTTCTTGGAAACTGGCTACCCACTGATGAGTCTCCCTGCAGTTGGACCGGCATTTCTTGTTATCCTAACGATCAAAGAGTCCGTTCAATGTAAATCACACCCTTTCTTGCTTTGATCATTCTCTGCCTTACTTTGTCTAGTTTTTTCTAGTTTCAATAATGACATTTTTCTTATGGGTTGGTTCTACAGAAACCTACCATTCATGCAATTAGAAGGGACAATATCTCCCAGCATTGGCAAACTTCATGGATTGCAAAGACTGTGAGTTCAATTCCCATTTTTTTAACACCAAAAATGGAAGAAAGAATGGGGTGATACTGATTCAGGTTCTCGTATTTTTGTGGGTAATACAGGGCACTGCACCAGAACAGTTTACATGGATTAATTCCTAATGAACTTACCAATTGTACTGAGCTGAGAGCCCTGTAAGCAAAATGATGTTCACTTTCTTTCTTCCCCGTTTTGGGAGTTGTCTTATTTCTTCTCTTGTTTACACCTTTTCCCCCTCTATCCAGGGTTCTAAATTAGACGCTTTTACATGTTGCAATTGACTGTCTGTGTAGTTACTTGAGAGCTAATTATCTACAAGGAGGCATACCATCAGATATTGGAAACCTTTCTTTTCTCACTATACTGTAAGATCCCTGAATATGCTACTGTTTATTTTTATCGATATTGTATTTTTTATGGGCTGATACGATGCTGGAAAATTATATATAGGGATTTATCAAGCAATTCGCTCAAGGGTGCTATACCTTCATCTATAGGCTATTTGACAAGATTGCATTACCTGTAAGTTCAGGAATAATGGTTGCTTGCCAATATCAAGTTGATTTATTTTAGAATTTAATCAATAATGCAATTGGAACAAAGTTATTTGGTTTCTTAACCCTCTCATGGTTGCTATTTGTGGCAGCAATTTGTCCACCAACTTTTTCTCTGGTGAAATCCCAGATATTGGAGTTCTGAGCACCTTTGGGAACAATTCGTGAGTACCCTTCTCACCACCATGACCAACTTTTATGTCTATGCCAGCTATAATTTGTGATAAGCTGCAATGCTCATTTTTATATTTCTTTGAATCTTATGTACTGAATGTGTTTTATCTGTCCTTTTCAAACCATAATGCAACCAAATTGTTAAAGGATATAGTTCCTGTTTCAAAGTGAATCAGATGAAATTGTGTCACATTCCAATTGTAAATGATGTTGAATGTGTTTGCAGGCGTGATATCTGTCCTGGGCTAAAGGTATCTCTTAACAATTTTACATGAACAACACTGTAGCCTTCTGCAAAAATTTTGATGTCATGTTAAGGATTTTTGCTCTCTTGCAGCACAAAAACTATTTGAAATGTCATTTCATTAAAATCCAATAAATCAATAAGATATCTAGAATCTAGGTTCTATCAAACATCTAATCTTTATTGGCTGCACATGGGAGTGAAAAGATGCTGGAAATCCTGTAGATTTCAAAATATTCAGATCAATGTAATTGTGAGTAGTAACTAATTTGCCACCTCATCAATATAGCTTGTCTCCACCATGTTCAGGTTTATTGGCAATCTGGATTTATGTGGCCGACAAGTTCACAAGCCTTGTCGGACGTCGCTGGGATTCCCAGCAGTCCTACCTCATGCTGAAAGTGATGAAGTAGCAGGCAAGTTTTGTTGTTATGCATGGCTGTAATTGCTATTTTTTTAAGCAATTATTATTCATGTAATAATATGGTATATACTTTTTGATTTCTACAGTCCCAAAAAAGCGATCATCTCATTACATAAAAGGTGTGCTGATTGGAGCAATGTCCACAATGGCCCTTGTGCTTGTGGTGCTCCTTGCTTTCCTCTGGATACGTCTACTATCAAAGAAGGAAAGGGCTGCTAAGAGATACACAGAAGTCAAAAAGCAAGTTCACCAAGATATGAGTAAGCTTGTTTATGTATCAAAATTTGGCATTTATGTAGGGCATAAACTTAGCATTTGTATTAAAATCTTTGTCCTTCCCAGCCTCTGCCCATTTCCTGACTTGTCAACCCTTTCCTGTATCAAATACTAGATCCTAACTTTTTAATTTTTGTAGGAACAAAACTTATCACTTTTCATGGGGATCTGCCATATCCATCCTGTGAGATTATAGAAAAGCTGGAATCCCTTGATCAAGAGGATGTTGTGGGGTCAGGAGGGTTTGGAACTGTATATCGAATGGTCATGAATGATTGTGGAACATTTGCTGTTAAAAGAATTGACTGTCGTGAAGGATCTGATCAAGTCTTTGAGAGGGAGCTAGAGATCTTGGGCAGCATCAAACACATTAATTTAGTAAACCTGCGAGGTTACTGCAGGCTTCCAGCATCAAAGCTTCTTATCTATGATTATCTTGCTATGGGCAGCTTGGATGACATTCTGCACGGTATGCTTTAGCGGTGCTAATGTATCCGATCTTAGTACAATGCATATCATGGAGAATTGCATGGACATGAAATATTTGAGGTGGCAATCTCACAGTTTGTCATGATGTGTACAATTATACAATTTTTTCTAAACAGTAAGCATCATGTTGAACAGTTATCAAACCACTGGGTTTGCTAAATTTGCATTGCTTGGGGACTTTTCTCTGAACTTAAAGCATACTTCCAGTTGATTATTGCAGGGGGGTGTCAGGATTAAGCACAATTCTATTTTCTGAATTTGTTCTGTATAATATTCTGCTTGCCAACCGTACATTATGTAATACACCCACCCCATCTTGTCAAAGGATATTGAATCAAAACTTCTTGAATGCACCTGAATAGATCATATGCATTTGTTAACATGGTAATGAAATTCTCAGTTTTAATTGTGTGCTCTTGTATGTCATTTTCATTTTTAGAACGCAAAGAAGAAGACAAACCATTGAACTGGAGTGCTCGTTTAAAAATAGCCCTTGGTTCTGCCCGAGGGCTAGCATACTTGCACCACGACTGTTTTCCAAAGATAGTTCATCGAGACATAAAATCTAGCAATATTCTTCTTGATGAAAACTTAGAGCCCCATGTATCTGACTTTGGTCTTGCCAAACTTTTGGTGGACGAGGATGCCCATGTCACTACAGTGGTTGCTGGCACTTTTGGCTATTTGGCTCCAGGTATAGCTTGCTCTGTTAAGAACTATCATCTAGAATGTTCCAGTTTTTTGTTGATTCGCATTTAGTTTTCTTACACCCAGAAAAATTCACTACATGATCTAGAACTCCATATGTAGCTCTTTACTGCATTTGTTTTTCTTAGTTCTAGAGAGTTGAGTAGTGGGGCTACAGTAAGGATCAAGAAACATTACAATTATACATATTTGAGGTTTTTCATTTCTGCATGATGCCATTAATTAACTGAACTTAGACTTCTTCAGTGATTATTGTTGTTCCAGCTACCTGATTCATGTTGAAATCAGAAAAGTGTTTTGGGTGATTAGCAGATACTGTATAATAAGGACAATGAGACCTTTCCTGTGATACATCTATATGTAAGCCTTGCAAGTTTCACATATTTGTTTGTTGGCGTACATTCTGTTCGAGATTTGTAACTCCAAGCATATGCCAGTTAGACTGTAAAGCATTATTTTAGTTCAAAACAACATTGTCATTCCCTGAAAATAGAAATTATTGACATTATTACTTATGACTATGGAACAGAATATCTGCAAAGTGGGAGAGCCACGGAAAAGTCGGATGTCTATAGCTTTGGAGTTCTCTTGCTGGAGCTTGTAACCGGAAAAAGGCCAACTGATGCAACTTTTGTAAGGAGGGGCTTGAATGTCGTAGGCTGGGTAAGCTCCTCAAATTTTTCTCCTGTTATGATGTTTCTTTAGATTTGAGTCTGGTGGAAAGCTCTGTGAATATTCTAGATATAATTTTTCTGTTTCCTTGCAGATGAACACTCTATTGAAAGAGAACAGATTGGAGGATGTAGTCGATAAAAGATGTACGGATGCAGACATGGAAACCGTAGAAGCGATTCTTGCAGTAGCATTGAAGTGTACTGATGCAAATCCTGATGAACGACCAACAATGAGCCAGGTACTTCAGTTGTTGGAACAAGAGGTCATGTCACCTTGCCCAAGTTATTTCTATGACTCTCATTCAGATTATTATTAAATAGACATAAGACAATATTGAGTAACATGGCTGTTGCACATAAGATCTGCTGCGTATGCATGGTTACCCTCAATTTTTATCAACTGCTTTGTGATTTTGCCTCATTCTACGGGGCCTGTATATTTGCTGTCTAAGAATTGATGGATATGCATGTTGTCATGCACCTTGAATGGTGTTTTTGTATTGCTTTATAGTATAACGTAATTCACAAGCTTATGAATCCCCATCACTTGTGCTGTCAAACTGACTTAAACTGGCAGAGCTAAACAATTTTGGTTTAGACATGTTTTATGATGATTTGTAGCTATGGTAACATGTTTTCTTTTTAATCTATGAATCCTTCCATGTTGACATATTTTCAGTGATGAAAAGATGGAATAAATAATTTAGTAGAAGGTGAACTTCTACTTTTTAGTCTCAAAGCTCAATCTTAATAATTTACCAGCTTTTTTAGCCATTCATTTTAGTGAGGTTGAAAACAATAGTAATGAAAATAATAATTATTATAGTGGCAAAAATTAGATATTGTAAAAACCAGTAGTGGTGTGTTTGGATCATAGTTATTAAATTTAGATATGTATCATGAATAGAAAATTTTATTTTTAAGATTCGAGTATCAAATATCATATCTTAAGATATAATAAAATTAATTATAAATAATACATACAAATATAAGATAAATAAAAAAATATTATACATATAAATAAGATTAAGTAAGTATATGATAAAAATATGAAATATGATTGATTTAAATTTTTAACATATTTATTAATAGTATATATTTTTAAATTACATATGAAGATCTCAAAAAAACTCGTGGAACCAACCTGGGAAAATTCGGGTCCAGTCAACATGGAACTTGGCCGGGTTCTGGAATAACGCAATGGAAAGGCCGGCTCACTTTATATAAAAAGTCTTTTTACAGTAAAATTGAGAATGAAAAAAAAAAAAATCAACCATGACCATGCTTCACCTAATAGGAAGAAAAGATAAAAAAGGAGTGACCCTGCAATAATTAAGGTATAATATATAAACGATTAAATTAATTCTCAGCAGCCAATGAGCAAGAATCACGTTGTAATTTTATTTTAGAAAAGTCATTGCGATCTCTTTTGGGCTATTCGCCTTTATAAATCGTGCTGGGTGTTGACCACTTTGTTGAAAACCGAAGAGTAAGATTCCCACAATGTCCAATAACAAGCTAGAGGGCAAAGTAGCCATCATCACCGGCGGAGCCAGCGGTATTGGCAAAGTCACCGCCTGTCTTTTCGCTGATCACGGTGCCCGTATGGTCGTGATCGCTGACATCCAAGATGATCTAGGCAGGCAGGTAGCTGCATCGATCGGTTCCCAAAACTGCAACTACATCCACTGCGATGTCACTGACGAAGAGCAAGTCAAAGCTTTGGTGGAATGGACGGTCGAAAACTATGGGCAGCTTGACATCATGTTTAGCAACGCCGGGATAATTCGTTCCAAAAAGTCCACCTCCAACTCCAATCAAAGCGTTCTTGATCTAGACCTCGCCGATTTTGACTACCTTTTCGCGGTCAACGTCCGAGGCATGGCTGCGTGTGTTAAACACGCGGCGCGTGCCATGGTTGAGCAACGCGTGAGAGGGAGCATCATCTGCACGGCTAGTGTCTGCGCCAGCTCCGGTGGCGAAGACGACACCGATTACTTCATGTCAAAGCATGCGGTGTTGGGGTTGGTAAGGTCAGCGAGCAAGCAGCTGGGGGAGCATGGGATTAGGGTAAACAGCGTTTCGCCATTCGTGGTAGCAACCCCATTAATGTGCACCCTGACGGGAATGGAAGCAGAGGAAACTGAGAAGTTTTTTGAGTCGAAGACTGTGTTGAAAGGGGTGGTGCTGAAAGAGAAGCACGTAGCGGATGCTGTCCTGTTTCTAGCATCCCAAGATTCGGAGCTTATCAGTGGGCATGACTTGGTGGTGGATGCTGGTTTTCTGGGCAAATAGTTAGATCTCTGTGGCGCAGTCCACTTCTTTTTTCTTTGCTCATTGTATTGTACCTGTGTTTTTACTTCAAATAAGGAAAGTGGACTTTATTTTTAATATAAAAAATTCGAACAAATCACAACAAAAGTAGACATTTACCATGCAGAGACGGAAATCTCGCATTGAAAATTATCACCGGCAACAATCACCTCTCAGACGTGAATTTTTTTTTACTCTTTCTTGCTCTGATATCTATGTATAAATTATTAAAGATTATATTTTCCTAAGAAGGAATGAAGTTTCTAAGGGAAATATCATTTGTTTTGAGTTATAATTTAGCAAAATATTTTTCATCTCCTAGAGTGGAACTCTCTAAAGTCCTTGGTACTCGTCTTTTCGGGTGTCTCAGTCAGTGATTTCGAACTGGAAATCTTCCCTTTCACTTTGCCTTCTATTTCTCATCGTTCTCCTTCTTCTTCTCTTGTCTTGTACAGTGTTGTTAGGTGGAGTCATTTATTTCTAGAGGAATACTTGTTATAATCATTTTTACAATTATATTTTAATTTTAATACTTTTATATTATTAGATTATATTATTTTTTAATTTTACATAAAAAATAAATTATTCATACGAAAGGTGAAAAAAGAAAGTATATAAATACTAAAAAAAAAATACTTTTAATGTAAAACTAAAAAAAAAAATGATGTGACTCAATTAAATAAAGAAGGTTTTGGCTTGCTTGTTCAAAGGTTAAGGCTTTACTTTGACTGTGTTTGTGAGTTTCATCTTTTTTATTCTTATTTTCTGCATTCCTTGAGCGTTTTTGCAACAGAATCACTGGATTATGGGAAGAGGAGAAGCCGAGGGTAGTGTGATTCTAGGGGATATTGTAGTTGATCTGGATGTACTGGGTTTGACGAGTGATGACGAGGTTAACTTGAAAGTTACAAGCCATTCATAACTACAAAAAACATTACTTTTAAGGGCACATTATTTGTGGCAGTTTTGCAAACCGCCGGCACTTTCCTTATTTTCTCGGCTGAAACGAATCTTCCGCCGGTGTTGGTGTTGGTCAAGTCATGTTTCAAAAAGAAAAACACCTTCTTCCTCTCTCTCACTCCTTTCTTCATTTTATTTTTCTTCTTCATTTTCTTCATTTCCTTAAAACATGCCAAGTCTTTCTCAAATTAGAACGAAGCCCTTCATTTCTTCTAATTTTGAAAACAAAATCACTATCTCTTACTCTCCCCATCTACGCCACCATCGTCAGCATCACTGTCAAATGTAATCGATGAAGATTTTTTTTTCTTCTCCCCAAATGAGCAAGAAGAAATCGATGACGAAGAGAATTTATTTGAAGCCGTCGACAAATGTAAGCTATTCTCATTTTTCAGATTCTCGCTTTTGTTCTGCTTATGAGTTGTGATTCTAAGTTTCGAAGCTATATTTCTCTATTGTGTAATAATATTCACAATGAAATCATTTTAAAGATTTTTGAATCATTTATGTTGTTTGCAATTTCTTTATGTCCTATCCCAGTTTGTTTGCCTATTCCATATTCATTTTAATCCTTTTTTATTTCTGATAATTTCTTAATGTTTTGCGATTTGAATTGAGTAGTTGTTGGATTTGGAGATTTATGAGTTTTCACTATTGTAAGTCATTTTGTTTGATTTGTTAAGAGTATTACTACAGAAGTTTTATTTTCTTTCTTTTGAGCTTCAGATCTGCACTGTTATTCTCTGTTTCAACTCAATTGTAATATATGAATCAATAAATCTTCTATATAATGCACAATATATAATAATGTTTTAAGCATAGGGCATCTGCCCTGAAAGATGCGTTGAGCAAATTATATAGTTGTTTTGCTGGAGTTGCAACCGTGGCAGCAGACATTGTCGTTGCCTAGAGGGAGAGAAGGCAGAGGGAATGCTTAATTGCTTTGTTTAAGTCTGGAAATGATAAGGTGCCTAAGATTGCTTGAATTTTAAGTTCATGTTTTCTCAGTTTGCCAAAATAGTCTGAACTATCAGTGAGGTGCATAATTCAGAACCTTGTATGTGTAAATAAGTTTTGAATTCCATGATTTCCTAATGTTTTACTAGCCAAGCAGCTCAAATTCTTTAAACCAATATGGTAGTTTTTGACATGGCTATTTAACTGTCGTGCACTTTGTTCTCAGTGCCAAGCAAGATCTACTATTTTTTACATTCCTTCTTCATCACTCAGAAACTAAAAGCAATTACTGTCTTGCAATGGTTTTTTCTTTGTTTCTGCTAATATGTGCATCATGGATAATGGTATTCTTGAGAAGGTGGCTGGAGTTAGAGCTAGAAATAGCAAATTACCCTTTTACAGCTTTACTTCCCAATCTGGGTGTAGTTTCATTTGATTATGATTCTACCATGGTAGTTGCTAATCTTCTTGTTTCACTTGATTGAAGGAGCACACAGGGGTCTTAGCTTAGTTCATGAGTTTCTATTGCATACTGGAAGATCTTCAGCAGTGGTACAGACCTCTTGCCATACAGTGCAACTACTCTAATCATTCTCATTAAGACTTAATTTGTGACTGCTTCTCATGCATTATGATAGTTTAAATGCACTAATGTCTCCTTTAACTATTAAATTTGATCTCTTTAGCTCAATTTCTATCAGTTTTTTATATCATTATATATTTTTCACCAAGAAAGAAATGGATAGGATTAATGTTTGGTGTTCTACTTGTCTTCTAATAATAAGGATGAAAGGAACTGTTTCTTAAGCTGACCAGAATCCGATCTCTGCTTTCTGTTATGTAGGTACATGTTGTTGATGGCTCTGGATAGCAACCAGAACTTGAGTTTGAAGCAGTTTGCCTTGAGCTTGAATTGTTTAGTCCAGAACTTGCTTTAAATGCCTTTATCTTTGTGAAGAATATTAGCGTTTCATTTTAGACAGTGGAGCTTTTGCTACTGCCCTCTCGCCCATTTTATTTATTGTTTTCAGCAACTCTTACGGATTTGTTTTTGGTGCTATTGCTCTCTATTTTTCTATTTTATTTTACCCTAGTCATTTTTTATTTTTAGAGTTCAGCAAAGAGGAGTACCAGGATTCAAAAGTTGATCCAATAGCTCAATTCTCTAAGCCTGTTGCGGTATTTTGACTATTCATTTTCTGCTATACAACATTTCATATGTTCATTAGAATCCTTCTGTTGTCCTTCCTTATTGATTCAGCATTTCTTTACAGTCCGACATGAATAAGGATCATGCTGAAGACACAAAAGTCATTGTGCAATTCTCAACATCAATCCTGGTAATCAGGAGTATTATTTTTTAACAGTATATCTTACACGAAGTGGGAAATTTTAGCAGTATTGTATGGATTAATTCCTAATGAACTTACCAATTGTACTGAGCTGAGAGCCCTGTAAGCAAAATGATGTTCACTTTCTTTCCTCCCCGTTTTGGGAATTGTCTTATTTCTTCTCTTGTTTACACCTTTTCCCCCTCTATCCAGGGTTCTAAATTAGATGCTTTTACATGTTGCAATTGACTGTCTGTGTAGTTACTTGAGAGCTAATTATCTACAAGGAGGCATACCATCAGATATTGGAAACCTTTCTTTTCTCACTATACTGTAAGCTCCCTGAATATGCTACTGTTTATTTTTATCGATATTGTATTTTTTATGGGCTGATACTCATGATTGACGATGCTGGAAAATTATATTTAGGGATTTATCAAGCAATTCGCTTAAGGGTGCTATACCTTCATCTATAGGCCATTTGACAAGATTGCATTACCTGTAAGTTCAGGAATAATGGTTGCTTGCCAATATCAAGTTGAGTTATTTTAGAATTTAATCAATAATGCAATTGGAACAAAGTAATTTGGTTTCTTAACCCTCTCATGGTTGCTATTTGTGGCAGCAATTTGTCCACCAACTTTTTCTCTGGTGAAATCCCAGATATTGGAGTTCTGAGCACCTTTGGGAACAATTCGTGAGTACCCTTCTCATCACCATGACCAACTTTAATGTCTATGCCAGCTATAGTTTGTGATAAGCTGCAATGCTCAATTTTATGTTTCTTTGAATCTTATGTATTGAATGTGTTTTACGTGTCTTTTTCTAACCATAATGCAACCAAATTGTTAAAGGATATAGTTCCTGTTTCAAAGTGAATCAGATGAAATTGTGTTGCATTCCAATTGGAAATGGTGTTGAATGTGTTTGCATGCGTGATATCTGTCCTGGGCTAAAGGTATCTCTTAACAATTTTACATGAACAACACTGCAGCCTTCTGCAAAAATTTTGATGTCATGTTAAGGATTTTTGCTCACTTGCAGCAAAAAAACTATTTGAAATGTCATTTCAGTAAATAAGAAATTACTCATCCAATAAATCAATAAGATATCTAGAATCTAGGCTCTATCAAACATCTAATCTTATTGGCTGCACATCGGAGTGAAAAGATGCTGGAAATCCTGTAGATTTAAAAATATTCAGATCAATGTAATTGTGAGTAGTAACTAATTTGCTACCTCATCAATATAGCTTGTCTCCACTATGTTCAGATTTATTGGCAATTTGGATTTATGTGGCCGACAAGTTCACAAGCCTTGTCGGACGTCGCTGGGATTCCCAGCAGTCCTACCTCATGCTGAAAGTGATGAAGTAGCAGGCAAGTTTTGTTGTTATGCGTGGCTATAATTGCTATATTTTTTAAAAGCAATTATTATTCATGTAATAATATGGTATATACTTTTTGATTTCTACAGTCCCAAAAAAGCGATCATCTCATTACATAAATGGTGTGCTGATTGGAGCAATGTCCACAATGGCCCTTGTGCTTGTGGTGCTCCTTGCTTTCCTCTGGATACGTCTACTATCAAAGAAGGAAAGGGCTGCTAAGAGATACACAGAAGTCAAAAACCAAGTTCACCAAGATATGAGTAAGCTTGTTTATTTATCAAAATTTGGCATTTATGTAGGGCATAAACTTAGCATTTGTATTAAAATCTTTGTCCTTCCCAGCCTCTGCCCATTTCCTGACTTATCAACCCTTTCCTGTATCAAATACTAGATCCTAACTTTTTAATTTTTGTAGGAACAAAACTTATCACTTTTCATGGGGATCTGCCATATCCATCCTGTGAGATTATAGAAAAGCTGGAATCCCTTGATCAAGAGGATGTTGTGGGGTCAGGAGGGTTTGGAACTGTATATCGAATGGTCATGAATGATTGTGGAACATTTGCTGTTAAAAGAATTGACTGTCGTGAAGGATCTGATCAAGTCTTTGAGAGGGAGCTAGAGATCTTGGGCAGCATCAAACACATTAATTTAGTAAACCTGCGAGGTTACTGCAGGCTTCCAGCATCAAAGCTTCTTATCTATGATTATCTTGCATTGGGCAGCTTGGATGACATTCTGCACGGTATGCTTTAGCGGTGCTAATGTATCCGATCTTAGTACAATGCATGTCATGGAGAATTGCATGGACATGAAATGTTTGAGGTGGCAATCTCACAGTTTGTCATGATGTGTACAATTATACAATTTTTTCTAAACAGTAAGCATCATGTTGAACAGTTATCGAACCACTAGGTTTGCTAAATTTGCATTGCTTGGGGACTTTTCTCTGAACTTAAAGCATACTTCCAGTTGATTATTGCAGGGGGGTGTCAGGATTAAGCACATTTCTATTTTCTGAATTTGTTCTGTATAATATTCTGCTTGCCAACCGTGCATTATGTAATACACCCACCCCATCTTGTCAAAAGGATATTGAATCAAAACTTCTTGAATGCACCTGAATAGATCATATGCATTTGTTAACATGGTAATGGAATTCTCAGTTTTAATTGTGTGCTCTTGTATGTCATTTTCATTTTTAGAACGCAAAGAAGAAGACAAACCATTGAACTGGAGTGCTCGTTTAAAAATAGCCCTTGGTTCTGCCCGAGGGCTAGCATACTTGCACCACGACTGTTTTCCAAAGATAGTTCATCGAGACATAAAATCTAGCAATATTCTTCTTGATGAAAACTTAGAGCCCCATGTATCTGACTTTGGTCTTGCCAAACTTTTGGTGGATGAGGATGCCCATGTCACTACAGTGGTTGCTGGCACTTTTGGCTATTTGGCTCCAGGTATAGCTTGCTCTGTTAAGAACTATCATCTAGAATGTTCCAGTTTTTTGTTGATTCGCATTTAGTTTTCTTACACCCAGAAAAATTCACTACATGATCTAGATCTCCATATGTAGCTCTTTACTGCATTTGTTTTTCTTAGTTCTAGAGAGTTGAGTAGTGGGGCTACAGTAAGGATCAAGAAACATTACAATTATACATATTTGAGGTTTTTCATTTCTGCATGATGCCATTAATTAACTGAACTTAGACTTCTTCAGTGATTATTGTTGTTCCAGCTACCTGATTCATGTTGAAATCAGAAAAGTGTTTTGGGTGATTAGCAGATACTGTATAATAAGGACAATGAGACCTTTCCTGTGATACATCTATATGTAAGCCTTGCAAGTTTCACATATTTGTTTGTTGGCGTACATCTCCAAGCATATGCCAGTTAGACTGTAAAGCATTATTTTAGTTCAAAACAACATTGTCATTCCCTGAAAATAGAAATTATTGACATTATTACTTATGACTATGGAACAGAATATCTGCAAAGTGGGAGAGCCACGGAAAAGTCGGATGTCTATAGCTTTGGAGTTCTCTTGCTGGAGCTTGTAACCGGAAAAAGGCCAACTGATGCAACTTTTGTAAGGAGGGGCTTGAATGTCGTAGGCTGGGTAAGCTCCTCAAATTTTTCTCCTGTTATGATGTTTCTTTAGATTTGAGTCTGGTGGAAAGCTCTGTGAATATTCTAGATATAATTTTTCTGTTTCCTTGCAGATGAACACTCTATTGAAAGAGAACAGATTGGAGGATGTAGTCGATAAAAGATGTACGGATGCAGACATGGAAACCGTAGAAGCGATTCTTGCAGTAGCATTGAAGTGTACTGATGCAAATCCTGATGAACGACCAACAATGAGCCAGGTACTTCAGTTGTTGGAACAAGAGGTCATGTCACCTTGCCCAAGTTATTTCTATGACTCTCATTCAGATTATTATTAAATAGACATAAGACAATATTGAGTAACATGGCTGTTGCACATAAGATCTGCTGCGTATGCATGGTTACCCTCAATTTTTATCAACTGCTTTGTGATTTTGCCTCATTCTACGGGGCCTGTATATTTGCTGTCTAAGAATTGATGGATATGCATGTTGTCATGCACCTTGAATGGTGTTTTTGTATTGCTTTATAGTATAACGTAATTCACAAGCTTATGAATCCCCATCACTTGTGCTGTCAAACTGACTTAAACTGGCAGAGCTAAACAATTTTGGTTTAGACATGTTTTATGATGATTTGTAGCTATGGTAACATGTTTTCTTTTTAATCTATGAATCCTTCCATGTTGACATATTTTCAGTGATGAAAAGATGGAATAAATTATTTAGTAGAAGGTGAACTTCCACTTTTTAGTCTCAAAGCTCAATCTTGATAATTTACCAGCTTTTTTACCATTCATTTTAGTGAGGTTGAAAACAATAGTAATGAAAATAATAATTATTATAGTGGCAAAAATTAGATATTGTAAAAATCAGTAGTGGTGTGTTTGGATCATAGTTATTAAATTTAGATATGTATGATGAATAAAAAATTTTATTTTTAAGATTCGAGTATCAAATATTATATTTTAAAATATAGTAAAATTAATTATAAATAATACATACAAATGTAAGATAAATAAAAAAAATATTATACATATAAATAAAATTAAGTAAGTATATAATAAAAATATGAAATATGATTGATTTAAATTTTTAACATATTTATTAATAGTATATATTTTTAAATTACATATGAAGACCTCAAAAATCTCGTGGAACCAACCTGGGAAATTTCAGGTCCAGTCAACATGGAACTTGGCCGGGTTCTAGAATAACGCAATGGAAAGGCCGGCTCACTTTATATAAAAAATCTTTTTACAGTAAAATTGAAAATGAAAAAAAAAAAAATCAACCATGACCATGCTTCACTTAATAGGAAGAAAAGATAAAAAAGGAGTGACCCTGCAATAATTAAGGTATAATTTATAAACGATTAAATTAATTCTCAGCAGCCAATGAGCAAGAATCACGTTGTAATTTTATTTTAGAAAAGTCATTACTTTGTTGAAAACCGAAGACTAAGATTCCCACAATGTCCAATAACAAGCTAGAGGGCAAAGTAGCCATCATCACCGGCGGAGCCAGCGGTATTGGCAAAGTCACCGCCTGTCTTTTCGCTGATCACGGTGCCCATATGGTCGTGATCGCTGACATCCAAGATGATCTAGGCAGGCAGGTAGCCGCATCGATCGGTTCGCAAAACTGCAGCTACATCCACTGTGATGTCACTGATGAAGAGCAAGTCAAAGCTTTGGTGGAATGGACGGTCGAAAACTATGGGCAGCTTGACGTCATGTTTAGCAACGCCGGGATAGTCCGTTCCAAGAAGTCCACCTCCAACTCCAATCAAAGCGTTCTTGATCTAGACCTCGCCGATTTTGACTACCTTTTCGCGGTCAACGTCCGAGGCATGGCTGCGTGTGTTAAACACGCGGCGCGTGCCATGGTTGAGCAACGCGTGAGAGGGAGCATCATCTGCACGGCTAGTGTCTGCGCCAGCTGCGGTGGCGAAGACGACACCGATTACTTCATGTCAAAGCATGCGGTGTTGGGGTTGGTAAGGTCAGCGAGCAAGCAGCTTGGGGAGCATGGGATTAGGGTAAACAGCGTTTCGCCATTCGTGGTAGCAACCCCATTAATGTGCACCCTGACGGGAATGGAAGCAGAGGAAACTGAGAAGTTTTTTGAGTCGAAGACTGTGTTGAAAGGGGTGGTGCTGAAAGAGAAGCACGTAGCGGATGCTGTCCTGTTTCTAGCATCCCAAGATTCGGAGCTTATCAGTGGGCATGACTTGGTGGTGGATGCTGGTTTTCTGGGCAAATAGTTAGATCTCTGTGGCGCAGTCCACTTCTTTTTTCTTTGCTCATTGTACTGTACCTGTGTTTTTACTTCAAATAAGGAAAGTGGACTCTATATTTTTTTTTGTCGAAAAACCTTCCGATATTCATTTTCAGCGATTAATCCGAAATCGAGAGAAACATAATGTGATTAGGCAGTTCTTCTCTTATTACTAATACTTTAGGTACAAATCAAAATTCGAAATCTGATCTTATTGAAAAAAAAAAAAGTGGACTTTATTGTAATATAAAAAATTCGAACAAATCACAACAAAAGTAGACATTTACCACGTGGAGACGGAAATATAATCTTGCATTCAAAATTATCACCGGCAAGTAACCGGAAAGTGGAACTCTCGAAAGTCCTTGGTATTCTTATCTTTTCAGCTGTCTCAGTCTGAGAGATTTCGAACTGGAAATGTTCCCTTTCACTTTGCCTTCTTTATTTCTCGTTGTTCTCTTTCTTCTCTTGTCTCGTGCAGTGTTGTTACGTGGAGTCATTTATTTCTCTGGAGAAATATTTACTATAATTATTTTTACAATCATATTTTAATATTTTAAAATTATTAATTTATATTATTTTTTAATTTTATGTGAAAATAAATGATTCATGTAAATAGTAAAAAGTAAAAATATATAAATACTAAAAAAATATATTTTTGTGTAAAATTAAAAAATAATATTACCCAATAAAATTAAGAAAACTTTGGTTTGCTTGTTCAAAGGTTAAGACTTTGACTGTGTTTGTGAGTTTCATTATTTTTTATTCTTATTTTCTGCATTCCTGGAGTGTTTTTTTGCATCAGAATCACTTGATTGAACGATTATGGGAAGAGAAGCCGAGGGTAAGTTACCACATTTAATCCGTCTCTAATTAAAAGATATATTTATGTAATTTATCCTAAAAGTAATAGCTGAACTATCTAAACTATTTTTTTTTTCTTCAAATTCAAATGCAGCCTAAGAACTTCACTGTATTGACAACCTCTGAAAAACCCAAAAAGAATTGAAATCCAAGTTCAATATGACATGATTTAAGATTAAATATATAAAATAAATCAATAAATAATTAATAAGTATATTAATATATTGTTCTCATTATAATAATTTGTATGTAAGTATTATATTATTTTAATTTTTTATAATGTGATAATTGATATAGAATAAATCAATAAACTATAAGATCTCTTAGTATATTAAATAATGTAATTCTCAAATTGTAAACTCTTAATCTCTTATTAATACATGTGATACAGTGTTTGTGATAAAAAATAATTAATTAATTATACAATCTCTTATTATTATAATACAATATTTATATTTTATATATTATAATAAAAAATATCATATATATTTCTACATTATAGTATCATATATATTAAAAATTGATAATCGTATCTTAAGTTCTTAACTTAAGTTCTCAATACTTTATTTTCAAAATTTTAAAAATTTTATTATCTTAACTATAATTAACAAATTTAATTTCATAATTAAATTTATTAATTTATTTTATTGCAATATTTATTAAAGTATTAGTTTGTTTTAATAAATTAATTTTCATAACATATTATATCAACACATTATAATTGTTCATTTGGTAAAACACTTAAGTATTTTGTCTTTAGCCAAGGTTCAATTTCCACTAAAAGTAACATAATTACCGTGTCTTACACGTGTCTCTGTATATTTGTGTATTCGTGTGATACAGTTTTTTTAAACGTGTTTCTCATGTTGTATACGTATTAATTGTGTATTCATGTAACACAATTTTCTTAAACGTGTTTTTGTGTCTTACACGTGTTTAACATTGTTTGACATGGCTAAACACGAAAAATACCATGTATAAATACGTGTCGACAAGGATAAGCATGAAACATGAATTTCAATAGACATATATAGTTTTTTTCGTATTGTATTTATGTCGTGTCACCCGTATTGCATTTAGATTTACCAGGTCTAGCTACAACCACAAAAATGTGACATTAAAAACTGAATTTAATTATCTATACTTTCGTTCTGATTTCGGTTTATTAGAAGGTAAAGAGGAAAAAAAATGAATTTTGGATCTTATCATATTTAAGAAAGAATAATATCATTAGGTCAAATTTTGGTTATTGTTATTTTCTTTTTTATTGCTCTTTCACCCGCTCATGTCAAGGAAATAATCACTTTCCTCTAATAAATTTCATAACAAATAATTAAAAATACAAACCTTGAACTACAATGTAGAAGGAGAAAATTTTTATCCAATCACAAATGATCATGTGTTTAATGAAAATCTTTTAATAAATTAATTAAAGAATTTTCGAGTGACAAATCATATATTGGCATGTTTCCATGTGGATTAATAGCATTTTTAAAGTTAATTGTAGAATTAATTACTAATTTATTAAATTTATAATTAATTCAAAGATAAATTTACTTGACAAATAAGTAGTTGGAAGAAGTGGTAGTATACTTCCTCTTCAAGCAAATGGAGATGATTCGAATCCTAGAGTCGTCACTATTGGGAGGGCTTTACTGTTTACCAGTTCTAGCTCAAACGAGATTAGTCTTAGGTCGTAAAACGAATGAGGATATAAGCGTTTTCACAAAAAAAAAAAAGAGATAAATTTACTTGGCTTCACTAATCAGATTTAAGCAATTTATCTCTTAATTAAATTAAAATAATTAAAGAAAATCTAAATTCTAATCAATCAAAATTCAATCCATTTATCTTTTAATTAATTAAAATAATTAAGAGATAAATAAAAAAAATTTAAGCTCTTTTAGAACTCTCTCTTCTAGTAGGCTAGCAATATAAACACAGTGCCCCTCCAAGCCATTTGAGAACTTTTAATAAATTCTAAAGAGTAGAAGATTTTATCCCATAGCTTTTCCAAAGTCTCATAGATCAAGCTCTCAAGATTTAAAGAAATTTTGAAGATTATAGAAAATGCTTTGTTACTTGAAAGAAGGTTAATTCCATTTGCTCAAATTAAGTGAGTCAAACTCTTGAAGTGGATCTCTCGAAAAAAAGAATCAAAAGATTTTCTTTTATATTAAAAATATTGAGAGATTGTGACTTCACAGTTTTAAATAAAATTGATATTTGTCTTCAAATTTTTCAAGTCTAATTTTTGACTTGAAATTTGTTTGTGTAAATTTTTTGTCACGCACGGAGGGACAATCTATGCCTCTCATTTTTTTCTTCTAACTTCAAGTTTGCAAAAAATTCAATGGCTTCTAAGAAAAACTTTGCTAATATGCCAATTGTCAAACCTGTTCCAACGACTCCCGTAGTCTACCCCGGTTCATTGTTAATTATTGATGTTCCTGCCCATCCCCATGACACAAGAAAAAAGCTCTTAAAGAGATTTATACTCAAACTCTTTCAGTGCTCAGCCAAAAAATGAAGTAAAATTTTATGTTAGTAAACCTGCTTATTCTAATGAATCAAGTGCAAACTGCTAGTTATCAATCAAATAACAACACACATATTCAAGAATTAACTCCATTACACCATATCCAAAGTAAAAATCTTGAGTAATGGTTGTCATGATAACTGTCACTACATCATTGGAAGAACAAGTTGCTCTTTTGGCAAAAACAGTGGTGTCCCTTGCATGAAGCATGAAGAAAAGGGATAACTAAATGGCTTTCATGACGAAGAGGATTAGCAACCTCACTTGAAAGAGACCAGTGGAGTCATTTGTAATAGTGACAACTTTATCAACATCACTGTTATTAGAATCTATCTTTTCCTTACCCTTGTCCCTCTTGTTGTCTTTCTTCAACTGTTGACAATACTTCTTTATATGCCCTTTTAGACCATATGATAAAACTCAACACTAGCAAACTTGTTGGACTTATTCTTACTTCTACCTCTGTTTTTCGGACCTTTACTTTTACTCCTCCCCCAATTGATTATAACTAAGACTTCTGACTGTGAAGAGGAACCTTATGACTTTCGTCTCATCTCTTCATTCAAAATATTGTTCCTAGCAAAATTCATATTGATGACACCATCTAGAGCTAAATTAGACAACGACGTTCTAAATGTCTCCTAAGAGTCCGATAATGTCTTAAGAAGCCACAAGTTTTGCACCTCATCTTCAAACTTGATATTCATACCAGCCAACTGATTGATAATGCCTTGATATGAGTTCAAGTGATCTGTCATAGAAGTCCCACCCTGATACTTCAAGCTCATCAACTGCTTGATCAAAAATAATTTATTGTTCCTATACAGGCATACAATTGCTCAAGCTTGTTCCATAATGTCAGTGCATGTGTCTCTTTGTTGATATGGTTCAAAATATTATCATCTGCCCACTGTCTAATGTACCTATATACCTGTCTATGATATAAATTCCATTCCTCATTAGTTTTGTTTTCAGGCTTTTCAGTATTAAACATGAGTAAATAATAATCCTTCACATACGATAAATTTTCTATTTTACTTTTCCATATGTGATAGTTCGAATCATTCAAATTAATCATTCTACTTGCATTAACTTCTATGTTCAATACAAAGCTCAAATCAACAATAAACGTAACTCTGATACTAGTTTGATGCTATAAAACATAGCATTAACAATAATCTGACAGATACGTAATGCAGAAAAAAACAATTTATCCCTCTCTTGTGTGAACCTAGCAAAAAATTATAAAATAGAGCAATTCCAAAACAATATTAAGAGACAAACAAATCACCACAACCACAACAATAAATATACAAGCGATTTTAACATGAAAAAGCTTCCAAAGCAATGAGTAAAAACCACATCCCTATGAGTACAATGACAATCTCTATTATAAGTAATAATCCAAATACAATATTCTCTCTAGCTAAACCTAGAGGTATGCAAGTATATATCAAGAACAGCAATTGTTGGCTAACAATATTACAAGAAAATATTAGAAAAATCTCATTTAAAAGGTGACTCAACAACACGTTCTATAAAAACTATGGGTAGGCAAGCCCAAATCCGATGTCAACCGTTCAACGGGAAATAACTCAATGTCATAAATGTGCTTGACAAAATCAAACAACAAATCAACCTCAATCAACTCTGTCGAACTTTTTAGCTTCACAACTCTTCCCCTTTTTCTTTTCTTTTCTCTTCTGTCCACTTCGTTAGCTGTCGACCTTTCTCACCGTCAAAAGTGTTCTGCCCCCACACTCCTGAAGATGTTAAAAAACCCTTAAATCAAAACCCATGTGAGAGGACTAGCATGCCCTTAATGCAAGTTGGGTGGGCTCCACATGAAGGAAACCCAAAAGCCCACCACTCAGTTTTAATGAAAGCTTTGTTGCCACTATTGTTTTTAATCCGATTAGTACAAATGTGATTTATTCAAATTTATTCCAAGAAAATAAAAAATCAGTCTTTTTCTCTTTATTTTTCTCGACACAAATTTAAAAAACATAGAAAGGTGATTGTGACCTGTGCTTGTCTTGTACATATATCGTCAATCCTATAACAGTAGGTTAGTTTAACTTGTCAATTACTGATACATTTTCATTGTGGAAGGCAAGATGGCAGACTTGACCAAGAAGAAATTAGAAGGCAAAGTAGCCATAATCACCGGCGGAGCAAGCGGCATCGGTGAAGCAGCAGCACGTCTTTTCGCTGATCATGGCGCCCGTATGATCATAATTGCCGATATCCAAGATGAGCTAGGCCAACAAGTGGCAACCTCAATTGGTTCACGCAATTGTACCTACATGCACTGCGACGTTACCGATGAAGATCAAGTTAAAGCACTGGTTCAATCAACGATCCAAAATCATGGTCAGCTTGATATCATGTTTAGCAACGCCGGGATAGTTAGTAAGTCAGATCAGACCATTCTTCATCTTGACTTTCCACAATTTGACCAGTTGATGGCAGTTAACATCCGCGGTATGGCTGCCTGTGTTAAGCACGCCGCTAGGGTGATGGTGGAGAGGCGCGCGAGAGGAAGTATTGTTTGCACGGCAAGTGTGGCGGCGAGCCGTGGAGGGAGAAGGCGGACCGATTATTGCATGTCGAAGCATGCGGTGTTGGGACTAATCCGATGCGCTAGTAAGCAGTTAGGGGTGCATGGGATTAGGGTAAACTGCGTCTCACCGTGTGGGCTGCCAACGCCGTTGACATGCCACGCGTACAAGAAGAGCGTGGAGGAAGTCGAGGAAATGTTTGAGGCAGGGATGGCTCTAAAAGGAGCTCCGTTGAGAGCCGGACATATAGCGGATGCAGTGCTGTTTCTTGCGAGTGATGATTCAGAGTTGATTACTGGGCACGACCTCGTTGTTGACGGCGGCTCCCAAGCTCTGTAATTTGCTCAAGGTAAATGCTTTGCTTTAAAGGTGTCGCTTTTCTCCTTGGTTGCCATCATTGCTATTATGTATTATCTGAACAGTGTAGCAGTGATGGAAGCTTTACTTGATAGTTTCAACGTGTGGTGTAAATTTCCATCCATTATAACGTGAAGAAACTTTTCGGGCTCGATTATGGTCCTACAATAATTTTGGATGGATTTTTAATTAATTTTAATTTTAACAATGTTAATTATATAAATAAATAAATAAATAAAACCTTCAATTTCACATGTGAGATGGTTTTATAATATATGGTTTTGAACAGGAATCGTTAAATTTTCCCCACAACAATCACCACGACTACTTAAGATATTTGTAGAGCTTCGTTTTTAACAAAAATGAGAAAGATGAGACATTTGATCCTATCACTTTTTTTCGATTAAAAAGGCCTAAAAACTTTGTAATTAATGCAATATAAAAAAACAAAATTATTATCTAATATATTGTTAATAAAATTTTTAAACTCTAAAAAAAATTTAAGACAATAACACAATTTTTAAAAAAATATAAAAACTAAAAAAATAGAATATATATATATATATATATATATATATATATATATATATATATATATATATATATATATATATATATATATATATATACACATCTTAACCCTCAATTTCAAGATGCCAAATGACCCTCCCATGCTCCCAAGGGCTAGTCAAGGATGCCATTTGTGGCTTTTTGCATGTATAATATACCCATAGAATTTATCAAAATGGCTTTCATTGGAGGTTGCTTAATTGCCCTTTGAATTTTCTGTAGGAACCTTTTTCCTGTATCATTGTAAAGATTTTTTTTGTTCTTTGTCTTTTCTTGAACATCTTCCCATTTCAATTTCCACTTTCCTTACTACTAAATCAATGGGCTTCGACTACCTTCCCTCTTATTCTTATTTATGATATGATATAATATATGGTCAACCACCTATTACCTTATTCCTTAATTGTTTATGGAAAGATGCAGCGATGAGATGACATGTCTTAATCTATATAGTCAAAAGCAACCTACAACTGCCAACTTTAACAATGATTAATGTCCACATTCTAAATTGTGCAAGATTATTATAAAAACCAAATTGACACCTAAATTACTATCAAACACAAATAATTTAGATTCTTTAAAAAAAGACGTAATTAAGAGGTTATGATATTTGTGTATAATCACATCTCTGCCATTTATTTACACATTAAGAGACATTTGATAATGGCAATGTTAAGCTGCAATTTTATTTAATTGTAAAGTGATTGTAGTGTTTGGTTAAGTTATTAATTGAAAATTCATTTTTGGAACGTTGCATATCTAAAAAGAGTTTTCGATAACAAGTGGTTTATACTGATTTTAAGAATAAAATAAGGTATACCATGAAATTAAAAGAATAGGATAGCTAGTTATAAAAATAAAAGATATAAGTAAAATATAAAATTGAACATGAATTTTTCTAATGATAAGATTCCAAAAGAGTTACGCTTAAGTAATACTTTGAAAATCTTTAGATGACTAAATCTCTTTCATGGTTTGATTAGCTTAATGGATGAACAGAAGCGAATTTTCAATAAACAAATAATTGTTCCGATAATAAGATTTTCAAAGAGGGTTATTGTTAAGTAATGCTTTGGAAATGTTTAGGTAACAAAATTTCTTCTAAGGTCTGACTAACTTAATGGAGGATCTAAATTATTCTAATAATAAAATTTTCAAAGAGGATTACAGTTAAGTAATATTTTGAAAATCTTTAGGTAATAAAATTTCTTCTAAAGTCTAACCAACTTAATGAAGGATCTAAAACAAATTTTTGATAATAATAATTTATATTTACAGTATGAATATTATAAAAAATAAAGTAAATAATAGAAAATAGTAAAATGATAAAATAATAAGTACAAAATTGAGAATAGGAGTCAAAGATAGAAAAATTCCATAAGACATTAAAATGAGTTCGATAATGGAGCCTCTTTAAGCAAGTCACATAGTAGTACTTGAGTACTTTTGAGATGAGAAAGATTTTTTAAGTTATCTTACCAGTTTAATGGAAGATGCTTAGAAATATTTTTCAATATTAATTATATCAAAATTAAATATCAATACAAGCAAATTTAGAAGATAACTTAGGACTAAGTGGCACCATTTTTAGGAAAGGCATTGTAGAGGTGCTAATTCTTCCTCATACGCAACCGTATTCCTAAACCCTAGGATCTTTAAACATAGACTAAGTTTTATCCATAGTTTAAATAGGTGATTAATCACACCTATGTTGAATGGTTGGTGAGACTCCTATTTGTTTCTAGCGATTAGGTCTTAAGATCTAGACGTTATTACAGTAATGCATACGAAAGAAATATAATATTATGGTAAATATATTAATGAGAAATATATGAAAAAAGTAAGATAATTAATTAAAGCCTTGGATAATAAGACAAACAAAATTTGAATTTTGCATAACATTTAAAATATTCTGAGTTGTTTTTCTTTTTTACTTAAATTATTGTTATTAAAAAAATTTAAGAGTAAGAAGTAAAAACAACAATATTTTTTTTCAAACTAAACACTATTTTATGACAACTAAAAAATTTAAGTATAAAAATGGAAGAACAAAGATTTTAATATATAATTATATTATCAACAAAATAATTACATAATTAGCATTTCAATATAGTAATGAATGAAGGAAACCGAAACAAACACGCAGCGAAATTTAAATCATTCGGCCTCCACCAGGATCGATTCGGAGAGTTACCTGATTAGGGTTTCGAAATTTTACCTAACGTTTTCTCTGATTTTTTGTCGTTGGTCGAGTCACAAGCAACAACTTTTCGTTCCTGCCTCTATGGTATCCACACGAACGGATCTCACGACTCTTGAACGTCTCACGATCAGAAGCCTTAAAGAGCCTTTTTTTTATTTAACCGAATTGCTAGCTTCGATTAAAAGATTTTTTGTTTTGTTTGAAAGAAGCTCTAAAACCACAGAGAACATGTTTCTCTTTTCTGTTTAATTGTGCGGCTCTGTTTTAAAAAACACAAAACATCCTTTTATAGGCAGTAAATTTTACCCTAAAATTTATTGTCAAACAGAACTCTAATCCTACTTAGAATAGAATAGGATTAGTTATATCCTTAATCCAATTTAGAATAGGATTAATTAAGCTCCCCATTGATCCGTTCTAAGTGTGCGACCCAATAGGTTCTCAAAACAATGGCAATGACAAAATTGTCACATGCAATGAGCGGTATCTAGCAACACATCATTGCTACCCATGTAACGAGAATGTCAATGACTCGACATAACCTTACTCGTGATAGATGTTACCGTGTAGTCTAATCCCTTTATCCTTTGATGTCTTGATTAGACACAAGTCATGGAATGTGTCACACTTGTATAGTCTAATCAGCGTTTCTTGATTCCTGAGTAGACTAATTAATCAAATAAAATCAATATCTCATATTGACTTATTCGAGCACGGCCATGCATTTCTTAGTCTCACTCTATCAAAGGGCCCAAGACATCACTCTTGTTATATAAGAGGGATAAATCCTATCTTGATCACTCAACATCCCTCTACATAGATCAAGGCATACCCAATTACTACCTTGATAGTCCATCCTGTTACGAATGACATCTAGCAACATTAAAGTATACAATTCTCTATGTTGGGATCTCTGATGATCTCAAGTCAAAGGATCACATACACCATCATCACTATGAGAATCGCTTATGACACTCATATAACAATCCATGTAGCGTTCTCATGGAGGGTCGATCCAGTACATAGTTCTCTAATATGTACCTATGTGATGACTTGATATCCTATATCCATGACAATGGTCATCAGTCAACCACATACTAGTCTTATCGAATCATTGTTATCCTTGTTCACAATAATACTTGACTAGGGATATTTTAAGAATAGTGTGTTATTACTATTCTAAGGACATTATCATATAAGATTACATTACGCAGTTATAAGACAAATATAATAATGAACTATAATAAATAAAATGTCATGATACATAAAAAAAATGCCAAAGTCAATCATCTAATGAATGGTTCTAAGGGCATAATCCAACAATGAATCAATTATTTTCATATATAAGAGTATTTTTGAAAATTAATATTATATTTCCAGTAAAGTGTTACTTTATTAAATACTGTAATGTTATTTTCTTTGTATTTTTAAAGTACTTTGCCATGCATACCAAACATTGCAATGATATCTTTCCAACATTTTAATTCCTAACAATCATTTTTCTAGCAATCACATTACATTACAACCACTCTCATGGTAAAGCATCAAGCCACTCCCAAGTAAAGTTAAAGAAAAAAAATTACACACAGATATTACTTTAGATATTTTTTCTTTTAGGATTATTTTTCAGTACTCTTAGTGAAATTTTAAAACTCTACAAGTAGGTTCAGTTGATGATATGCACCCTTTAGAGAGAAAAAAAAGAAGAATAAAATAAAATAAGATAAGGATATATATCATCATTTTAACACTGCTTTTGAAGTAAAGAAATTTCACTTACAATATATTGGATAATAATTTATTTTTTCATTTTTCAAAGTAATAATAATAAATTTTAACAAAGATTATGAGGGAATAACCAGCAATTGAAGTCCTAATTTATATAATGAAAATATTTTTAATTATCTTTTTTTTGTGTAGACCGCATGTATCCTCATTCGTTTTATCGGTCTGAGACTAATCTTGTTCGGGGTTTAGTCACATTTAAAGCTTTTAACCCCTCTCCAAAGATGTGTTTAGTGGTAATGAGTTTAAGTTAACATATTATTTAATTTTAATTTTAATTTTTCTTTTACAATTAAAGTCTCTAATGCGAATAAAAATTAAATGCAAATGTTAAAATTTAAATTTTAAATTTATAAATTTTTTTTTGATAAACATAAAATTTATAAAATTTTCATATCTTACAAAAATGAATGACTATTTAAATTAATTCTTAAGCCAATTATTGTGTGAATCAAATTTCTCATTGATCAAAGAGAAGAGAAAAAAAACAATCCAAAGAAAAAACAATGCAAAGAAAAACCAGGTCAAAAAAGAAAACCTGCAATGATGCAAAAAATAAAATAAAATAAAAACCAGCGGCAACGCTGGATTCCCTTATCCGACTAATGCCCTTTCGAAGCCTCCAAAAGCCCAAATTTCTCCATTTTTCAACGGCCAGCTACTTCTCTTTCATTCTTACATTACGCCACATCGCATACTGAATTGTTTGTCATGTTCCTTTTCAACTCCTGCTAATAAAATCATAATTGCCACCACAATAAAAGTGGAGACTAGGAAAACGGTGGTGGTGGGTGGCGGTGGCTGGATTTTAAGTACTAAGAAATGGCTACCCAAGTGGGAGCTAATTACTATTATCATCAAAGCAATGTCATGGCAGCAACATTTACATCTTCACCATCAACATGTTTAAATTCAATTTCTCCATTGTTGTTCAAGGGAAGAAGTTTCGTTAGAAACAAGAAGATTGCTTTGGAGAGATCTCTTGGTTTTGAAAGGACAACAAGCTTAAGAAGAAAGAAAGGAAGAGAATATGGGATGCTGGTTGCAGCAAGCAGCAACGTGGCTGCACCTTTCTGGGATTCTTGGAAACCTGAGAAAAGTTCTTCTGCTCCTTCACTCAGCGACATCCTTTGGCCTTCTGCAGGTTAGCAAACTGACAGAATTTCAGTTTGCTGTTGAAAAGTTAGGCAAGAAAACATTAATTTCTTGTGAAAATCCCATGACTTGTAGCTTTATATGGGTGTTGGTAAAGTCTTTTGCCAGGAAATGTAGCATGTATTATGTCAAAGTCTCTTAATTTTGAAGTTTTGATCAATAAATGAAACAGGGGCTTTCGCGGCAATGGTGATATTGGGAAAGATGGATCAAATTTTAGCACCGAAAGGGATTTCAATGACAATTGCACCTTTAGGGGCTGTTTGTGCGGTTCTGTTTGCCTCTCCCTCCTCTCCAGCTGCTCGGGTATTTCACTTTTGTTCCCCTTTTAATTAGTGGTTAAGACCTTTTTAGCATCGAATTGAGTCCATTTACTTGAGGGTGTTGCCTTTCTTAACACTTGGCCCTAGTTGATTTAAACGTGACACTCATTAATTTAATTCAGCAATTAAAAAACAAATTGGTTTAAAGGTAACAAAGCAATGAAAGTGGCTTATCACTGTTTCTTGGAAGCTGATAGGATGTTTTGTTTGAATATTTTTCACACCGACATTGTTTTTAGCTTGATCTGGTCAATTGCATATAAAATTTGTGTATGAGTAAAAATTATGTTTGTGTAATATAAAATACGAAAATTTTATATTAAAATTTATATCAATATATTAAACATAAAATTTATTTTTTAGCTTTTGATAGATTCATATACAATTTTTATTGGCTTTTAATTTGTATTATTTTTGTGTCTTTTTTTTGTATAATTTTCGTATAGATTTAGTTTTTAAAAAACATATATGAACTCTTAATTTCATGTATAGATGTAAAACATATTACCACAATGATGAATCATGTTCATAAAATTTTTAGAGGCCGTAGAAATTAGAGAGTGAGAGATCATAAGGTGTCATAAGCAGGTTTTCTTAGTGCAAATTGTCAGAGGAAATATGTATTTCAGACACTAAAGAGGGTCTATTGGAGAAAGAAAAAGTAAATCATAATTTGCAGAGACAGTTTTTGAAGTGGAAAAAATTAGCTTAATATACTGTACCAAAAAAAATTGGCTTAATATACTTTAATATTTTAACTAATATATAAAGCCTTGATACTAAAAATATGCCATGTGTCAACTTGTAAGCTTTATCACAAAATGAAACGAGGACACTCATGTGATTTGTTGGTAGAGTATTATATTTTTAGTTTTAGGGATAAGTGGAGTAGACAATTTATTTAGGATTATTATTCAATACATTATCAATGGAGTTTTTAGATTTCATGAGCAAGATTAAAGTGATGACACATATTCCACTTAATTTATATTATCATTTTAATGTTTCAAATATGATATGTGTAATTATTTTAACTCTGCTTATCGAATCTAAAAATTTCATTACAACATATTTGATAATAATCCTTTTATTTATGTATTTTTGTGTTTGTATTGAGTCAAATTGTGTAAAACACAATAATTGCCAAGTCATAATTCATATTGATACTCTAAGCACCAAATAATTTTTTAACTTTTGTCAAATTTATATTTGGTTTTTATCAAAATTTTAATCCATATTATTTTCATGTCTTTTTCTATATCGTTCTTGTTGGTGTTATCTTATCATATCGAAGATTATCAAATCTACTAATTTTGATAACCTCAAAAATTTTCATTGCATCTAAAGTTTTCATTCATACCCTCCTTTAGGACTAAAATATCAGTTGAGCAAAAGAGGTAACAGTACATGAAACAGCACCTAAGATAGATAACCTTAATCATACAATTGGATTCAGTTTGGCTGCCCGACGGAGTCAGCTTTCTATAGAAAACTTTCATTTATGGTTTATTCTTTTATTCCAACAACAGACAAATTAGTTTCAATGATAAACAAAAATTACTGCTAATAATAAAAAGAAATTACTGCAAGTTATATGTTCCTAAAGTTATCTCAGAATGGACTATGATGATGATTCCACTACTCTCATAGTAAGTATCTAGTCACCCTTTACATCTAAGTGACATTGAACTTCAACCTTTTTTTTTTTAAGAATTTGATCTTCAACTACGTAATCCTTCTATTTCTGTAAATTTTATTGTCAATTTGTGGAGACGAGTTGTTTTCACTTTCACATACTTAGGGAGTTAAGAATCCTTCTTTGGTCAAATTTCATAGAGCGTGTACGTTTTTTCTAACAAAACCACAACTTGATCCACCATCTCCAAATTTCTTTCTTTTTCTACATATATGTAGGCCTGTTAACTGTGTAAATTATATTTTTTTTGGATGAAAATTTGTGCTGAGTCATGAAAACGTCTACAATGTTGCAGAAGTACAATATGTTCATGTCTCAGATAGGTTGTGCAGCAATTGGTGTTCTGGCATTCACTATATTTGGGCCTGGCTGGCTTGCTAGAAGTGCTGCCCTTGCCGCATCCATAGCTTTCATGATCTATACACGTTCCAGCCATCCACCAGGTACTACTCATTGCTTGATTTCTCCTCCATCTTCAACTTCAAATTCTATCATGATGAAACATTTGCATATCTGATGCTAATTTGAGAAGTTTCAAATTCTATTTGCATCAATATGCAGCTGCAAGTTTGCCCATTCTGTTCATTGATGGAGTTAAGTTGCACCACTTGAATTTTTGGTATGCCTTTTTTCCTGGTGCTGCCGGTTGTATCATCCTTTCTTTGATTGTAAGTTCCTCTTCCTTTAGCCCCTTAAACTCCATTTCATCAACTTAAAACAATTTGGCCACTTGCCATTGCACTGACAAATTTTTTAAGCCCTTTGCTGAGATTCCCTGAAGTGATGTGCTGTCTGTTTTCTTTGACCTGCTGCAGCAAGAAGTGGTTTGTTACTTGAAGGACAATTTCAAATTTTGATCTCTAGCAAATAAAGCCACAAGCAAAGCTCATATACTGGATGCCCTCAATTCCCGACCATTTCCACGCTGCATGTTGAAAGGTAATATCTGGTAGCTTGTCAGCATTATCCTTCCTTCGAAGCCCTTAATTTGTTCATATGCTTCTCCAAAATGTTCACAATAGAGAAGAAGAAATGTTTGGTCTCCACATTGCAATGCTATCCACTTTTACAACTATTGCGAATGTACGTTAGCAAAAAAGCAGAGATTCTGATCATAAAATTGTTTTCCCCTGAAAATCACGGAGTACAAAAAAAATGCTATGAGAAGAATTCTTCTTTCCCATTTTCCTCTTGCAGAAGTCTGTCAGTTTCTCTGAACTTCTAAATCCCAAATGATATTAACTTTGTGCAAAACCAGATGACCGTGGATTTGCCTTCTCTGTCTTTTCGATCATCCGTTGGATAAATATTTGGTGAATGACTTGGTCGACATTTGTCAGCCATTGGAAAGCAACTGCTTCATATTCCATGATTCTTCTGCCATTTGTCTTCCAGGAAATGATTCCACTCAATCTGAGTACATAATTTCCTTGGTCTACATCAATGTATAGTGCAGAGTGGAAAACCATTACCCCCGCAGAAGTCAAAATCTGACGTCAACAGGCACGCAACTTCTGGGCTCAGGACAGGAAAGTCCAATCAATCTTGTACGCTCAAAAAAGGCTGAAACTTTTTGGTAGTTTCATAGCAAATCTCATAGTCAGACTGAATTACTAGTCCTGCAATGTCAAGAGATTAATATCTGAAACTGCTGACTTGGATTAAACAATTATATAAACATTTAATACCAAACGTGTGCAAGTTTTATGAATTATGAGCGAAGGCAAAGGGTCCTATTCTCCATGTGATTGGATAGGAGAATTATAATTTTGGAAGATTGAAATAAGTCCACATTTCTCACACATGGGAATCTCACATTAATGCACATTTCTTTGATTCTTTTTATTATTGTTTTTTTTTTTAATTTGGACCAATTAGTATTTGTTATATTATATTTAAGGTTTGGTTGCATAAAATATATGGGTACTGACTAAACATAGATCATGTGGTCAAAAAGTTTGGAAATATGATTAAACAACATTAATCACCCGACCAAACCAACCCAAATTAGAGTTAATAATCATCAAGCTAATTCAATCAAGTTACTCATAGCCCACAAAAAAAATATAAATAAAGCACTAATGATCTAATGGTCATTAATAGCATCTCAAGTCTAATAAAAAAAACTTTCCATTACAATGTTTTGGAAAGATAATAATCACCTCAAAGATCAAAATTTAGGAGTTGAATTGTAAAACCTTGATAAGAGAAAAAAAAAGCAAATCACATTTTCATTCATCGAAAGCTAATGAAGGAGAAAACATTTCTTGATGTCATGATATGGAGCAGGGGATTTTTGTAATGTTAGATTTTGTTTTCAAGATTAATGTAATTAATTGGTCCTAAGTTTAACCAATAAGAATAGCATGACAACCTCATTAATAAGAGTGATCCATGCAACGTTGACATTGTCCACTCTTCGTCTGAGAGACATGTTAAACTTCTACTCTGTGTAGCTGGCATTTTACTATTTATATTCTTCAATAGGAGAAAAGAAAGAATATTGGGATATAATATGCACTAATTATGTTATAATTGGTATTATATTTTAATTATTTGCATAATTTAAATTTGTAAGAAGTTATTACAAAATGATAACAAAAATAAACAATAAATACCAACCATTGCTTTTTGATCCCAAGATTTATTTTTAATTAATAAAAAAGCGTAAAATTTTGTATTTTTACAAATAATAGAATCAAAGATTCAGAAGACAAAAACCTCCAAAAAAAGCAAGTGAAAATAAATTTTTGTTAAAAATATTTTAAGAGGATGGGATAGAAATAGATTTACTTTGATACTTCTGCCTGCCTCTGGTGGGTTTGATTCCACAGAATTCCAATCAGCGATGCTCACAGACATCAGCAGCTGATGGTCACGTGCAACGTGGGGCCATTACATTACACGTATACACGTGTGACATAGCATGATAGAAAACATGGACAGATCCGTGCTGTTGCTGTCATGGACCCTTCCCCCCTGATAGCCTGGGCACCACCCTAAGGCCTAAGCTTCGCTCTCTCTCTCTCTCCCTTGCAAGGGAAGTAGAGAACAAAAACTTGTTTTATAATTAATTTAAAAAATAAAAAAAATGTTTCTAAATTGAAAAGACAGAAGAAAGAAAACCAAAAATAAAATATAAAATTAAAATAAATAGTATAATTTGTATTGGTGGTGGGGCCCAAGTTTTTGACCCGATCATTAGCCAATAGGAATCACGGATCAGGTGCCACTGAACAGGCAAAAGTCTACGTCAGGTGGGCCCGGAACAGTGGAGATTCCATGGGGGGTTCGGGTTGGCTTGGGTGGACTGGACGCTGTTCTTGATGGCGATGCTTGTTACGTTTGACGGGGTGAAAGAAAAATGGGGAACGTTTAATCAGGACCGTACGCGTGGGTGGCATCGGTTGAAGCCCCACCGACTTCGGTTTGGGATGGTCGGTAAGAAAAATGGGAAAAAAAGCCCCTCCTGCTTCGAGAAACATGGACACTTGGAGCTCAATCATTGGTTCTCTTGATCATTGCCGTAAAGCTAAAGGTACAACGGGGGTTGCAAAGAATATCAGCTTTACCCATGGCTGTTATTCATTAGCTTGTTGGGCATTTCATTTGCCTTTTTAGCCAAACTTGACCCTTTGAATTGGAACTTAATAAATATATATTGTTCCCAACAAAAGAAAGGTAAAATTATATGAATAATAATCTTTGTATTATCATAAAATTTAAAATTTAGTTTATGTAGAATAATTTAAAGGCATTGAGTAATTTTATTTTTTAATATAATAATCTCAATCCCAGCAATAAAGTAGTTCATTAGGCTCTTTAAATTTTGTAAATGTGTCAATTGACCGTGATAACATCGCGTTAATTATGTTAATATGACATTTACAATAGTAAGAAAACTCAAAAGGGTATGATAATATTAAAATAGTAATATTAAAATAGTAAGAGAACTCAAAAGAGTCTGATAATATTAAAATAATAAGAAAACTTAATTCTTTTTTTTTGGTAAAAAATAAAAATTCAAATTTTAAATCTAATTCTTCTTAAGTAAAGATAGCAACCACTAAGCGAAGCATGGTTGTTATAACTCAAGAAAAAACTTAGTCCTTTAAATTATATACTACAAGGACTAAATTTCAAATATAACACATTACAAAGATTATCCATATAATATGAACCAATATCTAAATTCATGTTAAATTATTCATATGACTTTTCCTTCACACATTTTATTCAAGATAATGTATTCATCAAACTCTAATATCTTTATATATTTCCGAATTACTTTTTTTTTTAAGTCTTTTTCAATTTTCTTCTAACCTTTATTTCATCATTTATAGCCTTCAATCTCCTAACTGGAGTATTTACATGTTTACGTCATATTTGTTCAAATATGAAAGTTTAATATTTAGTTGGAAGTCTAAATTGGGAAAGAAAAATACATAATGGAGGAAATTGATGAGGTCCAAATCGAATGCTGCAAATATGTGTCCATATTTGTGAATATGGATGGTATTGATCAATAAAAGTCAGGGAAACTGGGGTTTTCAAGAAATTTTTTTACTTCATTCCTTTTCCCTTCAACTGAGCTTGTTTGCCTAAAATCTTAAGTACAGCTTCAAGCTCCTATAAGATCATGATAAATCTTACCTTTTCTAAAATCTTTCATGAATTCTCACTTCAGTTGAAAATCTTCTTATTAATTTCTCATTGGGTTTTGATCGACATTATGTACAAGAACATGATGTACAAAGCTTGAATGTAGCTAATTGCTGTATATTCGACTTTGAACCTTTCTCAAAGGATGGTAGCTATGAAATTTAATTTGAAGATTATGTATGTTATGTTATGTAATTAATAGTTGTGCATTTATTTTGGAAAATTTTATATTTTTAACAAATTTGTATTTTTTCTATAATTAAAATAATTTTATTTATGAAATATCAAATTTATTTTTGTAGGGGCCTAAATTTTTATAGTTATGTTCTATAATAGTGTAGTCTAATATCAAAGGAATAATAGCTAAATACATCCTTAATTTTTTGAACAAAATGGACCAACTCTCCACATTTTGTCATATGCAAATCAATCTACAAACTTTCATTTTACTATAAATAGACCCTCAATTTTTTAAAATCATATAATTAACTTCAAATTTGTTATGCAAGCACTAATTATAGGATAATTATTCCATACACTGTTAGTGGAATATTTTTATTTCACAAGCGATATTAAGATCGTGACACATGTTTTATTTTATTTATTTTTATTTCTGTAATATTTTTATAGACACGTGTCACGATTTTAACACCACTTATGAATAAAAATATTATACTGATAGTGTATGAAATAATTATCCTTAATTATATCTTTAATTGAAAAATGACCTAAACGTTGATCTGAAATTAAGTATATGGCAACATATTCATAACGTAGTTGATGATAATGACAAGTGAATATGGTTTCAACGCTATGGACCCATCTATAACCAAAAAATTAAATGAATAAATAAAACAAAAAGGCTATGGAACCATCTTACACATAGCTTAACTAGAGCCATTTTTCAATTAAGGATGTGAAGAGACTTGTAACATTTTACCAACTCTGTATACTTTTAGCCTATATTTCTACTTATTGCTACATGCATAATTAACTAAAACCATTCGGTGTTTTAGCTAAGGTACACGATTAGCTCGCATTTTTCTCGGGTTTTGACTACTTTAAACAAACATGAATCATATCTCAAAAACGAATAAATAAGTAAACTACATGAACCAATGAGTATTACAAAAGTGGGTTGGTGCAATCTAGAACTATTGTCCAACAATAAACTGTGTCACGTAATAATTTGAATTGTCTTTTCAAACCTTGCTTCAACAACTCAATGTTAAGCTTAAAATGGGTGGGTTTGCTTTGCCCCTCATATGGCTAAGATCAAAGTGTTCAAAAGGATAAGTGAAAGTATATCACCATCAATATGAACCATATATGCATATTGATGAGGTTGCCTCCCAATCTTGATTAATGGGGCCACTAAGGAAATGTTGATTGGGGATATAATCCAAATCATTAATTTAAGGCAAAACTAATTAATTTGTACCCAAAACTAATTTAATATTATAGAGGGGGAGTTTTGGTTATCAAAATAATTATTTTATGGATTATTATCTTATACATTGTCACTAAAGTTTTTTAATTCCACAAATGAAGTTTACAGAATGACATCTACCCATAAAGAATATTAAAAAATTAAAAAAAAAACTTATTAAAAATGAAAATGAGATATGTGGTAGTTTTATAATATGCTTGTAGAGTTAAAAAACCTCCATTGACAATATATAAGATAATAATATTTATTTTATCCTAATACTAATCAAATTGATAACCAAGACTAATTTATACTCATTATCTATACTAAATGATTGATTTTTCAATAATATGATTACACAATATGATTCGAACGAAAGAAACATGATTCTTAATTAATCATTTTGGGAATTAGTTTCATTAATTTATAATAATTAGTATACCTTCAAAAACATAGCTTTATTTATCTGGTTCCATTTCCACGCATCAAATTAAGTTGATAACCAAAACTAAGTTATACTCTTGATATGTACTAAATGATTGAATTTTTTAATAATATGATTACAGTATGATTAGAATGAAATGGACATTATTCTTAATTAACCATTTTGGGAATTATCTTCATTAATTATAATAATTAGTATACCTTTGAAAACATGGCTTTATTTATGTGGTTCCGTTTCCACTCTCCAAATCAATTACGGAATGGATTTCAAAATTTGCAGGTTTATCTGGCAAACGAACGGTGACTAGAAAGCATCACAAACCCAAATCGCATTTAAAATGCAAAGCAAATAATTAAAACCTTTCACATGTTCTTCCTCAATAGTTCACCGAATAGTGCAGAATAGTAATTTCCAAAGCGCCTTTTGTGAAGCCAATCCCAAGGATAGAATCACTGGAATGTCGACAGGAAGTAAAGCAACAAACTGTTTTGCAACATTCAAGGCAGCTCCACTATGAATGCAACTGAAACTGTAGAGGAAGAACATAGACAGAAACTATATAAAAAATCAAACCTATTAATGTACGATATGAATTCAGAGGCTTTTACCTATATCCGGAACACAAAACTTTTAACCAAATCAAAGACATCTGTTGATGTTGATCTTAAGCTCATTGAATTTTGTTTTCAAAAAGACAGAATGGGATTGAGATGTGATTCTATTTTTAACAAAGTTCCCGGTGGGAGACTTCAAGCCAATAATCTCCACCTTCCTCAAGTTTGCATTCTTTACGGTTTAAAAGCATAAAACAAGTGGCAAACGCAAACCAAAGGCAATAACCCTTCTCAGAAAGATGTTATTTAATTACATTCCGGGAGAAGCAAAGCAAAAACTTATCCAAGGACCAAAGAAAAGAAAAAGATTACAGAGGGAAAAAAGACGAGCAATTTTTCCAGCTACAACCAAAACCCACCATCAACACAGATTTGGATTGGGGTGCCATTGATTCGTTTCTTATTGCCTATCTATAGTTACTACTACATGATGACTTAAGCAAGAGACAATAATACACAAGAAAGATCTGAAACATATCAGAATTAATTTTAGATATATATAACTTAGTACGCCCAAGACCAAAAGGCATGATCTTCAACAGGGAATCCAAAATTACACGAAGTTGCGGGCGGGTCGGAGTAATCGTCGTATTCGAGTTTTGGAAAGATGTATGACGGAGGATGCAACAGGCCCTTGCTCAAGTTATCTTCCTCATCTTGGGATAAATCAGACTGCTCTGGTTCGAAAGGATAAGATGAATCAGCGGCCTCCAAGAGTGAAGAATGAACCCCATCGGTGTAATGTGGGCTGTCTGAGTCAAATATATCACTTTTGGCAGAGCTGATATCTTCCTGTTTACAGGCCACCAGTGAAACCTTAGACTCTTCAACCTCGGAGGCTGTTTCAGCAACAACAGGCTTTTGTGGTGGTTCTTGTGACAATGTGTTCACAGCAGACGATTCTGAGTTCCCCTTCTCTTTCTCTTTCACAAGCAACTTATCTGTGAACTGAAGAACCTGAAAAACAAAAATGAAAAATAAACACAAGAAAATTCATTGGACAGGAATTTAATTGTTATCAACGGGTAAAAAGAGATAGAATTTCCAGATATTTTTTTTCTTTTTGCAAAATTCAGAGTAACAACATGGAGTCCATTTAAGATTAACAACAAGAAGGGTTTATAATAATATGAAAAGATCACTCAATTGTCCAAATCAAACGAACCTTGAAGAAAAACAAGTAGAATTGAACGAGGTCAAAGGGTCAAATACCTCTTCTTTCAGTTTATCTTTCTCCTTGACGAGATTATCATAGTCAGCCTTGAGGCAATTATATCTGGCTTGTAAAGCGTCGTAGTCTTTCTCCAGCTGCTTTGTCTTCCATCGAGCTCGGCGGTTCTGAAACCATATGGCAACTTGCCGGGGCTGCAACCCAAGTTCTTTAGCTAGCTGAACTTTCCTTTCAGGCTCAAGTTTGTTGTCGACCTCGAAACTTTTCTCCAGGAACTGGACTTGGTCAACGGCGAGCCGTCTCTTCTTTTCAGGTTGATGAAAATACTCATCCAAATCCTCATCTCCGTTTTCTTCCTGATCAAACATTCTAAAAAATGATCGGTTCACTCTGTTTGTTCGATTAACATCTGCAAAGCTTACCATCGATCTTGTACCTGAAACTGAAGGAAGTCATAGTAAAAGTTAGAACTCTTGTAATGTCTTGTCGGCTACATTGATTAGCCGGTAGCCAATCGACAACTGTGGTAATTTTTATTTTATTATGATTTTCAATCAAAGTTGCAAAATTTGTCGCAAAGCAAGGATTTTTAAAGAAACACAAAGCTAGAAAAGATGGAGAGAATACCGAGAAAAGGAGATGAGGAAGAAGAAGAGCCTGGAATGAAAAGGCGATCAAGAGGCTCAGCAGAGGAAGGAACCCTTTGACTTTGAAGCAAAACAGAGAGATTATTAGAACAACCACCACTACTAGTATTAATAGGATAGAACCTCCCACCCGCCATGAAATATTCAAGCTGAAGGATCAATCTTGTTCTTTGTTCAAGATATC
Organism: Heritiera fomes; assembly: GCA_032173925.1. Lineage (NCBI taxonomy): Eukaryota > Viridiplantae > Streptophyta > Magnoliopsida > Malvales > Malvaceae > Heritiera > Heritiera fomes. The sequence continues at coordinate 6,563,053 of JAPDPM010000022.1, read as the reverse complement.
ATCTTCATCGTCATCATCATCAGACAATACAAAAAAAAAAAGGCACACTGCGTTTTTGGTTTCTTTGTTTTAATGAATATAAAATTTTCTACTTCTTAAGGCTTGTGGCGAAAGAAGCTGGTGATGATGATTTCTGTGATGTGCGACGTGTGGGAACAGCGGCAGCTCACACCCATCACTCAGAAGAAGTTCAGTTTTTCTTGAGCCCCGACAACGGAAAGCTAAGGAAAGCTACCAAGGCAGATGAGGTAGAAAGAGGTGGCAAAAACAGAGAGATAAATAGAAAGATTCTTTCCCTTGAGGAGCGGAGTTTGCTGGGGTTATATTAAGTTCGGCATATGGGTTTTCTTTGGGCACGGTGTGCTTGTAGTTACTTTGATGCCCTTGCTTTGCTTTTGCTCGTTGATAGACTTTTTTTTTCTTCTTTTTTTTTTCTTATGGAAACTTCAATTGAATGAAACATGTTCTTAACTTATTTGTCTATAATCAATCTAACTCTTAAATCATTAACTGAAAAGTTTCATTGAAGTTTTGGGGTAAAGAATGTTATTTTCATCAATCTTTTAGTTTGTGAATTTAAGTAGATAAAAAAAATCAAAACAACGAATATTAATTTATTAAATCTTTGGTAACTATATATGAAGATGGCCATTTTTAAGGAGAGTAAATTTCAATCTTAAATCTTCACATATCAATAATGTTTTCAAATATCACATGCTCATGAAAGCATAGATGCGTTTGTATTGGTGTGTATGCTAGAGAAAGAAATAGGGACTTCAATGCATAAATATAAACCTTTAATAACCTTTCTCATGAGTAATTTATCTTTGTTTTAAAGTCTCTAAAACTGCTTTGCTAATAAAGCAAGTGCTTAGAATGAATCAATTCTTTACACCCATGGCCATCACTTTTTCTTTGTAAAGTATTACATATTGTTCTAACTTTTGCTACAAGAGTATCTCCTAGCATGGAGTGCCACCAAAACTTAGGAATAGCAACTTGAATGTCTTTCTTGGAATTACCTTCTTTTTAATATGTACACTGAAACAACACATGGAAATCACATGTAATGTATCAAAAGTAACAAGGATTAATAAGAATCTTGGTTTGCACGTAGATCAACTGACAAGAGTTGTTCTAGCTTAATCAGAGGTCTCGAGTTCGAGCCCCTGAGTATGCAGCTATGTTAAAACTCGTGAGGGAGAGTTTTGCCGTCCTTTGGATCCTGCTCGGTTCGAATCCAAATTAGTCCTATACCAAAGGTATGAGAATACCGGATGATCTACATCAAAAAAAAAAGAATCTTGGTTTTGAATTAATTTTATAAAATGAATATGGCGTAATCCGGCAAATGGAGGGTCTAAAATGGGTTAAAAATGGAAGATGACAGCAAGGGAAAAAGCCAAAGGGGAAGAGACAGAGAGAGAAGGGGAGGAGAAAAACAAAAGAATCCTGTCAAATCAATCAGTTTCGAAAGCGGAGTGGCTAAGCTCAAAATTTAAGGGGCAATTCAAGTTTGCACGGATGGAACACCCACCCCCTGATCAGCCCCACCACCCACGCTGCACGGTTTCCCACACGTTTGGCTCCCGTTGTCCCACGTCTACGTGACCCTTGGCCTTGGTCCCACTTCCTAAGGGTGAGCAAAAAATTTTGGAGCCGAAAAAATCGATCGAATCGTTCGATTTTCAGTTTGTTCGGTTCGATTTAATCGATTTTCGATTTGTTCGGTTTGGTTTAATCGATTTTATTGATTAAATCGATCGGTGGTCGGTTTATATAAATGGTAAATCGAACCGACCGAAAAATCGATTTACCCAAAAAATAAATTATAAATATAAATATATATTATATAAATATTATATTTATGTTTTTAAGTTAGTAAATTTATGAACAATATTGGTTATTTATCTTTGTTTTGTGAAGTTTTATGCATTTATTTGGGTAATATGTTGTAAATCTTGTAAGAGATATTAATAAAATAAGTTTATATTATATACTTTTATACATTTATTTACCAAAGCTTTAGATTCTGTTTTAACCTTGCAAAACCGAACCGATCGAATCAATTAGGTTCGGTTCGGTTTGGTTTGTGAGTTTCATTCTGTTCGGTTTCGATTTTGTGCCTAAGGGATCGATTTTTTTCGATTTTCAATTTTGTAAACCGAAACCGATCGAACCGATCCATTGCTCACTCCTACCACTTCCCTTTGTCTTCTTACTAGTACTTCTTTTGCGCTCGCTCTCTGTGTCAGGGGATCCCTTTCTCTATGAACGCACAGGCAAACAAAAATTTACTAGTAAGTTAATAAAAAGAATTACTCCATCATAAATTTAAATGCTTTTTTTTTTCTCAAGAGAGAAATACCACTTGTACCTCGAATAACATAACAAGATATAATCATTTATTTACATATGTTAATAGGAGGAAAGAAAAATAGAAAAAAATGAAAAAAAAAGAAGAAATTTTATTGTGCTTGATGTAAAAGGTGAAAAATAAAAAATAGAGATAAATTCATAAATAAAGTTAATAATATATGTTAAATGGATTTTTTTTACATGTTTGAAAGGATTGATTTAAAAAAAAGGATTCTAATACGATTTTTTCCCTTTTTTATTTTGTCCTACCCAAAAAAAGAAATTTTTCTTTCTTTTATCCCCTTTTCTTGCTTTTTGTTTTTTCCCCTCCCAAACACTGTATTAAAGATTTATAAATTTATCCAAATAAAATTTTAACTTTTAAAGGCTGAAATTGATGATGAAATTAATATTGAATATAACATGTTTTCTCATTGTTATTTGGAAATATGTTCTTGTTCACATTGAATCTCACTGATTCAATCATTTTTTATTACTTAGGTTACGTTTGTTACATTGCACGCAAAGTGATTGCTAAGAAAGTGATTGTTGAAAAAATAACATTATAGTATTTGATATGTAGTGTAAAATTATGTTTAAATTACAAGAAAAGTATCATTGCAGTGTTTGGCATACACTCACTTTACTAATAATGTAATGACAAATTTCAAAAATACCCTTAAGTATAAAAAAAATTTGATACATTATTATTAATTTAAAATTTAATATAAAGTTAAAATTATTAATATGTTAATCAATTGTTTTATAAAATTTAATACATTATTATTAATCTAAAAAGTAATTATTATATTAAAATATAAATAATATAAAATTAAAATTATTAATATGTTAATCAATTATAATATAAAATTTAAACATTATTAATAAATTTAAATATAATTATTATATTAAAATGTAAATAATATAGTTATAATTATTAATATATTAATCAATTGCAATATAAAATTTGATACATTATTAATAATTTAAAATGTAATTATTATATTAAAATGTAATAATAAAAAGTTATAATTATTAATATGTTAATCAATTGCAATGTAAAATTTAATACATTATTATTAATTTAAAATGTCATTATATTTCCAAATAAATAAAATAATGTTTGATTTCTTAGAGGAAAAAGGTGGTGGGTTGGAAGGGTATTTGGGGTGAATTATTTTACTTTGTAGTTACAAAGTAACTTTGCACCCAAAATTTGATGTAATCATTTTTGTAGCTAATGGATGCAAAGTGACTGTAGTGGTAAAGTTACTTTGCAGCATTTTTGTTCCAATCAAACGCTGTAACTGTAATTACTTTGTACTCAATTAAATTGCAGTGCAAAATGTTATGTTTAACTGTTTTTTAGTGAGAATGAACTGATTTTTTTTTCCCAAACCAAAAAGTTTCTTGTTGCATTAATTCTGATATTCAACACAGCCAGTGATATACTTTTCTGAAAACTACATTGTGAAAACACAAACAGATCCTTAACCAGAATGCTTTACAATACGTGATATTTTGTATTTCAATCATTCAATTAAAATAATTTTCTTTTCTTCTTACGTATTTTTCATCAAATGAAATCTAATTATTTTGAATAATTATTTTCATTAAAATTTATAATCATAATCAATATATTAAATTTATTGAATTGTTAACTATGAAAATCACTTAAACTATATAAGTTAATACATAAATAGAACGAACTAAACTAATAAATTAGACTAAACTCAAATTCTAGTATTGTGAAACTTGAACTAAGAACTCAAAGCTCCATAGCTTCTTCACTGCCGCTAAGCTAAGTTTTATTGGTGAAGCCTAAAAGTAAAAAAAAAAGAACGAAGTGTAGAAACCTTGCTCATCTAAATTGCATATATAAATATCAATTGTACCATCAACATTAACATAAGATAATAATTAAGATAATGAAACCAAAAGCAAAGACGGAGTCTAAAGCCTAAATACATGCACAATGGGATTATGACACAGTATATTTGCAACCACACATTAATTATTTATTTATTAATTATTATTATTATTTTTTGCAGTTCTTGCCAGAACCATTTCTTTGATAGAAACTTCCTCAAATAAAACAAGTCAAAAAATGTATACGTTACAAGCTTTTTTATAAACCAATGAAGCGAAAAGCAGTTAAAAATGCAGATTCAATGCATCATATGGGGTATGATGAATGAGTTTGTTCTTGTTTATTGTAGTGGCAAATTGGGCATCTGCTGAAGCCTGAAAGTATACAGCAGGCCTGCTGAGATATTTTCTTTTTGCTCTCTTATGGTGCAGCATGTGGCACGATGGTCCTAACTTTCAAGGGTATAAAAGCCCAAAACTGCCCCTTTTTTGGAACTTACTCAAATCGGTTTATTCATCACCAAACAAACGGGAGACAGGAAAGCAGACTGATGCCAGATTGATTTGGAATTCTATTTCTGTTTCCTTCTGTAACATGAAAATCATGCACTTTCACCTCCTGTAGATTCAGGTTTTGACTTGTTGAATGTAGGCATGTATGTAATTAAGCTATAGCAATTTTTTAACTCCAAAAGAAAAGAGTAGTTCATAGAAAATTGATATACAAAGACATTTGAGTATAATCCTTTCTTACTCCGAAGCAATCCAACCTATAAGACAATTGGAAGATTTAAGGGCATTGAAACTCGGGAGGATCCTAGGTCCATATTACCGCTAGACTCTCATTCAAGGCCTTAATTTTGGCCCATAGTCTTAACCAAACCTTAAAACTTCTGTCACTGGTTCAGGGCCCATTTAAGACTATTAAAGCTGATAATATATGTCCACATCACTTCTCAGACATTCATCATCGCTGCCACCCGGTTCCTCCTCTACTTCACTAAACCCGCATTATCAACTTAAAATTTTACCTTTTTTTTGTTCTCTGTTTCAATCTAAATTGTATTATCAGTTAAAGGAGCAAAAAGAAAGACAAAATATCGATTAGTGATGCAGAACAGCGAGGGATTTAATTATATTCCAAAATTATGTAAGACATTATAATCTTTCGACAAGGATGTTCAATGTTGTGCGCGATTTGGGTAGACTTTAGTTGTTTTGATTTTTATGTAAGGTTTAATTTTTGTTGGTGTTGTATTGTTCTTATTATTATTATTATTAGAAAAATTATATTTTATTATATTTAATTGATACACAATATTTTAAATATATAAAAATAAATTCAATTTTGAGTTTGAGTATGAAAATCGAGCTAAGATAATTAAGCCTAATCAAGCAAGCTCGAATCGCTCGTTTTTTTTATCTCGAGTCGAATATTTAAGAAGCCACCTATGTAAGAGAGAATAGGGGTTGCTTCTAAGGGATATTGAATAGGACTCAATATTCTAAAAACTTTTATAAAACTAGGGAGACTATTCAAGGCCAAAATGAACATAATAGTGAGAACTAAATTTTGTCAAAAAAAGATTCATGTGTGACGTATGTCATCATTTACACGAACGACAGAACAAATCAAAATCATCATGACTATTGATCAACTTGTAAAGTAAACATACCTTCACAAAGGGAAGGTTCACAAGATAACACCTACCTATCCTATGCAGGATTTAACTGTTGAACTCTGTCACCAGGTCAAAAACTTTTAGTGCATGTTTAACTTAGCTTATGGAAGAACTTATCTACTTTATAAGCAGAAACCAGGTGTTTGGCTTTCAAATTTTTAAAAATTTTAACTTGTGCGGGAATTATATTTGAGCTTTTTGATGAAGCTATAAATTGAAGCTTTTCTAAGAAGTGCTGCTATTAATAATATATATTTAGTGAAATTTTTATATTTTCACTTTGCTTTTCAATAATTTACATTACAAAAGAGGGTTCATATTATTTTACAATAATTTATTTATTTTGTCCCATTTTTATATTTATTTCATTTGTTTAATTTTAATTAACAAAAAAATTTATTTAGTTTTATTTTTTCACTTAAAAACTTGTGATTTAATTTAAATAAAGTTTATTATTATTTTTTCATTTATCAAAAATATATAAAAATTCTAGTAAATAGTTTTCAACATTTTACAGTACTGTTATACTAGGTTTGCTAAACACTAATTTAATTTCTCTTAACAGCATTTTTAAAAAAGCTCTACTCAAACAGCACTTTTTACAACAGCTCCAGCTAGGCCAAACAGACCCTTAATGTCAAAACTTTCGTTTTGTTATTCTATGTTCTCTTTCAATTTCTCATTTATGTGGGGATTATTGGAAAATGATCGTTAATGAGCCATTTAATAGCCATTTAGAAGTTACGATTTGAGTGGGAATTCACTTTGTGTTAATGAAAAGTTTATTCACTCAAAAAGATATATGGGTGAATGAAAAATTGACAGCCATTGTAACTACCATTGGATTTATAACAGCCATTGGGTTTGTAACTGCAATTGAATTAAATTTCATGAATTAAATTTCAAATTTATAATTGTCAATGGTTTTAAATTTAAAATGTATGGCTTTCTATTGAGTAAATGGCGAAATTAGTTCAAAAATTTTGAAAGAACAAAATGCCCTTAGATGAAGGCTACAAAAAGGGACCTCCTCTTGTATGTTTTTCACACCAAAATCAAAAGCATATTCTAGCTTTTCTCTAATTTCTCTCTCAAGTTTGTTATTCCTTTAAGCTCTTGGTTTAAAGATTCTCAGAGTTTGGGCATTTGAAAGTTTGATTGAAGTGGATTGCTGGTGCACCTTTGTTACTTGGTAGACGCCTAAGTTACTCAAGCACCCACAATGAGAGGGTGAATTTGTTTTAAGCAAACTATAGTTCATTTTGTTTGTATTTCTACCTTATTCTGTTTCAATTATAATTATTGTATTATTGTTTTTGAAGATTCATTTTGATATATTTATATATCTGCTGTTATTATTTTCTTACACATTTAAAAAAAAATTGTGCAAATAGGGCATTTCCAGAAAGCTTTTTTAAGAATAAGAGTTTCCCTGCACTAATGCTAATGAATTAAGAAATGTTGTTCCCAAAATGCAAAACCTACTCTTAGAAAAATCCAATAGCAGTTTGAATTCTTCTTGTAAACTCACTTAAACCAAAAACTAAAAAAGAAAGATCTAAGAAGAGAAATCTGATTTTAGATTTAAAATATGTAAAATTGTGTAAAAGTGAATGTTACTAGAAGTATTTATAAGCCTCAATAGGTGCAAGAAATACCCACTTATAATTATGCACGGACTTTGGTGAAGAATCACCACTTTTGGAATGAATAGCTATGACCTACGAATTTATTTTTTGATTTTCTAGAATGGGTATTCAAAAGCCGAATGATGATGGTAGCTCAAAGTATGAATTAAACCAAAAGAGGGGTGAATTTGTTTTAATTAAAATTTTAACAAATATTATGCAATTTGTATTTTCGAGTAGATAAATGAACAATTTGAAGAATTAACAAATTTTAAATGCTTATAAAGGTCCGGCCTTCCAATGCCTACAGCCTCTCTCTTAGCTTCTCTTACTAAGGAGTTCAATACACTATATCTTGAATCTTACAAATACCTTTTTCTAAGGTAAGATATAACTTTCACAATCACCATTTTTTAAGGCTTTGGTAGAAACCTTTAAAACCCCAAAATGAGTTTCTAATAAAACTCTCCAAAAACACTCAAAAGGATACCTCACCCCTTCCCTTGACCAATTACAAGCACTTCAAATTTTTAGCTAACTAAAATACCTGAAAAAGTTTGGGTGTTTGCCTAATAAGTACAATTAATGGCAAATGAAGAAAAATATCGAATAGAATTGGAAAAATTAAGCCTTAAACACTTTAATGCTATTGATTTTCTTGGAAGAATTACTTCAATGCTCTTAGAGTCAAGTCTCATGTTGTATAATGTGCTGGAAGACTCCTTTTACGTGAAAAAAAAAAGTCTAGAGCCGTTGGTGTTGAGTTAGAGAAAAAAAATTAGTCATTGAAAGACAAAAAAAAAAACTAGTCGTTGGTTGCAACCAGGCTTGGGGGAGTTGACACATTAACCATTGGGTATTGATCCGTAAATAGGAGAGAAACTACTAACTTGAAGGGGATCGACACTTGCCCAGAGGATATCGAACCCTCCTACATGTTTCAAACATTTTCATTAGTAGGAAATTGATACCTCTTACCATGATATCGATCCCTCTTGCTTCATTTCTTGACTTTGAAATTAATGTAAATTAATATAATCCGTCTTATAATTTTGTTAATTATTGAAGATAGAATTAAAATATGAAAGTTCATTAAATATATATTATTAAAATTTACACTCTTTTAACTAATTTTAATTCATAACTTCGTTTAAAAAATTCAGATATACTTTCCACATAAAAAATTTAAAACTTTGAGAGCCTGACTTCAACTTTTACAATTAATAAATTCTTCCATAGGTTGATCAAACACCCACTAAATCAAAATACTTTTGCTTAAAAATAAATTTTAAAATAATCTAATTAGAGAAATAAAATTTTAAATTTCCTTAATTTGAGAAAAAAACTAATAATTACATGGCTTATTATATTCACCCAAAAAAAAAGCTAAGAAGTTAGTAGTAACAACAATATTAAGGAAACCACAGTAACAACAATATTAATGAAAAAAAACTTCTGTCTCATTGAAGAAAAAGAAAAATGTGGACATTAATCAGCTTCTTGAAGGCCACCCAATACAACTGACCCCACAAACAAGCCAGCAGCACCGACGACAAGTGCCCCAGCCAACGCCACTTGCACCGCAACCAACCCAACCGAGTCATCCGGTATAATTACTATCGCCGCCAACGCCGCCACTAATGCCGGCAGTGCCGCCGAAGCAAGCGTAGAAGGAGACACGCTGGCCGCCTTCTCCAACAAGCTGAGCAACCCTAGCTCCTCAGCTTTAGAAAAAACGCCAAGCTTCTCTATGGATGAAAGGGTGAGTCCAAGCTCCTCTGCCTTTGACAAAAGCCCCGCCTTTTCCACGTTGCTCAGAACCTTTTTCTTCTCAAGTTTCTTGAACACGTCCACTTCTACTTCTTCACTTCCTTCGTAGAAGATCCCCGCTCCAAACCATTGCTTTTCCCAGTCGGGATCGTACTTGTTTACCTGCAATAATAACAAAGGAATCCATCAGTAAATTAACGGATTCTTTTTCTTGGGAACCAAACGTGGACTTGATACCTTATTTTTGGGAGCCATGGAGACGATTGTAAATGATTTTTTGGCGGGAAAAAAGGGCCTGAGTGGAGACTGCTTAGGGGAAAGGAAGTTGGCATGTTGGACACTCCCAAGGTAAGCGACTTGAGATGGTGTAGAGGCCGCCATTGATAGATCGAGGATGATCAGAGTTTGGGGATTTTTCTTTCATGTGTGTAACTTTTTCTCTTGGCGTGCCAATTGCCACGTTGGATGATGTCTGTAATCTTGAGCTATGCCATGTCCAATTCTCCACCAATAGAAATAGTGGAAACTTTATCTGTGGAAATAACGTTTTATCATGTCAATTTTGTTTAAAAATTTGTATATGATGTACTGATAATATATAGTTTTTATACACTATCAATGCATCAGAGGTTGATGCCTCATCAATAGATCATTATATACAAATTTGTATTTTCGTAAATGCGGCTTTAACCTAATTTGCTATTATTGTTGCAAAATCCCGTTGCATTTCCAACTAAAATTTATAATGGTTGCTTAATTGATTTTTTTAATATTTATGTAACTGTGTTTATTGTTGTTACGTTTTTCTATCAAATTGACAACAGTAAAATTTTTTTTTATAATATCTTATCATGTTTCTAAAATTTTTTTGTTGCCTTATCTAATTAATTTTTTAAATATTTATATAATGATTAAAAATTTTTTACAACATCTATATTTTATATGTAAAAAGCATTCGACTGTTATGATGCTAAAAGCATTATGAGTAGAAATTAATCTTGACATATGAATGTCATATACAAGCATTTGATTGCCATAGGATATTTGAACTACAAATACCATTTTTTTTAACAGGTGAACCCTAAATACTCTTTCTAATAACACTTTCTCTTTTCAATTTTTTCTTTTTAAATTAGCATGTATTATCCTCATTATAATATATAATCTAAAGTATTAAAAACTATTAAATTTAATATATTAGATAATTTACCTTCATACTTTGAAGGGAAAAAATGTATTTTTGATTTTTTTATTAATATTTAAAAATGTAATTTAAAAATCTTGTTATTTTTTTAAAGCATAAAAGGGTAATTTATATTGTTGTTCATTAAATTAATAAACCATTATTTATAATTTTTTATTTTTATTTATTTAATTTTTTATGATATATTTAATATTTCATAAAATCTCGTATCCTCATAAGACTTTATCATATATAAAAAAAATTTTATTTATACCACATTTTTTTGGTACATATTTATACCACATTTTTTGTTGAAACCCCCTGGTATCTCCACGCTATTCTGGTATAGGACTAATCCGGATTCGAGTCGACTAGGACCCAAAGGGCGACAAAGCTCTCTTTCTAGAGTTTTAACACAGCTGCATACTTAGGGCCCGAACTCGAGACTTCTGATTAAATTAGAACAGCCCCTGCCAGCGATTTATACCTCATTTTTTACTCTTTACATTTTATTCCTAACTAGGATTCCAAGTCCCCGCTTCTCGTGGGTCAAAATCTTTTAGTATCATTAATGTTTAAATTATATATATATATATATATATATGTCAGTCTATTTTTGTTATTATTCCTTTATTTTGTATTTTCAATATTTATCAATTATATTTACTAAAAATTAAATCTTATATTGAAAAATTTTCCTAAATTCTCATTACATATTGATGAAGTTTAAAAATATCTACTTATATAATTTTTAAAAAATTGGCATTTAAATTTGTATCGTGTTATTTATACTGCTGTTCTTTTATTTTATTTATATTTTTTTATATTAACTTTATTTAATATCTTTCATTTTATTTTTTTTTATATTTTTCATTGGAATAATTTTGTGAACTCTTTCAAAATTTGAGAGAACACTTTCAATTTTTTTGACAAATTAATGTCGTTATAAATTCCTAAAATAATCTACTAGTGTGAAACTTTCAACAATCATTTTTATTATGATTATTATTTGATTTTTCTGTTAATTTCCACTTTTATTTAACAAATCGAACAATTTTATTAATTTAAATTAAAATGTCCAACAAAACATAATAATTTATATTTGTTTACTAATGGTTTATGCATAGATTTTTAAGAATTTTTAGTTTTGTTATGGTAGAAATTTAGTTTGATTTTTTCATTAAAATTTTAAGTTAGTTATAATTCTTAGAAAACTTTGGTTTTCATTGACAGGCAATAGCCAAAGCCTAAAATTTTTTATGAAATTCAATGTGAATTTATAAATTTTTAATTTAGCTTTTTTTCTCTAATGTTTTTTCATATTTTGTCTTCACTTCAGCACTTATAAAAAATGGTTACGTGTTGCTCTTAGCTTTCACCCTAACTACAGTATTTATCATGGGATTCTTTTTTATAGATATATACAAGCAAAACCAAAAATGCAGTACATTAAGCAGGTAAAGATGGACCAAATTTGACCCTAAAAAGAAAGGAAAAGAAATTAAAAGATAAAACTAATAGCAGTTACTGAAATGAAGGAATTACCAGATCACAGTTATCACGTTCAAAATCAAGGATTTTGATTGCAACAACCTCATTGAAGGGTATACAGATAGCACGGTGCACTGAAGCACTAACACCCTGTCCCACGTCTTCGTGCAGAGTATAATACTCCGGCCCGATTGGATACTTCTTCTTCTCCATTATAATTTAGACCTCTCCTTCACTGTCACAGAACCACAAAGAATCCTTGATTTTTTCAGAGAACCAAACAAAAACACAGCTTTCAATCTTCTTTCAATAATAAAAAACAAAACTTGGCAGCTAATCTTAAAAGGGCATAACTTTAAAGCAAAGCCATAATATATATTTATAATATATATAAAAAAAGTTACAGCTTATTAGAAGCTAACATCTATTGTTGAAAAATCAATGGAGACTAATTGAATCATATCCAAGCTAACCTCAATTCTCTTAAATCGCAAGCAAAGGTGGGTCAAGTCTATAGAAGAGATCCCAAAACGAATCCAATTTTAATAATATATATATACAAATCTTTTAACAACTAATACCATATAAATAGAAGAATGCATATGTATTTGATCTCACATTCATTTACATACCCAAAAGAGAATCAATGAACCAACCTGAAGCCTGTTGAAACCCTCAAAAATGTAGCAGCTGATCAGAACCCACATCCCATTATCAAAAACAAAATCCCTCTGCATAAAAGAAAATGTATATATAAAAAATTGAAACAAAAAAAAAAGAGATGGGTTTGAAAAGAAGTTTACAGGGAGAAAGTCTTTAATATCCATGAAATCAAAAAGCTGAAGGAAAATGATTAATGTGCAATGTTTTCACATGAGGGAAAGAGAGAAAAGTGAAGAGAAAGGAAAGGTGTTAGAGAGAAGGAGAATGGCATTGATGAGATGAGAGGGATTGTTGTTGTCTTTGCTTTCTCGTGAAAGAAAGAGAGAGAGACAGCGTGGCTATCGGATCGCCGCTCAACTGGGAAAATATAGCATTTGCATGCAGAAATCCCGCCACTTGCGCTTGGTTTCTCTGTCCTTCCTTTCCCAGGCATCTTTTTATTTATTACTGGTAAAATGCCCCGCGCTTTGATGTGGGCATGTAAATTTTTTTTAAAATTAATAAATGATTGAATTTTGTATTTATCTTTCTTGAATTATTTAAAATTATATTTTTTATAATAAAAGTATTGAAAAAAATGATAAATAAAAATAACAAAAGAATTGCACGTTCTGTTTTTTTTCTATATCGTTATCATTTGCTCTATTTTTGTTTTTACTTTCACTAAACAATCCAACCATATATATCTTTCATTAAATAAAATAAAATGATAAATTATATCCAATAATTTTCAAATAAATTAACTTTAATTACAATTTTCTTTTATTAAAAGATATATGAAGCAATAATAACAAAGAATAAGGATGATGATAGAATAATGATAATAGCTAAATAATATATTGACAAAAAATGAGATCGAAAAAAAGAATTAAACTAAATATTCTCCTTTTTGTATTTTCATTCATGCAATTTGGAATGGCTAATTCATTTTTTAAGCATTTTAGTATAAACATTAGAATATATGTAAAGTTATCCATGTATTAAAATTTAATCAAAGAAAAAGACAAAATTACTAAAATTTAAAAACATACCATTTTTTAAGGAAAAAAAAGTCATATGAGCAGATTTTGATTATACTATTTATTAATTTAGGTAAATATGAATAGAATTTGAAGGTTGAATTGGTGAATTACATCGAATTTGAGTAAACATATATAGTTTAAAAATCTTATATTTCAAATTACAATTCAAAATCATGTAAAAAAATCTCTTTACTAAGAATAAGAAATTTTTTCCAATATTTTGTTTTTCAAAAAATAAAATAAAATGTACTTATAAACTACACTCATTGTGCATATGATTTCAATTAACATGTATATATATTTCTTTCAAAAAAAAACATGTATATATTTTTGACCTACACGTACATTTTACAGCCAATGAAACTTGATGGTTTAAGTATTAAGATCAATACATTTAAAAAAAAAGTATTAAGATCAATAAAAAAAATAAATTTCTCCTTATCCATTTCTCAACTTAACATTTTCACTCTACTAAATATTTTTAGCCATGGCTGCAATCAAATATTATTTTTACTTCATCATTCTAATTTATAATTCTCTAGAAACATGTGACCATGAGAGTCCTTAGGATTCCTTTGTATATCGAGTTATAGATAGAAAATTAAAGTGACATGATAATGGTAAGTTATAAAAAATACTTATATGCAATAAAATATATAAATAATTAAATTAGAAGTGTTAAAAAGAGGTTTTCTTTGTATAACATATTGAATTTGCTAGGACAAAAAGTATTCATATAAAATAACTTGTTGGAAATTTGCAATATAAACCCTAAGGGTTGAAATTGCTGATAAGTTTCATCTTATAGATCAAGGTAGAAATTAAATAAGTATTATTTTAGAAGTCAAATCCAACATTTAAGTCTTGGGGTTAGCAACAAAGGATATTAAATTTCTTAAATGCACCACGCGGATATGGAGAGTGCACCTTAAAATTGTCTGGAAAGAAATTAGTCTCAATGTACGTGTAAACTAACTCAAAAACTTTCTAATCACAAAAAAATGCATTATAAAAAGTTCAATAGCTACAATCTATACAATAAATAAATAAACTACTCAAAAAATAAAAAAAATTACAAATCTAACCGTTGATGAATAATTCAATTATTAGTTTAAAGATTTATCTAATCTAACACCTAAATCATCATTTCTATTCCCATGGTTTATAACAAAAGTAATACGTCAAGCTCTATTTTTATTTTAATTAGGATAAAATACAAGAAAAAAATTTAAAAAGCAGTAAAATAACAAAATTAATTATTTGAATGTTAAGTCAACGTTAAAAAAAAACTCTGGGCATTAAATAAAAAAAACTTGCATAATGTAAAAGAGAAAGAAGGAAAATTACAAAAAAAAAAAACACATGAATTATGACTCAATTGACAATACAGGCTCAGTTTATAAGAAGAGTTAAAGGGTTCGACTTTCACTAAACACACATTTAGAAAGAGGTGAAGAATCTTAATTATGACTAAACTCCGAACATGATTATAATCTCAAATCATTAAAATAAATAAAAATACTTGTGATTTACATCAAAAAATTATAAAAAAAAATATTACAAAAGCGGTTAGTTGTTATCTTTTTTTTTAATTTTACAACCACTATTTTGCAATTTCTCTTTTTCCTCCTGAGCATCATTGAGAAGACTGAAAGTAAGAACGTGAATTACGTTTTTGTCCTCCAAAACAGCTGTCAAATGCAGGATGCTTAGGGATTTTTTTTATATAATGTATGTATGTATAGATAGATCACCCCGTATGATAACAAAAACTCCTAAATATACTTTGTATACTTACCATTTTAACCTTAGAACTTTTTTTTTTGAAAACCTTAAAACATTTTCAATCAATTCAACTACTCTCTTGGGCACATCTCCATCAAATCAGTTTTCCTCCTCAGTAGTTCATCGCTCCTGGTGCAGCAGTGACAACAGCAATAACGCCACCACCACCACCGCCACCACCACGGTCCACAAGGAGCAGAGGCAAGCTTCTCCCTCCCAGATGCAATAAGCTCTGTATATCATTTCTCTGGATCTCAAATAAAAGAAGCTAATCCTTTCATCTTCAGCTTCAGCTCCAACAGAGCCATCAATGTCCTTAAGATCATCAATTAAAGGGGAGGTAGCCAACAAATATGCAACAATTAGCTATATTTTCTCTTTTTTTTTCCTGAAAACAGAGAGAGAGAGGTTATGAACTTACCCACCCGCAGATATGCTTGCGCGAGGAGCACTGACCCACGCAGGCGTCCCTGCGCGACGAGCACTTACCCGCGCAGGGAGCACTCACTTGCGCAGGCATCCTTGTGCTGGAGCAGTCAAACCCTTAGCACAGGATTTTTGTAATTTTAGTAAGGATAAAATTGCCTTTTTCTTTAAGGATATTTTTGTCTTAAGATTTTTGAGGTGTGAAGAGTAATATTTGAAGTGTATTTAGAATTTCTCGTAGACAAACCCGCGCGGCGCAAAGATACCTTCTTCCCCACTCCAAAAATCACACCTTTGACCCGGCGTTTTCAGTCTGTTAGGTATGCTTCTTCTTCCTTGCCAGAACTTCAACTTTTCTCCTTTGTAAAACAATAATAACAAGAAAAAGGCTTCCAATTAAATCAGATAAATGTTTTCTTCTCCCCTTTTCTTTACGATCTGAATTTTACATATGGGTTTCTTCGCGTTTTCCTTTTCCCGTGCAGAATCTTTCTCTTTTTTCCTTTTCAAAATGTAACCCACTTTTTTTTTTCTTTTTCATTCTCGTTATTTATCTGTGAATTAAAACATATAAATTTTATAGTTGATTTCAACAATGAAACCAAAGACAATCGATCAAAAGCAAGAAACCCATTTGGTTGTTTTAGCTGTTTAAGCCGGCAAAAAAAATTGTCACAGTCCCGTAATGGAAAATTTTCTTTTATTTTTTGCTATGAATTTTTCTTGATAACCCATGACGAGAATTTTAATGTTTATTGAAGTTGTCAACTGTGTGTGTCAAATTGAAGCATAAAACTTCATTCAAATAATAATAAGTAATATTTTTTTTGGGTTTTAAAGAAGAAAGATTCTTTTCATGAGGTGAAGCCTCGCAAGGCTTGGGAACTTTCGCTGTCGGTAGCGTGGGGACAGCTTAGAATTATCCTTTTTTCTTGTTATCCTGTAACATACTAAGAAAGAATTCCTTTTTCTTGTTATCATGTATTATACAAGGAACGAGTACAGCCGGATAAAATTTCCAGTTGACTTGACTTTTATGGGTTAATGTTAATCTTCTTTAGTGCCATATAATTTAAATGAAATTGGAAAAAAAACTGTTTTGTTGCGGCAATTATTCTGAAATTTTCCATGCCAACTTGCAGAAGTCTTTTTATATACTGTACTTCTATTTGAGTTTTATCCTCTATCTCTTCATAGTTTTCTTTTTTTTCTTTTGCTTTGTCACCCTTTGTTTATTAAGTTGTAAGTCTTCTAAGTCCTTTTATATGCTCTTATCTTTTGTCTCCATGATTTATCCCGAGATAAATTGAAAGTTGGCTGGTTTTATGAATTGAGGTGGTGATCTGCCAAGTTTGTTTAGATTGTCGCTTGATGTTAATTGGGTTTGAATCGGGAAGGTTATTTTAAATTTCTAATTATTTATACTTTTTGGATTTTCTTTGGGGATATTTTAAACTTGTTTAGTAGTAACTGCTATGTGGTTGCTGCATCTTTTCTTCTGATCTATGTTTGATTTTATCAAGTGAGAGGTAGCATCCAGTTTCCTGTCCTGAACCTAGATTTTCTAAATTCCCTTTAGTTCTCTTAAGAAATTGAATTAGTTACAGCTATCTGAGTTTATTTATATTGATAACGTATTTCCTGTTTTTTTTTTTTATATATCAATATTCATTTAAAAGATTAATATTATGTCCTATAAATGCAAAAATCATTGATTATGACATATGTTGTATGGTGGAATATGCTACTTCAGACATAGCGCTTGTATTTGTTTGAGTTCCTTAAAACTGATATATGAACTTTTGGATTCTCAGAGCTGAAAGAAAATGGGTAATCTATTCTGTTGTGTACAAGTTGACCAGTCTACAGTAGCCATCAAGGAGAGATTTGGCAGGTTTGAGGATGTTCTCGAGCCTGGATGCCATTGCCTACCTTGGTTTCTTGGAAGTCAGCTTGCTGGCCACCTGTCGCTGAGATTGCAGCAGTTGGATGTTCGTTGTGAGACCAAGACTAAGGTCTGTATAATGCATTTTTATGTTGCAGTTTTTTAGTTTATGACTTTTCTTTTCTGTGTAAGTCTTAAGACTTTTTTTTTTGGATGAAGTACTCATCCCAATAAATTGCCATTTAGTTCTTGTGTGCTTCTATTAGTTTCTACATCCAAAGTAGACGTGTCAATGTTATTCATTCATCAGTTTCTATAGTATTGGCGGGGACTTTCCTATCATGAGCAGCATAGAATCGATGGAATATTCTTGTTATCTGATTTTCAAATGGCATAAGTTCATGAAATAGTATTTTTGGACAATAATATGCCTTTGTTGTGCTGTGGAAACTAACTGGTCTTTGTGGTCATCTGATCAGGACAATGTGTTTGTCAATGTTGTTGCATCTGTTCAATACCGGGCACTGGCAGATAAGGCAAGTGATGCCTTTTACAAACTCAGCAACACAAGGACACAAATTCAAGCCTATGTTTTTGATGGTATGAACCATAATTTGTGAGTATATATTCACATTGCCCTTGTACATCCACACATTAATATATGCTTGTTCAGCTCATATGCATTCATGTACATAAATTCAAAATTACGTCCGGAAAATGTTATAATATTTTTCATCTTCTGATGTTCAATTACTTAATTGTTTAAAGTGAAGGGTATAAATATATGCTCATTCAGCACATTTGTATTCATGTACATAAATTCAAAATTACGTTGGAAAATGTTGTAACATTTTGTTTCTTCTGATCTTCAATTACTTAATTATTCAAAGTAAGGATAAAAGCTGATTTTTTTAAATATGTTTAGTTATTAGAGCAAGTGTTCCAAAGCTAAATCTCGATGATGTTTTTGAACAAAAGACTGAAATTGCTAAAGCTGTTGAAGAAGAACTTGAGAAGGTAATCAACTTGATTAAGTATTCATTGATCATATGCTGTGAAAGCCAACCCCATCTGATTGGGCTAAGGCTTTGTTATGTTAAATATCTGCAATTGTGAAGGTGATATGTAAATATCTTTCTAATTCTGTTTCCCTCTTCTTTTCTTACAGGCAATGTCTGCCTATGGTTATGAGATTGTTCAAACACTTATTGTGGACATAGAACCTGATGAGCATGTGAAGCGCGCAATGAATGAAATTAACGCTGGTAATATATTTAGTACCTCTTGCTTTGTTCTAGCTCTTTCAAATTTGCTGTTGTTTAGGATAGGCTAACTGTGCACCAAATTGCTTAGCTGTATTCTGCATGTAAAACAGATCGTATTACTATAGAAATATGAGAGTGACACTAGGCCTAAAAAATTTTCCACAGCACCCCCCCTCCAAAAAAAAAAAAAAGCCAGGTCTCCTGAATTTACCATTTTGGTCTGTCAATTTTCTTGTCATCTGTTATTGCTTTAATTATTTTAGCTTTAGATTATATTACCAAGATGGTATCAATCAATAGGGTGTTTGACAATGCCTCCCCATCAAATCATGCCTCTTTTTTTCCTGGTTTTTATTTTTTGTACCAAAATGACCGGATGGCTCTGCATTCACCCACTAGGTGGGAAGCTTTTCAGTATTCCAGAACCAGATAAATTTGTGTTTATTGCAAATTTGCAATGCTGTCTGTGCTATATCAATTGAATAACAGGATATTTTGAAGCAAACTATTACCTAGCATTCAGTTGTTATAATGCGATTTTAATGTAATTATGGTGCCTTTCTGGCATTTTGTTATTTTTCTTGCAACATTTTTGTGTCAATGTAATTTTTTGATTGGATTGTATTGCAGCTGCAAGGCTGAGGGTGGCAGCTAATGAGAAGGCAGAGGCTGAGAAAATTCTGCAAATTAAACGAGCTGAAGGTGAGGCTGAGTCTAAATATTTGTCAGGGCTGGGTATTGCTCGTCAGCGGCAAGCAATTGTTGATGGTTTGCGAGATAGTGTGCTGGGATTCTCTGTTAATGTCCCTGGCACTACTGCAAAGGATGTCATGGACATGGTACTGGTAACCCAGTACTTTGACACCATGAAAGAAATTGGTGCTGCTTCTAAATCTTCAGCTGTGTTCATCCCTCATGGTCCTGGAGCTGTACGTGATGTCGCTACTCAGATTCGTGACGGACTCCTCCAGGCTGCACATCAGTAACTAATATGAACTTCTCAAAGACTTGTACTGGGTTTTGCTTAAGACTGCATTATTGTTTTTTTTTTGGATAATTGTGGGTTTTTACATTTGCCTGTTTAGTTCGTGGTGCCTCTGCTCTTTGTTTGTTTGTGGCTGTAATTTGTCCATTGTGAGCATTGGTGTACGTATTCTATGTCCATTAAAGGTTTGTGAAGTACATGACTCTGTATTTATATATGTTGGATTTCTCTTGGTTTTATTGTCACCGTGGGCAAAGTTGAAAAGTTCTGTTCTCAAAATCTGAACATCATTTGCTTCTCTATTTAATTTTATTTACAAATAAGTTCATTCCAAAAGGGAATTGATTTACCATTCATATAAGCAAATTACTTTTTGCTACCAAGTCTTAGTCATTTAGAAAGGAAGAATTCATTAATTTCTATTACTGCAATGTTCTCTTCATCATAGGCAACACCTATTTTAACTGCAATTGATTCTAATTACTTTGACCATTGGCAGCTGCACTCTTTAATTTTCTGCATCATGTAATTAATATAAATTAACTTCAGCTGGACTGGATCAAGCAACGTAATAGTAAAGAGTATAATTCCTGAAACGAAATCATATCAGGAACGCTTCAGGGCTTCAGTATGATGAATAATTCTAGGGCTTGAGAGCCATAGAAAGTCCAATTCTAGGAATATTACTGCCGTCCCTTAAATCCATCTCTCCAGCAATAGAGACATAGAACCTTTGCCACACTTCTTGCCGAAGAACAGCACTAACTTTCCCATCAGTATTCATACGAGCCTTCACCAATGTAAATGGAAACAATGCATGCTGGGCGCCAATGGTAAGGGTTGTTGCATTCTCCGAAATCCTATGCTTCAACTCAGCTGCAACTGCGGTCCTAGTTGGGGTGTTCAGTGGATGGTAAAAAGATGCTTTTACAGTGTCAAAACTATCACTCCTGCATTGCCACAAATGCTAAGAGCATTAAGAACTTTCCTTGGGACTTAAGGTCGTTTATTTTGTGGTCCATAAATATACTCTTAGTAATGCTAAAATGAAAATTATGTTTTAATTCTTTCTAGCAATTGCTTTTCTTCTGTAATTTTATATGGATAGCTCACATGGTCAAGGAAGCAATAAGGAAGGCACTATTCAAGCTCAAACCGGTGCTGAATTTGTTGAGAGTCCCTGTGGTTATGTCAATGCCAAGGTCGGCTCCAAGAGAGACGAGAGTGCTTCCTATTACACCCGATATGTTTGCAATGGGTTCAAACCCTGTGGCAGGGTTTGCCTTCAGTCCTACGCCGGCACTGAACCCCACATAGTCACGCAAGTATTGCAGTTCTGCCTGTGAGTGCAATCACCATTGCTGTAAGAATTAAGCACTTATAATAGGTTTTTGTGGATGTTGTGCATTACATTAACCAGCTTGTTAGGCAAAATGTAATACAAAGAGAAGCAAGTTGAAAGATGTTAGGTACCTTCCCGGAATCTGGAATGGTAACTCCAAAAACTGTATTCAGTCCGGGCAAAATCTCATCAACTGTAACACCATAAAAACCTTGTAAGTCAGGAAATGATGAGTTTGGCATTGCAAGAAAACATCATCACTCAAAGGCCAATGGTCAGTGATTTTCTGCATTGAACACTAGCTGCTAGTATAGCTATTGATTTCATGAATCCACCATATTATCCATGGTAAAAGAAGCATGAAAATTGATACGACTAGCAAATGCAATGAGAATTTGTTTAAACTGCTTTGTGGAGGTCTGTTTACATGTCTTATAATGGACTGAATTCGCATTGATAAAACCTGAATCCTACATTATACCATAAGTGGAATGATAACAGAATCCATTTTTTTCAGCTAATGACATTGGCATAAAATAGAATACTGAAAAACAACAATAAATATCAAGAGATTAAGAGGAGAAGAATTACTTTGGCATGAGAAGTCAAAACTCCAGTCGAAACTTTGGTAGCGCAGCTGTTGTTGTTGAGCATAATCCTTGTAGAGAAGATCTAACCAAAATTCATATGGTAATTGGTAAGCATGTATGAAGAATGTGAAGTGCTTATCAAACAATTTTAAATCTGTAATAAAGAACAAACGATTTCAGAACCTCTAGCTTTTTTGCCTACAACAAAGTATAAACCAGGATTCATGATACTTTGTTGTTCAAGCTTTAAACAGCGGATTTCAACTTGTTAATTAAGCTGCTTTAATTTATTTATTTATTTTTGTTTCAGGGAAATTTATTCAGAATGAGAAGAATCAGACAAAAGGGAAGTTTCCAAAGTACTGACAAACAAAGGAACGAAATTTCCGGGAACCAATTCGCATCATTGTCGATTGAAAATACCAGCAAAATTACATCTTGAAACCTATATGATTCATGACGTTGTCGGCCACTTCCGATAAGAGGATAATTTCTGATGTTCAAAAGTCATATCAAATAACCTTTGTAGGTAAGTTTTGACTTAATGGTTTCTACCTGTTTTTGCCTGATGGTTTATTTACATGATTATATTTTGTCTAATTTTGGATTCGCTTTGACATCGGTATGCAGTAGTATATATATATATATATCTGAAGGTAGAAGTCCTGGCATAACCTGGGTAGAAAAACAGGGTTCGTTTTCTCTTGATGTGATTATGCTACCTTTTTTGTGTAATATATTCTTGAATTAAGCTTCCTTTATCATGTCCTTGCACAACATTCTAAGTGGACTAATCAGGAGAAAAGATCTGGTATATTCGGATCTTCATCTATATTTGTTTAATCAACCTGGGACTAGGCCATCTTTTTCTGAGAACTGGCCAATATTTCCTTGCAATTTATGGTCTAAATGCCTGAAATCTGTCATGGTTTTTCACTGGAGTATGATCTTTTTCGCATCAGACATTCAGAATATCCAAATTTCCAAGGAAAATATGTCCTACCTCCGAAGTCTCCTAACCATAGAGCAACAGCAACATTTATTTTCTGAAATTTGGTTCTATTCTTCCCAAACTATCAGGTTAGAGGTAATTTAGATCCAACTATTCCAATCCAAATCCCTGTCCAGTCTAACAAAATTCATTTATTCTAATCCATTCTTCATTAATTGGTAGTTACTTGATATTCCTACATTTCTATTTTTTGAGAATCAACTAGCTAAGTTAGGTTTCAATGTGAAAGTTTCACTGGAAAGTAGAAATGACCTTAAGTCGGCCAATAACAAGCTCAACTCTAGTTTGCAGGCCTGTCCTATGTAAGATAATGCACGTATCCCGCTGTACTTACAACGGAGTTTGATTTTTGGGTCTGAGAATCAAATTTTACATGCACCTTCTGCAGCCAAAATCAATAGTAATTTTATTATAAATATGAGAAAAGGGGTCGAATATGTTCCCCGTGTCCTAATTTTAGGGTAATCTCTACAAAATTTGGGCATGGCTCTACCTAAGCTGGTTTCTTAAGGTCCTTTACATGCTGGGTTGGGATTTAAAAAGATTTAAAGGTTCCCAAATTATACCTTATTGTCATCCACACTAGACTAATAAGATTTATTTTGAGTGAGAGTATTTCACTTGCCATTGCGGAGGTGATTACCTCACGAGAGCATAGCTACTCTACCCCCTCCTAAGAGGGATGGAACTAGGGTATGGAGCTCATGTTATGCAAATGTACATGTAAGTGTGTGCATGAGGGAAGACATTAAACTCAAATTAAATTATTATCTTTATCCTAAATGCCTTAACAATTTATTAACAATAAGTATGTACAAATATAAAATATAAAATAAATAACATAAAAAGCAAATGGAAACAAAATTATTTTCAAAATCCAAGTGAATTAAGTTTAAATATCAATCAAGACTATTAAATTAAAACTTTGGATAACACATGATTAATGCATGGCTTGACCCTCTTACTGTCCCTAGTGGAGTCGCCAAGCTGTCGTAACAGTTTCGCGCTCGACGATTTTGAAAACATTAAAAAACAAAGGGAGTCGCCACCAATCTTTTTTGACTAGGTGTGATTGGTCACCTAAAAATATTTATCCTAAATCTCAAAATTAATTAAGTTTTATTAAAAAGACAATTTTTTGGTCTGCAAAAATAAAATCGAGTCCGGGAGTACGGTTACACGTGGGGAAGGATTAGCACCCCCACAACGCTCGTTAAAAACGGTACCATCTTAATCACGTGTTATTCTTTTTGTTTTAATGGAATGGTCTTAATTTAATATTTAAAAATAATTTCTATTTTCATTGCAATCAATTTTATTCTTTTAATTTTGAAACATTCAAATTTTATTTTTTATTTGAAATAAGTGAAAATCTTTTGTATTGAAAATTATTTTGAAGTACCCCAATACTCTAGTAGCATTTCAGATAATTTCCTCACCTAGAGATTTCTTAAGAATCACTACGTGTGAGTTCTATATAATCTCATCATCGGAAGATTCACACTCGCTTCAAAAATTATTATGAATGCATATGATGCAAACAGATAATGAATGATGCAAATGAATTTTTTAATTTTTTATATGAATATTTCTTTATTTATTTTAAATAAAAATTTTTATTATTGAAAAATTGCACTAAGTATCCCAATCCTCTGGTAACACTTAGTGAACTTCTCTCACCTAGGGATCAGTT
This sequence comes from Heritiera fomes, assembly GCA_032173925.1. Classification (NCBI taxonomy): domain Eukaryota; kingdom Viridiplantae; phylum Streptophyta; class Magnoliopsida; order Malvales; family Malvaceae; genus Heritiera; species Heritiera fomes. The sequence continues at coordinate 6,538,404 of JAPDPM010000022.1, read as the reverse complement.
AAGAAATCACTACTTGTGAGTTTCGTAACATCCCATCATCAGGATTTCATTTTATTAATATTGCTTAACAATATAATAAAAATTACAATTTGTATTTTTATTTTTTTATACTTGTTTAAAAACATTTATTCAATCTATTAACTAACCATATGAGTTTCTAAATGTTATCATTCAACATATATTATAATTCACATATCTTCCTATAATAATAATAATAATAATAATAATAATAATAATAATAATAATAATAATAATAATAATAACAACAACAACAACAACATGAGAACAAAACATTAAGATAAAATAGTTAAAATTAGAGGAAATATACCCAAATGGAAGCCCTTAAACAAATGGACTTGGATTAGTGTTGGGCTGCCAAATGAGGGCCCAAAAGCCAAAAGCCTCCTTAGGTCCAGCCAAGAACGTGTCGGGTCACCAAGTCGGATCGGCGGATGCGGGTTGTCTCCTCTGCAGCGGGTGGGGCGCGCGGGCTCGGGATCCGGGTCGAGTCCTTACGCAGATCTGCTTCTCTCTCTCTTTTTTTTACAAACTATAAAAGGTTAACATTTTTTTGTAACTTCATTTTTAACTTTTTTTACAAAAAAAACATCAGAGCCCTCAAGGCTCTCTGTCTGGGCGATTTTCGGCCACCGTCGGACCGTCGTCCGCCGTCCCCGGTTGGCCAAAATAAAAAAAAGCTTCCACTTTCCGAAAGCTCTCAACCTCCTAAGTTTGAATCCAGCCACCGTTTTACCAAAAAAGTTCTCTAACCCTATAGATCTGACTTAGGCCGAAGCCCTTTCCCCTTTTTTTTGTTGATGGTTTGGCTATTAAGGTTGCTGTGTTTTGTTTGCTTTCATTTTTTGCAGGTGGTGGGGATTCCGATTTCAGATTTGGGTTTTGGGTTTGGGGGGTTCTCAAGGTTTAGGGATTTTAGTCCCAGTGGTTTTGGTTTTGGTGAGTCTCAGTTTTGGACAGTGGCTTTTGGGGTTGTGTGTTTCTTGCAATGGCTGAGATGGGTTCGGTTGGCAGGGGTCTCGGGTAGTTTAGATGATGTTTGCTGTGATGGTGGTTTGGTGAGGATGGAGGGTCTCGGTTCTGTCGAAAATGGTGAGCAAAAAAAAATGGGGCTCCTTCCTTTGGGTTCATGAGCAGAGGGTTCTTGTAGGAAGGACTGGTATAGGGTTTGCTGTGATGGGATAGGGTAGAGTAGCTGGTGGTGGCAGTGGGTTGAGGGTGGCTAGAGGCTATGGTGGCCGGCGGTTATGGGAAAGGTGAATTTCCAGACTGTTGGTGGCTGACAAATTGGACAAAGGCATAAAATAAAATAAAAATAATAATATTAATATAAAAGTAATAATAATATAAATAATAATAGATAATAATAAAAGAAGAAAATAATAATAATAATAATAATAATAATAATAATAATAATAATAATAATAATAATAATAATAGGACAAAATAAGATGTCAACATCACATATTATAGCAAACTCCATTAACTTCAAGCACATCAATCTACAATTGCATTGATTATCAGAAAAAGAGTTGGAATTTAACAGAGAGTAGTTGCTTCAATTTGTCAATTTCAAGCTGCAACCTCCTAGAATAGTAGCTTTCTTCAGCAATAACAAAATCCGATATAGACATTATAATGAATTTATATTTGAATGCCAAAAATCTTAAAATCTAAACAAATTATTTTTTGAACTTTAGAAACTCTAATTTTACAGCTCATAAAAGTTATAAGCAAGTAGTAGCTAATAAAGGCTCATGTAAACTAATTTACTTGACTTCCTCTACATTATCAAATTTTATCATGTGGCTACACTATAGCCGCTATAGTGCACATTCTCCAGTGCAAAAAGTTGAACAAAAGGAAGCTGTACTTCCACAGCAATTGAAAACAGAATGAAGCAAATATGTCATTTAGTAGAGCCCAGTTGAAATCTATCAATAGGTTTAACACAAAACCTAAACTGCTCTATTAGCAAAAGATGTACTTAAGTGATAACAATAAAAATTTAGTTGTTATCTTTTGTACCACCTTAATTTTTCATATTCTTGCCAAGGCTGCAAGTGATAAAGCTCTTATGAAGATAATTTTCATCAAATCTAAACAAATTTCACCAGCTCCACAAGTAAGTATTTCTTCAATTCACAAGACAAATTATCAATCAAATTGTTAAAATAAATTTACTATAATCTAAAGTACTTCTAATTTATAGATCTTTACTCCAGTATATAAAAATAAAGTACAAGTGAAGAGAAGCATTAAAGAAAAAGGAATACCTCATCTTTGACTTTGCATATTCCATTTTCGAAGCACTCTAGCAGATCTCACTATTCTACTATCGGCTCTGCTTTTTTTTCTTTTTATCTGTAACGAAAAAATATGAGAATGAACAAAGACATAGAAATATGACCATGTTTATCAGAACTTTGTACGGACCTATATTTTTAGTAAGTCTAAAGCATGTGCTCTGTTGGTGGTTACATCTACCATATAGCATTCAGAGTTAGAAATATGACCATGGATTCCATCATAAGGGTTAAAAATAAATATTTGCAAAGCCAAAAGATTAAGTCCAAACATCAAAACACCATGTTTGCTCCTTACATTTTATATTAAAATGTAAATAATAAAAAGCATAACCCAGCCATATATATACTTTGAAGACTTAAACAATTTATTAAACTAAAAATGAATTAATCTATTTAACAATTAAAACTAAATATTATAAAAGCAAGAAACAACTCCCTAGCCATGTGATTTCACTTTGACTCATGCAAAGCCACGTTATTCTCCATTGTATAACCCACTGTTGCAGTTCTTTTATGAACAATTCATGGGTTTAGCCAATATCTTCTGTGCACTAGCCTTAGGTTCTGTAGCAAACAAAGGCTTCCCTACTCAGCAACTTCAAATTTAAGTTTCGATTTTGGATTAACTTCACATAGCAAGTAATACCTCCTGTAAAAGATACCAGGAACAGAAAATCAATAGAAAATGAAGATTAACCAAAATCAACTCAAATTACATCAAATCGAAGTAAAGAAAACTGAAAGAAGCCGTAGCAACTTCTTCTCCACTATCAGCTATCAACGGAAGCAAACAGAATCAGTAGGAATCAGTCCCATTGCATCAGTTTCAGGTTTTAATGCTTCAAGCTATAGCAGGACCAAATGCAGTGTAAGATTCAGGAAAATGGCAGCAGTTTGTTTCTATAACAATTTAGGGATAAATTATATAATTAAACTCATGATAATTCTATAATTTATAGAATTATATGATAATTCTATAATTTATAGAATTATCACCAAGAAGATGATAGATGCATGTAAAAAGTGGAGGATGTAGTTTAATCAGGTTTACTTACTTACATCACACAGTTTGTTTCTAGGAAGCATCCGTAAGACTGCTTTGTGTATGACTTCTATAGGATCTTCAACTAGTAAAAAAAGACATCATATTGAGTTTCAACAAAGAGCCAAACTTTTCTTTCCTTGAATCACAGTAGAAATATGAGATGCTAATGTTACAAGAACCCGTTAAATTATATTTATGCAAGTTATTAGCGTCGCTTTCAACCTCAGACAGGAAAAAGATGTTAAAATAAATGGTTCAACTGTACTATTAAACATGTAAACAAAAATGCATTGAGAAGCCACGATCAGTAGCAAACATCAATCACCTCTGTTTTTATCACTATCAATAATCAAAAAGAGAGGTTAAGGGATGGAGGGTTTTATGCTCCCACACCTCTGGTTTTCAGGAAACAAGTTTCAAAAATGAAGTTCTTTAGGGAATACAAAAAAGACCTCCAAGCTTAACTATCTTCAAAAGAATTAGGAAAAGGATAAAGATACCTAGCTTTTAGCATCAAAGACTCTTCATTGTAAACCTTCCAAATTAATTCACCTCAGACCAATAAGTGCTTTCTGCAAAGCAAAAAAATATAACAAAGAAAAGGAGCTACTGTTTGTTATTAAGTAGTATTTACTATTTATATTTAACTGCAATCAGTAATCCTTATCCAAAACATAGAAGTATAAGAATTTGCAAGGTCCTCTATCTGATCTTTATCATAGCAATGTTAACTACTACTGCATTAGACTAAACCACAATCCAAAATTGAAGATTAAAGAAAAACCCAAAAAAATGAAACACGAATATACCCATGATTCCAAACCACTCATTCATCAAGAACATTTTGGATAGTTAAATGAATTAGCAATAATATGTCAACAAACAAGTCAACTAAACAGGACCACTGCAAAATCACATAAAATTCTAAAACATTCTTCAATGTTCTCTTTGCAACATGTTTACTCATCTAAGCACACCCATTATTTTTTAGTTCAAAACATCCACACACACAAGAAAAATGTAGCAGCAAAATAAAATACGGCAAAGGCCTATGACATTCATGTTTTGAGCAAGAAATTGATAAATTGAACTTACTTTAGGTAAAGGACCGAAGAATAGAGAGACGACCGGAGTAGATGATCGATGGAGCGAGAGACAATTGGAAGCCGCAGATTAAGAGGAGGTTAGATGAGACGAGTAAAGAACAAAAAACAAAAATAATAAAAAAAGGAAGTGAGAACTGAGAGTTGAGATGATCGATGGAGAGAAGAGGAGAATATGAGAGCCGAGAGCGATTTTAAAGGAAAGCTAATGATGAGGATGGTGTGAGGAAAGGCTAGGGTTTGGTTTTCAAAATAGGAAAAATCTGATTTGAGATGAAAAGAGAAGGAAAATATTTAAAGAAACTAAAATCTAGGTACCACGGGTGTCGATAAAGGTTTGGTTAACAATGACGCTTACGTTTCAGCCGGCAAAAATTTGCTAAAAAAATGAAAGTATCGGCGGTTTTTAAAACCGCCTGTACAAAAATGCCTTTAAAGATCTCATTTTTTGTAGTGCAATAACTAATTTCAATCCATCTCTGAGGCCCCAGAGCTCTACACAAATGCTTGTGGTCTGTCCCAGATTGCATGCAAAACCTCCATCTTTGCAAGGTTATTCGCGCATGAGTTAGCTTCCCTTAAGAGATGGATAATCTTAGCATTTTCCAGCTTCCGGAGAAGAGCCCTGCAATAAAAAAATTAATGGCACACTGTGAGGGTGTGAAAATGGAACATCATCTAAAACAAACCTGATGACACTTTGAGAGTCGCATTCAGTATTGTTTTGGATTTGTTATCTCGCTGAAACTATAAGTAAACAAGAGGTGATAGTTAAAAAAGAGACAGCTTATGCCAAATAATGGAAAACATATATATTTTTTTAATTGATTTGCTTCCCTGTAATATGCTGAATGACATAATCGAGACACTTACATTGGCACATTCCTACATATTTTACTTCTTTGTTAAATGAATAGGGAGCTTAAAGTCACATTGTACGAAAACATAACAATGAAAAGCTTTAGCAGCATGTGAACATAGAAACAGAATGGAACTCAACAGTTTTGAAAATTTTGTATGATAAATCATGATTAGGTGTTCCTTGGAAACAGTTTAAAGCTCCGCCACCTAGATAAGGAGGATAAAAGACAGTATAAAGGCATACTACAAACACATTCCTAAAATATGTTTAATGATGATCCAACTCTTTGTATGAAAAGGGCTATTAATTTCTAGCCGTTCTTTAATTGATCAAACAATGGGAATGCATGCGATGATTCATTTGGCACCAATCAATACACTCACTATAGAATAGGGAAAATAAGTTTATTTTATCTTACTTTTACACACACCATTTAATTGTGTTTAGTTACAAAAATTCTTGGATACAAGAATGAATAATTTTTTAAATATGAATATTTTAATTTAATGTTAAAAAGTTTGCGATATTCATTTTCTCATATAAAAAAAATGAGAGTTCATAAATTATTTTGAAAATTATAAAATAATTTTTTTATGATTGTAATTATAATTTATTATTATACTATTGCAAATGGTGTACAATTAAAAACAATTCACAAGCGTGATGAATGATCACGGTTGTATCTGTTATATTTACAATCGTGATAAATGCAACTTGATGAAAATGCAACCACATTAAGTCGTGCCTGCCAAAACCAAACAAAAGAGTCAGATGGCCATTGTATATAACTATGTCTGGTCTTTTGGTTGTAGGCATCAGCTGCTTCTGAGGAGACAAAGGGTAGCAGATAATATCGATGTCAGGAATAAAGCTTGGTACGGGACAATGCAACTTCTCTTACTGCATAGCTCCCGGACCAAGCTTCATTCCCCAAACAAGTTATCAAACATGTCAATCATTCATTAATATTGCCTTGTTTTGGTATGACCCACTGATTTACTCTATTTGAAAACAATTAAATTTCTATTAATTAGCTTATAATTATCAGAGTACACTATGATTATTAGCTGATTTCTCTATTTACAGCCAAGCCCCAGCAGAAAATACAGTGTTATTGTCACAAATATCATATGCGCCTAGTCTCTGGATTTTGAAGCCCTTGCATTTCATGCAGCAAGTGCCACCAAGAAAGTTTGCCAGGTTCAACCACTTGGTTTGTCATTAGCAGCAGCAGCTTTCTCGACTTCTTGAAGGAGTTTTAGAACTTGTTCTTTCTTTTGGGTTAAATCCTGTATATTGGATTCTATCTTTTGAAGCTTTGCCCTTAATTTCTCAGGGTTCTTCTTATCTTCAGGGTTCTTTTTCTTCTCCTTTCCACCATCTTCTTTATCTTCCTTATCTTTACCTTCATTGTCTTTCTTCTTCTCCTTTTCCTCCTTATGATCGTCTCCCTCGTGCTTCTCTTCTTTCTCATGCTTCTCCTCCTTTGTCTCATGATCCTCATCTGCTGTCTCTTCCATAGTTTCCTAAACGTAGATATTAGATTAATGAGCTTCCTCTGTGAATCAAAAACAAAGTTTGATTGGAGGGGGAATACAATTTAAATTTTGTATTGCTATATGGTTTAAAGTGTTGGTGGAAACAGTTGTAATTATTCATTTTCTAGATTCCAAACCGGCTTGAGACTAGTTTTAAAGCAATATTAGAACATGAATGAATATAGTAAGAGAAAATGGATTGATAGACCTGGAAATCTCAATGAAATTCAGTTGCACTTCTAAGGGTGCTGATGTATCCTTCATGTAATTGCAGGCGGGCTTATACAATCTCTTATAATCCGTGATCTTGAACTTATTTTAGCCGTTCAATGTCAATCACTCTAACTAATTATCTGAGGAGCCTTTGTTTCAGCTATAATTACGAATATCCACATATGAATGACTTGCCTAATATGGTAAACATTCCCTACATTGTTTGTTTTCAGACTATTTTTATTTTTGCTGTTTTGGATTCATTAGTAATGGGCATGTTCAAAAGAGCAAGGCCCATTCATCTAGATTATTCAGTGCATTGAGACTGATGAAGAACCATTCACCTGGATTCAAGAAAAGTTGATGTACTTGAAAAATGCTAGGCCGGCATGTTGGCTTCAAGTCAAACTTTTGGAAAGTTACGTTGTGAAAGCTGCCAAGTGCCAACCATACATCTTGACTTCTAGGGCATTCTAGCTTATGTTTCAAACAGGGATTCTGCAAGCCCACTAAATTTGTAATTGGCGTATTTCTAAATATATTCTATTTTGAACTAAATACATTTTATTTTTATAAAAAATTACATAAATATCTTTCTTTCCACATCTTATTGTTTCCGGTGAGTTTGGCAGAGAATTTCCGGTGAGTAAGCTGCCTGGACAGTCAAAAAAAAGAGAAAAAGAAAACTCCAGAAAGTGATTTTCGGAAGCTTGCTGCCGCAGCAGCATACAACTGCTGCCTGACAGCATTCAAGTGCTGCCAGGCAGCAACTCCAGCTCACCGGAAAAAAATTGTTGATGAGAGAGATTTAAGGTGTACAATAAAGGTAACAAAAAAATAAAAAAATTTTAGGATGTGTCTAACCAAATTTAAAGTGTGAATAGAAAACCACTTGTAATTGACCCCATTGCGCATGAGAAGCTCACATACCGTAAACTGTGGAGGACTGTAAAATCTGTTGTCCCACCAAATGTTATCATTTCAGATGAAGGGTTGAAAACACCTGAAAAATCCAAGAAAAAATAAATGGGGATTATGAATATGTCTTCGAAAGATTCCACATTTTTTTAGTATATGTGGCATTTTGTTTTGAACATGCACCATAGTTCTAGTGATTATGAAAATAATAATAGTAGTAATTAGCATAAGTTTGAGAAGAGAGGCATGAAAGTGCTGACTGCTGCAGTTTCTCAATGGGAAAAATGAAACATTATAGAAGATGGGCAGGATAGAAGCAAAAAGGAAGTGAATGTAGGCTTTTATACGTTGGAAAACAATTTCAATCTTTTAACTTTTGTTGAAATCGGTACGGTAATTACATTACTCTCACGGCATTTTAAATTCCCTTTTTCATCTCAACACTCAATTTTTCCCCTCCCCCATTGTCTTTCCATACCTCCTTTCTCTTATTCCAAGTGTTCATTGGTCTGTCAATCAATTCCAATACCAAAAAAGAAAGATGTAATGACAACTTGCCACTACCCTTTTAATCCCTCTTTTTTCACTCCTTACAATGTTATCTAGGGACAACATTTTCAACACAAACAGTTGCTTTTCCCCCTCTTCCGCACCACATCCACATAATTTGGTATCTAAAAAATTACTAATAATATATGTATCTACTCTCCAACTCTACATTAACCGATCCGATAGGCTGGGAAGCCGACGGAAGAAGTTCAAGCTAGCCGGTGGCATGGGGTCTCTAAACATGGGGTGCCTTAGATAATAAAATCCTAATGCGACTGCCACCATTTTTGGTGGTACCACATAAAGTATCAAAGTGATGGCTAAGCAGACCCCAATGAACAATTTTGTGGCCCTCGGATCCCTCCAACTCACCAAGGCCTGAAGCCTCTCACCTTGTGTTGCAAAATCACCCAAAACAGTTTGAACCCTCCCAGCCAATATTCTCAACCTATCATATCTGGCCCTGATTATCTCAGGTGACTTTGAACTCGGTATTGTATCAAATTCCTCATCAAGCTCGTCCGGGTCAACCGTTTCAGCCTGGGACAGCCTGATATCCATGCCTGCAGGTATCTTGGGTCTAAACCTATAATACCATACTCCAATCAGCACAACATACAAAAACCCCGTTGGCACAATCAAATCCGGATACCAAACAAGCACCAGGCATAGAACATGGACCAACACAGTGGTAACGGGGTTCCTCCACCTCCTAATATCATCCAACCATTTTGCCAGCCCGACTGCCCATGCAAGAACTGCTACAATCCGAAACCAATTGGCCTTACTCTTTCTCATGCTCCATGTATGAGAATCCGCATCCAACATGTACCTTACCACCTCCTGCCCCAATGGTGGCTCCGACCTCCCGAGCCATTGCGCCACCATCTTTGTTGCAGCTCCACGCAATGCCTCCTGCTGAGCCACCCCGAGTGGGCGGAGATAGTGCATTCTTGGAAGCAGTGGCTGCCCGTACGCCGAACACGTGTCTGGTAACAACGAGGGGCAGACAAACCGAATCGCTAACTCAATCTCACCCATTTTCTTTAACCCCATTCTTGTCAAAACCAACAATGGATACGAATTGGTGTACACTTTGTTGCTCTCCAGCGTTGATACACGTATCCTTATTTTGCCTATACGAGAGTCGGGAATGTCTTCTGTCGCGTCAGCAAACATCCTCCAGTTGTCAAAAACCCCGATAGTTAGGAGAGTGCAGGGGTCGTAGACTTGCCACGTGTATTGCTCATTCCAGCGTGGATCAAAGCTGTCCGTGACAGTCCTAGTGCGGACCCACTTTTTCCCATATTTGGCAACACAGTAAGCATCGGTGGACCCTTTGCCTCCGCTTTTGGATTTCATCGGGAGCAAGCCGCGAGCCCCGAGAATCCCCAGCTCCAAAAACCCAATCGCCGGCTTCCAAAGCTGCTTAGCCGTGGGTCTAAAGTCGCTGCATAGGTGCGCAGCTTCATCAAGCACGTGATAACCACCCTCTAAGCACAGCCGCAGGTGAATTCTACCGCAGTAGGACCCGCCTCCTCCTCCTTCTAACCCAAACCATTTGGATGCCACGTGGCGCTCATCTATCCGTTGCTCGATTGAGAGCAATGGGATCATGACATGTGCAAGAACAACCGCGTCCTTGTTCGTCCGGTCTTCCACTAACAGAATTAACGAATCTTCCAGAGGCTCGCCGGCGACGAATATCAAGTCCTCGTTCCAGTGCACAGACATACTGTGATTGTTCATGCTTCCTCTCCTAGACCGTACAGATTGAAACCCTAGCTGCGCTTTGACACGAATTTCAGGCACTGTTAAAGGAGGTAGATTCGGTGCAATGTGAAGATCTTGTGCTTCGATCAGAGTCAATCTCAAATACCAAAGCTTGGGCGATTGATAAACTTTCGAGCGAGTGTGCGCCACGTATGGCGCGTCTGAACTCCTCGCTTCAGGGAAAGCATCGTCGTTTTGAGTGCCAACCCAAACAGCAAGTTGGATATCACCAGTAACTCTACCAGAATTCTGATCCCTGGCACCGCTATCGAGCCGGTACCATTGCGGCGCTAGAGGACTATCCGGTGGCTCTCTTATGGGAACATCAGAGAGATCGAAACATACGCCGCCAAGAAAATTTTCTGTAGGAGTGTCCCAAACAGAGATCTCAAGCGTCGCGTTGGCTGATTCTTGTTTATTGTGACTTAAAGCGAACACCTCGCGCCACTCGGGAGAGTCGGTTCGATCACCTGGATGGTAAATCGCTGGCTTTGATTTGAAATGATGGCTGGATGAACGGATCTTAACGTAGGGGCATTCATTTGGAGCTAATCCACGCGCTTTAACGATTTTAACGAACAGATATTGCATCGGTTCAACTAGATCATACGGATGGATCCTCTCAGCGCCACCGATACCAGCCGTGGCGGCGTTGTCACCTTGACTTTTGTTAGCCCCAATTTCTCTAGGTGAATAGTCTGCATTTGGTCTCTTCAAAACTCTAATTCTCTCGCCTCTGCTACTCTGCATTTTCCTCACTTCTGGCACAGCCAAATGCACGTCAGAAACCGGAATTCCCGACGTTATATGTGGTGGCAGAGCCGTTGCCTCCGCTGGAGGCGGCAGCTCCTCGTGAACATGAACAACGTGCGGTGGGGATTCCTCGACGACTACAACGTGCGGCGAAGGATAGCAAGGAACGGGACCGTGACCATAGCCATTAACTCCATGAGGAATCTCCATGCGTGCAGTAGGAACGTCAAAAACCCTACCTTCTTCTACAACAACAAGCCCAGGAGTAGGTTTCGGCTCTTCAGTTTGCGGTGGCTGTTGTTGCTGCTGCTGCGACGGTTCTTCAGGCGGAGGCTGATCTTCAACAATCTCATCATAGTAATAAATTCTAAGCCCAATCTCACCTCTAATCCAACTAAAAACACTCTTCTTCTCCAATGGAAAATAAACCAACCCTTCCTCTCCTCGCTTAGCAAACTGGCTCCCGTACAACTTGACTCTCCCCAGAAAGTGGTTTTTACGGCCACTGCCATTCCCGAATTTCTTATCATTAAAAACTTCAATTTCCAGCTCTTCCACTTCCATGTTTTCCGGGTCGGAAACCGTGAACTCCAACGCCTCGTTCCATTCCGGGTTAAGGTCCCTGTATTTTGTTAAAGTTCTCTGTTTTTGACCGTCGAAATCGGCAATAACGTAAGGGCTGGAGCTGCCTTGACCGTCCTTGGGAAGAAGATCTCGCGCATCGATTACTTCGACGATCACTTTCCGCACCGTCTTGGGCGGTGGATGCTGGTGAAACGACGTCGTCATTGTATCATATTAATTCTGGCCAAGTAAAAAAGAAACAAAGAAAAAGGGTTGAGTGAGCTTTGGGCAAATAATGAAAGAGAAAAAAATGGAATTTTGTTTTAGGTTTTGTTGAGGGCAGAGAAAGAGAAAGCGTTGATAACGGAGTTGGGTTTTGGTTCGGTCTCGGGGTTTGCTTTTTCGAATTTTTGTTTTTAATATGCGCTTCGCTTAGCATAATTTTGATTCTTTTTTTTTTTAAATTTGGATGATTTTAGATTCGAAAGGGAAAGAGAATAAAGAGATAGAGAGATTAACCATTGGTTAGCGTGGATAGCAAGCAACTTTCGTTCTTTAAGTAAGATCAGGATTCAAATCTTGATTTGTGTATGGAATATCAGTGTTGAGATAGAGATAAACTTAATCACGTTCTGCTTCTTTCGATTCCGAAATAATCACGGAAAGTGAAAATCGGAGTTTTTCGACAAGAGAGAGAGAGAGAGAATGTCTGTGAGCAGTGCAGTGGGAAATGGGATTCCATTCTCTCTCGCGAAGGTTTTAGGTTTAGAGGCAGGCGCTTTTCGGCTTCCCTCCTTTGCGGGTTCTTCGTTATCCTCCTCATCCTCTTTCCTTTATTTTATTTGGTATAGTAATTCTCTTAAGCATTTTGCGTAGCATATTACATTTCCGGATTTTGTTTCAAATCAAACCCAGCCTTATTTGATGCACTTGGCTAGATTTCTTGTCTTCTTTTTTTTTTATTCATAGGAAGTAAAATAATAATAAGAGAATCGAACCTTGAATAGTTTAATTTAATCTCTTTAAAAAAATAACAATCATTAAGCGAAAAATCGGTTGTTGGGTAAATTTTCTCCTTGTTTTATCATCTTTCTCAATTTGGCAAGCGGAATATAATGCTTTGTTTTTCTCTCTTTCTTGATTCTATATTTTTCTCTGCTTCATTATTTTTAAAGATTTATGTACTTGGTTTGCATTAATTGGGTATAGTTGCATTTGTTAGGTGTTAGAATTCTTGAGACTGGAGCAAAAAAGTTGAAATTTAACCACCCCTATGGCATAGCTTCATTTCTACCAACATTTTATGATAATAGTAGTATTAATTAAGTAGTCCAGAGAAGAGTTTGGGATACAAACAGAAGCAGGATTGAGGAAATGAAACAAATTACAGAGTCATACATGCACCATTGGTTAGATTCCTCTGCAAGGCACATGATTCCAACCCCAATCCATGGCCCTCTCCTTTTTGTCAAAAGCACCTGCGTTTTGAATAAAGTTTACCCCCACAAAGCATCAACTTTATTTACTCTTATTCTTTCTCTGTTTCCCTTGTCAACTCACTTCAAAGACCAAATGCTTACCGTTTTTTCTTACCATATCCATCTCAGGATGCACTTGTGTTCCTGAAGCTGCTGTATGCCCTCTCTAGCATTTCTTCTCTTCCCCAGATTATGTTTTCCATTAACTTTCCCATTAGATTCTATTCTCGAGAAGATAAAGCCACCTAATTTATTATTGGCATTATGATCCATTTTAAGCATCAAGCGATTTCATCGACATATGTTTAGTTCCTTCCCTTTTTCTATATGCTTTTTGGTTAAAGGCAATTTTCTTATTCTCTTAGATATGTAAGCTTACGAAAGTGACATGAAGCTGACTTCAACTACACAAGGGACATGACTCATAATGTTGAATAATCTGTTATTGACAATTAGAAACTCTAATCAACACTAAAGCTTGTTAAGAGAAAACCCCCCGACCAATCCAAACATTCTTATTTGGGACCATGGGTCACAGCTTTTGGCACATATGTCCAAGAAGCTTCTCCCTACCAAGTTATTTTTAGTTTTATTCTGTCCTTTTTGAATTGGTGGATTGTTTATGGAATCTGATCCTATAGATAAAGTAATTTTTAAGCAGATGCTGCTTGGGTTTTGGATGATTTTGCGAGTGGTAACTGGAGTATATCAACAAAAAAATTTTTTGCAACGCACAGAAGAATATTGGTGAGAACAGGAATAGCCGGTGTCAATATCTCTCCGTTCCTCTATATTGTTTCATTTCAGTTTTATCTGCACTATGTGGACTTTAAACCCTCTCAAACTTGTTGTAAGGACTTAATTTCACTGAGCTATCGCTCTATTTGTTGTAAGAAGTTGTGTACTGAGAAGAAAACAAACATAGATTGGATTTTGGTCAAAGATAGGTTCATGATACCATTGTACATAAGAGTTTCATTTAGCAATAAACTTAGATCTATCACAGGCCATTTTGTTGAAGTATCAGTGTTATATCAAGAAGAATGGATTTCTTTCCCCTTTTCCTCTTTTTCATTCAGTATGAGAAGAGATCGAAAACTTTTTTACTTGAAGATTAGTTTTTTTTTTATTTAGTCTAATTAGGGCCAAGAAATCCAGGAAACAGAAGTAGAAAGACACAAATTAGATGCATTTTATTTTTCAGTACTGGATTAAAAGCAAGTAAGCTTATCCATAATTAGATGCATGCATTAAGCTTTCAACATAAAACTTAACAGATCATTGTATGATGTGACATGTTTATTGGTTTTATCAGCCTAAATTGGGGGAAAATGTTTGTGATGTTCCAATTGTGTTTTCAAGCATTTTTTAGATTTGATCCTTGTCCTATTGAACTTGCATTTCCTCTCGCATCTTCCTCTTTTCTCTTTCAATTGTTTGTTTTTCTTTTCTTTTTTTTTGTTACAAGAATTTAATGCCTTTTACTTTATGCTCTTATGGAACCAGATCTACTTTCAGGAGAAAAACTGAATTCTCCTATGCTTATTTTAGTAATAGCAGTTTTTTTTTTTCATCTTAACAGTCAGAAAAAATGAAATATGCTTCAATTTGTATGCAATTATTGCTTGGACTTTTGATTGATACAATTATTATGGATGACTAATTTACATTTTTGGATATAGGAATACACGTATCATCTCAAATTGGATTACTATATGTCAATTGTCAAGGAAGATGGTTACATGAGTTTATTTATTTGAAGTTATTGCAAGTTCCTTTTATTCTTTGCAGGAGTAGATAGATGTTAATGACTGTGTCTGTCTCTTTGCATAACACATCAGAGGATCATAAGTTACGAGCAAGCATGCAAATCAAACTGCTCTTTTACTGTCCATTTGATTCAAAACTTCGAGACACGAACACTCTTACAGAAAACTCTAAAACAGCTCTAAGAATAATATCATTCATAAGCAAATCAATAGCCCTCTCCAATATACTTTCCTTTCTCATTTCTTTGTGACCACTAACAACATAATCATCAGTTTTCTTGCTCTGTTCTTCATTCTCTTCATGCCCATGTCCTTCATCATGTTTACTTTGATTTTCGTCATCTATTGGTTCTTCTTCTGCATTCTCTTCTGCAGTGGGATTAGCATTGCATCCTTTTCATCTACTCCTTGGGATGGTTAGACAGACCTTTCACTCTCAAAACTTTTACATATCTTTTTCACATCTAAATCCTGCGGTAGTCTCAAAGCCTGTCAGAAATATATGCATTTGTCATCATTCACTATCCTTTCTCCAATGATTGTTGCATAGCCAGGTTAAGCAAGTCCAACAATCAGCTCCTCTTTTTTTTGAAACCTAAATTAAGATCCCATGAGATGATGAGACAGAGGAATGTTGACACTTTTTACTAGCATGCTTAACATGAAGTTATAATCCCTTTGAATTCCTAAGGGGTCGTTTGTTTTTGTTTCCTGTTTTCTGTTTTTGTTTTCAGTTTTTTTGGAAACAGAAACAGAAAACACGTTTGGTAACATGTTTCCGTTTTCAAAAAACAAAAACGAAAACAAGAATTTCCAAAATTGTTGGAAACAAGAATTTCTTGTTTTCATTGTTTTCGGAAACATGTTTTCATTTCTGTTACTGTTTATAAGTAAGTGAACAGAGTTTATATATTAATATAATATTAATATTTTATAATAAAAATATAAATAAAATTAATTAATTTTTTACATAAAATAATATTAAATTTTAATATAAAATATTATTTAATATTTTAAAATTAATATATTTATTTTAATATAGAAAAGTTGAAAACATAAAAAGCAATTAAATAAATATTACATTGAACTATAATATTATAATATTATTTAATTTAAATTTTTATAATAATTTATTGAATATATTAAACATTTTAAATAATATCATTTACTATAATTTTGATATGTTAATAATTAATATTATTATCTAATATAATTAATTTTTATTTTACTAAACAATATTATTATTTAATATTATATTCTATCTTAAATTTAAAATATATCACTACTACTATTAAATAAGTTAATATTATTAAATAAGTAAATACTTAACATTAAATAATATTATTTATATTAAATATAATATATTTTAATAACTATATAATTTATTATAAATTAATTAGTTAAATATTTTATTTAATAATGTAATATTATTATTATTACAATTAAATAAAAATTATTATTAAATATAATTTATGATTATTACAATTAAATTCAATAATATTATTTTATTTAATATTTTATTTAATTATAACATTATTTAAATTATATTAAAATTTTATATGATTAAATAAAAATATTTAATATTAGTATTAAACAATATAAAATAATATTATTTAATATTATCTACATATTATTATTTAATAAATATATTATTTTTTATTTAATTTTTAAAATTTTGTTTTGTGAATTGAATTATTATATCTGAATCAGTTTAAATATTTGTTTTCAAAACGTAACAGTATTAAACAAACATGTTTTCTGTTTTCAGAAATTGAAAACAAAAACAAAATTTTCAAAAACAGAAAACAGGAAACGATACCAAACGACCCCTAAGTTTGCAAGGAGATATACTGTTGAAGAAAAATAAATATTTTCTCCTGGTGCTAAAACTAAATAAAGAAATGATTTGGATAATTGCTATTCAAGGAAAGTCCATCGATGCTATGCATAATGCCTTCTTGGATAAACTGACTCTGCCAAATTTATTGATAATTGACTGTTGATTAAAGCATAAATAAGGGCTTTCTTCATCATTGTTGTTGTTATTATTATTATTATTTAGTTTGCGTGTGAAATTCTAAATAATGATTTAGGGCCACTCAAGGGTGATGCTTTCGTCAAATTGGAGAGCTTTTGCCTGAAATCTAGATAAGCAGTCAATTTCCGGTAGAAAATGCATTTAAAAGATGCAAGCAAAGAGGAAAAAAAAAGTTTGTCCTTATCCATACTCGAGTCTTGGGTCTTTATCAATCGATGCATACTCAAATGATGTGTGAAAAAAAAACATGCACACACACACACAATGAGATAAGGGTTATACTCATTTTTTTCTCTCTACCAATAACACTTCTGTAACATTGTTACTTAAAAGAAATTTAATTTGCAACTAGATAGTATTAAAAAATATGATTGTCCTCCATCAGATACTTTATCCCAGAACTTAACACCATTAAATAAAAAGATGTAGTGTCAATGACCAATAATATGCACTAAATGTCACAGGATTGTCAATAAGGCAACTTGTCATTCCACGTCAAAAGTGGGGTTCGCCAGCACATAATCACAATTTTGTTGGAAATTTATCGTGTGGTTATTTTCAATGGAGAAGTATTTTGTGCTTTCAGTCAAGGCACATTCGATGGAAAAAAAAAATCATATAACCAATCTACGGTTTTGAGAGAGAAATTTAGAGTTTAGATTGAATATTTTTATTACGCAAATATAAATTGGATATATGAGGTTTGGAATGGGAAACTTATGGAGTAATATTAAAATTTTTTTTACTCTAAGATTATCATGACAGTTTCGTAGAAGGCAATCAATTACTTAAGCAAATTTTCAAATTGCTACGCTTGCCCGAGAGGGTAAAGTCGGTTGCCTTTAACTATTTTTAAGACGACTCACTGGCTTCTTTTGATAAACATTAGAAGGTGATTTTGTTAAATTTTATGCGAAAAAATTTTTTTTAGCAAAACTTTTGGAACTTGAAGTTTGACTTTTGAATTATATTATTGATATGCGCTTTAGTATTGAGTTTTCAGAATTGAAATGAATAGATGACTTTGCTATAAAAAATAATTGAAATTGGAAAGGATAAAAAGTATCTTTTAATTTATTTATTGCTGACACTAGCATCGATTCTACCAATTGTCACTGCAGGAGTAGAGAGAGCAATTTTTGCAATGAACATCTTGAAGATTCATTTGCGTAATCGACTAAGAAATCAATGGTTGAACGACAATTTAGTTGTGTGCTTTGAAAAAAGATGTGTTTAAAAATCTTGATGATGAAGTTATTGTGCATCGTTTTCAAAATATGAAACTGAATCAAAGAAAATTGTAAAATTTTTAATTATTATGACTAAATATGAAAGTTTTAGATATTTTATTACTATTATCATTATTATTGTTATTGCTATTTTTTAATAATTTAATATATTTGAACCAAGCCCCACTAGATAAAATTAGGAATGTAAATGGGTTCCTATAAAGGGTTACCCTGTGCTATCCGATTCAATTAAATAGAATTAGGATATTTAATAATCGGGTTCGAGTAATAATTTACTACCCATCACATGTTTGGGTAATGAAATTAGAGTATTTTACTACTCGAACCCGACTATAAATAATATTTTTTAAAATATTATTGTATATATTTTATTTACAAATTATTGATATTTAATATAATACTTATTTTAATTAATTCATTAAGTATTCCAATTATGATTTTTAACATTAAATTATTTATATGAGTTAATTTAAATTTATTAATTTAATTTTTTCTAATAATATGCATTATAATTGATTTTAAATTTAAATTTAAAAGTCAAACTTTGACTTAATAAATGAGTATTTAATTGGATTCAGATGTTTAATAAGTATTTCTTATATTATATAAGTAGGATTCGGACAGTAAAAATTAAAATATTCAAATTATTAATCAAGTTTGGATATTTTAAAATATAATCAAATTTTGATTCGAGTAACTCAAAATTAGAAGATTCTCACCCCGATAACATCCCTAGATAAAATCTCTAGCTCTGACCTCAATCTCAAGGTGTCTTGCAATTCTCTAAACAACGTACACTTAACCTAAGAGTAACCACATATTTAGCATCAGCAAACAACCCTAAATCAAGTTACCACTATCAAATAATTTACCAAACATAAATTGAGTAAGATAATCTAACTATAATTATGTCCTGAAAATTAAAATAAATCAATCAAATTATATGTGTTACATAATAACTAAACAAAAAAGAAGAGGTAATGTTGGCTTAAGCAAGTGATGATTTAATTATTTTTTATGTAAATATAAAATTAACCAAGATAATAAAAAAAATTTAAAATTATATAATTTATATTTGAATGGCCCAAGCGAAAAAAAAATTTCTTCCATTAAATGTTAATTATCTAACAAATTATATTTACAGAGAAGATAACTAGAAGCCTGCAAGTTCTAAATACCCAAAAATGGACAAAAATTTAAGAGACCAAAATTTGACCAGTAAGGGTCAGTGGTCTCCCTTCTTTCCCTCTCTACGCCTAATTTCTTTCTTCATTTTTGGATATCTTGCCATTGTATTTAAACAAATATTTTCATGCTGTGCTCAAAAAAGAAAAATAATTTCAAATTTTTGCTTTAAATTTGCTTCAATTATAGTTTTTTAAGAAATAGACTAAAAAAAAAGTAGTCAAACAAAAGACCCTACGTGAATTGCCATTAACAAGGTAATGCAAACCCTGTAAATTCTCCATCACGTAGGGTTCAAGACACCTGGAAATTTCGCAAAAAAACAAAAATGTCGCTGAAACTAGAGGCCACCATGAACGTTTTGAGGACTACATTGGTATTGGGGCTTGTTTTTGTTGAATTCAGCCCAATAGCGAAAGCCGGCATTGCTGATTTCGATGAGGTGTGGCAAAACCGAGCCAAAGAAGCAGTAAAGGCTGCGGAAGAAGCCTACGAGCCCGATCCCATGAACGTAACCAACCATCTCAACAGGGAAACTCGCAGGTAATTAGTTTTTAACTTGTTGTAATTAAGGTTTCATTGCCTGGGATGGAGTTTTCAGTTTTCATGATTCGAAAACAGAAAGAGTTGAATAGTTTAGTACCATGTTGTCGTTGCACTTTGTCAAGTATTGCATTAATTATCCATGCAGGGCCATGGAAGGTTACAATAGCACGAGGAGAGACTTACGCAAGTACAATGGTCCATGCCTAGCCACCAATCCAATTGACAGATGCTGGAGATGCGATCCACTCTGGGCTCAAAGGCGCCAGAAGCTAGCTTCCTGTGTCCTGGGGTTCGGTCGGAAGACCACCGGCGGCAAGGGTGGTTTATTCTATGTCGTGACGGATCCATCGGATGATGATGTGGTGAACCCTAAGCCTGGAACCATACGCCATGCAGTGATTCAAAAGGGACCTCTTTGGATCACATTTGCCCATGACATGGTGATTAAGCTAACCCAAGAGTTGATTATGACCAGTGACAAGACCATCGACGGCCGAGGGGCGAACGTGCACTTCTTCGCCGGTGCTCAAATCACTCTGCAGTTTGTAAAAAATGTCATCATCCATGGCATACACATTCGTGGATCGGTAGTAGCCAGTGGCGGCATGATAAGAGACTCCGTCGACCATTTTGGCCTTCGTTCGGAGAGCGACGGCGATGGAATTTCCATTTTTGGATCTCAAAACGTTTGGATTGATCACGTTTCAATGTCTAGATGCTCTGACGGATTGATCGATGTTATTCAGGCATCCACGGCTGTTACCATCTCTAATAGCCACTTCACTCATCATAATGACGTAATAATTAATGCAACACATCCTCAAATCAACCATTTTCTTCTTAAATAATATTAATTTGACAGTGAGTTGAAATTGCAATAAACAGGTGTTGCTGTTTGGAGCAAGTGATAGCTACTCAGAAGACAAAGTGATGCAAGTAACCGTTGCTTTCAACCATTTTGGGCAAGGATTGGTGCAAAGGATGCCGAGGGTCCGATGGGGCTTCGTCCATGTCGTCAACAACGATTACACACATTGGCTAATGTATGCCATTGGTGGTAGCAAGCAACCCACCATCTTTAGCCAGGGCAACAGATTCATTGCTCCTCCCAACATAGCCTGCAAAGAGGTATACTCTTACTATATAACCAAACATAAAGTTGCATCAAATACACTGCCTTCTTGTTTCAATCTGGCCAAATTCCGAAAGCCGGTTTCTCACCCTCCTTCACAAAGAAATTGTTTAAGATGTTGTTTACTGGGTGTAGGTTACGAAGAGGGAGTATTCACCGGAAAGTGTATGGACGTCGTGGGACTGGAGGTCTGAGAATGATCTTATGATGAATGGGGCCTTCTTCGTTGAATCTGGGAAACCCATCACAAATATCGACAGACACGATGTGATCAAGGCGAAGCCAGGGTCATATGTAACGAGGCTTACACGCTTTGCAGGCGCTCTGAACTGCTTTGAAGGCAAGCCCTGTTAAGCTGCATTGTACTGTACTTACCATATAAATGGGCATGGCATCATAGAGCTCAAAACTGAGCCACAAGTTGTAGTAATTGGCAGAGTGAAATAGGTAATAACTAGTCCTCATCAAGGTAGTTTTCTACTTTGGACTATTTTCATGAAAAATGTTGTTAACTAAGGGACATAATTGAATATGGGACCTCTTTGGAGAAGAGGATTGGTTTCTAAACATGATGAGCATTACCAACAAATCTACTTGAGGAAGAGAGAAGAACCAAAGCTGCACAATCTATGAGTAGGTGATTATCCAAAAAACAAACAAAAAAGTTAAAACTGTTCTGGTTGTTTAAGCTAAACTAGACTCAATCTTTAAGATTATTCAAGTAGAAGGAATAATTGCATTAAAAAAAAAGTTCCAAGTAATGTTAGCGATGATACATCTACAATGATAAAAGGGAACACCCTTTCCTTTATATAAATGAATTATATAAAACAAATCAGAAGTTTCAGCTGAAACAATTTGCCAATATATGTCTGTTGTTGCTTGTCCTGCCACTCCATCTTGAATTAAAGCAATGCGCACCAGAAATGTTTCCTCGAAACAACGGGCACTAAACTAACCACTTCAATGTTTAACACCTTCCATAGCAGGATGGAATTATTTCTGCTCATTATTTTGTAAAAGAAATTAAGTTCCACATAATTTATTTAATCCCAGTCTTCAGAATAGAAACTATAGTATTATTATGTCATCAATCTCACAGGTAAATTTCTTTCAAAAATCTTGAGTTCTAGTGTACTTGTTATGCAAGAAACCATCCCAAGAATAAAAGAAAGAAACAAATCCATAGATACGCTGTATCATCTAATTTTACCATAATCACTAACCATATTAATTGATAGTCTCCAAATTCTCAACTTTTGACTGCCAAGGAACCTCAAGTTGAAGCAACTTGGTGAACTGCAAAATAGAAAGCATTTAAAACATGTTCTTAAAATGACATAGAAGGAAGAAGGTGGGCAGAGGGGGTGTAGAAAGACATCACTTTCCGCTACTTATATACTATGGAAAGAGGTTGAATATGCATATATATTATAAATTTATAACTGTTAGATTTTGACTCAAATTTTGTATTATTAATGAGTATATTTTTGGCAATAAATATATCAGTAAATATACTTAATGAGTAAGTTGGTGACTAAGTAATGAGGCTTCATAAATAGAGTGGTCTCTGGAATTAGAGAGACACATACAGATGTAATCACTATATGATCTCCACGTTGGAGAGAGGTTTATAGGGATTTGGGGAAGAGTTGGAGAAAACATCAGGTTGTCTCTTGTGTGTGTGATTAATTCCTTGTTGATCTTATCTCGGTTTGGATTACGGGTCTGCTTGAAAAATCCCAACAACAACATATGACAAGCTTCAATATGCAAATCAGATGTAAGAGAATACTACGAGTCCATGACAAATCCATGTGGAAGCACATATATAAATACATCTGAACACAAACACATTTACACTCACCTGAGATGTCTTGAGTTCTAGTTCATCCCATTCTAAAGAGGGATTGCTGCCTTCGACTATCCCTGTTCCAGCGTATATCAATGCACCAATACCCTAGAAACTTAAACTGATCAAATATTTTGGTAACAGAAATTTTAAGTTAACAACATAATATCTTTCTTCCTACAATTTAAAATGCATCAATCGACTCACTTAAAAAGGAAAAGTATAAGCTGATAGTTTTCTTTGTGATCATTAGGAAGAAAAATTTTAATGTAGAATATTATGAAGCTCTGATGATATGGTTATGCTCACTCAAAAGTGAAACATGTTTTGATATGAGATAATTTAATTAGCTCACCTTTTCCACTAATGCTGACCGTATACCAACAGCAAACTCACTTTCTCCTCCTCCAAACCAACCAACTGGTCCAGCATACATTCCTCGGTCAAACATTTCTGGACAACAAAGTTGAGGTAGCAGAGTTTAATTAGTATAGCAACCAAAAAGTAGTTTAGTTTAGAAGAGAATGTTAGATGGCAGCCTATTTTACTGCTTAAATATTGAGACAGTGGCATTTATTTTCAATATTGATGCCCAATGGTTCAAATACACAATTTCTTCAATATCACAAAGGAAAAATCGGAAGAACAAAATATTGAATAAAAAAGTAACAAATTAAATTTCAAGAATGTTCATAGTATGAATCTCCAAGAAAGAAGCATAGCACCAATGTCATGAATTAAAAGCCTATGCCGAAAGAGGACTAATGCATTCTCTGATAACACAACCCCTAGAACCTTCTAATCACTGCCAAACATTATCATTCCGATAATCAAACACTTTCAGAGGTTGATCATATAGGTTCCCTTTCTCAGAGATTTATTTATTATGGTAGCATACATCTAAAAGAAACTAGCTAACAAGTCTAAGAGCTGAGAATTAACTGACATTGAAGCCAAAGTTGTATGGCATAGTCAACGGAGAACCATTTTCATTCAATTTCTTTTAGTTCCATATCTTAATTAACTATATCCTCAAGAAACCACCTTTTTTTCCAAACTCAAGAAAAGACTACAGGCTCTTCATGAGCACATAATCGTGGCAGTTAATTTGTGATAACTTTAGAGGGCTATTTTTCCTACAATTTCAACCATGTAATTAGAGGAAATC
This sequence comes from Heritiera fomes, assembly GCA_032173925.1. Lineage (NCBI taxonomy): Eukaryota > Viridiplantae > Streptophyta > Magnoliopsida > Malvales > Malvaceae > Heritiera > Heritiera fomes. The sequence continues at coordinate 6,514,341 of JAPDPM010000022.1, read as the reverse complement.
AGAAAACATAGAAGAAGTCTTCTGGGGAAGTGATAGCGCACTATGTTTTCTCTTCTGTTAAAAACTAGTCCAAAAATTTCCATATCAATGAAGGATTATTTTCTCTAGAGCTCTAAACAATAAAATGAATGACACACAGATGTCAAACAGAGTAAGTTATCTTGCCACAAAAGAAAGGAGAAAAAAATCATTGCGGTGGAAGAACAAATAAAAACATGTTATAGTATATGTAAGGGTACCAGCTTCTGAAATGAAAAGGCGCGCAGTTTCTGTTGGAAATCCACAAACTGCTGGAGTTGGGTGGAGAGAAGACAAGATTTCAAACTGCAGAAACATAGAAAAAGATAAGATATCTCAACAACAAAGCTAGAGAGACTACCATCCAGATCTTTTACAAATTAAAAGTCTATATCAGGAGACTACTACAGCCAACTGCTCATTCTAGAATCAAGAAAACTTCTTGCATGGAACTGAAAGAAAATGTATTCACCTAATATTTATCTTATATTTTCTCTGAATGAATTTTCATAATTGACATATGAAATTTATAACAATATTTACCTCATCATCTTCTGTTTTCAGGTTACCAGCTAATTGGGCAAATAAATGTTGAATTCTTCGAAGTTTTCGTACTGTTTTCTTTGGCTCAACAACTACTCTCTCACATACAGACTGCAAAGTAAAAAAGAGTATAAGAATTATTTTTAACCCTCTTTTTGTTATTTAAATTTTAGAGTAAAATAATACTTGCAAAGATGCTGTTCTATTGATTTTGACTTTTTGAGGTTAAAACTTGAAATTTTTTTCATGTTTTATAAACATATTTAAAAATGTATGTCTTAAAAACATTTTGATTTAATCTTTTTTAAGGAATTATAGTAAATTTACACAGGAAAGGTAAAAGATGAAAGATTTTGACACAAAGGTCAAAACAGAGCCAACATTATAGGACAGAGGGACCATTTGATATCATGAAAAGAAATGTTGCTAATCTATCCGACATGCTGCAGACAAGGGTGCCTGATGAGCAGGTATAGGGAAAAACCATATCATACTGCCACCATATTAGTTAGTAGTTTAAGGAAAGGGTGGTTTCTCATGATGTTATCACTACAACCATGCCCTTATGAGGAGACCACTCAAGTGGTGGTAATGCTTCATCTTTGACATTAGCTAACTTGCTTAGAAGCAGCAGAAAGGATACACGACAGCAGTTGAGAGTGCATCAACCTAAATGATCCTACAAAAGAAATTTAACTATAAACAAATCCTAACTGTAGGAAAGTACTTTCTCTGCCTAGAACAACAATTTGTAATTCAAGATATCAGAAGAAAACTTGCCTCTAATTTGTTTTGTATGCTTTCTCGCACTATAGTAAACTCCCGGTGGTCCTTGGGACTACAGGATGTGCAACAAAGACAATTTATTAATTAGGTTGTTGTTGGTCACAGGAAAATTATATATATATATATATAGTTATATAAGAGAACAATTTAATAAAACATTCAATAAATGAAAGTTTGGTAAGTAGTTTAGGGCAAGAAAAGGAACCTGGAAAGTAGGTCATGCTCTATCTGAAGATCAAGAGTTCTGGATCCACCTATAGCACGGGTTCCAGCCAATGCCTCACTACTGATGCTTAGCCATTTTCTGCGAAATAGTTGCTCTGGCTATTCACAAAAGTTTGTATAAGTCAAAGAAAGAAGAAACTTCATAAAAGTTGCATCTTGAGACACTTTCGATGCTCAAAGCAATTCAAAGCAAACTAAGTTCAGCCAGGGGACAGATATGCTAGAAGTTTCCAATTTTCTGCTTCATTACTTCATCTACAAAAATACCTCTCACCAATAATATTCTTATCAAATCACAGAAGAAAAGGATAAACATTCTAAACAGAAGTGACAGCAGGTCCAAGAACTTCAAAAATGGTCAGACAATAACATGAAATATGAGGACATTGTAAAAAACGGTCAATTATCACTTTGTAAAGTGTACAATCTATTTAGTATCATGAAAAGAAGGATCAATTCTGTGGGAAATCTGGGAATAGTATGTGTATGGTAAACAAAAATTTTCCATGGAATCTATTATCAACTGCAGTGGAGTATGAAGTGGAATAGGGCTGTTAAGTATTATACATCTCACAAGCTTTACTTTCTTTCGCCTATCCTTTAACTTCAGTCATGGCAATCTCAAAACTATACCCATCAAATACCATGCAAAATTCATATTAGTAGGAAAGATATTGGACACACATTTGTTACAGGGGAAGAAGAAGAAATGATCATAGAAATAAAGAAAAAGCAGCAGAGCAGAAAACATTTGAACATTGCACAATAAGATCTGCTGGCACACTTACCGTGTTTCCTATAAATGCTGGTCCATTAGGTGGCTGAAGACAAAACTGATAAGCATTTTCTCCTTCAACCTGCAGAAGTATAGCTCAAAATTATCTTAACTTGATATTACACTTTAGAGAAGTAAGAGAAGAAAAGAATACCTGGAGACAAGCTAACCATGTTATAGGATCGATATTTGTAGCAGTTAAAACCCTACTGCTACGTGCAAGCACAACCTAATTTTTCAAATCAAAATGATTAATCAAAAACCTAAAATTTAGTCACAAGAGTAGTAGAAATATGGTTCGGAGATGGTGTGTCTTAGGCTTCATGAAAAGTAACTAGTAAGGGAAGAATACCTTAATGAGCGGTGAGCTGGTTCTATTTATTACCTCCAAAGCTCTCTTTACAGCAAGATCCCAATTTGTCTTACTGGGAATGTGATTATTACTAAGGATGAATTCTCCGGAAGCTTCCTTCCTCAACTTTACAACAATCAAAGCGATCTTGATAATTGGAAATTTAATTAATACCATAGTAATAAATCTCTCTCAAATCAATTATATATGCCAAGCAAAACCAGTTAAAAACTTTATGCACCTGCTGCATTGTAGCTTCAAGTGAATCAATGGCTTCATCCCATGTCCATGAAAGGGCATCGTCCCATGCAACCGTTACGGCAAGCATCGAACTTCTTTCAAGCTCATCAAACTCAACCTGTCATTTGGTATCTAGCAGCAGGTTGTTTAAATACTAACGAGGAAAAACTGAATCATTCCCTACAAACTAGTTCATCAACAAAAACAAGCTCTCTACCTGAGGGACCATAAAGTAAAACGAACCAAATGCCTTCCATTCAGATGACATGCCGGCCCTTGCATCGAAACGAATTGCTCCGTATGCACGAATCAAAGGGCATTTTGAAGAGAGAAACCTTCAATCCAAGAAAAATAAAGAGTTCAGAATTCCAAAATAGTATCCAAACAAATCCCAGGGTGCCTTTAAGCTGTTAAGTAGTAAAGGAAAAAAAAACCGTTTTCCCATATTCGCAATGTGAGATTGGCGCCTTATATTTTTAATCCATAACAGTTTACCTCTTGATGGACCTCCAATCGTGATATGAGAAAGGATGAAGTTGTCGAAAGAAGACCGCAGAGCCGACTCCGGCGACACTTACAAGATTCTGGCCGAAAGAGGCCTGGCCATTTTCATTGGTCATGTCTATGAAAAGATTGGAACCGTTGGCCCTGCTTCTTCTACCAGAGAAGAAACAACGAGGAAGAATCTGGTCCTGAGCATGGAGCCATTCGATTGCTTCAATTTGCTGCTGGATTGGTACCTTAAAACAACATACCAATTTCAGTCGTCTTTATTTTTTTTATTCAAATATTAGTTGGGCTTTTTCATTTTATGCCGTCAACATGCAGAGCTGTCATTTACCGGGAAGGCTTACGTAATTAGGATTTATGGTCGATGAGTGAGATTAAAAAAATGATGGTAATAAAATTAATTATGAGATCATACTTTGAGGTTTAAATTAGTGATAATTAGCATTTAAACTTATTTTTATCAAATCAATTATAATTAATTAATTAATTAATTAATTCACATTAATTATCATTATCAAAATGAACACTTGATTTATAAAAAAAAATACATAGTAAAATTAAAATTATCTTTAAAAAATATGAAAAAAATCTCCATAAATAATAATTTTATTTTCAATTTAAAGGGTTTGAAACTAATTATTACAGTCACTTTTCAATTAAAATAAAAAATTTTCAAAAAAAGAAAAGATAAAAAATTATCCAAATAAGTGATAAATTTTTTTTATTAAATTTTAAATAAAAATGATTTTTTTGGTATTTGAAAGTGTATAATATTAAGCACATATCTTTTAAAATTGATTATGCATGTGTCAGTTTTTTATTAACGCCTAAAACCTCACATTTTATTATGATCCTACCATAATTTAAACTCATAATATATATATATATATATATATATATATATATATATATATATATTTGAATGCAAATGACAGATAATTAAAAAAAAAAGAAGATAACTTTAGATTAGAGTTTGTATAAAATAAAATATTTATAGATAATATTTTTGTTAATAAACTAAAGATTATTAAAATTTTTGTATCAAATAATACTTTTGTTATTAAATAATTTAAAATTCATTTGTATGAATATTTTAATATTATTAATATTTAAAATCTTTAAATTTTTACTAATAAAAAGCAAAAAATAATATATTTAAAATATTAAGTAATAAAATTTTAATAATTATATATCATAAATATAAATAATAGTTTATATGTTTATTTATATATAAAATTTATTTTTACTTTGCATATTTGAAATTCTTAAAATGAAAAAAAAAATAAGAGTTCCTCCTTAGGATTACTACATCCTTAAAGGTCTAGCCAGCCAAATAGAGAGCCATACGATGGGAATGTTCGATCTCACTGAATTTATGCTTAATCATATGTATATGTTGAACTTACAATAAAATAAAAAATATTGAACTTACCCAAAAATTTTATAGGGACATGATCAAAAAGAGTAGGAACACATCGGGGGTTTTGCACTGTTGTCATTTGTATTAATGTAGCCCTATCTACTATACTGTGCATAAGTTAATTTTTTTTCCTATCTTATAAATTTAATTTATTAAATCTGTGACTTGAATTTTAACTTTTGAAATAGAAAAATTCAAGATCATACAATATATAAGATGCACTTTGTCAAGAATTTTGTAGTATTTTTATATATGAAGAAACTGTCAAACACAAAAAATAAAATAATAAAGAATAGTCCATGAAACTTAAATTTTGGACCAAGCATTAAAGACATGATTTTGTTGTTGAAGCTGGCCTGGATTGGCTTTTTATTAGTTAATGTCACTATGTGTCATGCTTAGGGCTGTATTCAAATTGAGTCAAGATAATTTAGGATTAGGTTCAAGTTCACCTTGATTCAAAAACTCGAGAATCGAAATCCTTTTCAAATTCAATCAAATTTAGTTTTTGAAATTTGAGTTCCATTCGATAGACTTGATTTGTTAATTTTTAATTATTTATTATAAGGATAAAATAATAAAATAATAATAAAATATTAAAAAATATATATTTATAAAAACTCGATAAGTTTCATGAACTGTTCAAATTGAGTATTAAAAAACTCGAACTTGACTTAACTTGTTACTCAAGTAGTTCGAGTTCGAGCTTGACTCGAAAATAAACGAGTCAAATTCGAATAATTATCAAGTCAAGTTTAAATAGCTCACAAGTAACTTGACTTGTTTACATTTTTACCTCTTAGACTCATGCTAACCTTAACCAAACATTTTTAATGATGCTAAACTTAAGAAATTGACAGAAAACTAATTACCAAAGATTTGGAATTTTGGTTTATTGAATCAGTCTTATTTTCTGTGTTTGCTTTTAAGGGGTAAGAAAGAAAGAATGAAACCAATAAATTTGCAATTGATTTGAAAGTGCAGGATAAGGAATATTGAAGAACATGTTACAACCACAATCTGGATATCAGCTTCCACGTGGCAGCAGCTTATTTGATGTAGAGATAAGAAAAATGGTTCTACTGCTTCCTGGATAGATTTTGTTGAAACCAAATAGCAATGTTGTGTTGTTGAACATTAATAATGCAAGGAACTTACCTGCAGGCGAATAATGCCAGAGCTAAAAGGAGGTGGGCTGCATTTCAGCTCTCCAATGGCGAGATTCAGCCTCTCCATGGCCAAGGCAGGAGATGGAACTGCTCCCAGTGTGCGTGTCTCGATGGTGCCTATTGGGAGTTTGGGGTCTCCTTGGCACCCATTCATGGATAGTACGCAAATCTGAGATTTCTGTTCCATTTCCAGACAGGTTAGCCATGTCAAATTTCTGCTGGAAAAACAATAAATAGACAAATGGAATAAGCAAAAAGCAACTAATATCGGTTTACACTGTGGAGAACTTGGATGGATTGCCTGCAAGAAGTATGATGGAAGTAAGTGAGAGTGCATTTGGTCGTCTCTAAATCCATGAAACGAGCAAGGCAGTGCCTTGCTACAGCAGCAGCAGCAGCCATTATTGCTGGAGAGCAAGAGAAAGAGGGGGCCCTTAATGAGTAGAGTTTTAGCAGGCGACAAAAGGAGTCAGCGGCGTCAAGGATTAGAAATATAGAAGGAGAAAGAGCAACTCTAACTGTTATGTAGGGATATAAATGAGCCAAGTTATTTATGAGTTGCTCGAATAACGAGTCGAGCCGAGTTCGAATAGTTAAATACTCGACTCGAGCGGCTTGCGAGTCTTACCTAGCTTTTATAATTTTAATATATATTTTATTATTTATTTATTTATTAAATTTAGAGGTGGCAAAAATTGATCCGACCTGAAAAATTAACCGGATCAACTCGAAACTAAATCTGATCGATCTGATTTGACTAAAAGAGTTAACAACCCAAATCCAACCCGATCCAAATTAATTCGAAACTAAATTGATCTGAATTTACATTGATCCAAACCTGACCTAATTCGAATCCTAATTGATTTGAACCCAAATTCATTCGAATTTAGATTAACCAAACTCGACTTGATCCAAAACCAAATTGACCCGAACACAAATTGACCCGAACCCAAATTGATCTGAATCCAAATTAACCCAAACCCGAAAAGATTCAAACTTAAATTTAATATTATCAATAAATATTTAAATTTTAAAATTAATGATCAAAGTATTTTACTATAGTAAAAATAAAATTTTTTTTCAATAATACGAGTGTTATATTTTTTAAAATCTAATTAAATTTAAATATTCACTTTTATATTATATTCATTTGAACATAATATATAATTATTTAATGACTAATCTATTATAAAGTGCAGAAATTATATCACTTACGCTTAATGTCTCCAATTATTCTATTAAAAAATAAAGAGAAATTAAAGGGATGCATAGTAGTGTACTATGATATTTAGTAGGGATTATGCCAATGACAATGAGGCTTTGGCTTACTAGCAAGAAGGAGGCCCTGAGACTTTGAAGTCTCAGGTTCGAGTCTCACTAAGTGTGAGCTTGAGTTAGTTTAGTTATTTACTAGTTTACCTAATTTGAGTAATGTGATTTTCATAATTACTTTGTTCATGGAATATAATATGCTGATTGTGATTGTGATTGTGATTGTAACTTCTAATGAAAAATGTATTACTCAAAAAAAAATATTTAGTCAGAATTATTAAATCATTATGATTCATAAAGTTATTAATTATTATAGATAATAGAAATAAAATGAAAGAAATGTAATTAATTTATGAATATTGGTAAAAAGTGTTGTTTGGCCTAGCTGGAGCTGTTGTAAAAAGTGCTATTTGAGTAGAGCTTTTTTAAAAGTGCTGTTAAGAGAAATTAAATTAGTGTTTGGCAAACCAAGTATAAAAGTACTGTAGAATGTTGGAAACTATTTAGTAGAATTTTTGTATATTTTTTATAAATGAAAAAAATAAAATAATAAACTTTATTAAATTAAATGACAAGTTTTTAAGTGAAAAATATAAAACTAAATAAAATTTTTTGTTAATTAAAATTAAACAAATAAAATAAATATAAAAATGGCACAAAAAAATTAAATTATTGTAAAATAATATGAATCATCTTTTATAATTTTGTAAATTATTGAAAAACAAAGTGAAAATATAAAAATTTCACTAAATACATATTATTAATAGTAGCACTTCTTGGAAAAACTTTAATTTATAGCTTTATCAAAAAGCTCAAATCTACTTCCCGAATAAGCTAAAATTTTTAAAAATTTGAAAGCCAAACACCTAGCTTCTGCTTATAAAGTAGATAAGCTCCTTCAGAAGCTAGGCCATAAAGAAAACTATCATACAGATTACTAAATATTTTGATTATTTCAGTCCTAATTTCATTATGGGTTATGTAAGAAAAAATTTTTATTTTCATGAGTTTTGTGATTCTTAGGAATATGGTTTAAGTTCACTTTCATACCAAACAAATCATATCGAGATGACTAAGACTTAACTTGAAAAACATATCCGTTTGACTCGAATCCAAATCCAACCAACCCGAATTGTTTAAAAAAGTCAATGACCAGAACTCAACTTAATCCAAACCTGAATTGATGCAAATCCAAATTTGTCCGAATTCAAATTGACCCAAATCCAATTTTATCTGAACTCGAAATGATCCGAACTTGAAATATATTGATTTTCTTTGACCCAAACCAACCTGATCTGAACATGAATGATGTGGACCCAAAATGATCTAATTCAAAATAACTTAACTCGAACCCGATCTGACCTGTCCATTTACCTTCTCTAATTAAATTACTTTGTTAAGCTTCATATATATATATATATATATATATATATATATGTAATATAACAAAAAAAAAAGCCTAAACTAAGTTCTTAACCCTAATGTTAACCTAACTACAAGTTTTAATCACAAAAAATTCCCAAATCCCAATCCCAAATTCCCAATCTCACGAACCCTTACCCAACCCTCTCCCATTGGCGCCGCTTCCTTCAAGCTTTCCCAATCACAAATCCAAGACTCCTTCACTAACCCATACTCCCTTCAGGACTTGCTATCTTTTCTCTCTCAAGTCTTGAGTCTCGATTCAATCATCGGTGGAGCGGCAAGTTCCTGCTCTCAGTTTCAACTGGCGACGCTGCTATAGGAGAACAATTTTGCTACAAAATAGCAGGAATCTCCTTAGCTAAGGTTCGTTTCTGTAAATCTTTATGTCTCTAACAAAGCCCAATGTCTCGTTTTCAACTTGATTATTGATTTGAAACTTAGTTTTTATTTTGTTTTCTTGATTAATTTATTTTACTGTAAATCTTTATGGCTCTAACAAAGCCCAATGTCTCGTTTTCAACTTGATTATTGATTTGAAACTTAGTTTTTATTTTGTTTTCTTGATTAATTTATTTTAATAATACTGATTTATTTTTTTATTGATGCCTGATGATTGTCAGAACATAAACACACAGCTTAAAGATTATAATGCAATACGTGTAGATCATTTCACTCAATGTCGATTTAGTGGAGGAGCAAAGGATTGAACAACAGCAACATAACAACGAATCTCCATAGCTAAGGTTTGTTTCTGCAAATATCCATTACCAAACAAAGTTCAATGTTTTAAATACCTAAATTGTCAACTCATCCTACATTTTGATATCCGGGAAATGTTGGAATAAAGAAGACTTTTTTGTGAGGATCAAGCTTCACTGATTGTATTGTTTACTAAGTAGCATTATGAATTTTCATTTCTAAGTTGTGTTGTTTTTGAGTTTTGAGATCTATTTTTAATTGTATTCGATTTATTGAGTTGTATTTGGAGTTTGTACGTTAGATTATTATGATTTGAAGGAGTTATATTTTGAGTTGCTTATGTGTTTTGGGTTGTATTTTGATTTTATGAGTTTTAGTTTATGTTTGCATATAAGATTTTTTTTATAGGTTTAATAGCCAAATATACCCTCAACCTTTAGCATAAAATAGAATTAAGCCATCAACATTTTATTACGTGAAAATCAGTCCATAAACTTTTATTTTATTATAAATAAACTTTCAACATTTTAAAATTATGCAATTAAGTCCAAATCTGTTAAATGACACTAACTATCGTTTGGATATCTAACGTGAAAGCTGACGTGGATAGTTTAGTTGGCTGCCACGTGGCATGCTACGTATGCAATACTAACAGAAATTAGTGTCATTTAATAGATTTGGACTTAATTGCATAATTTTGAAAGGTTGAGGGTTTATTTATAATAAAATAAAAGTTCATGGACTGATTTACACGCGATAAAATGTTAAGGGCTTAATTCTATTTTATGCTAAAGGTTAAGGGTGTATTTGGCTATTAAGCCTTTTTTATATGCATATTTGATTAGTTTGGCTTGCATATCAAATTTAATTTATATTGCAGGAGTTGTTTTTTGAATTATGATTATTTTTATTGGATTTAAATAATATTTATTTTGATTTTTGAGTTGTATTTGAATTTTGGTTGAAAAATGACAAATTAAATTGAATTTATGGACTCGAATTTGAGCCTATTAAGCCAAGCTTTGAGCGGTTTGAGTATCTTGCGAGTCGAGCTCGAGCTTTAAAAATGAAGCTCGAGCCGAGCTTCGAATTTTCGAATTGAGCCGAGTTTGAGCTTGGTATTGAATTGTCTCGACTCAGCTCAATTACATTCCTACTGATAGGCTTTTGAATTGGCAACGAGTAAGAATATAACAGATTAGATTAGTACTAATATTCAATTCTACAAGTAGCTTAATTAAAGTATCAATCTAATGCTTGGCCACAGCAATTCGGCAAACAATTTATATTTTATGAATTTTAAAAGGCTAAATGCTAAATTTAATATCAAAATTTTGGATTAAGAACAAAATCTTTTATTTTGATCAAATAAGGATGAAGGTGAGTTATCCTAGTAGTTTAAGAGGGTGGATATTGATGAAATGACAAAAAGTATTATACTCTATTAAAAGAATATTAAATAATTTTTCTTTTTTTTTTTCAAATCTTATATTTTTAATGCAATGTTCTTTTGTCCGGCCCAATTATTTTTCAAATCCAACATCTATTATTGATTGTATTTTTATTTATTTATGCAATTATTTTCGTTCTTATTATTATATTTTATTTGTTTTATTTAATTAATATTTTCTTTCAAACATACCTGAATTAAATTAACATATCTAATAAAAAATCAAAATCAAAGAAATGAAAATTTAATTAGGCTTTGGTGAACATATTCAAACTAAAGCTGCAAGTGAATGGAAGAGTAGAAAATAGCAAAGGCAAATGAAAAATAATAAAAAAATAATATAAAAATATTAAAAAGTCAAAGAAAAAAAAAATTGTTTGGTTAGTACTCAATTTCAGCCATAAACCACAATCGAGAAGAAGGAAGAGATCATCAAGGTAGAGAAGAATCGAAAATTTTGGGTTTCAATAAACATCAACTTCAAATTCAAATAGCAAGATTCAAAAAAAATCAACTAAAAAACTATCCAAAAATAAATAATAACAAAAATACCCAACACCACAATTTGAGCAAAACACTTATTAGCAAACATACAGCAACTATAATACCAAAAAACACGAAACAACTCATGCATGAGGAAACCACAACAAAAATAAAAGTGTTAAACCAATTTCTATTTACAGGTATTTTTCAAGGTTTTTGGGTCTCAAACTAGAGGTTTGGTTAGCTTAAGATTTGGGTTAGAAGTAATAGAAAAAGATCTTTGATGGCCAAAAAGTAGTCTGTTTAAGGTTTTGAAACTGAGATTAATCATTCAGATCTAAGAATATTGAGACAGATTTGAAGGAAATGGGTTAGAAAAAGAGGGGGAAGAAAGCTATTTTTTGAGTATTTTTTGGAAATTTTCTGGTGCCGGGAGGAGAATGGTGGCTAGCTTCTTTTGGGATGAACAAAGAAGAAGGAGAGAGGAGTGGTTTTGAGAGAATTTAAAAAAAAAAATGAGAAAATTATGATTAAAAAAATTATTTTTGATAGTAAAAAAGAAAAATATGTAAAAGTATCGATGCATTTTGAAGTTAAACTGAAATCAATTAAAAAATTATTAAATAGTAAATTGTTGCCATGTGTCTCTGTTCAATGCCCTAAACTGTTGCCATGTGTTCTTGTTAAATGCCGTTAATAACTTAAGCACATGGCTCTCATTGTCGTTATTAAATCCTTAATCAATCCAGAAAACATTTAGTCTTAAAGTTGATTCAAATTAAAAATTGTATCTTTAATTGAAAAATTATTTAAAAATTAAAAGTTAGATCTTAATTTGAAGATTTAGCCTTTTAATAATATCGATCATTTTTGAGCACGTCATGGAAAAACATTGTAATGCTCAATAATGGATTCCACAAAACTCATGACCTGGAACGCAGAAAATATAATTACAAATACGAATTCATCATGGTAGAAAAACCTTTATTTTCCAGCCACTGGATGGGGTTTTCATTCTGAATTTATAGATACAGTTTGACTGAACCACCTATGTTTTTCCTATTCTACACTACGAATAACTAACTGCTAGGTCTTCCTCTAGTATACCAAAAAATAGGGGGAAACATCTCTACAAAGGCAAAACTTCAGCATGCTTTTTAATTCAGTAATCCTCCAGATCAAGCACACCAATTCTCTTCCTCCTATCATAAACAGCTTTAAAGGGCTCATGCTCTGCATGAAGTCGCTCTTGAAATGAACTTTACTTCTTTGAATTGCCGCTGCTATTGGATGTAAGGTTCTCCTCTTTAGGTAATGTGTTAACATCCGCAACTGATGGAAGCACTAGTAACACTAAGTTAAAGTTAGCCTCTATAAAAGCTATAGTACTCAAGGGAGAAGGCATTCAACTCATCAAAGTGAATATAAAGCCATAAGCAGTCAGTCCCGCCAGTCATTGCTTCCCAGTGAAGCAATTTCCTTCCAACATGAAGCTTGTAAGAAGCAATTATTGGAGGATATTCAATGTCTTGGAATACAGCTAAGAAGAAATGTACTTCTTTCTATTGAAATCAAAACAGATATGATAGTTGCATAACTGGCCAAGTTGTAACTAGCTCCTAGTCCAATCGCTAGAGACAACAGTTTGGCCTTCTTAGCTGCACCTGTTGAGAACCTAGTATCACTGCCCTGAAAAATAAGCAAACTAAAAAAAAATAGAAAAGCCACCAGGAAATAACACAAAATCTATGAAACACTAACAATAAGACGGGAGAAGCTACAGCATAATACGAAGATGGCATGACAACATATTTTAAAAGATTTAAGACACACACAAAAAGGATTCAGAAATGAAAAATAATATATTAAATTTATTTTTAATTAAATTTAACTAATTATTTTATCTTACTTCAACCCTAGCTCCCTAGTGAGTAGTCACTGAGTCCTTCAGTACCTAACCTTTTCTTTCCAAACCCAGCCATTGAAACGCTGCATTACCATTTCCTCTCTCCTTATCTCTCTAATTTAAGCTTAAATTAAAAATTATTTCAGTAAATCAGCCACGAATACAAAGACAACCAAGCCTACCTTACTTCTCTCCCTTTATTTTTGTTATTTCTGTTTGTGATCTCAAAATTTTATGTCGTGGTGGTGCCACTACCAACACCGTTTTATCAACACCCAATATCAACCCTTCTTTTTCTTAGCTTTGTTTAGAATTTCTAGTGTCAGTTGTCGTGTCCATATAAAAATGATTTATTTTTTCTCTATCTGGCAACATCCAACATGTATTCCAGCATATCGAAGGTGTGTCCAAATCGGACATGGACATGACACTAATATCAAACATAAGTATTTTAAGGTAACACGTATTCAAGGCAGAAAACTTAAACTATAAAAGATTTTTTTTGTAATAAAAAATTGGGAGATAGCTGCCTAGTGAGGAGTTTACTGCTGAACTATAGCAAATACTATAACTCTAAAATAGATCTTATCAAATTATCTCCCTTTAGGACCTTAAAAAATTTTCCTCTGGTCCTCAACTAACCACATCAAACAAACAACTAATGGTAAAACATTTAAGTGACCTTTCTCTGTAATTTCATCACAATGACCCATGGTTATTCATCCTCCCAGATAAGAACCCATATTGCTAGACAAGCTGTGCCAATTTTTATACTGAAGGGCTGAAGAATGCACAGAAAAACAACATGAAAACATCCATTGCAGTTGATAAATAAGATGGACAACGATGAAACATGGACATGCCTCAACCCCACGTGTAGCGGTTGTTCTAAAAAAAAATGTCACTTCTAGAAGTTTGATAAAGATGATACAATTTGAACTAACTTTGGACTTCAAACTTCTGGACTTTGAACGGCTTGATAAGACTTGAACTTCAATACAATCAAATAAACAAGTGCAGTATTTACTCCAAGGTGTACTACAAATGTTACTTAAAACTTATTTCACCTCACCAGTTATGGTATGCAACATGGATTTGTTGAAATAGTCCCTAAATATAATGAAGTCAACCGTTTAAAATCATCTTGCACTTGTGATATCAAATCACTAAATACTCTTGACAAGTACCAAACTATATTGTCTTAGTCACTATCTTTTACAGTAAAACAATGTCTAAAAGATTTGTTTTATTTTGAGATTAAGAGTGAATGAGAAAAAATCATAATTTTTATGATTTTTGGTGTGTCTTAAATTTGAACTTAACACCTTTATTTAGAAAGATTAATTCCGAGTAATGTAATTTTTTAATCAAGTGCTATGATTTTTTATTTGTGTTGTTTGATTTAGTAAACACAATTGTTTAACAAGATCTCTAATTTTGGAAGTCAATGTTTATTAAGTGCTATGATTTTTTATTTGTGGTGTTTGATTTAGTAAACACAATTGTTTAACAAGATCTCTAATTTTGGAAGTCAATGTTTATTAAGTGCTATGATTTTTTATTTGTGTTGTTTGATTTAGTAAACACAATTATTTAACAAGATCACTAATTTTGGAAGTCAATGTTTATGCTTTTTAACTATTCAATAGTGAAAGAACAACTTTTAGAAGAGTTTATAGCTCTTGGGGTTGAAACTAACCGTTGTATGCACTTTTATATTAGAGCAGTCGGATGCCCGAAAATAACAATCGAATGCCTTAGTCTAATTTTGAAACAACATACAACATCCAGAAGAGGCAGTCACCTTTTTAGAGCAATCAACTGCACTAGAGTAACTTTAAAACCGAGATTACTCTTTGTATAGGCAATTAACTGCCCTTCATGGGCAGTTAATTGCCCTCCCAAGGCATCCAACTACACTCCTAAGGCATCCAACTTCTCAAGTGCAATTTTTAGATAGAAATTTTACTACACAAGGATAGTTGATTGCTCTATATGGATAGTTGATTGCCTTATAAGTTTAGTTTAAATCTTTTTAATTTGATTTTACTTAACTGCCAAACACTAATTTTATTTATTCATTGATTAAATAGCATTTTAATCAATCCCTTTCACTTTATTTTGAAATTTTCTTACAATGGTGTTGTGTCCATATCTGATGAAGACACACTTTCTGATGGAGGTCCATCAAGCTCAGTAAGTCGAAGTAGTGTTCGTGATAATCGTAATGTTATCAGCATCCATGGAGGTTTAATGACGAGCTAAAACTAAAAGGATATACAAGCTTTGGCTAGTTTCAATGATATTGCTAGAGAGTAAGTCCAACAAAGCTTGAGCATAGTGGATGATAAAATCTTCTACAACTTGATCCAAGTTCAAGTCCAACATACTTGAGGATTTATAAGTATTGGGCTTGTTATTTGTTAGGATTCCTTTAGGCTTATGTCTACTAAGATTGCGCATATCTTGACAGTTCTATTTGATTTAAGGTTTAACTTGTTTTAGGACTTTATCTTGGGAAATAACCTAATATTAGAATTTTTAGCTTTTTATTATTATTTTAGAGTTTTAATTTTTTTGGATTCTGTTTAGTTATAAATAGGCTTGCAACCCTTTGAGAAAACATAACATATAGATTTCAAATTTTGTTGAGAAATTTTTCTCTTGGGTTTTCATGAGAATATTTTGAACTTATCTTGTGTTTTTAGTACGTTTGTCGGTAAGGTTCATATCACTTTCTATATGCCGGCTTACATGTTGCACACCGCTAACTACAAAAGAAATAAGATGATAATTTTTTATTTGCACACAGCTTTGCACTAGAATTCAGAACAAAAACAAGAAAAACATGGGATGACATTGTCACTAATGAATCGACAGTGGCGGAGGCACAATATTAACCTAAAATTTTAAGATCACAAATAAAAATAACAAAAAATAAAGTTAGAAATGTAAGGCTGGCTTAGGTGTTTTGATATCAGGGACTGCTTTACTCCAATAATTTTGATTTGAGCTTACATCAAAGAAGTAAGAGACACGAAATAACGGGGCTTCTGGGTTTGAAAAGAGAAGAAGGCAAAGTAATGGACAAGTCAATGGCTAGGAGCCTGGGGTAGAGTAAAACAAAAAGTAGCCCTTTGAATTCTTATTCAATAGCCTGAAACCCAAACTTAAAGGGCTGTTAAGTCTATTTAAAGAGATTCTACTGGATACTTAGCTAAAATTAATTAAAATATATTTAATATATTTTTCGTTATCATGTCGTAGCCTTGTTTTTTAACATCCGTCTACATGAACTTGCACATGCACACGTCTACCATGCAGAATAACATGTTCAGCAATTTTTTCCTAGTAAATTAAGCTGTCATTTACAGTAGTAAGAAGGTAATGTTGTGCAACATGAGGATTACCTTGTCACTCCAATGCACAGATTTTCGTTTCTGCCCATATGTTTGGATCAACCCAGAGAGAGCATTCAAATTTCCTTTAATAGCTTCTGATCCTTCAGTTTCATCTTCGCCTAAATCATTTGACCATTTACTCCTACTTAATTCTGCGGATGGTCTCCCTCAGCATACCATTTCTTTTCATCTTTTTAAAGAATCTAAAACTTGAAATCATAGGTAAATTGGATAATATAATAACAGAAATAAAAAAATGTGCCATGGAACTTTTTTTGAAGAAAAAAAAAACCTCATCACTTTCACTTCTAATAAAATTTTATGATAAGAGTTAAAATTAGCAGAATTACCTTCAAGTAATGTAGTAGTTCATTTGCATCGCTAGGTTTTATGTTTTTCACTCATCGATATTAATTAATTAAATGGAGATAAAATTTTGTGCAGGTTCACATACATTTGTAATCCTTATTAATTTATTACTAATAGAGCCTAATTGAAGTAGTTTCAACTAAAAGTTGTGGTATGGTCTGACCAAACACCATTTTTTATTCTGCAACTTGCCCAAACTTAGCTTGTTAGATAGAAATCATCTATATGACAAACTTGCAGTCAAACTTAAACTTATTAGCTTTAACCAAAATATAAATACTACATTCATTTTTTTATTTGATAACACTACATGCAATATAGTGCCTGTGTAATTTACGCATAAAATAAAAATTAGTATTCTATAAAACCGTACAGCAAGTTCACGTATTGAAAAACCTCTAGTCTCCAAAGGAAGTTAAAAGAAGAAAAACAAACACCACCTGCCCTTAGGCTCTAACATTACATCTATAATAAATAATCAGCATAAACTTTGTGAGTACTGTATACTAAATACCCCAATTATCATCTCACTATCTCCTGCTCTTAATTTCCCCTCCAGCATCTACCCCCCAGTTTAGCGTCTAATCTGCCATTAGTACTCTCTGTTGCTGTTGAACAAACTCGATCCAACATCAGCTGACAATCCAAAAGATCCAACAGGTTCCATTAGGTACAGATTTTTGGAGTACCCATTGAGAGTTAAACCAGAGATACAGCCTTTCTAGAGAGTACAGAGGAGTTTAAATTTGAACAAATAAAAAAAAAAAAACAAATAACACCCGGTTTCTTCCTACCACTTCAATTAGTTTAAAAAAAATAAAGCATATCAACTCAGGAAGATAATAACATACATCCAACATCTCTTTTGCACCTCAACCAAACAACCCTAAACCTAATAGACGTAATGTTTGAACACTAATCCTTCAAACTTCCATGAGAAGACAAAGCCTTTAGGTTTCTCACCACTGTGTTATTAAATGTTTTCAACTTAACGAAGTGAAACAAAACTCAATAACTATGTTTTCAGCTTAAATCCCGATTACTTTGGGTGGGTTTCCAGATTCATCTCCTGAAGGTTCAGCAGTAGATCCTTTGAATTCAAGAAGACTTTGTTGGCTGAATTTGAAATCGTATGTGCAATTTCTCTAGAAGCTTCAATTTTCCTCAAAGTGATAAATGCAGGATTGTCTGCAATAGCTTGACCAATGAGTTGGGCACTCTTGGCTTCACCCTGACAGCCAGAAAAGATAAATACTTTAGAATGGGTAAAATGATCTGCCTATACAAAATGAAATCTAACAATCTATTGCACAAGTAGAAACTGAAATACAAATCCATTTCAGACAGTCATTTAGGGTGCGGTTATCTTCTATGTTTATAAGAAAGGATCTAAACATTTTACCGGATCTCAACTTAATATACTCCCTTTGAGATGCATTTTATCATCTATTTTCATTGAAAAACTTAACTACTTTACCCTCCTGGCCTCTTTTTTGGTCCTTTATTTGCTTCATTTGGTTTTAATTCCTTTACAAAATATAACTTCCAAGGCAGAGTGAGGATGGACCATTTTATGGGTCTCACCTGTGCTCGGATAACAGCACTTTTCTTGTCTTGTTCAGCTTTTTCCACTACAAATTTAGCTCTCTCAGCATCTTGCGCAGCTACTTGTTTGGCCTCGATTGCAGCTGTGAATTCCTTCCCAAAAGTCAGGCTTGTAATGGACACATCATCCAGTTCAATGTTGAAGTAAGCTGCCCTTTCAGTCAAAATCTTCCGAATTTCCTTACTAACATTCTAAAAGAACAACAGTTTGGCTTCACACATCATGACAGACAAAACTGCAAGTAAGAATATGCAGGATACCTACCTCTCTCTGAGTAATGAGTTGGCTGGCATTGTACTGAGCAACCACAGCTTTTAAAGTTTCATGAATGATTGAAGGCAGGACCCTCTCATTGTAGTTCTCACCAAGGGTTCGATATATTTCAGTCAACTGGTTAGACTTAGGGCGAGTGAGAACTCGAAGCCCAATCTTCACCTGCAAAGTATAGTTCAGATGCAGATTTAGTTTCTAAAGATAGAATCACTTCATGCAATGTTTTTCTTAGGTTTCCACCTGATATAACTATGAAAAAGCATATATCTAGTAGCACAAACAAAAAAGAGAAAAAACAGAAAAATTCCTCATGCATTCTCCATCTGGGAGGTCACTCAATCATCAGGGGTGAAAGCCAGGATTATCATTTTGGGGGGCTGAGATAAGAAAAAACATGGAAGTACAAAAAACAATTTTTAACAAAAAAAGAAAATAGTATATAAAAAGTATGCTAAATTCAAATAAATTAGTATGATTGAATAAAATGTACAAATTTCTTTAGCCAAGTAAATATGTATATATGTGAATTTCATATTTCGTAATTCACATTGTCCATATGACCATAAAACATTGAATAGAAAAATAACATCTAACAAATAATTAATTCTTTAAAGATAGAACTACAGATGTAAATAAGTCAAGCTAATCAAATTCGACTTGATGATTACTAAAATTTGATTTGTTTATTTTCGAGTCAAACTCAAGCTACTCAAATAACGAGTTGAGCCGAATTAGAATATTTTAATCTGTCTTGAGTAGTTCACAAGCTTAATCAAACATTATATATACACACATACACACAAACATATATATTAATTTACTATTTTACCCCATAATATATGATTAAAAATTGATAAATTGAACCTATCGAGTCGAGCTCAAGTTTCAAAAACTAAACTAGATCGAGCTTAGTTTCAGGAAAAAAAAAATCAGAGCGAGCTTGAGCTAAGTTTTGAGCCTCAAGTTTTAGAGTTATGCTCAGGCCGAGTACTAGATCATCTCTACTCGATTTGATTACACCCCTTAGATAGAATAGATAGTTCAAAACTTTTAAGCAATTCAAAGCTTGGCAGGAGATATGAATCAAAAGGGCAACAAAAAAAAAGTTACATTTAGAATTAATTCTATATGCAAAATATCGCAACTATATTTTTTTTACTTAATGCTGTTGCTTTTGTAAATATCAATGTACCATATTAGTATTAACATTTTAATTGATTGATTGAGAAGGTAAACTCATAATTTAAGGTTATAAACATTATGCTTGGATAAAAATTATATATAAGAAAAAGTAATTAGTGATTAGGACGAAAAAATTGCAGATTATAGAGTTTACCATACTAATTTGTACAAAATTTGTGTAAGGCGGGCCATATAATAAATGTTTCAGGGTTTAAAATTAAGCAACAAGGAAATGACAAAAAAAACCCTCTTGCCTGCAAAAGAAGTAATCAGTGAAAATTGAAAATTAGCATTTACCATCTGGAGATCACGGCTACCAGAAGTGCTCTCAACAAGATGAGGTCTTGCACGAACATCATAGATGATAGGCCTCTCAAACCATGGAACCATAAGGTGTGTCCCCTCAGAATAAACCTGCAAAAAAAAATCATTAAACTGCACGAAATACTGCTAAACAGAAGTTAAGCCAAAAAAAAAGTAAACTAGAATGTTAATTGCAGGATGAAAAAAAACAAAATATAGTTATTCGAGAAAGGATAGCACAAGGGTACTTGCTAGTCAATTTCATAGAGAAGCCAAGCCCATTCTTTTATAGAAGTTAACAAGGTATGCAAGTTTCACAAAGTACTATATTATCCATAAACAGCAGACATTGCGGCAGGATAGAGTTTCTAATAAGAACATTACACAAAAAAGTCGACCTTATCTTTGATGCCCAATATACGATTGAAAACAATTGCTCGATGCCCTCCCTCAACGTTGTAGAGACTGTTGGCAATTCCATAGAGGCCAAGCCCACCAAAGACTCCAATCTTAAGCAAAGCAGGAAAAGCTGCACCTCCCGGCATCTTAGGAACTTTAATGTTGTTGAGATTCATTTTTCTGAATGATGAAAAATAAATGGACTTGATGTCACATTGCAGAAGAACCCAGAGATAGACAAAAGCCAAGCATCAAATAAATATGGAACGGTAGGTTTACATAAGATGAGAACATCAAATCAATTGGATCTAAAGTAAAATGATTTAATTCAATTCCTAAGTTTTTAATTAAGATCCTTCCCATTAAAAAAAACCCCGGAAAAGCACTCAAATAATCAAACAATGCAGTGAAGAAAAACAAAACCCAGAATTTATTACTCAAAAACATCTGTAAAAGACCCAAGACCAAACCTTTGAAGTTTATATGGACAGTAGAAACTTTAAAACAATTAAGTTTTAGAACACAAACAAAAACATCTAAAACAATATTAAAAAAAAAAAGCAATCCCTTACAAAAAAAAAAGAAAAAGAAGAAGAAGAAAGAAAGATATCTTGGAAGAATCAGTTCCTACTTAAAGACAAAAAATAAAATGCTTTTCCTGTTTGTTTTCTATTGTAGAGCTTTCAGTTCTTTGCTCAAACTGTGACCTTTCAATAAGAGGTTATGGTAGTCGAAACTAAGGAGGTGCTTTTTTTTTTTTCCTTTTATGTCTGTTTTGGGTTTGGATTATTACAGCAAAAGGGAGATCTTACCTGTAATAAAAACTTAAAAATCAAAATTAAAGAAAGAAAGAAATAATACTGCTTTTTTTCCAAGCTGAGGAGAAATGCTTGTTTAGCGCCGCTGGGGCTGAGTATCGGTGGAGTGAGAGGCTAGAAGAAAATGATGACAGGGCTAGGGACTTCAGTGTATTGGGCTTCAGGTTTGTGCAATTGGGTTGGATAATTAATAATTATTATTTTTTTAATCCTTAAATTATTTTTTTAATTATTTAAAAGCAAAAATAATCTTTTAAATATATTAATATTATAAAGAATTAATATATGTTATATCCACTTAAAATACTTTTTTATAAATTATAATATGATTTAAAATAAACTATATAAGTAAAAAATCATTATAGATATACATGTTAAATAATTTATAACGTCTTATTGTTATGAATGTCTTTTAGAGTAATACAGTGTTTTTAGCTTCAAAAGTATAATATTTTGTCATGTGATTTAAAATAAGTATATAAAATAGATCATTAGTATGTATATTTTATCATAATGGTTTATATGTTATTTGTGATATAAAATAAACTACATAATATCTTACTGTAAACTTTTATAATGTGTTTGAAATAAAATACATAAAATATTTGATAAATAGTGTCTTATCATAACTATTTGTATATTAATTATCCAAAACAAAGATCTTTCTACTATCTCCAAGATGGAACTTCAATTACTGGTAAGGCAGTTTTGTCAAGAGATATAAGCTAGCAAAGCAGCCAGTGGCTCTCAAAGGTTAAACATCTGAGCATATGGAAATAGTAATAACTTGATAGCTTATAGTTAAAAATAATGCAACAACACCACAATTCCTAGCTCTGCATCTCTCCGGCTCTCAACTTCTCAGTTATATTTGTCATCAAATAACAGAATCTTACTTTAAAAGCTAGGGAACTATAGATTTGAGTTCTGTATGGAACTCTGGATGCAACATGAATAAAGGGAAGTTCTCATTCAGTACAAACCCAAAACATTTCACAACATCTTCAAGCTTAGGAATCCAATCACAGGCCTTCAACCCAAAACCAGAGGAAGCCTTGGAGCATGGAATGGTTTGAGGAACCCTTTCATACTTCTGGTAAAGACAAAGGGCATGATACTTGGGGACTTAAAGAACAAAAAATTATGGGGTAAATTCTGAGGGGTGGGTTGGGATTGTTTACTATTTAGTTTTTAAAACTTATTTCTGTACAAAAAACATGTTTGAATAATATTATTACACATTGAGAATTAACCAGCTAACTACATAGCTAAAATGGGACGTGCAGTAGGAGAGAAAAGGTTCTGGAAGGATACACTACCAGAAAACTAATGTAATCTCACTTTTAAATTGATAATGAAAGATTATTTTGCCATTAAAAAAACCCTTGCCATCCTTAACCCACCACCAAAAATTTTCCAGTATCAAGCCACTTCATTAACAGCTTGAACAGAATCTCCAACCTGGTCAGTTTTTCTACTCACTTGAGTAAATTGACATTTATGCAATAGAATTTTGTTATGGATGGATTTTACTGATATTTTTGCATCCAATACATAGAGGGTTTATACAAGTAGATATTCCACAAGTGAAGAGATTCAAACAAGCTAATAGAAAGTAGGCTTTGCAGGCATTGGCCATAGAGTTCACTCCATTTTCTTATTCATCTTGCCAATTTGTCTTCACCAAAACTTAAACAGCTGTCTCAAGAAATGAATAATCAGTGTAACCAACAACAGGATCTGGTACGTAGAAGGTATCTCTGTTGTACTGATTGAGCGGAGCATCAAGCTCAAATCTACTTGGCAAATCCGGGTTGGCTAAAAACAAACGACCATATGCAACAAGATCTGCACGGTTTTCAGCCACTGCTTTGTTTCCGTCTTCCCTGTCATAACCCCCAGCAACAATGAAAGTACCATTAAATGCTTTTCTCATGGGCAGGAGACTGTGGGGACATTCACTTTTTTCTCCCAGCTTTGTCATTCTTGGCTCGACCATATGGCAGTAGAGAATTCTGTATTTATTCAAGGATTCTACCATGTAGAGGCCTAAGGCTTTTGGATTGGAGTCTCCTGATTCCATGTAGTCTGCAAAGGGAGATAGTCTTATTCCAACTTTATCTGCTCCTATCTCATTACAAATGGCTTCAACTATTTCCAAAGCGAATCTGCAGCGATTCTCTAGAGATCCACCATATTGATCTGTTCTATCATTGACCTGATCTTTCATGAACTGGTCAATTAGATACCCATGAGCACCATGAATCTCAACTCCATCAAAACCTAAGGATTGTAGAACAAGATCCACACAACATGAAAGTAACAGCATCAGACCAAACTAAATGAGGAAAACAAAAGGAAGATGGTTGGTGCAGTCTCTCTGGGGGCACCTTAAATTCTAGAGGAGTTACAGTAATGATAAACAGTAGTAATTACAAACGGTATTCTGTTCCAAGGAAAATTTTTCTTCTTTCTCACAAATGGAATAGCCTTTTCCTCGCTCTTTTCTTCTTGTTCAATAAAGACCTTTATTAACCAATATATAAAATTGTAAGATTTTTCCCTTTTTTTTTCTCTTTGATAAAATAATGCCAAAATTATAGCAGACACAAACTGCTTCTGTTCATTCACTTATAGTAAGCTTAAACCTTAGAATTCCTTGGCTCAAAAAAGTTACAGTAAGCTTTACATTTTGCTAGCTTGACAATCCTAAACGCAATACTGTGGCATGATATAAAAAACAACATAAAGAAAAGACATGGAGATGGCATGGACTAAAATTTGGTTAAAATTGTTTATAAATTCAGCAAAAGGTAAAAAAATGTTTTGTGTTTGACATGCTGACATGAGTTTTAACACCAAATTTTCATATTTTACATGACAAGAATATGATTTGACACAACATGAATTATATAGAAGAATTGCCAAGTCTACATTTTGCCTAAGGTGTCAGATATTTGAGACTCTATAGTACCTTAATTATTTGTGTTCACTCACTTATGGCAAAACTATCAAAAAAGACCTTGGATTTTACTTACTAAGAAAGCTGTCCTAAAGGGAGAATGATTGTGTAATAAAATCCATGGAGATGACTGAAAACCCCACAAAGCAAGAAAAAGCTTAGGGGTCGTTTAGTATCGTTTTCTGTTTTTGAATTTTTTTTGTTTTTGTTTTGTTTTGTTTTCAATTTCTGAAAACAAAAAACATGTTTGTTTAATACTGTTATGTTTTGAAAACAAATATTTAAACTGATTCAGATATAATAATTCAATTCACAAAATAAAATTTTAAAAATTAAATAAAAATTATATATTTATTAAATAATAATATGTAGAGAATATTAAATAATATTATTTTATATTATTTAATACTAATATTAAATATTTTCATTTAATCATATAAAAATGTAATATAATTTAAATAATATTATAATTAAATATAATATTAAATAAAATAATATTATTTAATTTAATTGTAATAATTATAAATTATATTTAATAATAATTTTTATTTAATTGCAATAATAATATTACATTATTAAATAAAATGTTTAACTAATTAATTTATAATAAATTATATAGTTATTAAAATATATTATATGTAATATAAATAATAAAATTTAATGTTAAGTATTCACTTATTTAATAATATTAAATTATGTAATAGTTGTAGTGATATATTTTAAATTTAATATTATTATATTAAATAATAATAATATTATTTAGTAAAATAAAAATTAATTATATTAGATAATAATATTAATTATTAACATATCAAAATTATAATAAATGATATTATTTAAAATATATAATATATTCAATAAATTATTATAAAAATTTAAATTAAATAATATTATAACATTAGAGTTCAATGTAATTTATATTTAATTGCTTTTTACATTTTCAGCTTTTCTATATTAAAAAAATAAATATATTAATTTTAAAATAATTATTTATTAATTAAATAATATTTTATATTAAAATTTAATATTATTTTTTTAAAAAAATTAATGAATTTTATTTTATATTTTTATTATAAAAATATTAATATTAATATTATATTAATATATAAACTTTGTTCATTTACTTATGAACAGTAACAGAAATAAAAACATGTTTCCGAAAACAACAGAAACAAGAAATTCCTGTTTCCAACAATTTTGGAAATTCTTGTTTTTGTTTTCGTTTTTTGAAAATGGAAACATGTTGCTAAACATGTTTTCTGTTTCTGTTTTCAAAAAAATTGAAAACTAAAACAATACCAAACGACCCCTTAGTTTCTTGTCATTTGATAGAGCATTGATAAATGTTGCTATAATGTTTTTTTTCTTTCCTTTTTGTTCTCTCTCTAGCGATAACTAATTTTGCTTTTAGAGGAAGAGCATTTTTCATTCCATCAGAGGGATGGTAAAAATTCCCTTTTTTTTCACATAAAAGTTTTTAAAACTTGAACTGCTCACAATCTTTTGCTTATTTTAGATAAGGAACTTACCAGCTTCCATGGCATTCCTTGCAGCAAGTCTAAAATCATTGACAATTTGAGGGACCTCATCT
Organism: Heritiera fomes; assembly: GCA_032173925.1. Lineage (NCBI taxonomy): Eukaryota > Viridiplantae > Streptophyta > Magnoliopsida > Malvales > Malvaceae > Heritiera > Heritiera fomes. Next base: position 6,488,164 of record JAPDPM010000022.1, on the reverse strand, counting down.
GTTCTTAACCGCCTTGGAGGTGAGAATCTTGCAACATCTATACCATTTGCTCGAAGCTGGGGCATCAATGGCCTGTCTGTACAGGAGATTGGAGCTTGCCCATTTGGTTGAAAATCTGCATGCACAGACAAGAGATAAAGATTAATTAATATATCCACATGAAAGAAACCTTGTTTTAGAATCAATTAATGTGTGAGTGAGGCCACAGCTTTGTAATGAGAACGTCTAACTAATTTCCATTTTATATTGTCTTTTAATCTGTGGGCTTTCTCTAGCTAAAGCTAGGAATAGAACTTTCAGCGGTTAGCATAAAGGGAAATGGCAAATAGATCAATAAGATAATTATTCAAGGTGAAGTGTAACATTAGATGTCTCATGTCAGAAAAGTGCCAAGTGAGTTGTGGAAATGTATGGAAGAATGAACCCTGGGATATAATCCTCTGGGAGAATGAGATAGCCAGTAAAACAGATATCGAATCTACTAATAACTATATGAGTTCTAAAATCTAAGGTGCAGTTTATAATCTTCCTTAAAGGATAAGACTCTCACAGACTACAAGCAGCCTCTGTAGAAAATCTAAACTAACAAGCGAACGTGCTACATTGCTTTAGATCTTTCACTTAAATTGTGATTAAATAATTCCACTTTTTCATAGAATAGCCTTCTCACCAGAACAGATATAAAACACCCTGGTAAGTGGCATGAAGCTTCTTTTTCTTGGAAATTACCATGCCACTAGTGACAACCACATAAATATGTTCAAAGTTGAACTCCGACAAATGTAGAAAATGAATGCACTCTAAAGCCTTCTAATATGGTCAATTCTGTGGTCAATAAAAATCCTTTATCCATTCTCCAGTCCTTCTGATTTGTCAAGTGCAGACTTCCATTTGAATCAACAAAGCAATCAATGAGATTCATTGTGAAACTACAAAATATTAATTAATTAAAATCCATCACACATCAACTGTAAAACATGTATCGTTTGCTAATCTGCATTTTAAAAATCTTTTGTCTGACCAAAAATAGGAAATGGAGCCCAATGATCTGAAATGTACATGAAAGACCTAGGTCTTTTATGTTAACAAGCATGTTGATGCCTAAAATTATAACCTATTTTTGGTTAAATTGAGTACATTCAACAGCCACCGAGTCATGACTAGTGCGATACTTAAACTGCAGAACTCTGTTCCAGATTTATTGTTTACTATTCTACAAGTTATGTTAAGCCATCAGTTTCACCTTCTTACATAGTTAACATATCTTCCAAAGACTATTCAATGAAACTTGTAGACCTATCACATGTTTTAAACTTGTTTTAATGTATTGTTGATTAAAAGCTACATGTAAGCCAATCAGCATCCCACCTTGGTAAGTAAGAGGCATGCCCTGATTCACAGCACAAGTTAACTGATGCCTACAAAGGAAATCAACATCTTTGAATAAAAGACATGCAACCGAAAACGTGTCTTTTGTTCCTCCATCCCTTTGATTACCAATAGGAAGTTTTGTATGCTAATAAGATCTGTTCCACCTCCACCGGTACATCTAAAATTACTAACCTCAAGCTTTCTCTGGAAGCATCAGCAATGAATCCGGTAGCATACCATACCACTTAAATTAAGAATTCATTTTTCTTAAGTATGCAAATTATCAAGTCTTTTAGAACCAAGAGTGAACACATTTGAAAAAGTTACAAGTCTCTGTATTGACATATTCTTTTACTATTTAATTATGTAATGATCTTGCTAAATACTAGATCACTTCAATCCCACTTTAAGATGGGAGAAAAGGCATGTCTAAGGAGGTCTATGATGAAAGCTCACCTTGATTTGAAACCCTTCCCACATGCCAAATCTGACAAAAGAAGATCCCACCGTTTGCATGGACAGCATCAACAATGGGTTTCCATGCCTCAACTTGCTCTTTTGTCCATATACCAGGTGTCTCTGGGTACCTTTACCCCACATGAAGCCAAGTATTTCATTAAACATTGAGGTGATAAAAGAAGTGCAAATCCAACATGTCCATGCATTTTCACATACATAATGTTTTCTAATACAGCAATAAATCTAAAAAATATTGGCAGTCCAACATATATATAATTACCCTTGTGCTGTATCAGAAACTCCAGTGGCTTCAGCTATCAAAAGACCACCTTTGGAAGCCCTCTGGGAATAGTATAAAATGGCATGCGGCTAAGGAACATTGTTGTAAGATCTCTGTCTAGTCAATGGTGCCAATACAATTCTGAGAAGCAAAAAGGAAAATCGATAAAGTAAATCAAACTCCACAATTCTAAATGGTAAGAAAGTACTAGAAAACTGACAGAATTTTACACACCTTGATGAAAAAAGTATGACCAAGTTGATCAGTTATACAAATTTGAATCGATAAGCAAAATCAAACAGCTAATCCAATTTAGAATAACTATGGTATGTCAAAATTTCACATAACCAGCAAAAATTCATTCTTTGTCATATTAAGGGGCCCTAAACAATGCATTCATGTTCCTTCTATTGACAAACTAGAAATTAAACAAGAGTCATGAATCTAATATTTTCCTCTAAAACTTGTAGTAGGAAACAAATCATAAAGCTTCAGATGAAAATTCAAAGATTCATGCGAACCGGGATTTTCAGAGTCGTCACTGTTATGTTTCTCTAAACCTGATCTTGCAAAAACTAAACAAAATGACGGAAAAGGGACATAACCCAGAATAGTAAAGAGACTTAAGTAAGGAACTTCACTTGAACAAATCTTAAGCAAAACTTGGGAGATTGTATGACATTAATCAAGTAAAAGAAAGAAAAACTATATATGGTTGTAATACCTATGAGAAAGACTGAAATTTCCCATTTTGTAGGGAGTGAGAAGAGGAATGGTAGGAACTTGATTGGGCAGACTATTTCGGGTGATGGTTTCTTCTTTCTGTTGTTGATGGCTGCGTACTCTGGTTTCCATTTTCTTCTTTGAGAATTGAGACTAGCCAAGAAAATCTTCGATTCTGCTATGGGTATTGGTTTGTCCACGGCTAAAAGCCTACAACGACGGAAATGGGTTTAAGCCGGGCTTTCAAAGTGATTTGGGCTAGATTTCAAGGCATTGCCGATTTGTCATGACAACATCTACTTGACAGTGCCCTTCGGTTCCTTACCGACCACACCAGTGAACAAGGACGGGATTTCGGCTAATAGTAAAGTTTCGTATTTTCCTTCGATTACGAGGAATTTTATTGACGATGTAGCATTTATTTATCATGACCAGCTTTTTTCTTTTAATTATGACAAAAATAATCTTAATAAAATGATTTTATTACTTTTATTCAAATTTTAATTTTTGATATTTTTATGCTTTTCGAAAATAAATTTTCGAGAAGCTTACAGCTTCGTCGTATCACCTTCTTAAAATCATTATCAAAATTAAAGCTGTTTTGGATGAAAAAAAAAAATCAAGATTGATTGGAATGCAACCAAATTGTTGTCATATTTCGTTTGTTTTTGTTCTAAAGTCTTTGAATTTTCTCCAACCCTTGCATCTCTAATATGAAAATTATATTTTTAAGTTCATATAATTATCCTAAATCACTTTCATAATTGAAAGCTATGTTTTCAAATTTAAATAGAAAATTTTCAGTTTTTGTGCTTCATGTAAATGGATTTCAGAGAAGATTTAATGCTTCCAAAAATCCCACTTTCGGGAAACAAAAAAGGTTCTCGAAAAAACCACTTTAAAGCTTCTCAAAAATTCATTTTCAAAATGCACGAAAATTTTAGAAAATAAATTTTAAGATCATTAATGTAATTTTCTTATGAGTATTTTTTTGGTCATAACAATAAAAAAATTGGTTGTGAGTAGGAAAAAAGGTAATTGTGAATAGAATTTCTTTTCAATTATTTGCTAAGTACCAAATTAATACATACATTATATTAAAATTTAAACCATGCAGACTCCATCCAACACGCCAGCAATTGGAGTTCAATTGCATTTCAATGTTTCCCTAATTGAATGACATCTACTTTTTCTTTTGGTCATATTGCTACGTGCCTTCAATGCTCGAATTATTGACTGACACGTGTATCATTTGTTTACTTGAGAGCTGACGATAGCTATCGTCAATAGACACACGAGACTGCTTAATAGCTATAGATTTGCTTGCAATGTGGTGATAGCATTGTATGGAACTTGAAATTAAGAATGTAAATAGTTCGGGTATCCGTTAAATTTGAAATACCTAAATTTGAACCCAATTAATATGTATAATATTCGAACCTTATTAACTATCTGATTATTTTGATTTATGTTACCCGAATCCTAACCCTATAAAATAGAAAATACTCGTTTAACTATCCGAATCCGTTAACTATTCGTTTATTAAGTCAAAATTTGACTTTTAAATTTAAATTTAAAACCAATTTTAGAATAACTTAATTAAAAAAACTAAATTAATAAATTTAATTTAACTCATAAAAATAAATTAAAGTTAAAAATCATAATTATAATATTTATTGACTTAATTTAATTAAATACAACATTAATAATAAATAATTTATACATAAAAAATATAAATATTATATTAATTAATTATTATTTATAATCGGATTCGGATAGCGGATACCTTAAGATAACTACCTGAACCCTATCTGAACCCGTGACGGGTAGTAATTTCATTACCCAAATCCGATTATATATTACCCTAACCCTACCTAAACGGATCGAGTAATACTGCGTACCTATTTATAAGATACCCATTGTCACCCCTACTTGAAACACAGCTGTGACATTGGGAATCAAAAATCTACCTCTTCAGATATCGTCTAAAACAGAAATCATCTAAAACCTTCTTTGCTCTCTTTTCTTATTCTGAGGAAATACTTTCTTTTGTTCTTCTCAGGAAATCTCACATTCATGGATTTTCCTTTTTTTTTTCCTTGCTTTTTATCTTTTTTTTTTCCTTCCTCCAATCAATTAATTAAAACCCTAAATCCATATCTCTTCCTCTCTCGACGGTCTGCCCTTTTTTTTTCACTCTTTATTCTATTTCTTTTTTTCTTTAGTATTCGGAGGAGAAACAGAATGACGGATACATGAAAATCACCCTGCTTATCTCCAATTTTCTTTAAAAAAAAAAACAAAAAAAGAAACAAGACACCAAACATGGAGGGGAAGATCCTCCAGCTTACACTATGTTTGGATAAACATTAGTAAAGGAAAGGAATGGAAAGGAAAAGAATGTAAACTAGAGGAAAAGAGAGGAAAGGAAAGGGTACATGTACCCCTTGTTTGGATAGCTAAAATTAATAAAGGAAAGGAAAGAAAAGTAATCCTAACAATCTTTGTTTGGTTAAACAATGGAAAGGAAAGGAAATGATTTATTGTAATGTTTTTTTTCCAATTATAACCTTTTTTGTTTTAAATTTTATAAGATAATAAGGTTAAATTTGATATTCTACATGTTAAAATTTTTTTCAAGTTTCCTTTCCTTCCCCTTTACCCCAAATTGGGGTTTTAAAAAACTGAGTAACTCAAGGGAAAGCAAGGGGTGCTCACTCCCCCTCTCTTTCCTTTCCCTTGCTAAAAAATCTTCCCAAACAAAAGAAAGGTTTACAACCTTCCTTTGTTTTACTTTCCTTTCCTTTCCTTTCCCTTCCCCACCCTCAATCCAAACATAGGCTTAAGCTAAATGAACATATCCTTACTAAGAAGTTCAGAAGACCATGGTTTCACCCATACGAACCATTCACCCAACCAAACCCTGCCATTATCCAACATTCCCAACATACGTTGTTTTGAATAGAATGATAAAGCACCAACCGCCTCCCATTACAGTAATTGAGAAATGAGATACCCCTTCGATTAGAAATCTTTGTTGGAGAAATTGAACGGACTGAGGATTATGGACAACAGCAACCACAGATTTTTCCAACTCGGGAGGGTTTAAATATTCCTTCTCAAGGTAATACAATCAATGGGGGGATAAAAAGCCATTATGGTCAGTTTTCGAGTCTTTCTTCCAAGCCAGCAATTCTCCACATTGATTCTTACCCTGATCCTTGACTTTCCATGCATGCCTAGCACCATATTTATCTTTCTACATATCATTCAGCATATGAGAACTTTCTCACAAAAAGATCCTCACTGACAGCTTTTTTTGCTAAGAGTCTTCACCATCATCTGACCTGTTTGACAACTTTTCAGAGATTGACTTTCTTCTCTTCTCCAGACAATATTTAGCCAAATTCACTTAAAGTCTCCAACTGTTTTATATTATAAACAGTTAATTTTGTCCGAATTTACAAGTTAAGACATTTACTAAGACATTTACTTTTGTCCGAATTTACAAATTATTCCAATAACTCAATACCAATCAATTTTTTGAAGTTTGTTAAATTTTCTTGAACAATTTTGTTACTGAGCTCAATTGAATTAAATTCATTTTAGATTTAAAAAAAAAAAAAAGAAAAAGAAGAAGAGTGATGGTGTTGTGTTTAATTCAACAATTGCCAATTTTAAATTTGGACATCATTGATCAGGCCCAATCCAAGTCTAATTCAAGAAAATGGGCATGAAGGCCTAAATTCCAATTAGGCTGATTTTTATTTTTTATTATTATTATTTTAAAAGGTTAGTGCTTTGTTTATCCATGTTTTGTTATTTCTTTATTTTTTTATTTTTTATTTTATCAAATCTAATCATCCAATCCCAACAGCATTAATCGGAGTGTAGCACGCCATACCTGCTAGCCATTTTGCCCACCGGATCTGCATGCCAAGACTGCCTCTGTCCTTTCGGCCACCACCACAGTAGCCATTCGTCATGCCGCATCACACCAATCTCTACCAGCCATCTTCTTCTACCTAACTACCTCGATTCCTCCCACTATAATACCCCTTGAAAATTGTTTTTCGTCTAGACTCTAGAGAGCTTGCTAAAATTATAGAAATTCCAAGAACCCAACCCCGAATCCATACCAGAAGCACTCACAGCTCCAACACCTACCCGACTTCAGCCCCTTTAAACCAAACTATCACCACCTTTCACCCCAATCAGCCCTTTCACCACCGTGACAATCACTTCAGCCCCAAACAGCTTTTTGGCCACCAATTCCAACAACCAAGCCACTGCCTTGGCCCACACCTGCGACTACAGCTTTCATCCGCACCCCTGATCACCGTCCCTCATGCAAACAAGATCCAAGAATCCAGTCACCTAGTCTTTGGCAACCACCTTTTTGCCATAATCTCTCAAAACGGAGTGTCTCATCTCCTGTCCAATCCCAAATCCAACCAGCAAACCCTAAAAGGATTGAAACATCCTAGACACCATTCAGCGTAAACACCCAACCTTCTAATAACCATTCAACTCAAAAACCTCCAAACCTAAGTAACTCACCAACCCGAGCTTTCAAAGACCCCCCACCGTGGCAACCATTGTAATCCCAGCTAACCTACCAAAAAAGAAAAAAACAACTCCAAACAGCATCATCCACCATCACCAAACCAAAACACCATCACTCGGCTTCACTACCATCTCCCAATTACCTCCTAAAAAATCACCACCTAGGCCTTCATTGCTGCTACTCAGAGCCAAAAATCACCTCCTAGGAAACAATTATACCCAACCCACCCAAACCAAAACTGTTGAGCCCGAGAACTCCAAACCCCAGATCCGAGATCTAGAACAAAACTAGTTTTCTTTTCAAATCTAAAGAAAAAGAGACAAGAAAAACGAGCCACACACAAATCATTGAACCCCAAAACTCACCCGTGATAGAGACCCTAAATTGAGAATCATTTTTTAGATCTATGGTCTAAAAAAGAAAATAAAAAATCATAGAACACCACATTCTTTTCGGGAAGCCACAGAATCACAAGCAAGGGTGCAAAAATGGAGGAAGGTAGAAATGACGAAAATTTTAACAACTCTTGGAGTTTAGATCTACAGAGATCTAGACTAATTTTTTGAAACTGGTATTGTCAAGTGATAGTGGAGGTCGGTTAGTTTAGTAAAGTAAGGATCTTTTCGGCTTTGGCCACTAGCCGACGGCGGCGACGGCAGCGTCCGCAAGGCTCCACGCAGCCTTCTTGAGCGAGAGAGGGAAAAATGGAGAATACAGAGAGGAGTTTTTTTTTGTTAATTAGGAGAAGGGTTTTCTGTTGTATCAAAAAAAATTTTTAAAAAAATTTGTATTTGATGTATTTCCAGCGTATAATTTTTATATATATATATATATAAAATTTTATGAATAATTATTACATACACTGATAGTAGAGTTTTTTTATTTCATAAATAGAGTTAAGATTATGACATGTGTCTTATAAAAATATTAAAATAAATAAAATAAAACATGTGTCACGATCTTAAATTTGCTTGTGGAATAAAAAAATTTTACTGTCAAATAATAATTATTCAGAATTTATTAATAAAATATTAATTTTTGATATATTAATAATATATAAAAACTATATATAAATGGATCGTAAATAAATTCTTAAACCTTTAAAGAAAAGTAATACCAAACGGAACATTTGGAGTATGGAAAAGGAGCAAGGCTGTTCACTGGACTCGGATCCGCGCAATCCGACCTGGACCCACGCCTAACCCAACTGGATAGTATAGAGGATCCATGGAATTTGACCCGTGACCAAATAGCTCAAGACCCAACCCAATTCCAAATTATATAGTCGAGGCCAGCTACATCCAAGCCCAGTAAATCCACAAATATTTGGGTTCTTGCACCAAAGAGGTAAATATTTATTTAGTTTTTTTTTTTTAATTTCTCATGTAACCAAAAAATATATATATATTTATTTAGTTTTAATTATTTATTTATTTGTTAACTTATTTAATTATTATTGAATTTAGATTTTTTTTTTGGTTTATTATCTGTTCACTATTGTGTACTAGTGCATACTTGCCTTATTGATTTATGTACACGTGAACGATTTTATTTTAGAGAATGGGTTCGTGAAAATTAGAATATTTAGGTTAATAAATTTATAAATTTTTATTCATTATATTAAAATAAGAGTAAATTACATTTAGAGTCCTTAAATTTTAGGTCACATTGTTTTGATCCCTAAAGTTTAAAATGTATCAAATTGATCCTCACAGTTCTTTAGTTATAATGAAACGTCCTCCCGTCAATTAATATGCTAATTCTGGCGTTAAATGCTAAGCGATCCACACATGGCTGACATAGCAATTGACATGTCAAATAATGGAGAAATAAGAAAAATAAAATAAAAGAACCCCCAATCTTTTTCCTTTTTAATTTTTATTTATTTATTGAAAATTGAATTAATTGATCACTTTGAGGCGAATCAAATTTTTAAAAGAAAAAGAATCCAACCACCAAAAACCACAAAATTCATTCAGGTTCGATTCAATCACATTCATCCATCCCAATCTAACTCCCAAAAAAGAAATTTACCCATTACCAAATTCAACCAATATCATGAAAATCGCAAATAGTGACTCCTCGAAAATTTTTAGGTAAGAGAAATTTGTCAAATATTATCAAAGTATTGGGGTATGTGGAGTAAATTTTCAATACAATGAGCACATGATTATTCTTTAAAAATATATAATATAATATTTTTTCTTTTTAAAATAAATTAAATAATGAAAAAATAATAAGAAAAAATAAAATAATAATAAATAAGATTTTGATGATGAGATGTTACAAAATCATAAGTAGTGATACCTAACTAATATCTAGATAAGAGAAGTCCACTAAATATTACCAACGTATTAAAACACTTAGTACAATTTTTCAATAATGTGAATTTTTGTTAAAATTGAAATGAATAAAGTTTTTTTAAAAAGAAATTAATAATAAAGTTTAAATTTAAGTAAACATTTGTCCGATAATGATGTTACGAAATTCATAAATAGTGATTTTGAACTAATCTCTAGGTAAGAGAAGTTCACTAAATATTACAAGAGTATTGAAATACTAAGTACAATTTTTCAATAACGTGAATTCTTATTAAAAATAAAAATAAATGAGAACTATTTCTATAAAAAAAAAACAAATGATGATAAAAATCCATTTGCATAATGTATTATTTGTTTGCATCATATGCATTCATTTAATTTCAAAAAATAAATGTGAATCTTTCGATGATGAGATTCTATAGAAATCACAAGTAACGATTTTTAAAAAATTTCTAGGTGAGAATATTATTTCAAAGTGTAGATACCTAATTTTGTCCAGACTATTAGATATCTAATTCTAAAAAATAAAATGATTCTATTTTATTAAATTACTTGATTCCAAAATTTTGAGTTGTAGATCAAAATTAACTCTAAACATTGAATCATATTGCTAGAGACCATTTGTTAAAATCTTATTTTTATTGGTCTAATTTTGTTTTTTCATATGGGTTTGAAAGTCCACTTAAAATCCAATGGGGACTATCTTTTAGAAAGCCCAAGTTTTGGCTTTGGCCTTAAACTCCTGTTGGGTTTATTATTACTATTTTTTTTCTTTTCTTTTTAGTAAAAATAAATAAATTAAAATAATAAAAAATAAATAAATAAATAAATAAGAGGAAAAAGAAAAACTATGCAATGCAATAACTTGGTGCCGTGGATGGCACCACTGACATAGAGTGGCTGGCAGCCAAAATCATGCTGCCAGCCCACCCTTGTTGACTTGAGTTCTTCAATAAAGATCGTTTCTACTGAATATCCGGGATTTGCTTAGTGTTAACCTAAACTAAAAATTTTTTTTCTTCTTAAAAGGACAAAGATCAGACTATGCAAAAGGAGGTCACCCATTTTGGCTCTTGGCTTCTTGCTCAACAACACTCAGTACCAGCCATTTCCATTTTTTGTTCCAAGCTCCCTTCACTGTCGAGCAACACCCGAAACAACCCAGCAACATCACCAAACAGCCACCGTTCTCACCACCTGAACCGACACCACTGTATACCCCCTACCCATACCCTAAACCGAAAACACCAAGCACCAACCAAAACCACCAATGACAGCCACCGCCCAAAACCCAAAGACACCATAACACCCTCAATCTTCTCGGCCTATCACCATTCGGCCACCATTCAACCACAACACACCCTAACTCCTAAACCAAAAAACAGCCATAGACCACTTGTAAAAGAAAACAAAACAACAAATCCAAGCCGAAAAAAATCAACAAAACAGAGGAAGGAATGTCAGATTTACGGGATTCCAAGAAGGATTTGGGTTTCATAATTTGTTGAGGAATCCACCAAGGAGGAGGGGAAGACTGTACTGAGGTGGGGTGTTGGTTTGAGCGGCGGAAGGTGGCGTTTTAAGTTTTGAACCGCAGCTTATCTTTGTAGATCTAGGGAATTTTAGAACATTTTAGCTAAAACTAAGATCAGAAACGGGAAGAGGAGGGGAAGATTTTTACGAAAGCAAGTTCCTTTTTAGTTTTGGATGTCGACCGGTGGCTGTAGAAGGCGGCTAGCAGCGGTCCGGCAGCTGGGAAGCAGCTGGAAATCGGAGAGAAGGGAGACAGTTGAGAGCAAAATCATTTTTTTTTAGTTGAAGGTTGAAATCTGACCAAAAAAAGAATCTTGGATTTAAGAACCTAGCACCAAATGGTGCACTTTTGGAAAGGAACATAAGCAGCCAAAACGGCTGCGTTTTTGGAGCTGGGAAAGAAGACCCAGCAGTCGCACCCGACCCAGATCCATCAGAGGATCCACATGATGCCTCGACCCGGTTCATGACCCGCACGGCCTAGCAACATCCTTCCTAATTGATCTGGCCCAATTTGCACATTGGATCACCTTGAGTTGGGCCACCTTGTAGAGTTTTCCTTTGGGTTCTTAGCCCAAACCAATTTATGTATATTTCTTTTAATTTTAATAATTTTGGTGCTATTATTATTATTATTATTATTATTATTATTATTATTATTGTGTTTTATTTATTTATTTATTATTATTATTATGTTATTATTATTATTGTTATTATTATTATTATTGTGTTTTATTGTCATTATTATTATCTTAGGAAAATGTGTGGATTATATATGTTGAATAATAAATTTTGAAAGACACATGGTTAGTAGATATGTTATATAAATATATATATTTATAAATATAAATCAAGGAAATATGAAAACTATATATTTTTCATTTATTATATTATTTAACAATGTTAAAATTTAAATGTTTGTCCGATGATGGGATGCTACAGAAGTCACAAGTAATGATTCTTCGCTGATCCCTAGGTGAGAAGAGTCGTATTAAATGTTGCCAAAAGTATTGGAATATTTAGTATGATTTTTCAATAATTTAAATTTTTAATAAAAATGAAAATGAATAAGTTTTTTTTAAAAACAAAGAAAATTAAATAAATAAATAATGAAATTTAAATTCAATTAAATGAATTTTCGATAATGGGATGCTACAGAAGTCACAAGTAGTGATTCCTAGATGATCCCTAGGTGAGAAGAGTCGTACTAGATGTTGCCAAAAGTATTGAAATATTTAGTATGATTTTTCAATAATTTATTTTTTTAATTAAAAATAAAAATAAATAATTTTTTTAAAAAAAGAAAATAGAAAAAGAAAATTAATAATAAAACGTAAATTAAATGAATTTCTGATGATGGGATGCTACAGAAGTCACAAGTAGTGATTCCTAGCTGATCCCTAGGTGCAAAGAGTCATACTAATTGTTGCCAAAAGTATTGGAATATTTAGTATGATTTTTCAATAATTTAAATTTTATTAAAAATGAAAACAAATAAGTTTTTTAAAACAAAGAAAAATAAATAAATAAATACTGAAATTTAAATTCAATTAAATGAATGTCCGATGATGGGACGTTATGAAAGTCACAAGTAGTGATTCCTTAACTGATCCCTAGATGAGAAGAGTCTAATAAATATTGTCAAAAGTATTGAGGTATTTAGTATGATTTTTCAATAATTTAAATTTTTATAAAAAAGAAAATGAATAAGTTTTTTTAAAAACAAAAAAAATATAAATAATAAAAAATAAACAATGAAATTTGAAATAAAAAAATTCATTTGCATCATTTTTATCTGTTTGCATCATATGCATTCATGATAATTTTTCGAAATAGATGTGAGCCCTTCCGAAGATGAGATTCTGTAGAAGTCACAAGTAGTGATTCTTAAGAAATCTCTAGGTGAGGAAAATTATTTCAAATGCTGCCAAAAGTATTGGAGTATTCGATTTAATTATTCAATACAAAAGGGTTCACATTCAATTTCAAAAAAATAAAATTTAGTTTCTTTTTTTAAAAATGAAAAAAATAATTTTGATAAATAATAAAATGCTTCAAAAATGGAATAAAAAGGAATTAATTTTAAATATTAAATTAAGACCATTTTTATTAGAACAAAAAAGATAACACATGATTATTGTGGTACCGTTTTTTAACGGGTGTCGTGAGGGTGCTAATCCTTCCTCACGCGTAACCGTACTCCCGAACCCAATTTTTGTTTTGTAGACCAAAAGTTATCTTTTTAATAAAACTTAATTAATTTTGAGATTTTGTTAAAAAAATAAATATTTTAGGTGACCAATCACACCTAGTCAAAAAAGATTGGTGGCGACTCCCTCCTTGTTTTTAAATGTTTTTCAAAATTCATCGAGCGCGAAACTGTTACGACAGCTTGGTGACTCCACTGGGGACCTTTTGAGAGTCGAGCCATTCATTAATCATGTGAAGTTTTAATTTAATAGTCTTGATTGATATTTAAACTAAATTCATTTGGATTTCGAAAATAAGTTTGTTTGCATATGCATTTTATGTTATTTATTTTATGTTTTATATTTGTATATACTTGTTGTTAATAGATTGTTGAGGCATTTAGGAGAGAAAAAATAATTTAATTTGAGTTTGACGTGTTCCTTCATACACACACTTGCACTTGTAGTTGTATAACATGAGCTCTATACCTGGGTTCAGTCCTTCTTAGGAGGGAGTAGAATACCTTTGCTCTCGTGAGGTAATCACCTCCGCAATGGCAATCGAAATACTCCCACTCAAATTAAATCTTACTAGTCCAGTGTGGACGACAGTGAGATATAATTTGGGAACCTTTAGATTTGAAAACCCAGCTCAGCATATAGAAAAACCCTAAGAAGCCAGCTTTAGGTAGAGCTATGCCCAAATTCTATAGAGATTACCCTAAAATTAGGACACGAGGGAACATATACAACCCCTTTTCTCATATTTATAATAAAAGTACTATTGATTTTGGCTTAAATTGTATATAATTTAAGTCTTTAATTTTTTTTTCTTAAAAAAAGGGGGAATTTTTGTAAAATAAAAATGGAAAAAATATATTTTCTTTATAAAAGATCTTGTGAAAAAAAAACCACTTATTTTTTTTGAAAAATAAAAATGTGTGATAAAAACAATAGAATAAATATGTAACTTTCTTTTAAAAAATGCAAATAAGTCTTCATTTTTTAAAGAGGGAATTTTTTTTTATTTATTTTTTTGTTTGTAAATATAGGTCTATAGAAATAGGAACTAATAAAAATACATTCTCCAAAACAAGAGGAAGAAAATAGGCTTATGTATATTTGGTTACAAGATGTTTTTATATTTACAAAAGTAAAAAAGGGAGTTTAATTTCTTTCACTTTCTTTTCTTTAAAAGGAAAATATGAAATGATAAAAAATGCACAAAATTTTCTTTTTATAATAGAAAAAATGAAATAATTTGTTAAAAAAATAGTTGAGAAAAATAAGATTTTTGTCTTTTTCACAAAAAATAATAAGAAGAAATTCAATTAAGTTTTTTTTAATTAAAATTTTTTTTATTCTTTATTATTCTTGGAAAATTTTCTTAAGATAAAGGCATAAAAAATAAAAGTGAAAGGGATTTTGAGTAGGAAATGAATTAATACCTCTTCAAAAATGAGTTAGAAAAAAATGAAAGAATAAATGAAAAATAGTTCTTCCTTTCTTTTTAAAGTCAAAATATTGAAGAAAAAAAGATGAATAATTTTTTTTTTATATAGAATTTTCAAAGAATAATTTGACATGTAAAATCTTTTTGGTTGTCTAGGAAGTTTAATGAAAATGGTAAAATGCTTGTGAAGAATAATTGAAAAATGGTTTGAAAGTAAAAAAAAAATTGTTTTTAATCTTCTCATTGAAAGAAATTTTTAAATAAATGTAAAACAAAAAGTCAACAAAAGTTTTCCTTGAATTTGTTTGTTGTATAATTTCAAGAATAATTTGATATTGAAAAAGAATGCAAAAGAATGCAAAAGAAATAAATTTTTGGTACAATAAAAAGTGAACATGAAATGTGAGAATGGTTAGGTAAAAGAAAAATTGAGAAAAAAACTTTTGGCGGAAATATTTTTTTAAGGGAGTTTCAGTTTTCTTCTTTTCTCTTGGCGTATACATTTATGATAGAAACATTGTCTAAGCATTGTACATACAAAACCCACTTCTTTTTCCAAACATCTCAGTGTCTCATGTCATTCTTGCTTCTTATCATTCATTTTATCCATGCATTTGTAAATATGTCATATGCATTTTATCATCAAACAAGTTAGGTGATTGTTAAAAAAATAAAAAAATCAAGCTTCACCTTATTCGCATTAAGCGTACATTGCATTTCATGCAAGCATATTTTGTAATCCATCTCATTGTATCATATTTAATGCATTTTACATTGCATTTCAGGATGAAAAAAATTATTTTTGATTCTTATAAAAAATTTTGACAATTTTTGTGTCGGCATAAAATGATTCTTTGATTTTCTAACATGTTATTTTTACATGTTTCATATTTGATTCTCCAAATTGATATGTGAAGTTGTCAAATAGGAGGGAATTTTCAACAAGAATTTTTGTATATTTTTACTTCATTATACCATTAATTGTTGTAAATAGATTTTTTGAAAACATAGTAGAAAATGTTTCTTGTACATTTTTTATTTTGATTTGTCATTGTATTTGTGTGTATATATATATATATATATATATATATATATATATATAAATGACATTGATTGATTCTTTTTATAAAAAAGTCGCATTTTTATTGATTCAAATAAAGCCCCACGTAACCAAACGATCAAAGAAGTTAAACAAAATGACAAAATAAAGAAACTTTGAAGAGAGTTTTGAAAAATTGGTGATCATTATCAGAAAAATCCATCAATTACCTTCTCCTATCATTTCCATGCCCCAAAATTCTTAAAAGGCCTTCAGGCATTTGAGGGGCAAAAGCTTGAACTCAAATGATCCATTTTCATCCGATCACAATATGCCATTACAGTGTAATGACCTTCACCTGGGCAATGAACAATGAAACAATCAATTTGATAAAATTCATTTTTGGATTCCTTGAATAATCAAGCATGACACTCTTTTAAATTTGAATTTTGGTAATTTGATATATGTCAAAACTATGTCAGAAATTCATGCTTGTCAGAATTGCCCAATTTTGTTTGAAAAACCACAAACCATGAGATTCCTTAGGCCATTTCTAAATCTTTGATTCATTCATGTGATTGAAACCAAAATTGAGGAGGATAAAGGACTATACCCTTAACTTGCCCAAATAATGCAATACCTTTCTCCTCTCTCAGTAAAAACACCATGAGCAACCCAAAGTTAAATATGCCAATTCCAACAGTTTTCACTAGCTTGTGGGCATTTTGTAGCAATGTTTTGTTGTCGCATGAGTTGTAGAAAAAAAAGAAGCAAAAAAAAAAACAAAAAAATGAAAAAGAAAAATCGATTGTGACATCATGCACTCAGAACATTCGAATGATTCCAAACAACACAAAAGAGAGAGAGAGAGAGAGAGAGGGAAAGAGAGAGAAGAAGAAGAAGGAACCAAAATATGAAATATCCAAGAAATTCAATCCAGAAAAACAAAAAAAAAAGACAAAATGTTTGACCTTTTTGGCTCAAGGAAATTTTAGTCAATTTAAGTGACCATGTTTGAAATGACAAATGACCATCTTTCACCATCCTTTTTACAAATCTAAAATTTATCCATTTGCTACCCTCTTTGAGCCTTATAAATTCTTTTTAAATAAACCTTAACCAAGGATCACCCTCCACATTGTGGGGCACATATACAAAAACCTTCTCCAAGAGTACGAATGACCAACCCTAATTATAGATCGAAAAGGTTCATCATGTTGAGGGACAAGTGTGAGATGAATTAGCTTTACAAAATTTTGATCTCACTCCATTTAAAGTAAAAAAAAAAAGAGAAAAGAAACTGCAAGAAAAGAAAAAAGAGAGAAGTTGAAAGGAAGGAGTGGAGAAATAAGAAATAAGAAATAAGAAGACAAATGACTTGAATAAGTCTTCGTTTCATATTAATGATCCTTGGTTGATCACCCTTAAACACATTTTTGGGCCTTTTATCCATTCTTTTAGAATCCTAAACCATTGCTTGCATTACGTACCATGAAAAGTCCATTTCGATCAAGCGTGGATACTTAAACCGAAGAGATTTTTCCATGATGAATGATCATAACCAGTGAGGCACTTAGCTCATCTCTAAGCCTGGATTACCCTTCAAGAATCTTCATAACCAAATTTGGATGAATTTTGAATTCTTGAGTGCATGATGGAACAATTACACAAAAAAGGGCAAAAAAAAAAAGAGAATGGGGCTTTCGGGTGAAAACCCCAAAAAGGGGCAGTCTAGAGCAAAAGTAAAAACCTTTTGAGGTCATTCATGGTATTGTCAAGGTCTAACAAGAAGTGACTTTATGAAATAATTTCAATGAGACCATGACCATCCATAACCTTTAAGAGAGCCAAGAGTGTCCATTTTGATGATCCATTAAAGGAATTGATATAAAATTTTGAACCTTCTCTCCATTCCCAAATACCTCAACAAAAGCCTAAGCCCATTACGGCTAGTCTTGACAATTATCAAAATACATAATTTGAAAATTGAAAGAGTGTCAAATTTTGTTTGCATCCCAAGATAAACCATTTCGCAAAACCATGATTTTCAAGGAATTCATTATTTTTTTTGAAAAACTTGTGTTTTATTTGTGAGCCTAGATGAAAGAACATTCATCTCTTTTTCTACCAAGTTGCAAGCCCTACTTGCCAAACCAAAATATTGATGTGTGAAAACCACTTGATCCGTTTGATAAGGATAAATTACTATCCCCTCCACATCCACGTAAATGGTGATCATCAATTTTCAAGAGACTCAAATGTCATAATTCTTTGTTGTATTCGTGTTTAACTTTATTTGATCATTGTTGTGTGGGGCAATCTTGTAAAATTAAAAAAGTTTTGGGCTAGATAGATTTTTAAAAAAAAATGAAAAAAAATGAAAACCATTTATCTTTCGAATATGAAAGTGGGAAGGATGTCTTGAGGCAATTTTGTTTTAAAATTTTTTTCAGGCAAAATGAGAAAGAATTCAACAATTATTGTGAACCAGGGATTTTCTATGCCATTTTGGGGCAACTATGATTGAGGAAGTTTTGATAGTGTTTCCAAAAGAATATAAAAAGGATTTGATAATTATTGTGGGGCAAAGAATTTCTTATGCCATTTTAGGGCAATTTGTGTTAGGAAAAATTTAGTTTGTAAAATGAATTCTATGGTGTTTTAAAATGTAATTGTGAATGAAAATGTGATAATTGTCTAGGGGCAACCCTTGTTGCATAAGAAAAAAAATGGCTTCAAGTGACGAGACAAATATTTTAGGGTAAGATAGATGAGAAATTAGAAATGAAAAGTTTTCGTCAACAAGAAGAGAAAATTGAAAGAAAACTTTGGATAATTGCATTTGCATCCTTACAGTGCATATTCGCATGAAACACTTGCATTTCCATCTTGATAGAATTCATTTGCATTTGCATCATGATAGAAGTCGTCTTTATTTGCATCATAATAGTTGGTTATTCATTGATAAAGAAAATTGCATTCGTATTGTTGATATTGCATTTGCATTAGTGATCATTGCATCAGCCAAACATTGAAAAAAAGGTGAATATAGGAGATTTTGGATTGAAAAAAAATTGATCAAAAAAGAGAGAAAAACTTGTTCAAAAAAAAAGAAGAAAAAGAAGGAAAAGAAAGAAAGAAAAGAAAGAAAAAGAGAAAAGGAAAAAAGGAAAAAGAGAAGAATTTAAAGTTTCATCGCCTCTGCTGCAAGAGGAGCTTTTTCAGAGAAGAATTTAAAGTTTCATCGCCTCTGCTGCAAGAGGAGCTTTTTCAGAAAAGGACTTTAAAGTTTCATTGCCTCTACTGTAAGAGGAGCTTTTTCGGATGTGAATTCTCGAAACCAACAATCGAACGAGAAATTCCCGATATAAATTATCCAGATGAGAATTTCTGAACGTGTGGGTGTGAATCCCCAAGTCAAAATTTTCGGATGTGAATTCCCGAAACCAACAATCGGACGAGAAATTCCCGATATAAATTATCCAGATGAGAATTCCTGGACATTTGGGTGTAAATCCCCAAGTCAAAATTTTCGGGTGTGAATTCCCGAAACCAACAATCGGATGAGAAATTCCCGATATAAATTATCCAGATGAGAATTCCTGGACATTTGGGTGTGAATCCCCAAGTCAAACATTTGGGTGTGAATCCCCAAGTCAAATTTTTGGGTGTGAATGCCCAAGTCAAAATTTTCGGATGTGAATTCCCGAAACCAACAATCGGACGAGAAATTCCCGATATGAATTATCCGGATGAGAATTCCTGGACGTTTGGGTGCGAATCCCTAAGTCAAAATTTTTGGATGTGAATCTTCGAATCAAATTTTCGGATGTGAATTCCCGAAACCAAATCTTCGAATGTAAATTCCCGAACAAATTTTTCAGATGTGAATACCTGAATTTTCGGATGTGAATTCCCGAAACAAACACTCAGATGTGAATTCCTGAGACAAAATTTCTAGATGTGAATTCCTAGATCTTTGAATGTGAAATCTTTCATTTTTAAAGTTTCATCGCCTCTGCTGCAAAAGGAGCACATTCCAGGAAGAATTTTAAAGTTTCAATGCCTCTGCTGCAAGAGGAGCACATTCTAGGAAGAATTTTAAAGTTTCACTGCCTCTGCTGCAAGAGGAGCACATTCCAGGAAGAATTTTAAAGTTTCAATGCCTCTGCTGCAAGAGGAGCACATTCTAGGAAGAATTTTAAAGTTTCACTGCCTCTGCTGCAAGAGGAGCACATTCCAAAAGGAATTTAAAGTTTTATCGCCTCTGCTGCAAGAGGAGCACATTTCAGAAAAAGAATTTAAAGTTTCATTGTCTCTGTTGCAAGAGGAGCACATTCCAGAAAAAGAATTTAAAGTTTTATCGCCTCTGCTGCAAGAGGAGCACATTTCAGAAGAAGAATTTTAAAGTTTCATTACCTCTGCTGCAAGAGGAGCACATTTCAGAAGAAAAATTTTAAAGTTTCATTGCCTCTGCTGCAAGAGGAGCACTTTTCAAAAAAAGAATTCAAAGTTTCAATGCCTCTATTAGGAGCACTTTTTCAAGAAAAATTTAAAAAACAAAAAACAAAAAACAAAAACAAAGAATGAGGTCATGAGCCGGACAAAATTGTTATCTATTGTCTTTGCTCTATTCCTGATTCTTAGCAATGAGCAAAGAGGGGCAGCCGTAGACACCTAATTTTGTCCAGGCCATTAGATGTCTAATTCTGAAAAATAAAATGATTCTATTTTATTAAATTACTTGATTCCAAAATTTTGAGTTGTAGATCAAAATTAACTCTAAATATTGAATCATATTGCTAGAGACCATTTGTTAAAATCTTATTTTTATTGGTCTAATTTTGTTTTTTCATATGGGTTTGAAAGTCCACTTAAAATCCAATGGGGACTATCTTTTAGAAAGCCCAAGTTTTGGCTTTGGCCTTAAACTCCTGTTGGGTTTATCATTACTATTTTTTTTCTTTTCTTTTTAGTAAAAATAAATAAATTAAAATAATAAAAAATAAATAAATAAAAAAAAAAGGAAAAAGAAAAACTATGCAATGCAATAACTTGGTGCCATGGATGGCACCACTGACATAGAGTGGCTGGCAGCCAAAATCATGCTGCCAGCCTACCCTTGTTGACTTGAGTTCTTCAATGAAGATCGTTTCTGCTGAATATCCAGGATTTGCTCAGTGTTAACCTAAACTAAAAATTTTTTTTCTTCTTAAAAGGACAAAGATCAGACTATGCAAAAGGAGGTCGCCTATTTTGGCTCTTGGCTTCTTGCTCAACAACACTCAGTACCAGCCATTTCCATTTTTTGTTCCAAACTCCCTTCACTGTCGAGCAACACCCGAAACAACCCAGCAACATCACCAAACAACCACCATTCTCACCACCTGAACCGACACCACTGTATACCCCCTACCCATACCCTAAACCGAAAACACCAAGCACCAACCAAAACCACCAATGATAGCCACCGCCCAAAACCCGAAGACACCATAACACCCTCAATCTTCTCGGCCTATCACCATTCGGCCACCATTCAACCACAACACACCCCAACTCCTAAACCAAAAAACAGCCATAGACCACTTGTAAAAGAAAACAAAACAACAAATCCAAGCCGAAAAAAATCAACAAAATAGAGGAAGGTATGTCGGATTTACGGGATTCCAAGAAGGATTTGGGTTTCATAATTTGTTGAGGAATCCGCCAAGGAGGAGGGGAAGACTGTACTGAGGTGGGGTGTTGGTTTGAGCAGCGGAAGGTGGCGTTTTAAGTTTTGAACCGCAGCTTATCTTTGCAGATCTAGGGAATTTTAGAACATTTTAGCTAAAACTAAGATCAGAAACGGGAAGAGGAGGGGAAGATTGTTACGACATATATTGTTTTATTAAGAGCTCTAATGACCATTAGGGCATCTCTCTAATCTTTGAATCTAAGTAAACCAAACTTTCTTCTCCTTGAGTTTTTCCTAACCAAAGGGATGTAGAATTCGACCACTCTATCAAATTGTATTATAACGTTAAAAAAAATCACCTTCTTTGCCTTTTGGATGAATGTTTCCCACAAACACAAAGATTAACTTTCTTCTCCATTGATCTAAATCCCAATTTCTTGATTTGTCAATGAACTCTCTATTAGTAGGATGACCCTTATTCCTCGAAAATCTCACATTCGGTCTCTCTCTGCTTCCCACACTCTCTTTACCCATGTTTTTTTTTTCTTTCCATTTAAGCTTTATATTATTTTTTTTTTTTTGATTTTTTGTGCATGATCTTGGTCTAATCTAATTTAAAAGTGAGTCACATGGATTTGTAAGCTGAAGGTTCAAAAGTGAAGCCCAAAATCTATTTTTAAGTCCAATTATATTTCATTAATATAATTAATTAATTAATTTTTTTAGAAAAATATTCTATGCACTTCTTTAGTTTTAAGATAAAAATATCCTCAAATAACAAAACAATGTTAACCTTAATGAAATTCTTCTTCTTGTCTTGTGCTTCCTCTCCTGTCTCTTCCTCTTTGAATAAACCTTTTTTCTTTTCATCTATAAACTTTAAAAATCACACAAAAAATGAAATTATTTAATAGTTCTTAGTTCTTGTTGTTTTGATTATGATGCAATATCTAACGATATATGTAATTACATAAAAAAAACTATGATATTAAAAAAAATATTGCCAATTAATAGACACTCACGCACAAGCAAACTTGTGTGAGACAAACGCTCTCACAAACAAGTTCGCATGATAAACACTACAACAAAATAACACAAAAAAATTAACTAAAAAAATACTTGAGAATGAGAAAGTAAATGATTTTCAAAGATTTTTGGGGATTTTGAAAGAAATTTTGGGGATTTGGATTTTTTGTTCTTTTAAAAAGTTAGGATATGGGGTTTGAGGTTTAAGGTAGAACGGCTGAAAAAGATGAATGAGTATTAAATGAGAAGGCTAAGTGAGTAATTTTATTAGAATTTTAAAGGTGTAAAAAGTTTTATTTAAGAATAAAGTGTATTCAGCAGTGAAGTTTAAAGAGAAATATGAGAAGTGTATTTAGACTTTCTCTAAAAAAAATAAAATATAACAATTAAAAAAAAACAAAACAGGGCGTCTGTGTAATGTACACCCAGTTTTTTCCTCTTCCCTTCTTCCTTCCATCCTCTACCAAAAACAACCATGGCAAATTACCATACCAGCTACTCCACTTTCCGCCAAAATGAATTTCAATCCCACATCAGCTCTATAAATTAAGCTCTTCAATTTGACAAAAAATGGGAACAGAGAAAAATTGAGGGAAACAGACAAACAAAGAGAAACGATAAAACACAACAAATTTTGCCAAAATTTCCTTAATATCGACTAGAACCACCAAACTACACCACTATCACCAAACACTTTACCTCAATTAGCCTTTAGCCACCAACACCACAATAGCCAAAATGCTACCAAACTACTTTACACAGACCCAAGTTATCGGATCACCCTTCAGCCACCACAAATAGCCACCCAAAAACCCCATCCATTATTCAAAAGGCAGCAAACATCGCAAGCACTACACCAAATGCCCTTGCCAAACACCTCATATCACCACTGAGACTGATAGCTTCTTTCAAAATCAAAAGCAAAGAAAGTAGCGGCTCATTCCCGATTAGAGAAAGCAATACAAACACACTAAAAAAAGTTGAAAGTTGAAACAAAAAAAATGAGGATTTGTAGGCTCTGTTTGATTTTAGAAAATAAAACCTTTTTTCGTTTTAATTATTCTTTATTAACACCGAAATTAATACGCCAAGCCAACTTAGAGATCCTAATTATTAAAAAAAGTTTCTTTCATATTGGAATATGCATAATAAAAATACTCAGAAGATGTTGGAATCATAGAAATTTTCTATCACTAAACTATTTAATTGCACATAAAAAGGTTTTTTCAACTATCAGTTATTAGAGAATTCCATTATAGCTTTCTAGGCTAGTTACAAGCTTCTTTTGAACATGGACAATCGTAGAAAATTGTCCACGATGAAAGATTGGCACGCAGTGATGCAGTGCTCAATGAAATAAAACCATGTTTGTCGCCAATATGGATTTATATATAGGATGGTAGCAATTACCATTAACACCATTCCATAAGAAACCCAAAAGCTCACATGTAAGAAATACTTGTCCACTAAATCACTTTCTTTTTTCTCGTCCGAGGCATTTGGTACTGTTGCGGGTGAATCAGATTTAGTCCAATTTTTATGCAATGGAAATTCAGAAAGAAAAGGATTCCCTATGTAACTGCTTTCATCAAAGGTAGCAAATTGAGCTTTATATGGAATACTTCCTGACAAATTGTTGTATGACACATTGAAGACCTCAAGAGAGTTCAACTCTGTCAATTGCATGGGGATTCTGCCGCTCAAGTTATTGTTAGAAAGGTCCAAACTCTCAATCTGCTTGAGCTTTGAGAACTTTAATGGTATAAATCCAACCAAATTATTATGTGACAAGTTTAATGAATGGAGTTCACTCAAATTTCCTATCTCTGGTGGGATTTGGCCCGTTAGGCTGTTGCAAGATAAATCAATTCCGGACATGTATTTAAGAATGTTACCCGAATATGTGTATGACTGTTTCTTTGTCATAAACTCAACTTGTTCTTCTACATAATTTTCAGGATAATTTTGCGCTCCAGATCCGCCATTTTTGAACTTGAGGTCTTCTAATATTATAATGATGAATGAATAGCTCCCTCTTGAAAAAGACTCATCCTTTGGCTTAAGTGTTAAAGTACTCAAACAAGAAGGAATATGACCAAAAAGCTTATTTTGAGAAAGATCCATGATACTTAATGACTTCAATTGGCATAATTGACGAGGAATTTCACCCTCAAAGTGATTAGCTTTCATAAGGAGAATACTCAAAGCTGAAAGAGTGCCAATCCAATATGGAATTTTGCCAGTCAAGTTGTTTTGACTAAGATCTAAGGTAACCAAGGAAGAGCTGTTGAAAAGTGCACGTGTCAGTGGACCGCTCAGTCTGTTTCTGCTCAGGTGGACATGCTGTATGTATGATGGATTGAAGCAAGATGGCAGAGAGCCAGATAAATTGTTTTGAGAAAGGTCCAAAAATTGAAGCTGAGCCAAATTGCACAAATCATAAGGAATGAGACCATCCAAATGATTGTTGGACAGATCTAATGTCTGCAAGTCTGATAGATTCCATATCCATCTTGGGATCCTACCAGACAAATGGTTATCACTTAAGTCTATAACTGAAAGAAAAGAAACAGCCACTGTTGAGATATCGATTAGAGGTATCACTCCATCCAAGTTATTGCCATCCAAATATATCTCTGATAATGCAATTGAGCTAAATATTGTAGGAACTATTTTCCCGCTGAAGTTGTTATTTGAAAGTCTGAGAGTGTACAATGAGTTACTCTTGGCTAACTCCCCTAGTATTCCTCCAGAAAAATTATTATATGATAGGTCTAATGTTGATAAAAACTTCAAACCACCTAGGCAATGAGGAATATTACCTTCAAAGGCATTTTGAGACAAGAATAACACTTCTAAATGAGGAAACGTTGAACATACGTTCATTGGAATTTGCCCTTGAATTTTATTCTGAGACATATCAATGTCAGTCATGTCAACATTAGTATGTCTTGGAAACTGCAAAGGGCCTATAAAAGAATTACCTGTCAAGAAGAGTTGTTCCAATCTTGTATTATTCTCCAACAACCAAGACGGAATCTTTCCCCCAAAGTTGTTATATGAAAGCTCAAGAAATCTCAAGTCATATTGGTAATAAAGGAAGTTGGGGAATTCTTTAGGGAGTCCCTCTGTACAATTTAACATACTGAAGACTTTTAGTTGGAACTTTGGAGTTGTGGCCCGAGTTTGAAAGGTAAGCCCTCCCACTAAACTGCTCTGATCGATGAAGAGGACTTTGAGGTGTGAGTGGTTTGCAAATGAATTGAAAGAAGTTGGAACTTCAAAATGATTGTTTGAAATATCCAAATATTGAAGATACGTTAAGTTGTCCAAACACGAAGGAAATGTTCCCACAAATGCATTAGAACTAAGATCGAACTCTTCAAGGTTCTGTAAATCACACCAACCTGTAAAATAAATTCATAAAATGTATATAAAATCTCTTAAAGATATTATAATACGATATATTAGCTAAAGAATCGAGGCTAATGAAAGATGACCAAAGAAATATTCCTTTCATCTCATAAAAACCGTCTTATATATTTGCATATTTTTAATTGTTCCAAAATAACATGAGATGAAATGAGTATTAATTTATTAAAAAATTTATATCAAAGCTTCAAACGGTGGAGTCATAATTTTAATCATAATAATTAATTTACCTTTTGCAGGTAAGGTGCCGGTCAACCCACAATTATACAATGTCAACGTTTTAAGAGAAGTCAATGCTCCAATGCTATCAAGAATATTGTTACTAAGATAAGAATCATCCAGGATTAATTCCTCTACTTTGCTGGATAAATGTAACTCTGTGCAAAATGAGGTAAACTTATTAGAGATGTTAGTTTTTATTGTTAAGCAAAAAATATTTGAGTGAAATTAAAGTATCAAACCCTCACACACCTTGAGTAGAAATAGTCTTATTCAAGTAATTGTCTCCTAACCAGAGGGTCTTAACAGATGAGAAGGCCTCCACCACTTGTAGTAGCGAAGCACTTTCATTGATGAAATTGAAAACCCCACCTAGATTAGCAACTCTTAACTTTTTGAAACTTCCAATTTCTGTTAGAGCGAACAAATAAAAATTTCAAATGTTGTCGACATGATTATCTGATGTTTATTTAGAGTATATAAATAGTAGTAGGCTAGTAGTCTTTTTTCACCTACTCTGTAAGTGAAAGAAAAATAAAAATTGCATTTTCATCCTTTAAATAAATTATTATTTATTAAGGAGAGAATAAAAAAACAATTGGAGGATATGTTATCTTATAAGACAGAAAAATGAAATGAAATAAGAATAATTAAAAGTACAATTACTTATAAAAGACAAGAAAATATGGAACCCAGATTCTAATTTGTAGGAAATGTCGATTAATTGTTTTACTTATTTTTGTCATAATTTTCTCAACACAAATATTGTAATAGAGATGGAATTATAACTTGAAACTTCTTCCTTTTTTTTGTACGATCAGAATTTCTAATCAATTATTTATCCTTTCCAAGAACCTAAAGATGGATATATCCTTTTTTGCTAGGGACTTTCATGGCCTTTTTCCTTTTTTTTTTTAATAAAAGAGTAACTAAAATTGCTTCTAAGCAAAAAAAAGTAAATAAAAAGGTCAGAAAAAAATTAGATAACAAGGAAAAAAATAAAGCAAACTAAATTAAAATTTTCATCCATCAATATTCATAAATAAGATTTTGCAAGAATTTTGTGAGAGTAAAAGAATTAATGAAAATAAGAGTTAGATTTGCATTAAAAAAAATAAAATCATCATAAAAGTTTTTACCAAAATTAATGAAAATTAACAAGGGTAAGAGTTTTTAATTTTTTATTGGAAAACTTTTTTAAAATAAAGTCAGAAAGAAAATCATAATAGTTAAAATTTAAAATTTTATCATAAAATCTCATGTTTGATTCTTATAGAAGAGAAGATGGAATTTATAAGACGAGAATGAATTATCTTTTTTCAATTTTCACATATACATGTATATAAAGCCAACTTAAAATATCTTCAATCCTTTGAAATTAGCGACATAAATTTCATTTTCGTGCTAAAAGGATTTCTTTTGTCAAAACTCAAAATATCCAATGGTAAATAGTAAAAAAAAATTTTCTTTATTATAAATTAATACCTTTAGAAGCCAGAAATGATGCGTTCAAATCATTATAGCTGAGATCCAACTCCTCTAAATTGTTCAAAGCTTCTAATTCTGTGGAAAGTTACAAATCAAATCAGATCAAATGAAAACAAAAAATATATTGTCCAAGCAAAAAATTTTTAATTACATAAAAATATATTTGATAGTTTGAGATAAAAATGAGATCATTTGGATTTGAACTTAAAATTTATAATACATCACAACTTTTTTTAACCATTCAGTCAAGAGATTATTAATTATAAAAAATAAAATAAAATTAAAATGCAATTCCACCTTTGAGATTTATTGCCCCTTTCAGCCGGTTACTTCCTAAATTCAAAGACCTGAGATTGGAAAGCCCACCAAGCAGTTCCAATATGCTGTTGTCAAGGAGATTATAACTCAAATCAAGTTCTTCTAATTTGATCAGCTTCAGGTGTCTCTCACAATCTATAGAGAAGGTTTCGAAAAGTTCATCACTTGATAATACATGATACTATATTTATACTGACATAAACTTACTAGAGGAATAATCAGTACATACTACCCACCTTGAAAACATCGGAGGCTTTCAATTTTATTGTCGCTTAAATCCAAGTTCCTCAAGTTTGTCAAACTATTCAATTCTATATTTTGAAGGCCAACAAAATAACAATTGAGTTTGAGAAAATAAGGGCTAAAATCTTTTTATCCATCAAAAAAAAAAGAAAAGGATTAAAGCAAGCTACCTTGAATATCAACAGTTCCGTTTAATTTATTGTACTCCAAATTTAAAGTTTTTAAAGATGAAAGACCACCCACATTTAACAGGAAATTGTTCTTCAAATAGTTTGCTCTTAAATCAAGAGTTTCCAAGTTGTGGAGTCCTGAAAACCATTTAAAACCTGCTACCAAAAGTCAAAAAACTTTAATGTTATCACTCTCATAAAGCATAATATCAAGCTGATATTAAAGTAATTAAGTTTAAAATGTTAGAAATAAAGATTTGAAAGACAAAAGCTCAGTCAAATATGCTAAAATGCAGAGGACGGCTTTTAAAGCAAGCTACCTTGAATATCAACTGATCCGTTTAATTTATTGTCCCCCAAATTTAAAGATTTTAAAGATGACAGACCACCCACGTGTAACAGGACATTGTCCTTCAGATGGTTTCCACTTAAATCGAGAGTTTCCAAGTTGTTGAGTCCTGAAAGCCATTTAAAACCTGCTACCAAAAGTCAAAAAACTTTAATGTTATCACTCTCATAAAGTATAATATCAAGCTGATATTAAAGTAATTAAGTTTAAAATGTTAGAAATAAAGACTTGAAAGACAAAAGCTCAGTCAAAGATGATAAAATGCAGAGGAAGGCTTTGCAAAACCTGCAAAAGAAAAAGGAAAATCATAACATTTGAAATGAAAAATTGAAGCAATGAATGAATTTCCAGTCATCAGACATTCATTTGGGTTACTGGCAAACAAGCAATGAAGTTGAAACTCATATCCATCTTCTTCAACTAATTTGCCAAATTATTCAATTCTATCAAAACCAATCAAATAGTCTTTATATCAATCCAGTTAGGTAATTACCACAAAATACAGCACATAAGGAGCTCGCCTGTTTAAAATATAAATTGTGATTTTGCTTGAAATAAGAAACAAATTTTACTGTATTTTTATATAAGCATGATATTTTTAAGACAAAAAGAGTAACATTAAAAGCAGGCCTATCTAGCATGTCAACTGTTCCTTTTGATCCAGAATACTACAAACGTAATGATTTTAAAGATGTAACTTAAATTGAGAATCTCCAAATTATTCAATTTTGATAATTTTTAATACCTGCTCTGAACAGTATTTAGAAAAGAAAAAAAGTATCCTCAGTATAAATATATCAAGGATTAATATCCAATACACAATCATTCCACTGACTGTATATTGGATAATTATCCATATATCAGTTGCACAATTTATTTACTTCAACTGGCAGGTTCATATATAAGAAATTATGGGAAGTATTTGATATTAATTTTACCATGGTTGGGATCTGATCCTGTGAATTGATTGCCTGCTAGATATAAAGATTTGAGTGATGAAAGTTTACTTAAGGATGCTAAAATGCTATCATTGAAATGATTGTAACTCAAGTCAAGGATCTCTAGTCTGTCCAATTTCGATGACAGCCTCTCAAAACCTACAAGAAAATTGATTTTTAACATAGGCATAGTTAGTGGCTTTTCGAAAGGAACACATAGAAAAAAATTAATTAAATTAAAATGAACAAGTAATAAAAATTAATTTCCTAACGTAAAAAATAATGAAGTTGCACTTTGTAAGGTGAAAGCCAATGAACCTTTGTCCAAAGATGATAAAAATGCTATTATTGAAGTAACTGCAACTTGTCAAAGGATCCCCAAATTGTCGAAAACAAATTGTTCAAAATCATTAAATTTTGAAACGAGAAATTGAAGCAATGCAGTGAATTTCCATTCACCACACATTCATTTGGGTTATCGGCAAACTTTCAATAAGAGAGATGAAATTAAGACAACAAACCTTCGTTATCAACAAAACCAGCTATTTGATTCTCAGTCAAATACAGAGTCTTCAATTCCTCGAAGGGGAGAAATAAAGAGGAATTGAGATACCCATATTGACCTCCTCGACCTCTCCATGCTCTTGTAGAATTAAGAGAGAGTCGTATCACTCGTCGACTGGTGATGCTGCACTCGACCCCTTTCCATTGACAACAATCTGAACCCTCCACGTCCACCCAGTTGAGCAAAGAGAGTGGATCATTGAAGTAATTAGATTTGAGTTGCAAGAGAGCAACTCTCTCATGCTCCAAGCACCCCTTTGACCACCCTTCTAACAACATAACTGTAAGTAATATCCAAAACCATTTAGACTCCATCATCTCAATATGATCGAATCACTCAACTGCGCTAATACCTCTATGCATTTGGTAATAATGAGCCTCGGAATTTATACACAAGTAGGCACCCCTATATTCCTCAAAATTGGACCCACTTGTTAATTAATATTTGGTCTAACCTCTCGCTGATAAATTGCCTAAATTGTTTCCCTTTGTAAAAAGTAAGTTAAGGTAGCAATTATTTCGTTGGACCGAAACATGTGGTTCGTTCGTTCGCTTGAATCGGAGGTCTTTATCGTGATATTTGATTAAATGCAATCTTATTTATTTTTTATATGAAGTTTTATTATATTTTAGGTTATAAATTTTAAAAAAAATGTGTGTATATATATTTCTATTAAAATTTTATTCATCGATGAAGCATTACCACCAAACAATCGAATCAAAAGTATGAAAAACTCTTGATTTAGTGAGAGAGTCAACAAAATAATTTGTTTTTCTAAAAATATTATGGACAAAAGCGACATCACCCAAACAAAAGAAAAAATTACGAAGCTTATTTATCAGATTGTTGTATTGCCATGGACACTCAATGACCTTGTTCTCATGTAAAATAACAACTTTTGAATCACTTTCAATAATCAACTTTAAAAAAAGATTAATCTTTGCATTGATGATGATAGAGAGAGCTATCACCACTGCAAGGGGCTCAGCAAGATTTGAATATGCAGTCCCAATACTCTTTGAGAAAATTAACAACGCATGATCCATGTTATTACATATTAACCCCAATGCCAACCGGTCTCGGCGTTCCAAATGCTGAACCATCCACGTTAATAATTGCCTACAAATTTTAGTTAATGATAGTTAAAATATATAGTATTAATTTTTATAAAATAATTTTGAAATATATTATTTTTGTCGAAATAAAAAATTAATTAAAAATTAATATAATTTTTTCAATACTTACTTTCATAAATATTATTATAGACACTGACTGATTGATCCTTTAAATTTTAATAACTAACAACCCTAACAAGTGGTCTTAGTAGTTTTTTTTTTTTGGTGAACAAGAAGTGGTCTTAGTTGGAAACGTGAAGCTTGGGCTTAATTTATTCCACACTATGACTGTCAAATTCCACCACATCCACAACTACATTGACCAAGAATTTTCAAAGATTCTTGTGGAAATTAAGACATTATCACATCAATATTGCGTTACGTATGGATCAAGACCTTGCCTTTTAGGGTCATCCCCAAAACAAACCTTCCCTTCTCTCTTTAGGGATTTGATTCTTTTTGATATGATAAAGTATACCAACTTTGGGCCAGGTCCAAGGTCATCATGAGACCACCATGTGGCAGGATATCACTGGGTCACGTGGCCGTCAGCGACAGATTACATAGGCTGCGGCATAACACCTGTCGCTAGGCGACAGACTCTCAGCCTATCCTCTGACGTCACAGCGCGACACGTGGCATCAGTCCGTCTATTGACTTGCGACAGACGACATAAGCTGCGGCATCACACCTGTCGCTTGGCGACAGACTCCTTGCCCTGTCACCTGACGTCACAGCACGACACGTGGCATCAGTCCATCTATCGTCTGGCGACGGACCCCTGACGCCATATCGTGATTCGCTAGATGGTCTCTCGCCAGTGACAGGGTTCGAGTTTATCTGTACGTGGAATTTGTATTACATCTGGATACAAATTCTTAGCAAAGTGACGTACTTATCCCTAGGTAATTAACCTAGAATATTCGCCTATAAATAGGCTTCAAGTATAATCTTATTCCCCAATTTTTTGACTACTGGCTTTTACGCTTCCCAATAAAAAAGAACTTTCTGCTGACTTAAGCATTGGAGTGTTTACGCAAGGAACCACCCGTACGTCTCTCTGATTTTTCTTGTTTTATAAAAGCTTCTTGGAGACATGTGGAGACTAAGCACGAACATCGACGTCAGCATACCTTTATTGTTGTTTTGTGAATAACAATTGGCGCCGTCTGTAAGAAACATATAAAAAGCCAAGATTTTCTAAGATGGTGAGAACAAGATCTACAAACGTAAGGACATGAAGTGAGGAAAACTCTGTGAGTTCCCCTGCACAACAGATTCGCCAGACAAACCAGGTGAACAGGGAGGAAGAAAGAATTACTGTGTCGGCTGCAGAATTCGAAGCTCTGAGGCGACAGAGCGAAGAAACTACCCAGGCGCTGTGAGCCATGGTGGATTTGTTCCAAGGAGTTCTCCCGACATTGGATCTGCCGCCTGCCGTGCAAAACTTGGTAGGAGGAACAAATAGAGGTGTCCCGCCGCAAGAGTTTGGATGACAGGAGGACACGACAGCGGCAGACCCCTCTCATCGGTGAGAGGTTCCCCCTGTGGAAGAGCACGACATTCATCAGGGTGCGGTAGGACAAGGGAGCGGGAGGCCTGTCGCAGGAACCCAGCGAGAAAACGAAGAAGCAGTAGGTTTAGAGCTTGCGACAGGGTTCAGGCGACAGGTTCCACATGTGGGGCGGCAGATGTCTGGGCGACAGGACGTTGACCAGGCGACAGGGTCTACCGCCCACCACCATGACTTATCAAATTTTGATGGTGCTAACTTAGACCATGGTATTGGAGGTGCTGGAAAGAACGGGGTCGAAGATCAAAGCACATGGGGAATCGGGTTGGAGTTTGACCCCACTTGGTGCACGCAAATGGTACGGACAAACGCACCTCAAGCTAAGGGCAAGGAAGTAGTTGGAGACCTACTTGATTCGTCTCATGCCCGAAATCAGCTCGCTCCCCCCGTGGACATGAAGAAGATGATAGAACAGGTACTGGAAGAGAAAAAGTTAGTGTCTGCAGAAGAGAGCCAGAGGAGGAGAGTACCGTTCTGCACAACCATCATGCAAAAACCTCTGCCCCCAAGGTTCAAAATGCCGCAGATGACCGCCTACACCGGAAAGATGGACCCCTACGACCATATGCAAAACTATGAGGCCCTAATGTTGTTACATGGATGGGAAGACGAGATAATGTGTAGGGCCTTTTCCTTAACTCTGTCCGGACATGCGATGAAATGGTTTAATAACTTGCCTGAAGGGTCCATTACCTCTTTTGACCAACTGCGAAGCGAGTTTCTAAAGGCGTTTGCGGTAAATAGTCAAAGAAGGAAGGAACCGACCTATTTGCTCACTATTAAGCAGGGAGCTAAGGAGTCATTGAAGAGTTATGTGGATCGGTTCAGAGATGCTACTTTGGAGGTACGAGATCTGCAAGTCGGTATAGCCGTGGTAGCCATGTTATAGGGGACAAAGTTTGAGAAATTGCAAGAATCCTTGTCGCTAGATCAGCCAACAACCATCTCAGACCTGCTTTCCCGCGCACATAAGTATGTAACCCAGGAGGAAGTAATGAAAATGGTGGTGATAGGAGAATCCAAGGATGGAAGGAAACGAGGAAGAGAGGTCACTGAAGCATCTTCTAGCCGACCGAGAAAGTTTGAGAAAGCTCTCGCACTGAAATACAATTCCTATACTCCACTCACCAAATCTCGAGCTTCAGTGTTGGCAGCTATTGAGGGGTCAGGTCTCATACAAACTCCAAAGAAGACGTCAGGGAATCTAGGCCGTGATTTAAGGTCGTACTGCGATTATCACTCAGCGCATGGGCACACAACCGAAAAATGTAGGGAGTTGATGAATCAGCTAGAAAAGCTAGCACGAGAGGGAAAAATAAACCGTTTCGTATGGAGAGGTGATAGAACTAACTATCCTGCGCAGAACAGAGGAAACAATTTCAGAGATCGAAGAGGTGAAAACAGAGGACTTGTTAGACGAAATGAAGGTGAAAGAAGAGATAATGACAGAAGGGTAGAAAGAAGGAATCGAGAGGAAGATAATGAACCCACAGGGCCAGCTATTAACGTGATATCCGGAGGCAAGTCATTAGCTGGCACTTCTTCCTCGTCTCGAAAGACCTACGCCCGACAGGCTTATCAAATTAATTCGGTGATGGAGGAAAAGCATGATGAAGAGCCCATTACTTTCACGCCAGCTGACAGAGGTGATGTAATGATCCCTCATGATGACCCAATGGTGATTTCGGCGGTAATAGCAAAACACCCAGTGAGTCGTATCCTAGTTGATAATGGGAGTTCGGTAAATTTGATTTACTGGAGTTGCTTTGAGAAAATGAACATCTCGAATGATAGACTGAAGCCAGTAACCACACCATTGTATGGCTTCTCAGGAGAAAAAGTGAAGGTGGAGGGCGTAGTTCAGCTATCTGTGACATTGGGGGAAAGCCCGAAGTGTGTCACTCGACAAGTGTTGTTTATGGTGGTGAGATCAACTTCCGTGGCGTACAATATGATCCTCGGGCGGCCATTGTTAAATGACATGAGAGTGGTGGTGCATCCCTGCTATTTGTTAATGAAGTTTCCGACTCCCCGCGGTGTTAGACAAGTGAGGGGAGATCAAAGGAAAGCCAAGACGTGTAATGTAGCATCCACCACATGTAAAGGGATTCAGAGGAAGGAAACCCTTACGATCGAAGAAAAGCCTAAGCCAAAACCTGATGAGGAGATGGAAGCAATTCGGTTGGATGAGAAAGATGAAGAAAGAATAGTGTACGTAGGAAGCCAACTGCCTGAAGAAGTAAAAAGGGAGATAGTCCGATGCTTAAAAGAGAATTGTGATGTGTTTGCATGGACTCCAACCGATATGCCTGGAATAGACCCTGAAGTTATTTGCCATCGGTTAAACATAATCTCAGGGGCAAAGCCGATAAAACAAAAGAAGAGAAATTTTGCTCCAGAGAGGCAACAGGTAATAAACGAAGAAATATCGAAGTTGTTGCAAGCAGGATTCATCAGAGAAGTTAATTATCCGGAGTGGTTGGCTAATGTTGTGATGTGAAGAAAACCAACGGGAAATGGAGAATGTGTGTGGACTTCACAGATCTGAATAAAGCTTGTCCTAAGGATTCGTATCCATTACCTCGAATTGACAAGTTGGTAGACGAAACTTGTGGGTATGAATTACTTAGCTTCTTGGATGCTTTTTCGGGGCACCACCAAATCATGATACATCCAGATGATGAGGAGAAAACCTCGTTCATTACCGATGGTGTGACATATTGCTATCGAGTAATGCCGTTCGGTTTGAAAAACGCGGCTGCAACCTACCAGCGCATGGTAAATAAGGTGTTCCAAGACCTGTTGGGCAACACCATGGAAGCTTATGTTGATGATATGATCATCAAAAGCCGACAGGGAGAATCACATGCCGAGAAAATGACTAAGGTATTCAATGTGCTGCGACAATACAAGATGAAGTTGAATCCCAACAAATGCTCATTCGGGGTAAGATCTGGAAAGTTTCTGGGATTCATGATTACTAATCGAGAGATAGAGGCTAATCTCGAGAAAGTTCAAGCTATTTTGGACATGAGGTCGCCTAATACAGTAAGAGAAGTTCAAAGGCTGACAGGAAGAATAGCAGCCTTGAGTCGTTTTTTGTCCAAATCAGTTGAAAGAAGTTTACCATTTTTCAAGGCAATAAAGGCAGGAAAGAACTTCAAGTGGACGGAAGAGTGCAACGACGCCTTTGAAAGGCTGAAAGACTACCTGAAAGAGTTGCCTCTATTATCTCAGCCACATCCCAGAGACCACCTCCTTATGTACCTCGGTGTAGGAGAGAAAGCTGTAAGTGCAGTCCTACTAAGGAAAAAAGGGGACAAAGATTGCCCGATCTATTATGTAAGCAAAATCCTGCTAGATGCCGAGGCAAGATAGCCCTTAGTTGAAAGAATAGCTTTATCCCTGGTGATGGCAACTCGGAAGTTACGGCCTTACTTCCAAGCTCGCTCGGTGACTATCTTAACAGATCAGCCCCTCAGGCAAATACTGCAGAAATCAGAACACT
Source organism: Heritiera fomes (assembly GCA_032173925.1). NCBI lineage: Eukaryota > Viridiplantae > Streptophyta > Magnoliopsida > Malvales > Malvaceae > Heritiera > Heritiera fomes. The sequence continues at coordinate 6,451,611 of JAPDPM010000022.1, read as the reverse complement.
CCGGGTGTCTAATTAAGTGGGCTATCGAATTGAGTAAATACGACATTCACTTCCAGCCTCGCCAAGCAATAAAAGGACAGGCATTGGCAGATTTCATTGTAGAATGCATTGGCCGAGAGGTCCAAGAGGAAACAGAGCTAGTCTGGTGGAAATTATTTGTTGATGGAGCTCGTAACATGGACGGCAGTGGAGCCGAAATTGTGCTAATATCGCCTGAAGGGGAAACCTATGAGTATTCCCTACGTTTCAAATTCCCAAGTTCGAACAATACAGCCGAGTACGAAGCCTTGATAGCTGGGATGAGACTTGCTGAGAAACTAGGAGTCAGCAACTTAGTGGCACATAGCGATTCACAATTGGTGGTAAACTAGTTCTCGGGTGAGTATGAAGCACGAGAACCCGCTTTAGTCCCTTATCTGCAGAAGGTACAATTGTTGGCACAGTCATTCAAGCACTTACAGCTGACTCAGATAAATCGAACAGAGAACAACCATGCAGACGCTCTTTCAAAATTGGCTTCTTCCAGAGGGGTCAAAGGAGGTATGGTCAAAGTGGAATCCCTCGCTAGGCCAAGTATTGAAGAAGAAGATGTCTGTGATGTCAAAATCGGAGCAATTGGAGAAGCCCAATCAAAGACTACATACTGGGGGGCACACTCCCCACTAACAGAGACGAAGCTCGAAGGCTGAAGTTAAAAAGTGCCAGGTTTACCGTGGTGAATGGGGAACTCTATAAACGGGGATTCACAATGCCCCTATTGAAGTGTCTAGGGCCCCAACAGGCTGAGTACACCTTAGCTGAAGTTCATGAGGGAATATGCGGTGAACATTTGGGGGCTCGAGCCCTGGCCTCGAAAATATTGCACACGGGGTTTTATTGGCCTACACTGAGGAAGGATGCCACAGACAAAGTGAGAAGATGTGAAAAATGTCAGAAATTCGCTCTTATAACTACCGTGCCTGTTTCGGCTCTTCAGAACATACTCCAACCAACTCCATTCGCATAATGGGGACTAGATATCCTAGGGCCTTTTCCCCTAGGCTCAGGACAAAGGAAGTATTTGCTTGTGGCCACAGACTACTTCACAAAATGGATGGAGGCCTAGCCTTTGGCTACAATTTCTGAGAAGAAGGTGGAAGCAATGGTGTGGAAAGACATAATTTGCCGATTTGGGATCCCCGTGTGATAAATGCATATCATGGGAAGCAGTTCGACTGTGATGCTTTCCGAAATTTTTGTAGTGGCCTGAAGATTCTCCTAAGAATATCTTCTGTGTCTTACCCATGGGACAATGGGCAGGCAAAGGTGAGCAATCGAACTATACTGCACAGGTTGAAGACTAGACTGGACAAGGCAAAGGGAGCATTGGTAGATGAGCTCCCAAGTGTCCTATGGGCCTACAGAACGATAAGCAAAGTGTCAACAAGTGAAACACCATTCAATTTGGTATATGGCACTGAAGCCCTCATCCCAGTAGAAGTTGGAGCTGAGTCACCTCGGTTAGTCCCCTACATCGAGGAACTCAATTCTCAGGGACTAAGGGAGAATCTAGACCTGCTAGACGAGTTGAGAGACAAAGCAAAAATGAGACTGGCTGCTTACCAACAGATGGTAGCTACTTATTACAATGCACGGGTGAAGAACAGAGAAATGCAAGAAGGAGACCTGGTGTTGAGAAAGTCAGTAATCACAAACGCCCATAAGGAGGATGGAAAGCTCCGAGCTAATTGGGAAGGACCATACAGAATCAGAAAGATGGTCGGACCTAACACATGTACCTTGGAAACCTTGCAAGGAAAGAAGATCTCAAAGACTTGGAATGCCAACCATATTAAGCTATATTGGCAGTAAACATTGTAATTTTTGCTTTCTGATTGTTATTATTCTTGTCTTTACTTTCCCATCTATTGCTACATTACTTTACAGATGTTATTATTTTTCTGATTCATGAATAAAGGCCAGCCAATCATTTCCTATATTCTCTAACACAATATGTGAGACAAATTATGTGTTACAGGAATTGAAATGAGGCAACAGCTGGCAAACAGAAAAGTCCCTAAGCGAAAAATGCGCGAGATGGGCAAACAAAAGTCCCTAAGCGAAAAATGCGCGAGACGGCAAATCAAAAGTCCCTAAGCACAAGAGGTGCGAGACGGGCAAACAAAAGTCCCTAAGTGAAAAATGCGCGAGACGGGCAAACATAAAAGTCCCTAAGTGAAAAAAGCATGAGAAAGGCAAATCTAAAAGTCCCTAAGCACAAAGGTGCGAGACGGGCAAAAGACCAATCCTTAAAAAAGTGCATAAAAAGACATATCGCGGAATCATCAAGCACTGGGCAAACAGACATGTGCGAAATCCAAATAACACAAAGATACAAATTAAATAGCATGTTACGAGGTACGTTACAAATCCTTCATATTAATATGTTGCAATAAATTGACAAATTAGGGTTAACACTTGGACATTTTAGTCTTGATTATTCTAATAAGTCCTTAAGCCAAAAGAGCGCGAGATAAGCACAACGCTCGAGAAAAGTTCATCTTTGAACAGTAATGACAATGCTGTCTCAAAGTAGAACTCGAGGAGCAACATGGTGTAAAGGTACGCTTTATACCGTGAAAACAGAATCATTTCATATTTTTATGCTTTAATGCTGCTCTTTAGAATCTTATGATAAAAACAAACATCCATTCAGAGAAGAAAAGAGGAAAAAACTGCAAAAAGAAATGTACTTTTCATTGAATGTTTACAAACAGAGGAAAATACAAAAAGCTGCAAAAAGAAATGTATTTTTCATTGAATGTTTACAAACAGAGGAAAATACAAAAAATCCTAATCTACGCTGAATACTAAGTCATCTGGCTGAGAAGAAGCCGCCTCGACACCGGAGCCCTTAATAACCGGGGGATCAAGAACTTGAGGAACCGAAGCACAAGAATCCTGGGGAGCCGAAGGAGCCATCCCGGATGAAGGATCATCACTTGAAGGCCCAACCACAACTGCGGAGTCCGGCACAGGATCAACGGCTGTGGAATCAGAAATCTGGAACTCATCACTGTCCAACCCAAGAAGTGCCTTGATAGACCCAGGCTGATCGCCCGCCTCGATAGCCTCAGGAACGTCACACACTGTTGAAGGTTCGACTCGATCACGTGCACCAGAAGACTCAGGCTGACGTTGTGGCTGTCGAGGAGGCCATGGGCCCTCAAGATTGTCCAATTCATCCCCAGCACCCTTCTCCAAATAGGCATCCGGACCTTGCGAGTCGGGCTCGTACTTAGTCCAAGGAGGAGCTGCATAGTACTTGGCATCTTCAGTAAAGAGCAACTCAGAAAAAGTCTCGCTAGGCAGATGCTTCTCTAGCCACGAACGAGCCAAATAAAAACCGTACTTGATGAATCCCGCCGCGAACATTGCTTTCTTATCATAGCAATGTTGGGACAAGTGGTACTCACGAACGGCCTCGGCCAGAACCTCTCTCTGACGGTCCAGTACGTTGTGCAGCTCCTCAATGGATTCGTCCCGTTGTCTCTCCATGGCTCCCCGATCATTGACAGCCTTATTATAAGCTTCTTGATACCCCTGAAGGGAAGCCACCTTCGCTTTCTCTTCTTGGAGCTTTCGCTCAAGATCAGCATTCCTTCGCTCGAGATCAGCGCTCTTTTTATTTAGCTCCTCCGTCCTTTTGGGATAGGGGCGAAGCTGGACAACCTCATTCATAAGCTCCATTTTCTGCTCTCGAAGCTCACGAATGTCTTTATCGGCTTGCTCCCTAAGGGCCCTGTGTCGAGCATTAACAGCCGCAATTTACTGAGCCGTCTGACAAGACAAAAAACAAACAAAGGCTCAACAAACCTGACGAAAAAGCATAAAAAGGAAAAAGCTAATTACCAAACAAGCACAAAGCTTACCTTCATCGCGAGGTAGTCAGAATTATCCTCTGCCTCAGTTAGATTGGTGAAAAGCCTCGGCTCGTCGCGAGGGAGAATGGTGCTCCAAGCCAGACGAGATGCTATCCCGGCATCTTCAATGCTGTCGTTGTCATTCACCCCGGGATAGGTCTGGAAGTCTTCTCCACCTACAACGACCCCGCTATCAACTTGATAGTGCCTCAGAGTCGGATCGGCCACCTTAGGCAAAATTGGTCTTGTAGGCATTGTGGCTTCAATAATTAGCCTCTTCCTGTATTTGCGCCTAGGCTGGCGAGGAACAGTCCTATCCTCAGCAACACGAGATCCACCCTCTTGAAGGGCTGAATCACTCCTCTGGGGCTCTGAGCTCTCGCGGTCGTCTGAACCACGATCAGGGACAAGAGGCCTCTTTCGTTTATTTCTCCCGGCCTCTTGTGTAGGATGACTGGATACACCAGCGGCAGGAGGAGGGGCAGTAGGAGCACGAGCTAGTACAGATGAGGAAGCACGAGCTGGCCCAGATGAGGGAGCACGAGCTAGTCCAGATAAGGAAGCCCGAGCTTGCGACTGAGAAGCAGGAGCCGCTCGAGCAGCATCACTGGCATCCCTCCTACGCAAAAACTCCTGGAAGTTCATACCTACACAATATAAGAAGGAATTAGCTGACCAAGTAAAACGACACACCCACATATACAAGAAGTAAAAAGGAAATTAGAAAACTAAAAAACCACCAATATCCTCTAAACTATTCAAGGATGAATCCAAGGGAAAATCGACGAAGGGACTCCCAAAGGCATCGGCCCGAGCCCACTCAGGATTCTTCTTTGACTGATCACTAGTACCCGCAGCCTCAGGGATCTCATCCTCCGAGTCCGAAGAGGATTCATCTACAAGATGACCTACAGGGGCGGACGCTTCGGCTACGACTACCGGAGATGGCTGACTAGGACCAGCATCCACACGTGGAGTCGCAGGCAAGTTAGACGGGGCAGCGGAAGTCCCAACAACGGTCCTGCTTACCCCCCAGCCGGCAGCGGCGATATTCTCCGGGGTTAAAAGGGAGAATAAATTACGCTCCTCGGTAGAACAGATCCGCCGAATAGGCTCACCAAATTGGTCTCTCAAGGTTTCTGCTTTGAATCTTTTTGAGCGCTGTGAGTGGTCGGAGGTATCACGATTCCATCTCTTGCGGATCCGTAGGTCGCTTGGAATCTCGACAACGACCCACTCACTCTCAAAGCCACGCAGTTTATTAGGAAGATCCAAGAAGATTTTATTATTAGGAAACTCGTCGGTCTTCAACCGTTGGAGAGAGAACGTTATCATCCCTTTCAAACCACGAACTCTAAAAAAAGCGCTTAAAAAAGGAACAGTTGGGATAATATCCAAGTGACAACACACTATGGAAAACGCTACCAACTGGGCCCACGCATGGGGATGGAGTTGACACGGGACGATGTCCTTATACCTAAGAAACGCTTCACTAAACTCCGGAAGAGGGAAGCGAAAACCGAAGAATAAAGAGGCCTTATGAACGGCTACACCATTTTTAACCAAGTCAGGTGTAGCCTCCCCTTGGACTGGAAGTCTATAACTATAACCTGACGGAAGGGGGGAACGAGTCCTAAAATCCTCTAAGTCAGCATTTGTCAAAGAACACAGAACACCACCGGTTCTGAGTGTTTTACCTGGACGTAGCAAAGACATGGCGAAGGAATGACCTAATAGGCGACAGACCTGTTAGGGCGATAGACTTGTTATGGCGACAGACCTGTTAGGGCGACAGACTTGTTATGGCGACAGACCTGTTAGGGCGACAGACTTGTTATGGCAACAGACCTGTTGAACGAGAGACCTGCGGGAGACCTAGGCTCTACGCGGAAGACTAAAAACACCTGCAGGAGGCCTAAATCTGAATGCGAAAAGGTGATAAATAAAGCGACAGATATGCACTTACTGAGATGAGCGAGAGATCCTGACGAGAGAGCGACAGACTCTTTTAGGCGACAGACTCTTTTGACGAGAGAGCTGAAAGATGGACGACAGACGGCTGCTCAGAGGTTTTCGTGCACTCTCTCAACGAGCTCCAGCGGTTTATATAGCTACGACAGGGAATGCTAAACGTCGCTCCCAATCACGTCTGTCACAGAATAGAGCTTTTTCACCTGCAAAAAATACCAGAAGAAGTAGCACAAAAATAGAGAAGACTATTCACGGTGGGCTGAAGCCCAAAAAACACATATTTATACTCTTTTGGTTAGAAAAATCCAACAAGAGAGTTAGGAGCAATTGATATGACAAAGTATACCAACTTTGGGCCAGGCCCAAGGTCATCATAAGACCACCACGTGGCAGGATATCACTAGGCCACGTGGCCTTCGGCGACAGATTACATAGGCTGCGGCATAACACCTGTCGCTAGGCGACAGACTCTCAGCCTATCGCCTGACGTCACAGCGCGACACGTGGCATCAGTCCGTCTACCGACTTGTGACAGACAACATAGGCTGCGGCATCACACCTGTCGCTTGGCGACAGACTCTTTGCCCTGTCGCTTGACGTCACAGCGCGACACGTGGCATCAGTCCGTCTACCGTCTGGCGTCAGACCCCTGACGCCATATTGTGATTCGCGAGATGGTCTCTCGCCAGCGACAGGGTTCGAGTTTATCTGTACGTGGAATTTGTATTACATCTGGATACAAACTCTTAGCAAAGTGACGTACTTATCCCCAGGTAATTAACCTAGAATATTCGCCTATAAATAGGCTTCAGGTATAATCTTATTCCCCAATTTTTTGACTACTGGCTTTTACGCTTCCCAATAAAAAAAGAACTTTCTGCTGACTTAAGCATCGGAGTGTCTACGCAGGGAACCACCCTTGCGTCTCTCTGACTTTTCTTGTCTTACAGAAGCTTCTTGGAGACACGTGGAGACTAAGCACGAACATCGACGTCAGCATACCTTTATTGTTGTTTTGTGCAACAACACTTTTTAAAATTAATTTTGATGGACGATTAGATTAGTTCCAATGAAATTAAAAAAATAATTTTTAATGATATAAGCTTTTTGGAAAAATAATAATAATAAAAATTAAAACTAGACGCAAAAAAGTAATTTTATTTGTCAAAAATTTTGTTTATGCTTATTTTGGCTGCCCAGTCGCACCGCACTGGTGCTAATTGGGCAACCAAATTGAGCCTTAGTTTGATGCCGTTTCATCAACGTTTCAAAACTGGTATACTTGATTATTCTCCACAAGTTAGGAGGTCCATGGATTGAAATTGAATAACGTGTGTTTTGGTGAGGAAATATCAGATTTTTAAGTTTAATAAAAAATAATTCAATATCCTACAACTTCATTAGCATTAACTCTTTGTCTTACTCTTACAATCTCATTCTAACAGTACAATAACAATATAATATACGGTAACAATGGGGTTTGATTTTTTTTTTAGTACATTCATAATGGGTATGCACATGATGATACTGTGTATATTAAAAGGTAGTAGAAAGGAATTCGATGATGTCATTAATGGCATACCTTAGAATAAATAGCTTCATTTCCTTTGTTTAATTATTATTAATTATTGATCATGAATAGTCTCATAAATGTCCATTCACATAGCTGAATGTAATTTCTACAAGCATATTATAATGTTACAAATGTAAAATTCGCTACCCACCTCATGAATGAGAATTCTGCAGCACAATAGCTTCCTAACCTGGAAATTGCTTTTGTCATGATCAGTTGACTTACGTCTTTATCGAAGAGTCCTCGACTTACATATAATAATTTTTAAAATATCTAATAATAAAAATATTATTTGATATAAAAATAAATTTACTAATTTATTGGAGACATTTAATTCATGATCAGTTAAGCCACGACCTTATCGAAGAGACCTTGACTTACATAAAATGATTTTTTTTTAAATATCTAAAACAAAATTATTATTTGATATAAAAATAAATTTATTAATTTATTATAAACATTTAATTTTGTTCGGATCGATAAATTAATCTGAATAGATTTTAGTTTTAATCTTGAAGTATGAAAGCTCAAATTGATTTATGAATGAACCCAATTTAGAGGATCTTAGTTTAATCCGATTAGACAAAATAAATTTCGTTGAGGTTAATCAATAAATATTCATTTTTATGCAATAAGAAATTGACGATGTATGCCCTTCTAACAACATAATATATATATATATATATATATATATATATATATATATATATATATATCTATATATAGATATATATATATATATAAGCCAAAGCAATTGACTTAAAATAAAATTTTTTGTGTGGATTGTTTATATTTATGACACGTGTAATTTATTATAATTAAATAATAATTATCTTTTTTCAAGTTTAAAACAGATAAAATTATCTTTTTAAATTCATTATCCATTTCAATTTTTTAAAAGATAAACATTTATATCTACATATAGATTAAAATTAAAAATGACATATCATTTTAATAATACAAAATATAAAATCTATATCTATGGCTTTTATCATTTTTTTTTATTTTTTAAAAGAAAACATCTATATCTATATATATTAAAATCGCTATAAACAATATAATATAATATGCAATATTAATATAACATGTTATGTATTATTAGATTACTAATTGAATTTTTTTAATATTCTAAAAGATAACATCATTTTTAATTTTAAATATTTATAATCAATACGTAATATGTAATCATTTCTTTTTTCTACATTAATATTACAAACTATAACATCTATATCTACTATTTTTATCAATTAAATTTTTTTTAATTTTCTAAATTATAACATTTATATATATTAAAAATTTTAATTATACTTTTTCAAGTTTCAAAAGAATTGAAATCTCTCATTATTTATAAAAATATTATTATTATAAAATAAAAGTTTTATTGTGTTTTTGATATTGAATTATTTATCTTTTTTTTTCAGTTACTTTATTCATGTATATTAATTTTATAAAATAATACCACTTATTTCTTTAAATTTTTTAACTTAAATCTATGTAATATCAATAAAATTAAAAAAAAAATCAATTATCCATGCTACAACATACTATGATAAGCAAAATTCAAAAGCTATATGTGAAATTACTTTCATACATAGTAAATTATCATCACAAAAATTACTCATAGTATATGTTAAAATTGAAACTCAAGCCTTGAGTTTCAAAGTGTAAAATTTTGAAGAGTAGTCTGTTCACACTGAAATGATGTTAATACCTTCTATTTTTTGGTAGAATAGAAACAATTATTTAATTAAATTTATTTCTTTAATTTGTTAACATTTAACTTAAATAAATAGAACATTAATAAAATATCTTAAGGGATAAATTATAATTCTGAGACAGAAAGTACTAAACTTATCGTATCTAAGGTGTATCACTTTGATTTTTAACTTGAATATTAGAAATTTTTGAAACAGCTACGTATAATTTATATAATATGACTATCTTTGTTATATTTTCATATTATATATTATATAACTAAAACTTAATTTAATCAAATTATATATTAGTATTTTATCAATGTCTTCTATATTATATGTGGAATTTATTGGATCATCAAATAAAGTGATACATCATTCAAAGACAGCAAGAGATATGCAAGAATCATTTGTTGCCTCTTCAGCTCAATAAGAATTCGTTGAAGAATCTCCATTTAAGAAAAATTGTGTACAAGATTGATTTTAAAATAGAAAAATTTTCAATTTCTTCAAATCAAAAACATGTTAAATTTTATTTATATACTATTTTCATTCAATAAATTACAATATAAATTTGATTTAATTTTTACAAAATTTACATAATTATATCCAATATATAATTTTTTTATATTACTATGTTATCATATCAAAACAAATAAAAATATATAATATACAAATGTTATCTTTTTCATAAACATAATAATTTATATTATAAAATTTCAAAAAATGTATATTATCAATAAATCTATTATCTAATTAATGTATTTTTGTCACGACCCGAAGGTCGCGACGTTCTCTTGATACTCATACTTTTCTTAATCTATAAATTTATGGACTAAATTTTTTTTTTTTTTTTTTTTAAGGTTTGTATTCGATTTCAGTGTAGTTACTACTCTAATTTCACTGATTCTCTATACAATAATGTACCACACTTTTAAGTTACATCCCAACTTATTAAACAAAATACGTACTGTGTATTAATTAAAGTTTGTACATGTAAACAAGAGATTTACAACTCAAAAGCAATGAAGCGGATTCGCAGGATAATGGCTAGTACCAAACCTGTATACCGTATCTGGAGGCCCACTCAGAAGCCCTCATGGCAGTGTTTAACTCAATTATCTAAAAAGAGACGAAATTTAGTAGGGTGAGCAAAACCACGGCTCAGTAAGATACTAGTATAAATGCAGGAGTAGAATTATAGTGTCTTAACCGCAATGCTTAAAACCTGCAAGTTTGCAATTACAGTTCACCTTTTTCATCGATAACATCTCGTTATCTCAATTCCTGTCATCTGTCTATCATTCAGACCTCTAAATAGATCAACTTAATCACTTTCGATCTTCTTGTCCTTATACTACATTGCATCGCACGACAATATCTCGTGTCCAATTTGAGTATCATATACTATTAGTCCATACTCTCATCAATCTCATAGTACATCATGTCCAATTGAGATATCGTATCAAGTCACTTTTCATTTCATAATCATATTTCTGTATTCTATCATCTCATATCACTTTCCATATGGAGAATCATGATCACGGTGGTATAAAGTCATAATTCTCTTCGTGTATATTCTATGTTCATGTATCATATCATATCTTAACACCATTTAAATGGAATATCATTAACACCGAGTCATGACACTCCTTATATAATTTTCATGTTTTTGTACAATAAAAGGTCATGACATATCTTATGTAAAAAGCATACTATTATGTCACGATTTAGTAGGCAACTTATATAAACTTCACTATATAAACCGCTATCATTTCAAATCATATCATATATACTTTAGAACATGCTCAACATATAAATTTTCAATTTGTTTCATATTTACTTTTAAGACATGATCGGTGCATGTACAATTGCAAATCATATATTCATTTTTAGAGCATGTCTAAACCATGTGCGGTTTCAAAATATTTTTCATATATTGTAAGTCATATCAAGTCTAGAGTTCATATCAAATCAAACTATACTCTAGACCGCATATCATGTCATGTTCGACACAAAATCATATATAAATCATATAAGTGTCGAAATCATATCTTATGTACTTTTAAAACATGTTTAAAACATGTACAGCTTCAAAACATATTTCATATTCATCTCAAGTATGTTTCATGTATTATATAAATCATGTCAAGTCTAGATGTGAAGACCGAGAATTTTTGAAAAATAAATAGTAAATATCTGGAAAAATTTAATTTGAATAAGTTGCAATCCAAATTAAATAAGAGAAGAAATGGAGAAAATAATTTTTGGATATTAGGAATTCAAAAATTTAAAGAAATAAAAATGTGAATAAAAATATAATTATATAAAGAGATTATATAATATATTTTTACACGTTTTCTTTTTAAATAGGTATATATATATATATATATATATATATATATGAAATATATATACTAATTAGATCAAAGTGTATATATATATATACATATATTTTAAGATAAAGTATGTATATATGTATATATATTAAAATTTAATAGTATATGATATATATATATAAAAATCTAATTTTATATATATAATAAATATATATATATAAATATATAAAAAAGAAAATGAAACAGACGTGGGTTTCTCTTCTGTTAGTTAAAAACAGAAGAGAAGCAAATAGGAAAAAAAAAGCGCCGGACGACGCCGGCCACCGGAGAAAGGAAGAAGCGGGAGGAGCGGCGTCGTCGGCGGCAAGGGAAGAAGCAGCTGACGGTAGCCCGAGGTAGAAAGAGAAGGGATCGGTGTGAAAATAGAAGGGAAAACCGAAGGAAAAAGAAGAAAAGAGAGAAGAGAGAAGTGGCGGTGCTGGCCGGTCTAGGCACCGCCACCCCAACCCCGAGCTCGGTGGAGCTGAGGGGAAGAAAAGAAAGGCTACAGGCAAGGCAAAGGGCGGCGGAAGCAGGAAGAAACAGAAGGAAAAGGGCCGAAACCCACGGACCCAGATCCGGCGCCGTCGCCGGTGATGGGGCCAAACGGAGACCAGATCCGGCATCCTCGCAACTTCGGCAAGCTGTGGAGTGGCTGAACCGCCGGAATGGGTGGCCGCCGGTGACCGAACCGGCCAGTAGAAGATTGAATCGGCGAAACCGGTCCGACCCGATCCAACCCGCCTGACCCGGTCAACCCGACCCGACCCGATTTGACCCGGTCAACCCGAACCCTACCCTACCCGGTTCGGAAAAAAAAAAGAAGAAAAAAAGAAGAAAAGAAAAAGAAGAAAAAAAAAAGAAAAGAAAAGAAAAAGAAAAAGGAAGAAGAAGAAGAGGAAGAGATGGGTAAGGAAAATTAAAAGCCTTTTTCGCTATATGTCTGGAATTTAGTAGAAATTCTTGGATTATTTTCTAAATAAAAATATATGTCAATTTTTGAAATTGTAGCAAACGAAAATGAGACGAATGGTGGAGTTCGGCAAGGCTCGGAAATCGGAAAGTACGCTAAGCTTGGCGAATAGGTAAGATACTTTTATAAAGCATTAATAGCATCATATTGTATATGGGAATTATGATTTTATATGATGCATTGATGAAATGATTTTAATGGAATTGTGATATTTTTATATATGATGCATTGATTTAATTGATATTAAAAATGCTAAGAGGACCCACAACTGATGGTGGGGGTCTTAGTAGAGATGTAGGAATTGTGAGAATCAACCGCTGTAGTTATAAATTGTGGTTTCCTTGCAGGAGGCTTAGTAAGAATTAAACCGTTATGCTGCCGAAATTTTAGGAAATTATTTGAGGAAACAGATTAAGTTTCTCACATAAATGGAATCTTGGAAATAACTATTGAAAATAAACATTGAAAGGACTTTATGGTAATACTGGAAAGGTTTGATATTGAAATCAATGAGAAGATAGATCGTTGAACACGATAATGTGATGAATGATATGGTTTAAACCTTACAGAATTGATAAATCAAGTAATTTTAATATCACAAATGGTATCAAGTTGAGATTGAGGTGAAATCGTTTATTAGACAGATCACTGATAAAAGTGACGATGATGATAGGATACAACTTAAAAGAGAAAAAAAATTGAAGTTGTGATTTAGACGGTCGAATGATAGAAGTGCGGAATTATCAATCGAGTGATGATTATGGAATTGATAGATTCACATAAATGGACCGTTTTAGTGGTATGAACTGAGATTTTTGCAATAATATGGATAGTCGCAAAGCGACTTAAATGATTGAAACACTGTAGATAGTGAAAATTGGCGAATTCTTTTAAATGGTAAATTGCCAATCAAAAAAAATTGAATTGAGGATGTTTTATAGATAATTTTAGCATGATATTACGTTCTACAGGCCATATGAAAAGTGAATTGAGGATTGTGATCTGATTTTATGATAGTGAATGAAATTGAACTGCAAGTCGAAAAATTCGATGGAGTGCTAGCATGATAAACCATAAATAAAATTTGATAGATGGCTATTGATCTCGCGATCTTAATTATCTTCAATGTCAACTCTGGAATTGATATCGAACGATGATATTGGCGTTGGCATGATTTCAGTATTTTGATGGCTATATAGTGACATGATATTTAAATATTTATGAATACTAAGAGGATTCATGTAAGTGATGTGGTCTTAGTATTAATAGTGAAAGGTAGAAATGATTGTTATAGTTTATCGCTATCGAAAAGGATATCGAATACTGAATGACTTGAATACCAAATGATCTGATTATTGAATAATTGGAGTACTGAATAATTTGAAAACTGAATGAAATGAATATTGAATTGATTTGAACACTGATTTACTGATGTGTCAGAAGGATAGTTTGAAATCGAATGATTGATGGTGGTAAAGTTAAATGAATTGTTTCACCATATTAGATGAAGGTATTACTTATATTGACATTTGAAACAATTACCAAAATTACATACGGAAATGGTTTCATAGCATTGTTTTTAAGCATAATTTGCTACAGTTTTCAGATGTTATAATAGCATTTATATAAATGCTATAAAGTATAGATTAGCTTTAAAAAGAAAGTATATGATATATACGTACTTTCATATACGAAACCTCTTAAAGAACTTCACCATATGCTTTACATGATTTTAAAAAGAAAAGCTAAAGATTTAAATGTTTTATGAGACTGTAGGCACCCTAAAAGAACGAAATTCAATAAAGCATAGTGGAAATCGCCTAATTGGAGCTTTGCTCATTAGGCCAGAGAGATGCTTGTCCGACAATAGTCGTGGACAGGTCTCAGTCACGCCTGATCAGTGGGGCTGAGAGAGATGAGGTCTATGGCCATAGATAGCACCCTAGTTGGTTTCCAGGGGACGATGACATGATTTTCACTGCTAGCTACAGTGATTTAAGTCTTTATTGATAGAGATGATAGGGATCTAGCCTAGTCTCTAACCGATATGATATGAAGTCTAGAGTATGACTTTATTGATATGAACTCTAGACTTGACATGATTTATACTGTACATGAAACAGATTTGAAATGAAATATGTTTTGAAACAGTACATGTTTTAAACATGTTTTAAAAGTCCATGAGATATGATTTCGACACTTATATGATTTATATGTGATTTTGTGTCGAACATGGCATGATATGCGGTCTAGAGTATAGTTTGATTTGATATGAACTCTAGACCTGATATGATTTACAGAATATGTTTTAAAAGTATATGATAATGATTTCGACACTTACATGATTTACATACGATTTTGTGTCGAATTTAAAATGATATGCGGTCTAGAGTATAGATTGATTTGATATGAACTCTAGACCCGATATAGCTCATAGTAAATGAAAAATGTTTTAAAACCGCACATGTTTTAGACATGCTCCGAAAACGAATACATGAACTGAAATTGAACATGTTTCTATCATGCCTTAAAGGCAAATTTGAAATGAATTGAAAATCCATATGTTGAGCATGTCCTAAAGTATATATGATATGATTTGAGATGATAGCGGTTTATACAGAAAAAAATTACATGAATTGCATATTAAACCTGACATGATAATATGCTTAACACATGAGAATTCCATGAGGAATGTCGTGACTCAACGTTAATGATGTTTCATCTATACGATGATATGAGATGATATGATATATGAACATGAGATTGATATGAAGAGAATTCTGATCTCACTCTATCGTGATCATAAATTTCCAGACGATAAGTGATATGAATTGATGTAATACGGGAATATGATTGTTAAATGTAAAGTGAATTCGATAGGATATCTGCATTAAACATGGAGAATATATGAAGAGTGTCATGACTCGGTGGTAGCGATATTTCATCGATATGATGTAATGATATGATATGAAACAGGAATATAGAAATACACGAAGAGAATTATGACTTCGTACCATCGTGATCATGATCCACAATAGGAGAATTGATAAGAGATGATATGAGAATTGATAAGAGATGATAGAATACAGAAATATGATTATGAAATGAAAAGTAAATATGAGAATTGATATGAGATGATAGCATACCAAAGTATGATTATGAAATGAAAAGTGAAAATGAGAAGTGATAATGAGATGTATCGATGAGAAAGGATTAACTGTAATTGCATCCTTGCAAGTTTTAAGCATTGCAGTTTAAGGCAGTATAATCCTACTCTTGTATTTATATTAGTATCTTACTGAGTCGTGGTTTTGCTCACCCCACTAAATTTCATCTCTTTCAGATTAATAAAGTTAACATCTGCCATGTGAGCTGCTTAGTGGGCATCGGAGACGGTGTATGGACTTAGTACTAGTCTTCTGAGGTATATGTTCCTTATAAAATACTTGTTTACATGTAAGACTTAAATTGATGCACAGTACATATTCTGTTTAACAAGTCGGGATGTAACTAAGAACCGTTTCCATGTTTGTTTAATATTTAAATGGAATGACTATAGGTCACCTAGATAGTATAGTAACTATACTGACACCGAATACAAACCTTAAAATGAAAAAGAAAAATTTAGTCCATAAATTTGTAGACTAAGAAAAGTATAAGAATCAAGTGAAAGTCGCGGTCTTCGGGTCGTGACAGATTTAAATCGCTTGGATGTCAAGGGTTCGAGTAGCGGCGGGCACGAAAGAAATCCGTGAGGACCTAAGTGCCACGTCAGCTGAACTGACGGGGGCCACCTCTAGAATCCAAAGCGGACAATACGGTTGAGTGCGACTGGCCCCACATGATACTGGTCGTCACAAAAAAACGTGAATTTTGGCTTCTCAGCCAAAATGAATTATTTTGGACAAAACACGTTGTAATATTCTTCCTAAAATACAAAGAGATGAAAGCATGATAATTAAGCTTATGATTATGAATTCAAGCTTCTGTAGATGCTAATTTTTGTTATCAATTAGTTGGGACATGGCTAGAGGTGGCAAAAGTTGACCCGATCTGAAAAACCCGTCCAATTAACCCGAATTCAAACCCGATCGATCCGATTTGACTAAAAAAGTCACAATCAAATCCAACTCGATCCGAATCCGAATTGATCTGAAACCAAATTTATCCGAATTTACATTGATCCAAACCCGACCGAATCTGAACTCGAATTGATCCGAATCCAAATTCATCCGAATTTAGATTAACCCGAACCCGAATTGATTCGAACCCAAATTGATTCGAATCCAAATTTACCCAAATCCAAATTTACCCAAACCTAAAAAGATTCAAACTTAAATTTAATATTATCAATAAATATTTAAATATTAAAATTAAATATCAAAGTATTTTAATATAGTAAAAATATAATTTTTTTCAATAATATGAGTGTTATTGTTGACACCTAATTTTGTCCCATTTTTGTTATTATTATAGTTATTATTATTATGGTAATTATTATATTTATTTTTATTTTTATATATTTTGTATTTATTTTTATTTTTATTTTCTTTATTTTTATTCTTACTTGTGTTATTATTATTATTTTTATTATTTTTTATTTTATTTTATTTTATTTTTCTTTCTTTTTCTTTCTTTCTTGTTTTTTTGGTCCAATCTGTCTCCCATCAATCACCACCAACTCCTGCCATCGGCAGGTCTGCCATAGCCACCAGCCCCCAGGCAAGCTACTCTGCCAGCCGTCCCATCTACAACCGGAGACCAAGAGAGAGCCAAAGCTTAAAGCTCTCCCCATTCACCCGGGAGCAAGAAAAACCCAAGCAATCCTCACCCAACCGAGCCCCCTAGTCCTCTCCCATTCAACCCTCACCGGATCCCTCACTCACCCTCTCCGTTCAACCAACCATCACCATCACCAGTCGAAAACCCCAAAACCAAAAATCCCATCCCAGCGGCCCCTAAACCACCACCGAGCCACACCAACAACCACAACTCAGCCACCATCCATCACACAAACCCGAAACCGAGACCCCCAAAACCCTAGATCTCAAACCTGCAAAAGAAAAAACAACAACAAAACGCAACAGATCCGCAACCATCATCATCAACCAGATAAAAAAAATCAAAAAAAGGGAGGAAAGGTTTCGGTCAAGGTCAGATCTGGGTGGTTAGGAGGCTTTTTAGGAGAAACGGGAGCCGGATTCGAGCTTGGGAGGTTGAGAGCCTCCGGAAAGTGTTTCCTTTTTTTATTTTTGGCCACCGCCGACGGCGGCCGACGGCGGTGCACGGCGGTCCGGCGACGGCCGGAAATCGCCTGGGCAGAGAGCTTCACAGCTCTGAAATTTTTTTTTTTTAGAGAAAGGAAAAACTGAAGAAAGAAAAAAAGGGGGGTTTATATAGCAAAAAAAAAAAGAAAGGGCCAGATCCGCGCGTGGACCCGGGATCCGACCCGGGACCCGCGCGCCCGCCCGGCCAGCTGAGGAAAGAAGACCCGCGTGTTGCCCCGCCGACCCGACCCGATCGCGTCCAACCCGCCAGCAAGGCAGATCCGCGTGTTCCCTGCCGACCCGACCGGCGTGCCAGCTGCCTGACCCGACCCGTTCCGCTGCTGACCCGCCTCCACCTTCGGCCCACTGCTTTGGGCCACTAGGAAAGTGGTTGGGCCCGATCCGTGGGCTTTCCTAGGCCATCTCGTTTGGGCTGCCTTCCATGTGGGTTTTAAACCCAAATTTTGGTATATCCTTGGATTTTTATAATTATGTTTATTTATTTATTTAATTTTATGTTCTTTGAGTAAAAAAAAGGGAAGAAAGAAGAAGGAAAATTTTAATTAGAAAATAGAAAATAAAAATAAATTAAAAAATCAAAAAAATTAAATTGTAACATTATTATTATCATAATTTGTGTTTTATTATTATTATTATTATTATTATTATTATTATTATTATTATTATTATTATTATTATTATTATTATTAATGCATGTTGTAAAATAAAAGTTTCTTTGAAAAATTTTCTTTTATTTGTATTTTCATTAATTAGTATTGATTAGAAAAATGTGTTTAAAAATAATGAAATTCAAATTTGAGTAAATGACAAAATTTTTAAAATTAAAATTTAAATAAAATGAAAGTCCGATGATGGGATGCTACGGAAGTCACAAGTAGTGATTCTTAGCTGATCCCTAGGTGAGAAGAGTCATACTAATTGTTGCCAAAAGTATTGGAATATTTAGTATGATTTTTCAATAATTTAATTTTTTTGATAAACATGAAAATAAATACTTTTTTTTCTAAAAAGAAAATAGAAAAAGAAAATAAATAATAAAATCTAAATTAAAATGAAAATAAATATTAATAATAAAATTTTTTCTTTTTAGAAAAAATTAATTTTATTTCATTTTTATTCCAGATCAAACTATATTTTTTTTAACACCAAAATTTTGTTTTTGTTTTCTATTTTTTCTAAAATTCATATCCCCTATCGATTCTTTTTTTCAAAAATTAATTTTATTTCATTTTTATTCCAAATCAAACTTTTTTTTTTGAATTCTTTTCCAAACAAATTCAAGGACAATTTTTGTTGACATCTTTTTATTCAAGAAAAACTCAAATGTTTTTATATTTTCATCAAATTTCCTATATAACCCAAAATTAAAATAAAAAATATTTTTTTTATTTTTTTTCTTGTCAACTTATTCTTTAAATTATTCAGAAAAAGAGAAAAAAGAAAAATCAATGAAAGATTTTGTTAACTTTATTTTACCTTTATTTAGAAAAAACGTCAGCTCTCTTCGTATTTTTTCATTTATTCCCATTTTTATGTCCATATTTTTGAAAGAAATCTCTCTTCTCTTTCTTTTTTTTTTCTTAAGAAAAATTATTCCCATTATTTTGAAAGAAAAGTTTGTTTTATTATTTTTCTCACACTTTCCTTTTTCATTAAAACTTAGATTTCGTTCTTTTTATTCTACAAAATCTCTTTCCACAATTTTATTATTATTTTTTTTTGAAAAACAAGAAAAATTTCTAATACTTTAATTATGGACAATTCAAACCAAAATCCATAGTACCTTTATTATTGATACGAGAAATGGGGTCAAATAATGTTCCCTCTTGTGTCCTAATATCGGGATAATTTCTACAAAAATTGGACATGGCTCTACCTAAGGCTGGCCTCTTAGGTTTTTCTATATGCTGAGCTGGGTTTTCAAATCTAAAAGATCCCAAATTATACCTCACTGTCGTCCACACTGGACTAGCAAGATTTAATTTGAGTGGGAGTATTTCGATTGCCATTGCGGAGGTGATTACCTCACGAGAGCAAAGGTACTCTACTCCCTCCTAAGAAGGACGGAACTCGGGTATAGAGCTCATGTGATGCGAATGCAAGTGCAAGTGTGTATGAGGGAACTTGTCAGACTTAAACCAAACTATTTTCTCTATCCCAAATGCCTCAACAATTTATTAACAACAAGTATGTACAAATATAAAACATAAAATAAAATACATAAAATGCAAATGCAAACAAAATCATTTTCAAAATCCAAGTAAATTAAGTTTAAATATCAATCAAGACTATTAAATTAAAACTTTGGATAACACATGATTAATGAATGGCCTGACCCTCAAAAAGCGTCCCCAGCGGAGTCGCCAAGCTGTCGTAACGGCTTCGCGCTCGATGATTTTCGAAAAAAGCGTTTAAAAAACAAAAAGGGAGTCGCCACCAATCTTTTTTGACTAGGTGTGATTGGCCACCTAAAAATATTTATCTTTTTAACAAAATCTCAAAATTAATTAAGTTTTATTAAAAAGACAAATTTTTGGTCTGCGAAAACAAAAATCGGGTTCGGGGGTACGGTTACGCGTGGGGAAGGATTAGCACCCCCACGACGCCCGTTGAAAAACGGTACCGTAATAATCATGTGTTATCCTTTGGTTTTAATAAAATGGTCTTATCTTAATATTTAAAAATAATTCCTTTTTATTTCATTTTTTGATGCATTTTATTATTTATCAAAATTATTTTTCATTTAAAAAGAAGGTTAGATTTTGTTTATCGAAAGTGAGCGTGAACTCTTTTGTATTGGATAATTAAATCAAATACTCCAATACTTTTGGCAGCATTTGAAATAATTCTCCTCACCTAGAGATTTCTAAAGAATCACTACTTGTGACTTCTACAGAATCTCATCCTCGGAAGGTTTCACACCCATTTCGAAAATTATTATGAATGCACATGATGCAAACAAATAAAAATGATGCAAATGAATTTTTAATTTTGAATTTCATTATTTATTTATTCAATTTTCTTTGTTTTTTTTTAAAAAAAAACTTATTTGTTTTTATTTTTAACAAAAATTTAAATTATTGAAAAATCATACTAAATATTCCAATACTTTTGGCAACAATTAGTATGACTCTTCTCACCTAAGGATCAGCTAGGAATCACTACTTGTGACTTCCGTAGCATCCCATCATCGGGCATTTTATTCAATTAATTTTAATTTTATTATTAATTTTAAAATTTTAATTTTATTTTCAAAAATTTAAATTATTGAAAAATCTTACTAAATACCTCAATACTTTTGACAATATTTAGTAGATTCTTCTCACCTAGGGATCAATTAAGGAATCACTACTTGTGACTTCCATAATATCCCATCATCGGACTTTCATTTTCTTTGTTTTTTTTTTTAAAAACTTATTTGTTTTTATTTTTAACAAAAATTTAAATTATTGAAAAATCATACTAAATATTCCAATACTTTTGGCAACAATTAGTATGACTTTTCTCACCTAGGGATCAGCTAAGAATCACTACTTGTGACTTCCGTAGCATCCCATCATCGGACTTTCATTTTATTTAAATTTAAATTTTAAAAATTTTGTCATTTACTCAAATTTGAATTTCATTATTTTTAAACACATTTTTCTAATCAATACTAATTAATGAAAATACAAATAAAAGAAAATTTTTCAAAGAAACTTTTATTTTACAACATGCATTAATAATAATAATAATAATAATAATAATAATAATAATAATAATAATAAAACACAAATTATGATAATAATAATGTTACAATTTAATTTTTTTGATTTTTTAATTTATTTTTATTTTCTATTTTCTAATTAAAATTTTCCTTCTTCTTTCTTCCCTTTTTTTTACTCAAAGAACATAAAATTAAATAAATAAATAAACATAATTATAAAAATCCAAGGATATACCAAAATTTGGGTTTAAAACCCACATGGAAGGCAGCCCAAACGAGATGGCCTAGGAAAGCCCACGGATCGGGCCCAACCACTTTCCTAGTGGCCCAAAGCAGTGGGCCGAAGGTGGAGGCGGGTCAGCAGCGGAGCGGGTCGGGTCAGGCAGCTGGCACGCCGGTCGGGTCGGCAGGGAACACGCGGATCTGCCTTGCTGGCGGGTCGGACGTGGTCGGGTCGGCGGGGCAACACGCGGGTCTTCTTTCCTCAGCTGGCCGGACGGGCGCGCGGGTCCCGGGTCGGATCCCGGGACCACGCGCGGATCTGGCCCTTTCTTTTTTTTTTTTGCTATATAAACCCCCCCTTTTTTTTCTTTCTTCAGTTTTTCCTTTCTCTCAAAAAAAAAAATTTCAGAGCTGTGAAGCTCTCCGCCCAGGCGATTTCCGGGAAAAAAATTTCATCTTAAGGAATTCCTCGATCTTGATAAACATGAAAATAAATAATTTTTTTTCTAAAAAGAAAATAGAAAAAGAAAATAAATAATAAAATCTAAATTAAAATGAAATTCGGATGATGGGATGTTATGGAAGTCACAAGTAGTGATTCCTTAACTGATCCCTAGGTGAGAAGAATCTACTAAATATTGTCAAAAGTATTGAGGTATTTAGTAAGATTTTTCAATAATTTAAATTTTTGAAAATAAAATTAAAATTTTAAAATTAATAATAAAATTAAAATTAATTGAATAAAATGCCCGATGATGGGATGCTACGGAAGTCACAAGTAGTGATTCCTAGCTGATCCTTAGGTGAGAAGAGTCATACTAATTGTTGCCAAAAGTATTGGAATATTTAGTATGATTTTTCAATAATTTAAATTTTTGTTAAAAATAAAAACAAATAAATTTTTAAAAAAAAAACAAAGAAAATTAAATAAATAAATAATGAAATTCAAAATTAAAAATTCATTTGCATCATTTTTATTTGTTTGCATCATGTGCATTCATAATAATTTTCGAAATGGGTGTGAAACCTTCCGAGGATGAGATTCTGTAGAAGTCACAAGTAGTGATTCTTTAGAAATCTCTAGGTGAGGAGAATTATTTCAAATGCTGCCAAAAGTATTGGAGTATTTGATTTAATTATCCAATACAAAAGAGTTCACGCTCACTTTCGATAAACAAAATCTAACCTTCTTTTTAAATGAAAAATAATTTTGATAAATAATAAAATGCATCAAAAAATGAAATAAAAAGGAATTATTTTTAAATATTAAGATAAGACCATTTTATTAAAACCAAAGGATAACACATGATTATTATGGTACCGTTTTTCAACGTGCGTCGTGGGGGTGCTAATCCTTCCCCACGCGTAACCGTACCCCCGAACCCGATTTTTGTTTTCGCAGACCAAAAATTTGTCTTTTTAATAAAACTTAATTAATTTTGAGATTTTGTTAAAAAGATAAATATTTTTAGGTGGCCAATCACACCTAGTCAAAAAAGATTGGGGGCGACTCCCTTTTTGTTTTTTAAACGCTTTTTTCGAAAATCGTCGAGCGCGAAGCCGTTACGACAGTTATATATTTTTTTAATCTCGTTAAATTTAAATATTCACTTTTATATTGCATTCATTTAAACCTAATGTATAATTACTTAATGGTTAATCTATAATAAAGCACAGAAGCTATATTATTTACACTAATGTCTCCAATTATCCTATAAAAAATCAAAATAAATTAAAAAGATATATAGTTCTCTTTTATGATATTTAGTGGGGATTATTAAATCACTTTGATTCAAAAGTTATTAATTATTGTAGATAATAAAAATAAAATGAAAAAAATGTAATTAATTTATGACTATTGTTAAATATATTATAAAAAAAACTATCATACAGATTATTAAATATTTTGATTATTTCAATCCCAATTGTACTCTAGGTCATATAAGAAGAAAATTTTATTTTCATGAGTTTTGTAATTCTTAGAAATATGGTTTTATTGATTTTCATACCAGATAAATCACATCAAAATGACCAAAGTTTAATCCAATAAATCTGTCCAATCGACCCGAATCCAAGTCCGACCAACTCGAATCCAAATCCGACCAACCCGAATCCAAATCCGACCAACCCGAATTGACTAAAAAAGTCAACGACCCAACCCGAAATGATTCAAATCCGAAATAGACCGATTTTTTCTTGACCCAAACTCGACCTTATCCGAATCCAAAATGATCCAAACCCGAAATAGATTGATTTTTCCTTGACCCAAATCCGATCTTATTCGAACCCGAAATGATCCGAATTCGAAATGATCTGATTTTTCTTTAACCCAAAATGATCCTATCCAAAATGATCCAATCCAAACCCGATCCGACCCGCTTATTTGCCACCTAAACATGACCTTTCATCGTTGTAATTATATTTTATAACTTTTGTTGGACAGCAGTAGCATCATCTGATTGTTCTTCTTCAGATGTTCACAAGTGAAGTATTGAGATGCTATTTGATACCAAAAGAGAAAAGCCAACATCTATCCAACCAAAAGGAGGAGAAAGACATTAAATACACTTAAAAGCAACCGACAATAATGAAGAAACAACCAATAATGACGAAACATACAAATATAAGGTAGACTAGACAGAGGCAACAATCGAGGAAACTTTTAAAAAAAAAGTACAAAAAAGAACAGGCAAGAAAGAAGCAACATTAGCAACGACAGACCACAAAAGAGCTAAACTCAAAAGAGCCAAACAACAGCTTGCATACCAACAAAAACCTACAAAGCACAGAGCACATAGTAAACGGAATGAAAGGAGAAGTGAAATACCAAAGAGCAAGTGAGAGCTTCACCAATAATGGAAACGTAGCAAAAACAGTAGGATGAAAGGGGAAGAGAAGAAAGGCAAGAAAACTCCAAGAAACAAAATAGCGAAAAAGGCAAGGACGGGAAAAACAAACCGATGTAAGACTTAGCGAGGAAATTTCGGGCATTGCACGGTAAGAACGGAGTTCAAAACAGTAGATGCCTGACAATAAATGATGACTGAGGAACACAAAACAAAATGGCGGCAAGTAACAACGGCAGAACTTAATAAAAACAGCAAGAAAAAAGAAATAAAATCCATTAACCAATGCAAACGTGGGAGCCAATAAACATCAACTCACATCGTAAATACAACCTGCTGAAAACAGATAAACAACGAGAAGACAACAAAACCAAGCAAGAAAAAACAGAATAACAGGCAAAACAAACAATCAACCTGGCATGAAAGGGAAAAGAACCAATGACAAAACATACATTAAAAGGACAAGCCAGTAAAAAATATAGACACATAATTTTGTATGAATTATTAAATGTCTAATTTTAAATAAATAAATAAAATAACTCGATTTTATTAAAATGCTCAATTCATATTTTTGAGTTATAGATCAAAATCTACTCTAAATATTGAATAATTTGTTAGGATCTTATTTTTATTGGGCTAGTTTTGTTTAGTTTTTTCATATGAGTTTAAAAGTTTATTTAAAATCCAATTGGAACTATCTCTTAGAAAGCTCAAGTTTTAGCTTTGGGCGTAGCTCCTGATGGGCTTATTATTATTATTATTATTATTATTGCTCTATTTTATTATTTTTGTTATTTTTTTCTTTTTAGTAAAAAAAAACTGAAAATGCGATAGGTTAAAGTGGCTGGTAGCCAAAATCATGTTGCTAACCCACCCTCGTAGTTCTTCAATGGTAGGTGAAAAGTAGCTGCCAGATTGTTTCCCCTAAATATCAAGGATCTGATTAGTGTTAACCTAAAATAGCAATTAAATTCTTCTTAAAACAACACAGATCACACTATGCAAAAAAGGGGGCTAAGTGTTAAAAACTTTTGACAAAAACTCAAACCCTTCACCACCGTGAGCCACCACCTTTCTCCACCCGGTCTCGCCAGTCGCCATTCACCAAACAACCCCCATTTCAGACCAGACACAGTGAACCACCACCAAAGAAACCCACCTCAGCACCACCAAATCCAGTACTAAAAGCTTCAAACCTCAACACCCAAAAATTTCACTCGGACCCGAGCCACCATCACAAACCCAAAACTCCATCACCGAACCCAAGCTCCATACTACCCGAAATAGTAACAACCATTCAAGGCCACACTACCCAAGAACCCAAAGCCGAGACCTATTGCTACCATCCCCAGCATCACTTATCGCCACTGTCATCATCGAGCCATCATCACAACCCCTTCCTCTACAACCCGAGCCTTCTGGTAGCCAAGTCAGCCACCAACCATTGCCATTACAACGAACAACCATCTCTCATCACCGATACAACAACATAAGCCACAGTCGCTTCAAAACAACTTAGATCTAAACACACATGCAAGCACAAGCAGCAACCTGAAACAAAAAAAATCAAAACACATAGTCCAAGAGAAGCATTAGCAGCTGACACAAAGCAAAAGAAAAAAGAGAAAGAAGCTTCGGTCAGCCCTATATCTAAGGGGCTACGAAAACCTTTTTGAATCAGGGACTAGGCTCGGTAGGAGGAGGGAAGGGAAGGAACTTATCAAGAAGGCAAGGTGTCTTAAACAGTGGCGGTGGATGTTTGGGGTAAAGAAGTCGCGGGTTTCAGCTTAAGATCTACTAGAATGGAAACATTTTTGAAGGAAAAGAAGGCTAGAAACGAAAAAAGGGAGCTTGGAAGTTTCGAAAAACAGTTTCTTTTTCGGTTTCTGTCACCGTCAAGTGGCGGCCGGCGGCGGAGGTCCGGTGGCGGACAGCAGTCCGACGATGGTCGTAAATCGCAGGGGAGAGAGCCTAAAAAGGGCTCTGAAACTTTTTTTTGGAAGCTTTTATAGGGTGCTAAAATTAGACCTGGCAATCTTAGATACGAACACAACAAGAATAAGTGACACGAAGTGACACGAGATGACACGAGGTTAAAATTAAGTAAAATTAATATATGAATGTGGTAAAAGTTAAAAATAACATTTTGAGTTTTTCGTGTCGACACTAATTTTGACACGAATACACGACATGAACACGATACGAACACAGTTTTATATGACACAAAAACGAATTTTTGACACAAATTGTCAGGTCTAGCTAAAATGCACTGTTTTGGAGATAAGAGTTATCTGAAGATCTGCGCGCTACTCCATATTTGACCCGACGCCTGCACAACCCGATCCGTGGCTGGCTAGTGGATGAACCTGGGAAGCTTTTTTGTTTTGGGCTTTTGATCGGCAAGCCCAAAGCAAAGCCATATTCGTAGCAACTTGGGCTTCAATTTGGGTATAAATTTTTTTTCACTAGCCTTTCATTTGTTTTTATTGTTTAAAATGCATATTGTAAAAATAAAAATTTTTAAAGAATTTCTTTCACTTACATTATTGATTTGAAAAATATTTAAAAATAATGATAAATAAATAATTGTGTCATATTTGCCTTGTCTATGATTAAAATAAATGTGAATCCTCGATGATGAGATTCCGTAAAATTCGTAAGTAGCGATTTCTCGAAAATCTTTAGGTACGAGAAATTCTCCAATTATTACCAAAGTATTGGAATTTTTGGAGTAATTTTTCAATACGTAGGTTCACATTTATTATTAAAAAATAATGAGCAATTTTTATAAAATAAAATAATCGAAAATAAATGGAGATAAAAAATGACAAATTAATACACCAAATAGCAAATTAGAAATCAAATGAGCATCTAATGTATATTTGTATAATTTGCATTGATTTTATATCCGATGATGGGATTTCTTAGAATTCACAAGTAATGATTCTTTGATAATCCCTAGGATCGAATTAAATTTCTTAAATATTACCAACGTATTGGAATATTTAAGTAATTTTAGTTCGAGATAAATTTTTTTTTATAGCTGATTTTATGAAACATATTAACACTTTCGGGAAAATAAAAAAAAATAATGAAATTTAAATTTAATTAAACAAATTTCCGATGATGGGATGTTATGGAAGTCACAAGTAATGATTCCTAACCGATCCCTAGGTGAGAGGAGTCCACTAAATACTACCAGCGTATCGAAGTATTTAGTGTGATTTTCAAAAATTTAAATTTTTGTTAAAAATGAAAATGAATAAAGTTTTTCTTAAAACAAAAATAAATAAATAAATAAATAATGAAATTTAAATTTAATTAAACGAATTTCTGATGATGGGATATTACGAAAATCACAAGTAGTGATTCCTAACTGATCTTTAGGTGAGAAGAGTCTATTAAATATTACCAGCGTATTAGGATATTGTAGACACCAAATTTTGTCCGAATCGGTAATACTATATTTGGATAAGATTATTTTTGTTAGAAGATGGATATGGTCCGAACCCAATATATTGGGCCACAAATATTGTAATAAATTCAATTGGGCTCTCAAAGTCCAAATTAAAACATTGGATTTCAAGGCTCATTAAAATGGGTTGAATTTGATTCTATTTTTTATTTTTATTTTATTATTATTTATCTATTTATTATTATTATTATTATTATTTGTATTATTTTTATTATTATTTGTTTTTTTTAATTATTATTATTACCTGTTTTATTATTATTACTATTATTATTACTTTTATTATTATTATTATTATCTGTTTTATTATTATTATTATGTCTTTTTTGTTATTGTTATTATTTTTATCTGCTTTATTATTTGTTTTATTTTCAATCACATTTAATGGGAAATGACACTCCCATTACTGGCCGAGACTGTTGCTCCAACTACCGGTGCGTTCAAGCCCCTAGGTCTCGAGTTTCGGCGGAATTTCACCTTTCCCATGTAATCAATCCCATCTTGGCAGTCCACATTAGTGACCGAAAGACAATAGAGTGATTTTAAGAATTGAGCCTAATACATTGGATCGAAAGGTGCTCCTGAATCTGTTTAAAAAGACCAAAATAATTCATGAAAAAGGCTTCTTTTTTAGAGAACGGAGACACTAAAAATTTTAGCAGAAACCATACTCATTCAGCCATCACCACCAAACACCACCATCCCTGAACTAGCTCCACCACCGAGACACCATCACCATCGAAACCACAACATCATCACTAAGCCATCACCACCGAAACATTTACAACCCATCATCATCCAACCACCACATGCCACCATCTTCACCACCCGAAACCAACACTCAAAACCTAATCTTCAAACATCAAGAAAAACAAAAACAAAAAAAGAAGAAACCCCTGGAATCCGAGAGCCCTCAAAACCTAGATCAAAGATCTAAGCACATAACACCTGCAAAAAAAAAAAGAAAGAAAAACCACAGCAACCTCAAGTGCTTTCCAAATCATCAACAAAAAAAAATAAAAAAATAGATAGAAAAGAAAAGGAGTAAGGTGGTTTAGGCCTAGGTTAGATCTAAGGAGTTAAGTTTGTTTTTGGGAGGATTGGTGGCCAGATCTGGTTAGAGGAAGACGAGGGGAGTAGCTTTGGGGTCTCAAGAGGACCACCGACGATTGGAGTACAGCGGTCGTCGTGGCAGCAGCAGCTCGGTGTTTGGAGAAGCTGAGAGAGTTTTTTGGGGGGTTTTGGATTTTTTTTAGAAGAACCGGTCAAAAAACGAGGCTAAAAAAAATTTTGGGTCTTTTATAGGAGGTCGAAACGCGACGTTTTGTAAACCATTGGATCCACGTGTTGCCCCGACCCGAATCGAGATCCGTGCGACCCACTTCTCACCCGCTCACGATCCGCTTCTCAGCCCAGCAAATTAGGCCCATCAGCGTGGCCCCTTTGGAGTCTGGGCTTCGATTTTGGACCATCTTTGGAAAGCTTTTTGGGTTTTAAACCCAAATTGATTTGGGTATATTTCCTATCATGTTATTTATTTATTTATTTATTTATTCATTTATTTATTTGTTGTGTTTCTAACATATTTCCATGGTAAAAAATTATATATATATATATAAAATTCTCTAGGATTTATAATAATTTTAAGATTAATCAATTTAATTGCATAGAATTAGTTTTATTAATAAACATATAGTTTTAAAAGATATATAAATAAATATATAAAATATAGTTTTAAAGTATAAATAAATATTATATATATATATATATATAAAACATATATAAATGAATAAAATACATATATAACCATATAGTTTTTGAAATAAAATAAAATTCTTATTAGAAAATTAAAAAAAATGCATTTTAGGAAGCTTAAAAAATAAATAAATAAATAAAATAAAATAAGCAAGAAATCCCGATGATAAGTTTTTATAGAAGTCACAAGTAGTGATTCTTCAAAAAACTTTAGGTGAGAGGAATTTAGCGAATGTTACCAAAAGTATTGGGATATTTGATATAATTTCTCAATACTCAAATTCATGCTTATTTAAAAAATATATATAATAATATATTTTGTAATCACAAAGAAAGAATATTTAGAAAAATATTAATGAGGATTAATAAAAACAAAATACGTAATAGAAATAGTTGGAAGAAATTAATTAAAAAGATGATTTTAGAAATATATAAATACAAAATAATTAAACCAATAAAAATTAATAATAATAAAGTTTCAAAAGATAGAGAATAATGATTAAATTAATTAAATAGATAATAATGGGATTTTATAGTCAAAGGAATTAAGTTAATAAAGCTAAATAAAATACAAGTGAAGATGAAATAATCAAGTTATTCACAAAATGATAAAAGCTAATTCCCGATGATGGGATGTTACGGAAGTCACAAGTAGTGATTCCTAGCTGATTCCTAGGTGAAAAAGGTCTACTAAATGTTACCAAAAGTATTGAAATATTTAGTGTAGTTTTTCAATACATGAGCTTTAATTTTCTAAAATAAAAAACAAATAATATTTAGAAAGAATATATAAATATGTTAAATAAGGAAATACAAATGGTAAAAGCTAATTTCCGATGATGAGATGTTACGGAAGTCACAAGTAGTGATTCCTAACTGATCCCTAAGTGAGAAGAGTCCACTAAATGTTACCAAAAATATTGGAATATTTAGTGCGATTTTTCAATAATTTAATTTTTGGTTAAAAATAAAAATAAATAAGTTTTTAAAAGAAAATAAACAAAGAAAATTAATAATTAAATTTAAATTTAATTAAAATGAATTTCGATGATGGGATGTTACGAAAGTCACAAGTAATGATTCCTAACTGATCCCTAAGTGAGAAGAGTCTACTAAATGTTGCCAAAAATATTGGAATATTTTGTATGATTTTTTAATAATTTAAATTTTTATTAAAAATGAAAATGAATAAGTTATTTTAAAACAAAGCAATATAAATAAATAAATAATAAAATTTAAATTTAATTAAATAGTTGTTCGATGATGAGATGTTACGGAAGTCACAAGTAGTGATTTCTAACTGATCCCTGGTAAGAGGAGTCCGTTAAATATTGCTAGCATATTGGAGTATTTAGCGTGATTTTTTAATAATTTAAATTTTATTAAAATGAAAATAAAATAAGTTCTTTTTTAAAATTAATAATAAAATTTAAATTTAAGTAAACAAGTTTTCCGATGATGGGATGTTACGAAAATTACAAGTAGTGATTTCTACCTGATCCGTAGGTGAGAAAAGTCTACTAAATGTTACCAAAAGCATTGAAATGTTTAGTATGATTTTTCAATACATGAGCTTTTATTTTTTTTAAAAATAAAAACAAATGATATAAAAATAATAATAATAAATACGTTAAATCAGGAAATAGAAATCCATGTGCATCATACATTATATGCTTGCATCATATGCATAAACGTTAATTTCAAAGTAAATGAAATTCTTCCGATGATGAGATATCGTAGAAGTCACAAGTAGTGATTCTTCGAATTTCTTTAGGTGAGAAGAATTAACTAAATGTTACCAGAATATTGGAATATTTAGCTAAAATTTTCAATATCGAGAGTTTCATTAAGAAAATCAAAATATAAAAGTCCTTTTATAAATCCATACTCATCATACATCTTTTATCAATATTATATGCATCCATAATTAATTATACAAATAACGTGAGTCTCACCGAGGATGAGATTCTATAGAAGTCACAAGTAGTGATTCTTAAGAAATCTTTAGGTGAGGAAAGTTATTTCAAATATTACTGTTAGCTTTAAATTGCCATATATATTTGAAATGATAAAAGCTTAAGTAAGCTTTAATGTTTTAATTCATATTGTAAATTTACCTTATCACACATGATTTTCTCAATACATTTCAAGTGATCATATCAAACATTAAGACCATGATTTAATGGTGCATACTTTTATTGGTCTTAATACTTTGTAAATGTTTTGAATATTTTAGAAAATCACTTAATGAATTTTTGGACCATGTTTTCATCAGAGAAAGTCAAGAAAAACTCCCACAAAAATGTCAAAATGTTTTGGGTTAGATTAGGATCAAAGGTTATATCATTTCTAACCTAAAAGTGCAGGAAAATAGCTTTATGGAGGCATAGGATCGATCCCCTAAGGGAAGGGGTCGATCCCTTTTTGGCAGTAGGCATTTTGGCGGAAGGAAAGGTCCCTCAACCCAGAATAAAGCATTCTGGAATGAAGGGATCGATCCCTTATGGAAAGGGATCGATCCCTTTGCCCGAAAATAGCCTGTAACGGCTAGTTTTTGTGAAACAACGGTCATATTCAAGTTTTGGCTCCACCCAACGGCTAGAATACATCCAAGGGACTATAAATAGAGGCTTAGAAGCTAAAGAAAGCAAGAGGAACTACTCAATCAACTCCAATACTCATTTTCCTCAAATCCTCAACAATAAATCAAGAGCTACAAAGTTTTCATCTTCCATCATTCACATATATCTTGTATTGCTTAGCACATATCTTGTATAGGCTTTCACTTGTGCCTTATTTCTGTAATCATTTGCCTACTTAGAGGCCTTCTTTGATTGCACCATTTGTAAACCAATCCATTCCTTGTAAAAGGGGAGGTTTCTCTTTAGCCTAAGAAAAAGAGCGAAATTTCTCTTGAGCCTTGAAAAAGAGAGAGGTTTCTCTTGAGCCTAGAAAAAGAGAGAGGTTTCTCTTTAGCCTAGAAAAAGAGGGAGTGTAATACAAATTCAAAGATAGTGAATTTGGGGAAAATCCTTGGGAGCGTCTCAAGGTAGAGGACATAAGCAAGGTTGCTGAACCTTTATAAATCGCTTGCGTACACTTCTCTATCCTTACTCTCTTTACTTATTTGCAATTATATTTGTGTTTATTGTATTGAATTTATATTGTATAATTGTCTAGCTTAGAGAACTTAGAAAACACTCAAATAGGCTAGAGAAAATAGAAGAATCGAAAAATGGGCATAAGGTTAGCTAAGAACCGATTCACCCCCTCTTAGTATAGCTTATAGAGCCAACAATTGGTATCAGAGCTTGGACTCGAGATTGATTTATACTAACTTCTATCGAGCAAAACGATCTTAAATGACTCACTTGAATGTAGGCACACCCTTAGGAGAAGAGGGACACTCATTAGTTAGACCTCCACTCTTCAATGGTGAGAATTACTCCTATTGGAAAATTAGGATAATGTTATTTGTGCAATCCAATGACTATGAAGTGTGGAGAGTAATTGTTAATGGCCCTAGAATCCCAATAAAGAAAGTAGATGGAAAAGATGTCCCTAAGAGTGAAGATGAGTGGGACACTAATGACATGAGATTGGCACAATTGAATGCCAAGGCTATGCACACCCTCTTTTGTGCTTTAGGTCCCAATGAGTATAATAGAGTATCCTTATGTGAGAATGCTAAACAAATATGGGATAAACTAGCCATTACACATGAAGGGACAAATCAAGTTAGAGAAACCAAAGTAGGAATGCTCACACATGATTATGAGCTATTTAGAATGAAAGAAAATGAGTCCATTAGCGAAATGTTAACTAGGTTTAATGATATAATTAATGGACTTAAGGCTTTAGGCAAGGCTTATTCCAATGTTGAAATGGTAAAGAAAATTTTGAATAGCTTGCCTAAGTCATGGGAGGCAAAGGTAACCGCAATAGAAGAGTCTAAGGATCCAAATACCTTGTCTCTAGATGAGCTTATGGGCTCCCTACTTACATATGAAATGAAAATGAAAAGAAATGAAGTGCCTTCAAAGAAAGTAGGGGTAGCACTTAAGTCTTCCACTCATGAGGTCCTTGAAGATGATAGTGATGAGAGTGGAAATGAGGAAGAGAAGGAAATGGCAATGTTTGCGAAAAGATCTAATAGGTTCATGAGAATGAAAGAAAAAGAAAATAATAGGAGACATCAAAGAGGGGAGTCAAGTAGAAGAGAAAAGGACCCTTTAGTGTGTTATGAGTGTAATGAACCGGGTCATACTAAGTTAGATTGCCCCTTACTTAGGAAAAAAAAGGATAGGAAACCTAGGAAGAAAGCATTTGTGGCTGCATGGAGCGATAGTGATAGCTCCAATGAGGAAAACATAGATAATGAGGTAGCCTACTTATGCTTTATGGCTATTAGTGACGATGAGGCTAGTTCTAGTTCTAGTGAAAATAATGATTTTACATTTGATGAGTTACAAAATGCTTTTAATGAATTAGCAAATGAATTTCAATGAATGAATTCTAAATATAAGAAAATCATTGCTAATTTGAAAATAGAAAAGGAAACCTTGATCAATGTTAAGCTAGAATTAGAGAAGAAACTAGAAGAGGCCAACTTAGAAATAAATGAGTTAAATAAAAAGAATACAAATTTGCATAACTCATTTACTAGGTTTTATATAGCTCAACAAAAGCTAGATCACATGCTTGAGACCCAAAGAGCTTTCTTTGATAAAGATGGGTTAGGTTATAATGCAATACAAAAAGAAACTCATCTAAAGAATTTCCTTGTGAGCAAAAATACCATGCATGATTTATCTCTTACATGCTCACTATGCAATAGAATAGGACATTCTTCACAAGCATGCACATATAGAAAAATCACATTTAGAGGAAGAGTAGTTAGAAAAATGTGGGTGCCAAAGCATGCTATGAATAATGATGAATTGAGCTTGAAATGGATCCCCAAAGGATCAACAATTATTTGCACTAACTCTCATGGACCCAAGAAAATTTGGGTACCAAAGCATGTTTGAAATTGTTTGATGTAGGAGTGTTAGAGCATGAGAATACAAAGAAACAATGGAGTTCAAATGCTCTACACACCAGCCATGGAGATTGCTTATGCCAATGAGAAAGAGGAAGAGCTTAAGAATCCATACTTGACAAGGTCACAACAATTCATCAAAGAATGGCACAAGGTGGATTCAAATATTCAATGCAAAGCATTCTCTAGCAAAGGAGTTTTGTAAGCTTAAATCCTATCTCTTCAAAACTCATTTTTGCTAAAATTATTTATATGGTTTATTGAGGCACTTGGTTGATGATTCTTGGTGCATTGTGAGTTGAATGAATAAAGAAAAAGCATGACAAAGATTTTTGATTGTTTGATTATAGTACTTGATGCATTGAATGAAAAGCATGATTTGTGATTTTGAAATGATTATTGGATTTCTGCATTTTGAGCAAGTTTCCTATGTGTTGATAATGTATTTACTTGTCTCAAAATACCAAATATGTCATATATGCAAAATGCCATGTCATGAGCAATAATGAAGAACTTGTATGTTGGAAATCATGGCATGTTGTTCACAAGATGTATGATTTGATGATATATGTGCTTAAAACCTATGTGAACAAGTTTGTTTTGACATATTTGTAGTTTCCAATGCTTTAGTTTTGTCAAAATATGCTTAACTCTCAAAATGACATACTTTGAGGCCAAAAATGCATTTTATTGTGTAAATTCTTCCAAAATTGCAAAGTCTTTTGTAAAATGGTTTTTCATTCATGTTTTTCATTCATACAAGTCCAAAATCATGTTTTACAAATGTTTAAACCCTTACTTGGACTTAAAATACTCAAAAACGAAGTTTTAGCACCTCACAAGTTGGATTTTCTGTTAAAAATCTGCAGAACTAGGATGAGGGATCGATCCCTCTACATACAGGATCGATCCCTTTGGAAAAACTTGCAGGAAACTTGCTTTTGGAGTTTAGGGATCGATCCCTTTGCTCATGGGATCGATCCCTCTAGGCAATTTATGCCCTTTTCTGCATTTTTAAGCCTTAGTTGAGAAGTTTTCTTAATTCTCTTGATATCTTCTTTCTTCTCAACTTAAAATTCAATATTTTAACGTCCTTTTGATGATATTTAGAATATGAAAAATCATTTTTCATTAATATCATGCCTCAACTCCATCAATTTGTATCATTTCAAACAAATGATATCACTTTCAACAATCAATACCATTTTTATTGAACTCACAACTGCAAAATCATTTTTCTTGTTGAAAACATTCATGAATCTTAAAATAATCTTGAAATATACTTTCAATGAATGCTTAAACATAATTTTGAGAAATATTTCAAGAATTTATGGATATATTTGAGAAATTGATGAACTAGTGCATAATGAATCTTCTTCATTCCTTTTTGTTCATCTTAGTCAAGCATGCTTATAGGATTATGTCTCTTAGCTTGACTTATCATTCCACACTAGGTTTCATGATAATTATACATCTAGTGGATTGATTCCAAATGTAAATTCAACAATTGGTAATGGTCATTGGCCTATAATTTGTGATGGTAAATGGATCCTAAATGTTCAAATGCATGAAACTTTATCATCCATGTATTTAAATTTTTCTTATGGCCAAATTATTAAAGAACTTGGGCTTGAATGAATCTTTCCTTGCTCATAATTATTTAAGGACTTGAATTGGAAAATGAGCATAGGATTTTTGTACTTGAAACCATGGAAGAAAATGTGTTTGCTTGAATACCTTTATTGTTTGAATCTTCCATATGGTATAACTTTGTGAATATGAATATGGATTAATACTTTATGATAGTATGCTAATGTTTAATTAATCCATATGCATATTTGATGGTGTGTGATTGTGTTCTTGCATTTTTAGAATGATTATTTTCTTGACATGAACACACTACATATAAATATTGGATTCATGCAAAATGACTAAGTCAACCATTAGTAACAATTGGTATTAAGATTGAAATAACAATTAGTATCATTGGTAACCATATTTTCAATAATTGGTAAGCCGAAACTAAATTGCCAATTGGTATGAGCTTTAAATTGACAATTCTTCTCATGCTCCTTAGATTGAAATGACAAATA
Organism: Heritiera fomes; assembly: GCA_032173925.1. Lineage (NCBI taxonomy): Eukaryota > Viridiplantae > Streptophyta > Magnoliopsida > Malvales > Malvaceae > Heritiera > Heritiera fomes. The sequence goes on along the minus strand of JAPDPM010000022.1, from coordinate 6,414,697 downwards.
GAGAAGAATTCATATAAGACACTTTTGCATGAAACACTTTTGTGCTAGAATTTGTGTTTAATTGATATATGATTTAATTCTAAGCACATTCTTTCTTGAAAATGATTTATGAGCTCATGTATTCATATGTCATCTAATGTTAGCTCATAATCATGATGTATTACCATGCACCTTAGTTGAACTTTAGAAAGAACAATTGATATACTTAGGTGCTTAATAGGATTGAAATGAGCAAGTCATAGACCTTAGTAGATATTTATACACAACTTGCTTCATTATTTACCAATTGGGAACTTCTTGCAAAATTATTTATAAACAATTGGTATAGAATCATAAGTCATATTCTTTGCATGAATATTTCATACTTTTTGTGGATATTGACTTATTTATTTGTGCTATGAGTCCCATGTACTAACACGTTTCTTGTTGGATGGAGCATATTTATTTGTTCTCACATAGCCATAATTTTAGGGGGAGTATATTTTTTATTATTTTTCATTCTTTTTACTATGACAAAAAGGGGGAGAGATAGATATTAAAAGGTTAAAAGGGAGAGATATTAAGGGGAGAGATAATGGGAGAGAAATAGTTTGAAAATTCATTTTCAAAACCCATGCTTATATTAAGGGGGAGCTTTATAAAATCCTGCTTTATTTGAGGGGGAGTATTTTATGAAAGAATTTTCAAAGCAAATTTACATTAAGTTTTGTCATATCAAAAAGGGGGAGATTGTTAGCTTTAAATTGCCATATATATTTTGAAATGACAAAAACTTAAGTAAGCTTTAATGTTTTAATTCATACTGTAAATTTGCCTTATCACACATGATTTTCTCAATACATTTCAAGTGATCATATCAAACATTAAGACCATGATTTAATGGTGTATACTCTTATTAGTCTTAATACTTTGTAAATGTTTTGAATATTTTAGAAAATCACTTAATGAATTTTTGGACCATGTTTTCATTAGAGAAAGTCAAGAAAAACTACCACAAAAATGTCAAAATGTTTTGGGTTGGATTAGGATCAAAGGTTATATCATTTCTAACCCAAAAGTGCAGGAAAATAGCTTTATGGAGGCATGGGATCGATCCCCTAAGGGAAGGGATCGAATCCTTTTTGGCAGTAGGCATTTTGGCGGAAAGAAAGGTCCCTCAACCCAGAATAAAGCATTCTGGAATGAAGGGATCGATCCCCTATGGAAAGGGATCGATCCCTTTGCCCGAAAATAGCCTGTAACGGCTAGTTTTTGTGAGACAACGGTCATATTCAAGTTTTGGCTCCACCCAACGTCTAGAATACATCCAAGGGACTATAAATAGAGGCTTAGGAGCTAAAGAAAGCAAGAGGAACTACTCAATCAACTCCAATACTCATTTTCCTCAAATCCTCAAGCCTCAACAACAAATCAAGAGCTACAAAGTCTTCATCTTCCATCATTCACATATCTCTTGTATTGCTTAGCACATATCTTGTATAGGCTTTCACTTGTGCCTTATTTCTGTAATCATTTGCCTACTTAGAGGCCTTCTTTGATTGCACCATTTGTAAACCAATACATTCCTTGTAAAAGGGGAGGTTTCTCTTTAGCCTAAGAAAAAGAGGGAGGTTTCTCTTGAGCCTAGAAAAAGAGAGGTTTCTCTTGAGCCTAGAAAAAGAGAGAAGTTTCTCTTTAGCCTAGAAAAAGAGGGAGTGTTTTACAAATTCAAAGATAGTGAATTTGGGGAAAATTCTTGGGAGCGTCTCAAGGTAGAGGACGTAGGCAAGGTTGCCGAACCTCTATAAATCGCTTGCGTACACTTCTCTATCCTTACTCTCTTTACTTATTTGCAATTATATTTGTGTTTATTGTATTGAATTTATATTGTATAATTGTCTAGCTTAGAGAACTTAGAAAACACTCAAATAGGCTAGAGAAAATAAAAGAATCGAAAAACGGGCATAAGGTTAGCTAAGAACCGATTCACCCCCCCTCTCGGTATAGCTTATAAAGCCAACAATTACCAAAAGTATTGGAGTATTTGATTTAATTTTTCAATAAAGAGGGGTTCATGTTTATTTCCAAAAATAAGATTTTCTTTAAATATATATAATAATTTTTATTCAATTATATAAATAACATGAGTCTCACCGAGGATGAGATTCTATAGAAATCACAAGTAGTGATTCTTAAGAAATCTCTAGGTGAAGAAAATTATTTCAAAAATTACTAAAAGTATTGGAGTATTTGATTTAATTTTTCAATAAAAGAGGGTTCATGTTTATTTCCAAAAATAAGATTTTCTTTATATAATAATCCATAATCAATTATACAAATAATGTGAGTCATACCGAGAATGAGATTCTATAAAAGTCACAAGTAGTGATTTTTAAGAAATCTCTAGGTGAGGAAATTACTGCAAATGTTACCAAAAGTATTGGAATATTTGATTTAATTATTCAATACAAAAAGGTTCACATTTACTTTTGAAAAATAAAATTTAACCTTTTAAAATAATAAAAAATGACTTTTTACAAATAAAAGATGACTTTGAAGAATAAAATTGGTTGCAATAAAAATAAAAATTAATTTTAAATATTAAATTAAGACCATTTTATTAAAACAAAAAGGATAACACGTGATTAAAATGGTACTGTTTTTTAACAGGCAATGTGGGGGTGCTAATCCTTCGTCACGCGTAACCATACTCCCGAACCCAACCTTATTTTCGCAGACCTCAAATTGTCTTTTTAATAAAACTTAATTACTTTTAAGATTTTGTTAAAATGACAAATATTTTTAAGCGACCAATCACACATAGTCAAAAAAGATTGGTGGCGACTCCCTTTGTTTTTAAATGTTTTTAAAATCGTCGAGTGGTCGAGTTTTCGGACGAAATCGTTGCGACATATATTTAGTGTGATTTTTCAATAATTTAAATTTTTGCTTAAAATTTAATTAATAACTTTTTTTCCAAATTAATAATAAAATTAAAATTAAAGTAAACAATTTTTCCGATGATGGGATGTTATGTTATGAAATTCACAAGTAGTGATTTCTTAACTGATCCCTATGTGAGAAGAGCCACTAAATATTATCAGAGTATTGGAATGCTTAGTGTGATTCTTCAATAATATTGATTTTGATTTAAATAAATAAATAAAATTTTACAAAGAAAATTCTTATAAAAAATACATGTGCATCATTCATTATCTGTTTGCATCATATGCATTCATGATAATTTTCGAAACAAGTGCGAATCTTTCGAAGATGAGACTCTATAGAAATCACAAGTAGCAATTCTTAAGAAATCTCTAGGTGAGAATATTATTTCAAATATTACCAAAGATATTAGGGTATTTGATTTAATTTTTCAATATAACAAGATTCATATTCACTTTTAAAGAATAATAAAATTTAGTTTTTTTTTTTATAAAAGCTGATTTTAAATAAATAAAATTGGTTGCAATAAAAATAAAAATTAATTTTAAATATTAAATTAAGACCATTTTATTAAAAAAAATGATAACACGTAATTAAGATGATACCGTTTTTTAACGGACGTTGTGGGGGTGCTAATCCTTCCCAATGTGTAACTATACTCCCGAACCCGATTTTTGTTTCCGCAGACCCAAATTATCTTTTTAATAAAACTTAATTAATTTTTAAATTTTGTTAAAAAAAATAAATATTTTTAAGTGGCTAATCACACCTAATAAAAAATTGATAGAACTTTTATATTTTTTAATATTTTCAAAATCGTCGAACTATCAAGTTTCCGAACAAAATCATTACAATAAGAAAATCAAAAAATCCCTCAAGAACCAACCATGCAAAAGACAAGAACCAAGTAACAGAACGTAAATTTTCGAGAAAAACTTGCAACAACTTACAAACAACAATAAAAAAACAACGTGGCAGCAAGAGAGAGAGTGAACGTGTTTATTAGAGAGAAGTTAAAGGTGGCTTCACCATCATTTTTCATTTAGCATGCTGACCAATTTTAGGTATATAGATATCAAATTAACTAAAATATAAAAAAATTGTAAAAGTATATAATTATAGAACTTGAATGGTTTGGAGATGGGATTTAAATGTTGATTCCACACCTGGTTCGATTTTTTTTATTACATCTCATATGCTAGCCCACAATGCATTTAATATGCTTAATATTTTTATCTAAATCCATTAAAAAAATATCCATTCAAAAATGGGACCAATTTTCAAATCTAAGTGGATCGTTCAACCAATGAATAATTCCAGTCGACTTCCATACATAAAAAATAGAATTCTTGACAAACATATTAACAATAATATATTTAAGAAAATTCTCCCTTCCAATGAGTCCATGCCTAACATGGGCCAATAGTCGTGTCCGAGGCTATTGGATCTTCGGCGTCAATCTACATTTTATTTATCACGTAAAGGTACAGGCCCAACTATTAAGTAATAATATTTTTATTTTTACATATTTATCTTTTTCTACCAAACATAATGCAAACAAAATGTAAGAATCCCTTCCTTTCTCCGAGCCAAAATATTTTCCATTCGAAACAGTACGAGGAAAGAAATTAAACTAACCACCCAGATGTATAATTTTATTTATTTTTCTTTGCAGTTAGGCCGAATATTAAATGAAATCCCATTGTTGTCAACCACTAAATTTTCACTATTACATCATTATTGTTATTTGATTATTTAGAAGAAAGTCAGATGCTTTACCAAAAATCATCAGGTACATTTTACTTTCCACAATTTCCCCCTAATATATGTACAAATATACATAAGCATAGACAAAAGGAACTTTTAACTAACTTGTTTGAATCAAATTTTCCAGGTGAACAAATTATATACGATTGACTTGGTATAGTATAATTTCCTTATGTCAAAGTAAGAATATGTAGATAACCATTGACATTTTTTTTTTGGCTTGCATCAACATTATCTTGTCAATTTTTATTCTATTGTATATACACACATCTCCAAGTGCTTAATTAGAAACAGGCAGATTTGTAGGTTTTGACTGAAAATATTTTTTCAATAAATAGTAATTTGACGATTACATACATGTAAATTAATTTTGGTAGGAGGAAAAAAATGATATTTTCCCTCATCGGTGATTAAAATTTTTTTGTTAGTTATCGTGGTCCAACTCAGTTTTATTTGGTGACGATATCATCATGTTATATAATCTTTCATGTGACCATCAATTGCTCGTCATCAAATAAGTTAATAGGATTTTTTTAGTTATAGATAAGGGGTTGAAATTTGAATAGATATAAATTAAAAGATAAAAATTTATTTAAATACAATAAAAACACAAAATTATCAAGATAAAGCAAGAAGGCGCACCTGGCCTTTTTTAAAAATATTTTAGCCATTGATTTTTCAATACTGTAGTTTCACAATTTTAATTCATTTTATCTATATATTTTTCTGTTTATCAAATAATAAAATGAACTATATGATAATTTTTGTTCGTCTCAAAACATTTCAATTTTAAAATTCAAAAATGAAACTTTCCACTTCAAATCTATCCACAATTTTTATTATTTCTATATATTTTGATTTCGTCTGCAAACGTTCATGGATTAGGCTGAGTAAGGTCAATCTTCTAAAAGTCCTAGACGAAGTTCAATTTGACCTGGTCTGACCCGTTTATGCAGAAAAAACCCAAAAATTGTAAAATGTATATAATTAAATATTATCAATTGTTTAATATTTTGAAGTACATTTTTTATTAAATTTAATTAATTATAAAAACATTTTTATTAATAATTTAGTGTTCTGAATCGAACCGACTTGAAAATTCCTAATAAAGCTCAATTCGAATCGGGTCAGGCTCGTGAGTTGGAACAATCCCGCTTGTGGATTGGATTAATTCTATCCCATAAGTTTTACCTTAATTTTCTTTGTTTTCTTTGGCAAGAGAAAATAAAAAAGAAAAATACAAAAAAAAGGTATAAGCAGATTTTTTTCCGTGATAGACTATAAATCCTTTTTCTTTCTAATTAGGTAACAATAAAAGAAGGATAATTATTTCATATATCGTTGAAAAAAATTTTTTACTCCACAAACGAGATTAGAATTATAACACATATTTTTGTTTATTTATTTTTTATTTTTAATATTTTTATAGGACATGTAATCTTAATACTATTTGTGAAATAAAAAAATTCTACGGATGATGTAAGTAATAAATATCCTTTCCACGAAATAAAGTTCAAACATGTTAACCAACAGGAGGCTAATAAGACTAGTCACTAGGTTTAGAGGTGTAAACGAACATAACATTCGACGAACTGTTAGTGTATATGTTTCATTTTTGTTCGTTTATGTTTGTTTATTATTTTTAACAAATGATCACTATGGTTCATTTGCTTCTATTCGTGAACAAGTTTATTTGATGTTCAGTTAAAACTTGTTTGTTTAATAAATCATTTAGTGTTTATTTACAGTTCAATAATAATAAATTTTTAAAAAACATATTTACTTATAGATTATTTCAATATGTAATTATTAAAATTATATATTTGTGTAGAATATTTTAGTTTGACATCATATATATTAGGTTGAATACAATTTGTTTATATAAATATTTTTGTTTAGTGTTCATGAATATGTTCGTTAACGTTCGTGAACAAGCTTAATGAACATGAACACAAACACGAACAATGTAAAAAAAAAAACGAACGAACACGAATATAGCAACGTTTGAGCATGTTTGATTCACTTACACCTCTAACTAGATTGCAGTGCACTCAACGGATGAGATGTGCCCGAAAGACCACCTTCTTTAGTTTACATTTTAACTAGTATGGTCTCCATGTTGCACCTGTAGTAGAACCTTGAACTGAAAATCACGAGAAAATCTTGTTCACATTTCATCAGAACAAAAGTTCACATCATCAATCCTAAACGTCATGCAGTGAGAAAGCATTATTTTCTCATGATTTTCAGTTCAAGGTTCTAGTATAGGTGCAACATGGAGACCATACTAGTTAAAATGTAAACTAAAGAAGGTGGAGGTCTTTTGGGCACATCTCCTTCGTTGACTGCTCTGCAACCTAGTGAATAGCCTTATTAGCCTGTTGTTAGTTAACATGTTTGAACTTCATTTCTTGGAAAACCCTCTTTTGCAAACTTCGCTGCTCGCCTGTGGTTGAAAAAAAAATCCAAATTTTGTAGAAATGTTCTTCAGCAATTCCAGAATTCCTACAAATCCTCATAGATCTAAGATTAAAGAAACAAAAAAAACTCTTTCTACCGAAACCTCAAACCCAACGCCTAAATCAAACCTAAAAACATTTTTTGAAAACCAGATTTCCCCAGCCACCCTACACTTCCCCAAAACCAAAAAACCCAAAAAACGCCCAAAATTTATTTTTCTATATTTGTGTTTTATGTTGACTGTGTGTATATTTTCTCTGACTGACTCTTGTGTTTTTGTTTGTGATGTTTTTCTTACCCATTGAATCAATTTTTTGGGTTAATGTTTCATGATTTTCGAAATTAATTACTTAAGATAAAAATGGAGTAGCAGAAGGGTTGGACTGGAATGAAATGGAACGGAATTAATGGGATGAACTGGGCTAGACTGGGATGAAATGGGTTGAACTTGGATGGAATGAAAGGGTTGGCCCAAATTCATTTCCGATTTAATTGGAATCAAAACTCAAGTCAAACAGTTTAATCAAAGTCAAAAATCTAATTATAAATCAATTTGGAGCCCGTTAAAGAGTTCAAATAGATTAAAAATAAATCGCGAGATCCAATGAACGAAAAAGAAAAAAACCAAGTTAATGAGAATCAAATCGGAATTCAGATTAAATTAAATCCAATGGCTTGAATTTTTAGATCCCGAAGAAAGTGAGGGATGAAAAATCCGAATCCTAATTGTAAAATGAAATGCATCCCATATACGGCCGATGAGAATTTCTGTTACATTTCATTTCTTATTCTTTACGCTTCAAATTTTTTTAAGATAAAAAAACCGTTGAATGAAAAGACAAATATACCCTAATATAAATTCCAAAACACATAACTCATTACCTCTCTTTTCTTCATCAGCTTCTTCTCTCTTTTCTCATTAGCTTCACATTTTTTCCTTCTCCCCTTCTAAACCCTAAATTTTATTCACTCTAACAAAAAATTAAAAATTTAAGTGAGAGTAATTATTATGATAGCATTTAAGAATACGAAAGCATGAAAACTCAAGAAGTAAGCTTCAAAATATCAAAAAGTAAAAAAATTTTAAGATAAATATTTATACTGCTTGCTGCCCACGCAAGCCAAGTTGCTCGTGAAGTAAGTCCCAGCGCATGTTGGCTTGGTTGGAATGAGTGCTGCGCACAAGCTGCCTTGCAAGGGAGCTTGCGCTAGGACACGATAGTGTTAAAATTGTCCCAGTGCAATGTGCCTTGCGCGAGGAGCTTGTATTGCGCAGATATAGGATTCCACTGCAAGTTGTCTTGTACGGACAGTCTAATATAATTTTATTATAAATTTTATTTTAATAATTGTAATTAATGAATTTTATTATAATTTTTATTGTAATAATTATAATTAATTAGTCTTTAATATTTGTAGAGTGACAAAAGAATAATGCTGGACACTGATGGAGATAAAGGAGCAGTTGTTGGAAGCCGTCGAAAATGAAGATTTTAAGGTGGAGATTTGGCTGATTTGCTAAAGAAATGATGGGATTTGGGTGAAAATGTTCAGTAGGGTTAATATGGTAAATTAATGAAGTATATTTAGTATTTGTTTTATGGTATAATTAGAAGTGTGGTGTAAAAAGTTTGAAAAAAAAGTTAAAATAGAAATTCTCACGGCCGATTGGGACTGTTGACCTAGTTTCAATAAAAAAAACCCTACCTTATGCTTTATTAAATTAATACAGCCTGCAAAGTCTCTAAAGGTTAGTGCAAATTTTTGAATAGCTGAATTCCTCCGTAACCCAATGCATAGGACTTAAAAACCTTTATTGCTTGTATGACCGTTTGGAAACCAAGTTCCTAACTGTAATCATTATTAAAAAGGAAATTTCCTAGCTAGATCATATGATAGATTAATCTAAGCAATTTTGATCATAAAAAAAGTTACTTGTTAGAATAAGTAATGATTATAAACTGTCGCAAGCTAAAATAAAGAACAAAGCATTGACCTAATTATTATGTTAAACTTCAAACTAAATCAAGGTTTTATATATGTTGCTTGCATTGTTTAGTATATCTTCTTTCTTCCATGTAATAGCTTAATTACACATGTGGACTTATGGGCGATATTCATGTATGACCTGTTCCATACATTTATATCCATACGCAACTAAGTACTCTTATATATATATATATATATATATATATATATATATATATATATATATATATATATATACATGCATCATATCCTTGATGTTTATAAATAGTTTAATATGTATTTACGGGCAGACATTTACCATGGCATACATTGAGTATATGTATATGTATATGTATATGTATACATCCTTCTGAAGAAATTTAATAATGTTATTATATACTTTGCACGCTATATTGCACATATATGTGAACGGGAACCATTTACTGAAGTCGACCATGAACAAGTCTTCATATGTACAAGAAAAAAAAATTAATGTAAAGGTCAATGCTCTTAACATATACATTTTTATGGTCTTGAAAGAATCTTATTCAGCAAGTGGCCTCTGTTTGAATTTGAAAAAAACGTTGAAACTTGAAAAAGGTGTCTTTACATTTCTTGGTACAGCCTTTCATCCCACTGTAAAAGCACCTGTTTTAATATATTTGCAGACGCGGGTCTGACTCTTTCATATTCACTTCCTTTTCATTTTTCTCATCCTTTCATCTTATCTGTTTGCATGCACAAGGGCTGCTGCCAACTGTTTCTCTCTGTAGCTCTCTTTATATATGTACTTCAAGGCGAAAGGAAGCAGCCGGTGCCCACCGGGCCCATGATGCCCAAAATTTTGAACTATAAATCGATAAATACAAATAAAAAATTTTGATTTTTCTGCCTCAATATTGAGGCATATGTTGAAACTTGAGAATTGAGAGTAAATCTAGCACTCTTAAATATAATACAGTGATAAAATACAAATTAAACAAACAAAGATGACATGGACTAAAAGTTAGAAAAAAATTGTATATTAATATGAAGAAAGCTAAAAAAAAAGAATTTACGTTTGGCATATTGACATAAATATTAACATGAAATTTTCGTGTTTTACATAATATAAAAACGATTTTTCATAATACAAATATGAAATTTTATAAACGAATTGCTTGATTTAATTAAGGGTGCCGTTTTGAAAATAGATTACATTTACATGCACCAAAAACCAAAGCTTTTAAATTTTGAAGCTATCAAAGATGATATAGTCAGAGCTGATTCTTTCTGGTGGCTGATGCATTCAAGGTTTGGTAGTGTTTTGAGCTGTTTTCGTGGAGTTTTTATGGGTTTGCAGTTCTGTAGTTCGTTGTTAATAGGGATAATGTTTTAGTTTGCTAGGGTAAAACTAATAAATGGTTGGAATAAGTAAAAATAAACTTCTTCATAAGACATTTGATAGGGTTCGAATTCTGAAATTCTCATTGTTATGAGAGTTTTATCGTTTATCATTCCTAATTTAAAATAGAATTAATTTTAGTTCGTAAAACAGATGATGATACTTATGCTTACACAAAAAAAAAATTTGCTAAGTAATTCTGCTCTGATTTTTGCTACTGTATCGAACCGTTTTTTATGTTGGTTACTCTTGTAATTCAATATTTTATTAATAGATTTGTGGCTTAGCAAAAAATAAAAAATAAAAAAACTGAAGGAATATTAAATCACCTTAACTATTAGATTAGAAACATTATATATAATTGATATTCATTATAGATATAGTTAATCTTAGTTGTCATGTTCTACTTGATATTTTATTTATTTATTGAACTAGGCAAATGATTTTTATGTGATAGGATTTGAACCGTTTCCTTATTAACAATTGATATCTTAACATTGAGCTTTTTTAATTAATTTCTAATTTACCTTTTAACTCTTATTTACCTAACTTGCCGGAAAACATGAGTTAAATTTTTTTTTTTTTAAAATCTTTGTTTTGTCTCGGTAAACCTTTTGCAAAAGGAAGAAATAGCTAGCTTTATTGCTATTCCAGTTCCATATTCACCAACAGTGAGAGACCGTGGAGAACTATACATGTTTTCATGTTATTTTTTTTCTTTTTATTTTGTGTTCTTTGGGTCTATGATTTTGTTTTACATAAAATTTAGGATAAATCAGTTGTTTTTCATTTTGAATTTTAATTAATTGAGAAATTGTATAGATGTTATAAAAATAAGGCTTCATGGAAATTAAGTTAAACAATAGTAGCTGAGTCAATCAGTTCTGCAATGAGGCCTTCAAAGAAAGCAAGAGGAGAGACTAATTCATTGCATGTAAATTATAAAGCTATCGAACTTTTGGGGTGTTCAAAGACTATTTGAGGATTTTATAATATATATATATATATATATATATATATATATATATATATATAGATAAAAGAAAGTCATATCTATTTTTTTATTTTACAAAGAAGATCAAACAAAGAATTGTCGGTGTCGTGATTTAAATCTCAAATTTACTTAAAGCAATGCCTTAAAATATTGAATGAAGAAATTGAGTTATACCCAAATTCAAAATTTTGACTTATGGTTATGTTTTTATTTATAAATTCTAATATATATTATATTATAAGGTACATAGCAAATTTAGTAAGACATCTACGTAGATACTTATGTGGACATTTTATTTGAATGACAGGTTAGCATCAATTAATTTCATGTCCATCTAAGTAAAAAAGAATAATAAGTATTAACTTTCTCAGTTTTCCACTTTTTTAAAATTTTTCTAATTCTTAAAATCTCTCAATCTTAAAAAAAATATATCTTAAAATAATTTTAAATACTAACCATCTAATAAAAAAATTTAAAAACATATAATTTTAATATTATCTATTTGAAAACCTAAATAAAATATTAATTGATATCTATTTATATTATAAAATAAATAATTTTAATTTTAATTTATTTTAGAAAATATTTTATTAACAAAATTGAAAAGTATAAAAATAAGCTATCCATATCATATATATTATTTAAATATTTAAAATTTTTTTTCTAAATAAATAAAATTCATGTATAAAATATCTAAATTTATAAATATATATGATACATACATATTTAAATAGATAAAATAAATTCGTGTATTGCACAAATTATTGTGCTTTCAGATGTAAATATAAATACTTTTATGTTACAATCATCTTATATATATACATATATATATATATATATATATATTATATGTATTAAAATGCATATTTATGATAATGATTATTTTTGTCAATAATAAAAAAACCTCAAAATGTTACTCTAACGCTTGAAAATTATTAAGATATACTTTTAATTTCTATTTTAACATTTTGTTGATGTCTTCAATAATATTATTTATGATATATTTTTATTATTTTTATTCTTTCTAATATTTGTTTATCTTATGTTTAGAATATTTTTAATTTTTTAATTAAATATTTAGTTCTTTTATGGATTGGATATCTTAATTATATTATGTATTTTATATATACTACAAATTAATTAATTAAATAATATTATTTTATATATTTATAAATTTAAATAGTTAAAACTAATTCGTGTATTACACGAATAAAAACTAATTAAATCTATAAATTCATTGAAGTTCATAGATTCATCGAAGCTCTTAGATTTTTATTTTATATATATATATATATATATATATATTTATATTATATACACACACTAGTCATTGTCGACCTCGTCATGATTTACCTAATCTCATGAATGGCTAAAGATTAAATCATGAGGCTGTAAGTCTGAAAAATGTAATATGTCATGCCGTAGAAAATTTTATGATTTTGAATAACACAGCTTATAAGATTTAAGCAAAGTCAACTGATTGCTTATAATATTGAGAGAAAGGCATAATACTAATAACAACAACAACAACAATAACAAAAATGTAATATGTCATGCTGCGCCACTGTTTATCAAACTAAAATCATTTTGAAAAAATATTTCTCATGCCAACTCATATTATTTATGGGAAATCTGTCATAACTTTATTAAATGGGAATAATAAGCCAACTTATAATTTGATTGAACAAATGACAAAATATTGAAAAATAAAACCTAAAAAAAGAGATAGATGTCAATTTCATATTAATGGGATTCCTCTTATATAATAATAATAATAATAATAATAATAATAATGTTTGATTAAGCCTTAATTGCAAGAGCTAAATGAATAAATGATGAATTTACATTTTCTTTTTGCTTTTTGCAATCAGAGAGTTTTTTGGTCAACTTATGTGCTCTTCAAAACTAATTCCTTTTTTGGTGATCTTAAAGACATACCTCACATTTGCATTAAAAAAAAATAATTTTTTCAAATACTGACTCCAATACTTAAGCCTTGAATCTGATATACAAGATAATATTACCTCATCAGCGTATCCAACATTTAGGATCGATGAATTTACAATTGGTCACGTGACTTTAGAATTAGAGGTAATAATTGCTACCTCTCTCTCTCTCTCTTTATAACTTAGATAATAACTTGGGAACCGCACCTGTTTAATTTTTCCTTGTTTTTTTTTTTGTTATAATTTTTCCTGGCTTTAAAGGTCTCAAAGAATCTATATCTATTCTATTAAAAAAAAAGAATCTACATTTTGTTAATGACATAGATAATAAAAAAATTAAAATTAATTATACCTGACATGGATATGACTAATTACTATATATACTTGATACATACAAATCATTTCGACTAAAATTAATATAACTAACCTGAGTTTTGAAAAGTAAGGATAGCAATGAGTATTCTATAAACGGGTATTCAGTGCTATTCGATCTTTTTAAGTAAGATTAAGGTAGTGTATAATCGGATTCGGATAAGGTTCGGGTAGTGAAATTACTACCCGTCACGGGTTAGGGTAGGATTCGGGTAGTTACCTTAGGGTACCCGCTATCCGAATCTGATTATAAATAATAATTAATTAATATAATACTTATATTTTTTATATATCAATTATTTATTATTAATGTTTTATTTAAAAAATAAATCATTATATATTATAATTATGATTTTTAACTTTAATTTATTTTTATGAGTTAAATTAAATTTATTAATATAATATTTTAATTAAGTTATTCTAAAATTAATTTTAATTTTAAATTTAAAATTAAACTTTGACTTAATAAACGGGTAGTTAAAAGGGTTCGGATAGTTAAACGGGTATTTATATTTTATAAAGTTTAAGGTTCGGGTAGCATAAATAAAAATAATTGGGTAGTTAATCGGATTAAAGTATTATTCAAGTATCTCAAATTTAATGGATACCCGACCTATTTACATTCCTATCCTATCGAAAAGAAAAAGAAAATTACCCAACCACTTACTTAAAGTCAGATGACCAACAAAGCACTAGTATGGATCCAAAGCAATTACTGGGGGTCAACGAGTTGATCCCGAGGTTGTTTTTGCAATTTATTAGCAGTGTTTGAATTTCCTTGTGTTTATAAACTTAAATAATTGGCTTTATGATTATAAATGGGGAACTTATATCCAGAATCGTATTTGTTAATTTTGAGCTTTCCCTTCCCACGCTTGCTTATTAATTGGGCTGCCATAATGTTGCACCACGTTGTAAAGGACATAATTAGTTTGCACTTAAAAAGTCTCGATGCAGTAAAATTTTTCTAAATTAATATTTTTAAAATTTTGAATATTAATTTAAAATAATATTAATTGAAAAAATTTTACTTTATAAATTATTCTTTTTATTTTTAAAATTTTATCTGTTTAATTTTTAAATTCATTAAACTTTTCTAATAATTTTATAACATTTAATTTCTTTAAAAATTACATGTTGGTTGATAAATTTGTTAAAAATTTCAGTGTAAATAGATGTTATTAAAATATTTTGTACTTTTCTAATTTCTGAAATAGGAAATCTTATATATGATGATTTTTATAAATTAATATTTGAAATGTTTTTTCAATTATTATTATTTTAATTATAGTTTCCTTTTTGGCAATGTCAGCTCGTTTTCGTACGTTTTTGTCAAAATCATGGACGAAAACAAAAACATTTATTCACCATTGCAGATGCGAAGGTTGAAATGATCACTTTGGGGTAATCATTTCAGTATGCATACGCAAGCGTGCTTTTAAATTAAGACATCAACCTCTTCACACTGCCCTTTCTTGCAAACTGCTCTCTCTAGCTAATTTCTCTCGCCATTTTCCTTTTAATTAATTAAATTCTAGAAAAATTTTATAATTTTCTGAACATTCTATATATACCAAGCGTAACTATATTAACTAACGTCCTCTCATTATCTCATGATAAATAGATATTTTCAGCAGTTGGATATTTTGAATTTTTTTAAAGAAACTATTAAGTAATATCTCTTAAATTTTACCTTTTATTTTTTTACAAAGAGGTACATATTTGAATGGAGATTTGAATATTAGTTTTAATTTTTTTAATGAAGAGTAACGATTATTAGATCAACTTTTTGTCATAGATATTTTCAGCAGTTGGATATTTTGAATTTTTTTAAAAGAAATTATTAAGTAGTATCTCTTAAATTTTACCTTTTATTTTTTTTACAAAGAGATACATATTCAAATGGAGATTCGAATATTAATTTTAATTTTTTCAATGAAGAGTAACGATTATTAAATCAAATTTTTATCGTTTGTTTAGCTTCTTATGAAGTGTAGATAAGAAAAAAAAAACCTATAATATTTCTATATACGAACTTCCAGTTTGTACTATCGTATTCATATGCAGATATATGTTTGTAAAATATCATACCCTATCACCGATATATAAATTAAGGATAACATTACATACAAATATAATTAAATAACCAATATTTATCTTAACTATTGTTATTCCTCTACAGATTTAAGTTCGATTCTCCAACCACGCACTTACCTTTCCCTAAAAAAAAATACACAATTTTCATAATTAGACCATCTTTTTTAAAAAATAAATGCGTATATACCTCTAATTGTTCATGGTCTTTTCCAATTAATAAGTTAATGACGTGTGAGGATCGTTTCAACGCATTTTTGTCCTTTTCTTCACTTCATTTCAAATATTTTACACAAACTCTGACTCTAGCCAATAAAAGAATTAAAGAGCAAACTCATGAACAAGTTTCAACCATAAATTCAATAGTTTTTTGTTCTGACTATCCGGATCACGTATAAGGATCCAAATTCAATCTTTTTGACTATCATGATCACGTATGAAGATCTAAATCGCGACGCAACTTTAATATTTTTTTAAATATATTTGCATTTTACTATATATATTTTATGAGGATTATAGTTTTTTCATCTGCAGTTAAAGGTATTTATCTTAATAAAGAAAATAAGATTACATTTGGTGGCAAATTCAATTGCCATAAATAATACGTCGTCAAGTATAAAATTATGTTTTTATTTATTTTAGTGATATTTGAGAAATTTTTATGACTTTACTTTTTTATCATAGGTAACAATAACTTATATCACTTATAATATGACAATTTGATATTTTCTTACCAATATATAAAATTTTATCACATATTTTTTGACGATTGAAGTATTCAGTGACAATTTTTGTTATAGAATCCTATTGGTGACAAAAAACTAATATTTTTATGACATTAGTTCATGTGTGAATAATCGCCAAAATTTTTTTGTGAAAAATGGTAATTAGCAATTTTCTTTCCTAGATAAAAAAAATTGAGATTTGTAACTAGAAATTACACCTTCACCTAGCAATTTCATTCTAAAAGCATTTTCCTTTTGGAGGAAATCGATTCATGAATATATTTGATGCCCTGGTCATGCCTAACATGTGTAAAACACAAAAAAATATTATATTATAATTTGTATCTGTGACGTCCTCGTCACTTCATCTTATCACTTATTTTTTTCCTTCTTTATTTAGATTTAGTTCATCCAATGTCATTCTTCCTTTATTCTTAAGCTAATTATCTGATAGCTCATAAAATTTTATTCAATTTCCATAAGCATAAAAATGATATATATATATATAAATACCATTCCATTTTCACAGGATCTCATACATTATCTTATCTTACATCCCCAGATATCCTATATACATAATTGCTACTTGTACTGTACCGTAGTTGAATTACAATTTACTATATATATATGAACATATAAGTAGGCGGGTCACTCATTGGTCTCCACCTTGTACAGGTAGTGTTAAATTCAATGTGGATGGAGCAGCAAGAGGACAGCCCGGAAAAGCGGGATGTGGCGGTGTACTCAGAGATGAGTGTGGATTTGCCTTTGCTATGTTTTCTGGACCAATCGGGTGGTATGATTCAAATGTTGCAGAACTGTGTGCTATCAAGATGGCATTAGAGGTTTTCTTGAAGACTGATTTTAAAGACAAAGCCTCATTGATTATCGAATCCGATTCCAAAGTTGCTGTTGGATGGTGTCTGGATCCTGTGACTCGACCATGGAAATTATGGAATATTTTTTTGGCCATTGATTCCATGATTGTTGAGATTAAAGAAGTTAAACTGGTTTTTATTGTCAGGGAAGCAAACGGTATGGCTGACTTTCTGGCCAAATCAGGTGTAGATCGCAAGGAGATGTTTATAGCTTGGTGGTAGTGTTTTTTTTGGTCAAGTTCCTGCTTGTTGAGACTCTTCTGTTTGCTTTCGTTGTATCTAAGGCGATTACTTGGTCATGTAGTGGGCTATTGATGGGGTTTTTCTTTGGGTATAGAGTTTTGTTGGGAGTTGTCTTTGTCCTGTACTCTATTTCCGGTGAATTAACAGATTGTGTTAATCACTTTCATCATCCTCCATCAATAAATGTGATTTAGCAAAAAAAAAAAGAACATATAAGTATACCTTCTATACTACTTGGGAAGCGTCTCTCGAAGGTAAACTTTCAAGATCCACTCGTAGGCTCTTCTATCGAGAGCGAGGGATTACTTCAGATAGTCTATATGAAAAATGTTCGTAAAAGGGTGAGTTTACGCTCAGTAAGAAAAATATGTAAAAGAGCGTGCTATGCCTCTATATGCATTTTTCCTACTTGGCTCTATAATGTCATGTAAAGCATTATAAAGCATGCATCATAAACATCTTTTATGCATTGTTTGCAATCATGCATATTTATTTCAAATGACATGGCAATCATACTTTAAATGCTTCTTTTAAAATATAGCATACATATAAAACATGCATCATCTTCTATCTTTAAAACATACTTTACATGCTTTTATAGTATAGCATGTTTCGTATACTTCTTCAAAGCATACTTCATGTACTTCTTTCAAATATCATTTACATACATACATACTTCCTTTAAAACATCTTATACTTCTTGAAATCATAAATCATATATTTCTTTTTAAAACTTCTTGGCAATCATACTTTAAATGCTTCTTTTAAAATATAGCATACATATAAAACATGCATCATCTTCTATCTTTAAAACATACTTTACATGCTTTTATAGTATAGCATGTTTCGTATACTTCTTCAAAGCATACTTCATGTACTTCTTTCAAATATCATTTACATACATACATACTTCCTTTAAAACATCTTATACTTCTTGAAATCATAAATCATATATTTCTTTTTAAAACTTCTTTTACAAGTACACCAAGTACTTTCGATTTTTTTATTTCTTTGAAATCGTATATACATATAATTTTTGATAACATAAAAACTATTTGTACTTTTATGGAGTTATGCACTGCATCATCATCATCATCATCATCATCATCATCGTCATCATCATGTGGCATACCCCGTAGGGCCAGGAATCCTCCCTTAGCCGAACATGAAATATAAACAGATTGGCCAACTGTGGGTGGCTACAGTTAACACTAGTCAGGTGTCCTTCTGTAGCGACTGAGGCCTGACTTATGGTTCCTTAGCCCATAACATACATCATTTCAGGACTTGATCAGAGCCCCTACTAGAAACATGAAAGTGCATAATCTCAAAACATATGCCATATCGCTTCTTGCCATGACATTTCATACTTTCTGAAAATAGGTTTGAAAACCTCTTTTCAAAACAGGGCAGTCGATTGGCCTCATAGGGCAGTCGGCTGCTGCTTCATACTTTCATTTATCGAAATTATTTTCATTTAAATTTTTGATATTTTCATCTTTGAAAACATATAAGGGCAGTCGGCTGGTCCATATAGCAGTCGACTGGTCCATATAGCAGTCGACTGGTTTGCAAACAGAATACTTCTTAGCAAATAGCAGTCGACTGGTTTTTAAACAGAATGCATTTTTGGCAAATAGCAGTCGACTGGTCATATAGCAGTCGACTGATTTTTAAACAATGCATTTTTGGCAAATAGCAGTCGACTGGTTTTCAAACAGAATGCATTTTTTGGCAAATAGCAGTCGACTGTCCCATATAGCAGTCGACTAGTTTGAAACAGAATGCTTCTGGGTAAATAGCAGTCGACTGGCTTACATAGCAGTCGACTGGTTTGAGTCGGTTTTCGAAAAACGACGTTTTGGTTGTCTCTAGGCAGTCGACTTCCCTTTAAGGCAGTCGGCTGCTCCTAACCTAATTGGCACTAGGAGACAAGTTCGAAAAGGTCATTTTTCCTGCATGAAAGCAGCTGGTGTTTCTTTCCAAATCACGTACAAACATCATAAAACATGCGGACATAGCCGCCTTACGTCCGTTACATAAATTTCTTACCTTGATTCCTTCGGAAACGTGAAATCACTTGGAGCGTAACCCTAGCTTTCACTCCTTCAAATCTAAAATCATCATACCAATTCAAACCTTAAATTAAACAACATACACATGTTATACTAACTCAGAACAACTCCAAATCAAGAACGAGATTGCAAGAATCATTTTCTTCTCTTACCTTCACTAGAGACCAAAATCTCAAACTTTGAGATCTCTTTCAATACTTGGATTCAATCTACCAAACTTCGGATATCACTCAGTCTAGTGACTATAATCGTTTTTCGTTTAATAAACTTAAGGGATCGATGGAGGAATAAGGTAGCTTGTCAAGGTAGCTATGGAAGGAGACTTGGAAGCTTGGAGAAATGGAGAGAACGAGAGGGAAAGGGCTGAAAAAGAATTACTGTCGTAGGGGTGATGATGGCTGGAGGGTGACTCATGCAATATGCATTAAATGCATGCAAATCCATAACTCATCTCAGCCATTGACCATGCTTTTGACCTTTTGACCCTTAATTCTCTTCCTTTTCTACTCTTTCCTCCTATTAGCCACATATATCATCAAATTATGAAATCTGATATTTGTTTCATCTTCATCCAATTAAATTACTTCATCTTAGCCCTTAACCTTTGACCATCCTTATTTGACCATCCACTTAATTAGTCTCCTTTCTTCCATATAACACTTGTCTTTAATTACACTTAATTTCTGATATTTAATTGTACAAAATCTTACATTTATTTTGCCATACTATAAGCATTCTCATAATATCATAATTTACTTCTTTGACTATTTGACATTCAACTTTCTTATTTCTTCCATACTTCATACATCATGCATACATCATTCATACATCAATTACACATCAACTTCATATTCATTTAATCATATTAGATTGAAATACTTTACAAACATAGAAGAATTACATGAAAATTGAGGATTTCACAGTATCGACATACCAAATAAAAATATATTTTTTAGTTTTTTCATATTCGTATCAAGCTTTTATCAAAATTTAACTCATATTATTGTTATGCTTTTTTTATCATGTCAATATATTGTGTCTAAAATTATTAGTTGTAATGCCACCACATGCTAAATTAAATAATCTAAAGAAACAGTGACACAACCAAGCTTATTTTACTACTAGAAAATGAACTTTTAGTAACCAAAAATTACAACGACTGATAATGTCGTAGCAAAATCTTATTACATTTGCAACAATTTTTCATAATCATTGTTTATTTGATTTTTTTATATTTTATATAACGATATTTATTGTTATTACGAATTCTTATTAAATTCACAATGATAAAAGAAAATTTCAAGATCTGAATGAAGAATTCTAAGTATCAACGTTGAAATTCATTTAGAAATTCTCAATATGAATCCTTGAAATTCAATTAGATTTGCTCATATTTACCTAAAAAAAAAGATTAAGAGAGAAGACTAGTAATATAACCGACCAAGTCGACCCAATGTGTTTTGTGTATATAATATAGATAGTATTGAAAGGCAGCAGCTAGATTCACATTTCATACACTAAAATTGAATTGCTTAATTTGTAATAGTACGTTAAAAAGGTCAACTGCATGGACAAAGCGAAAGAGAGTCGCTTTATCCCATGTTTGACCTCAATCCCACCACCGCCGTTTCCAACCCTAAAGGTCAAAAGCCCCAACTCTTGGACAAAACAAAGCTCCGGTCACCGGAGGTAACGAAAAGGCTGCGGCTAAAAACTTTGACCATGAACCAATCTCCATGTGACTTTTGTAATGTACGAAACTTCAACGAATTGGTAGTATCATATTATTATTTGAAATTAGATGGCGACCGGGCGTTGCGGCTCAAACCCCTCTCTTTCTCTCTCTTTGTCTTCATCGTTAGCCTATGATATGTTATCTAAAAGAGTTGAAATTGAATTCTTCTGCATTTTTTTTTGTTTAAGACATATGAGAGAAATAAAACAATTACTATATAACTTTATCGCTTTTTTTAATGCAAGTGGATCGGGTTTTGTTGACATTGTGTTTATTTGAGTGTGTAATATGATTTGTGAAAGCCATTGTTTTTGAAAAAGAAAAGTTAAAAAGGGAGTCAAATACAGCAGCCTCTCTATAAAAGAAAAGGAAACTTGGCTTGCTTCAAAGAATTTATCACAGAGAAAAAAAAGGCAACAAAAAGCTATGGAGGATCGGAATTTGACAGTGAATAGATCTGATCATGGAAGTGCAGTCATGAAGAAAGAGAAGAGAGCTGATTCTTCTGGGGATGAAGAAGCTTCTGGTAGAAACGAAGAGATTGCTGCTAAGGTGTGGATTAGTTTCTTGGCTTTTCGTCCCAAGCTTTTCAACTGAGTTCTACTTCAATTTTAGTCCTTCGATTATATATTAGAGATCATAATTTTAGTTCTTTTTTCCCTTTAGTTTTGTTATTTATACACAAAAAATTAAGTCTAATTTATTTCCTTTATTGCATGTTATTTCAGGTAGGAGAGAAAAGACCGTATCCTGAGCATGTTGATATGAAGCCATCGTCACCTGAAAATAAGGATTTAAGCAGCAACAAGCAGGTAAACAAATTAAAACTAAGGGTGATTTAGAATGAACATAAATATTTGGAGATCTTTAATTTTTGCTAGTTAAACACATAGCTTATGTCAGGATATAAATTTTAATTTATTCATTAAGTTAAATTCTTTAATATGCTAAGACATATTCAGTATGTATTTTTTTTTAATTTTGAAATGACTTGATTACGGGGTGAAATGTAATTAAATAAATTTTTTCAAATAGGGATTAATGAAAAGTTTTTTTAATATAAAAGCTTGTCAATTAATTAATATGGATGTCTACCCACTTCAAAATAAATGCGTAAGTTCAATATAGAATCAATAAAGTCTCTTGAAAATTAAATCACATTCTTATGATATTTGCGTTACAATATCACTGTAATAAAACTTCAGGAAAAAATAATCTTTATACTTGCTTATATTTTTATATATTTTTACTTTAAATGTTAATTAATTGGATACTGACATAATCATAAACTTACTGTTCTTCATTATTATAATTATGGGTTTATATATGAAATTCACTTGCAAGTTGTAACCCATGTATTACGTAAAAACGTCATACAGAAATTAAATCATTGAAAATTAATTCAAGCACATTCTAAAGTAGAACGTATTCTATAACATGAAACTAAAGAAACTAAATTCTGCTGAATTAATTTCGAAATATTGATTTTGATTTTTTTGGTAATACTAATTGACCTTAGAATTAATATATAGCTAACCTTAATTAATATGTAATCAATATTCGACATATTAAAAAAATTTTCAACATTATCCAAAAGAAATATTATTTCTGATCCCAGTTAGTCTACTATATACAAGACATCTCACCAATCAACACCGTCTCTCTCTGTATGTATTGGTATGAATACTGTTAATTGTACGAGAAAACGACCTGTTGGTTTAATAGAGCAAAATGGCAATTTCCAAGTTGCCAGCTAGCAAGAATTGACAGATCTTTATGGTATCTGATCTATTAAAGTCATGCTTGCCTATTTGATTAATGGTGTTTTTCAACATTTTTTCTTTATACCCTTGATTTCTAAGATTTTGACAATAATTATGTTTCGGAAATACGCTTTCTAGACGCTAGACTAGGGAAGTCATCAGCCACCCTTTCTTACCATTACTTTGCCTATTCCTAGAATTCAAGCTTCTTAATTTGCTATGTATAAAGATCAGCAGATTAGTATTAATTCAGTATAGAAAGATTACCTATCTAGGGTAAAGATTAGGAAAACTCCAGGTTTGAATTAAATATATATATTCCTTTGAGTAATTGACTTTCAATATTCATTTTCTTCTAACTTATAATTATAATGCTTTAACTGCACAGGCATCTGAAAAAATTGATACTGAAAGATTAACAGAACCTGAGTACTCGATGGCATCTTCTTCCAGTCGAAAGGAGCAGGTTAGATTACTTTCATCTTTTATTCTGATTTATTTTAACAAAGGTATTAAAATTTTAATTAAAAAATATATCAAATTTTCATTTTTAATGTATCATTGACCAACCATATTCATCTCAAATTGGATTATCATAACATTTACAGATCAAGAAATTTTTGATCTGCAGGTTATATATTGAACACATGCATGCATGGAAATATCAGCATGTAGGAATAAGAACAATTTTTTACATTTTTTTATTACAAAGTAAAAGCTTAAATAAAGGTCTATTATTCCTTAGAAGTTAGAAGTGCAAGGAGTAAAGGGAATAATTCTTGAGAAAGTTTAATGAAAAAAATTAATATCACATATGCAATAAGAAGACTATTTGGTTACATTCATCATGTATTTCACGGATATAGGATGATCAACTTGAATGGAAATATCAGCATGTAGGAATAAGAATAATTTTTTTTACATTTTTTTATTATTAAGTAAAGGCTTAAATAAAGGTCTAATATTCCTTAGAAATTAGAAGTGCAAAGAGTAAAGGGAATAATTCTTGAGAAAGTTTAATGAAAAAAATTAATATCATATATGCAATAAGAAGACTATTTGGTTACATTCATCATGTATGTCATGGATATAGGATGATCAGCTTGAATCTGCCAAAGCTGAGATGGGAGAAGTGAGAGAAGAAAACCAAAGACTAAAGATGTACTTAAATCGGATAATGAAGGATTATCAGAACCTGCAAATGAAATTCTATGACATCGTTCGACAAGATGCAAAGAAATCCGCAGCTACAACAAATAATGACCACCAAGAATTTGAAGAACCCCATCTTGTTTCTCTTACACTTGGAAGATTCCCAAGTGATTCAAGAAAGGATGATAAGAACAAAAGAACTGGCCAAGGAAAAGAGGAGGAGAGAGGCAAAGAAGGTTTATCTCTTGGCCTAGACTACAAATTTGAAGCTTCTAAGTCAGATGTAGATGATGAACCTTTGCCAAATGCAAGCCCAGCAAACAGTTCTCAAGAGCCCAAGGAAGAAGAGACCTGGCCGCCAAGCAAAGTTCTCAAGACAATGAGAAGCGCAGACGATGAAGTTTTGAAACAAAACCCTGTCAAGAAAACAAGGGTTTGCGTGAGAGCCAGATGCGATACTCCTACGGTTAGTCTTAGTCATTTTCTTTCATTAAGCGCAGTTTGATTAGTTTTTATTAGTTGTTTACAAATAATAATAACTTTGCACCAAAAATAATAATAATAATAACAACAAAATCATCAATCAAATAAAACGATCGATAATTGATATCATGAAGATTTGATAACAAATGTTTTAGCCTAGTCATTTTAGCGCATTATTAAAGTCTTTTGTAATCCATAGTTATGATGAAGCTTCTATTTAATTTTTAGCATATTAGTAAAAACTATAAGAAGACTTTTCATTTGTACAGATGAATGATGGATGCCAATGGCGGAAATATGGACAGAAGATTTCTAAAGGAAATCCTTGCCCTCGAGCCTATTATCGTTGCACTGTTGCGCCTTCATGCCCAGTGAGAAAACAGGTACATATATTCAAATAAGTTATTTTAAGCTGAATTTTATCACAACCAGGTCTTAGAACATCGATACTTTTAGCTAGTAATTTAAGGCCATAATTCATATTAAGACTTACCTCTCTACTTCTTTAACATGTTATTTTGTTTCCAATATCATCAGGTGCAAAGATGGGCTGAGGACATGTCCATATTAACCACAACCTACGAAGGAACGCACAATCATCCACTTCCAATGTCAGCCACGGCCATGGCTGCCACCACTTCTGCAGCTGCTTCAATGTTATTGTCTGGTTCATCATCAAGCTCACAGCCTGGCTCCAATACTCCATTTGCTGCCAATAACACCCCTGCCAATCTCCAAGGACTCAACTTTTATCTGCCTGATAACTCAAGATCGAAGTTCTACTTGCCCAACTCTTCACTATCGGCTGCCTCATCACACCCAACAATCACCCTAGACCTTACTTCAACAACATCCTCATTTCCATTAAGTAGGTTTTCTGCAGCTTATCCAACAACCTCAAGATATCCTTCTACAAGTCTCAGCTTTGATTCTTCTGAATCCAACACCATGTCTTGGGGAAATGGGCTTCTTAGCTATGGAAGTACTCAACCCTACATGAAAAACCAAATCGGAGCTCTGAACATTGGAAGACCGCAGGCTATGGAGAATAGCATTTATCAATCCTTCATTCAAAAGAATAATCTAAATCCTTCCCAACAGCCACCCACGGATACAATTGCTGCTGCAACCAAAGCAATCACGGCAGACCCCAATTTCCAATCTGCTTTAGTAGCGGCCCTCACATCAATCATTGGCACTGGAAATAATGGGGGTGCAACTCAGCCTGCTGGAGAGATTTTGGCACAAAAGTTTAAATGGGTGAGCAACCATTTCCAGTGAAAGGGAACGGCTGTGCCACAAGCTTCTTGAACAAATCCCCGATGACTACTTCACAGCCAGCGAGTTTGACGTTTCTACCGCCTTCTTTGCCATTTTCAAAGCCCAAGAGTGCATCCGCATCACCCGGTGATACTAAAAACCACAGCAATTGATCTTCGTTTTTGATTTTTGAATATTTGTAATTAACGATGTTGTTTATTATTATTAAATATTGGCATGTAGTAATAATGTATAGTTAAAGAAAGTTTTCTCTTAGAGACATGGACGGGGTGGCATGGAAGTTTGATGTACAAGTTTGTTGTTTCCACAAATTTATTATTTGGTCATGATCATTCGCAACTTGCTGGTACATATCCAACTAGCTGATGAAAGAAAACGGCATCGATTGACTACTATAAACTATCACAAATCTCGGAATGTTGTAACTTTTTTATTGTTATTTTCTTTATTTGATTAGATGTGGTCTTTTTTAAGATATGGGCTTCTTAAAGTTACATCCATGATGATAAGGTGCTTCAAATGTCAAAATGTATACAGATAAATTAATACTCAATTATACAGGTAGAAACCTTGAAATTCCAAACAGTACAGTGTTTTCTGTATTCGTGAACAATATCCCACCAGGATTCATTGGAGGTGGATTCAGGGGATTTTACAATAAAGAGTGGTTCATTCCAAAAAAAAGGAGCTTGAGAGGGATTGAGGAAATATGGCTTTGCTTTATTTGAAGAATGTGGCCGTGCAAAGAGAGCAACGACAGATCGAATAGGTATGGCCCATTGGATTATAGGATTGGGTCAATTTTGTTAGATCTTCTTATTCAAGGAAAACGAGGCCAGACATGAAGGTGTCTGGAGGAGACACTCCTAATGTGGAGGTGATGATGGACATGGAAGATAACATTAAACAAACTGTTGGTATTCGAAAATCATACAAAAAAAATGGCTAAATGCGGAAGTGATACCTTTAGGAAAAAAAGCACTCATGAAGTTGATTTGAAAATGGAAAACAAGGTTGAATACAATCCAATTATTGCAATGAGGAGATTGATGTGGAATTCATGCATAAAGTAGGGAAATGTATGATTGGGACGACTAGATGTTACTATGAAGCAAATTACATGCTCTAGAGGAATTTCAGGATATAATATATTTTTTTATATTCATGTAAAGAAAATATCTGAGGTAATTTTTGATTGAATTTGATGAGGATAAGATAATTCAAGTAATGAAAGGAGGAGGATGGACACGGTTAATTAGAGACATGAATACCAACAAGTCTTGAAGAAGAGACTAGAAATAAACTCATCTCCATCTCTCAAAATACTAGAGGTGGCAAACGGGCGGGTTCGGACGGGTTTCGGTCCGAGTTTTTTCGGTTACGAGCTTTTTCAGTTACAGGCTTTTTCGGTTGCGGGTTCTCTCGATTGCGGGTTTTTTCGGTTTCGGGTTTTCTCGGTTGCGGGTTTTCTCGGTCTCGGGTTTTTTTGGTTGCAGGTTTTCCCGGTTTCGAGTTTTTTCGGTTGCGGGTTTTCTCGATTTCGGTCCGGTTTCAGGTTCGGTCCGGTTTTAATCGGATGGGCTTAGCGGGCTTAGTCAAATTATTTTAAAATTTTATAAATTATAAATATTTTATAATTTTGAATGTAATAATTAATTTAATTTTATATAGTTAAATAAAAATATAATAGAAATGCTAAATTAAAGTTAAAATTTAATAAATGAGAATTGTATAATATATATATATATATATATATATATATATATATATATATATATATATAGAAATTTGGTTGGGATGATTTTGAAAACATTGGGAGTGGACCAATAAAGAATATAGTTATCTCCAATAATAAAAGAGAACATATCATCTATAATTATTACATTATAATTAATTAATCAAAATTTAAAGTCACATGAGATCTATCAAAATAATACATAAAGTTCGCACTTGTAAATAATGGATAAGTACATAATTTTTAATTATAATTGATTAATTATCGTAAAAAGAATTACAAGTAAAATACTCGAAGACGTAAAAGACATTAAAAAAGTTTTAAATCTTGCATTGCATTTGCAAGAAATGAAAGCACTTTTGCTATTGTAAACTTCTGCCTTGGAAGCATCTGGATTTCTGTACTAATTAATTTTTTTGTCCACAAACTCCAACTACTAAAAATCATCTTTGAATTGCCAACAACCTCTTGGCCTAGTGGTTAAATATGAGTTGTGACATATTGTAAGTCTTGGGTTTGAATCCAATACTCCCATCCTCAGTTATTTAATATTTCCCTTATAATAAAAAAAATCATCTTTGAATTTCGATTATAATTAAAACGATTATAATAGACATTACATTATATTAGACTTAATAATTCGTATATATATATTGTATTCGTATTGCATCAAATATATTTGTATCATATAAAATATAAAAATTATTGTATTAAAATTTATATTGATATACCAAACACAATTTTTTTTCTAATTTTTATCAAAATTTGATCAAATGTCACGTTCATTTTTTTTAATTATCATATCTACATTGCATGACAGTATATTGAGATAAAAATATTTCAAAGTTTGCTTTTGAAGTTTTTTCATGTGATTCTCAAGGGAGGGAAAAGGCATATTCCCAAAGAATTTGAATTTTTTGGTAATGTGGGAAAAGTTTGTTTGGAGGGAATTGAAAAATGAAAATCAAACAGATCTCTTTTCACAAGAAACTCTCATAAATAAAATATTATTATTCTTTATTTTTAATTTCTTTTGTTGTTTTGACTAAATTTATATAAATATAAATTTTTACATTTTAATATTTTTATTACTTGATAATTATTATTTATTTTTTTAATTTCCTGTGATATTTACATTTGTTATAAAATATATAATTATATATTAATAATTATATAAAAATTTATTTTTTAAATGAGCCAAATATATATAGTAAAACTAAAAGAAAGTGAAAATCTAAAAGTATTAGCTATACAAATAAATAATGAACAAATTATAAATAAATCACATTAAACAATTAAACATTTATATAAATAGCTTTATACTCTTAACAATAACTTATTGAGTCATTGTGTTTTTTTTTTTTGGGTCAATATTGGGTCATTGGAATTTAGATACTCTTAGTTCAATAAATTTGTTTTTTTTTTACTTTGTTTAATTAGCTTTTTTAATAATTATATTATATTTTTAATAAAATTTTAAATTTTTAAGAATCTTTTTTACATTTATTTTGTCTTTTAAATACCAACATAATTAGTAATTAAATTAAATTTAACCGCATAACTAGTTAACTAATTCTTCTATTATACTGTTGAATAAAATTATAGTATACATTAAAAAAAATAATTAATATTATGAATAATTGGTCAATTAATTATCTCAATTTTATATTTATTTTGTTTTTAGTTTGTACATAAATCATAATATAACATTATTTTTATTAAATATAATAATACTCAAACACATTAATTAATCAAATATCTCATTAAAAATTTAGAACGTTAAATTAAACAAGTTATATACACCAATTGACATTATATTATAAATAATAACATTTGATATAATGTACCAAAAAAAACATTTGATATAATGATGTAAATGGGTAATATATAATCAGGTACCCGACACTACCTGACTCTATAATCGAATAATTATAGGGTTCGGATAGTGTTCTTATTACTCGTATTGGATTCGGGTAGTACCCTTAGGGTACGCTATACCCGATTAACTTTTGATCAAGTAGTATCTGGTACCTAAATTTGTTCATCAATTATATGAAAGTAATCAAAATTATATGCTTATACAAAGATTTGAACCATGGCCTCTTATATTTATTGTTATATATTTAACCACGTGAGCTAGATTGAGAATTTGTTATATTTGTTGTAAATTTTATTTTTATTTTAACACAACTTGCAATTTAAAATTTAATGAAACATTGTTGGCCAAAAAATAGTTTACTGAATAATAATAATAATAATAATAATAATAATAATAATAATAATAATAATAATAATTTATTCTTAAGATAATAAGATTTTAAAATTTTAGACATAAAGTACTTAAATTAAATTAATAGTGTCACGACCCGAAGACCGCGACTTTCACTCGATTCTTATACTTTTCTTAGTCTACAAATTTATGGACTAAATTTTTCTTTTTCATTTTAAGGTTTGTATTCGGTGTCAGTGTAGTTACTATACTACCTAGGTGACTTATAGTCATTCCATTTAAATATTAAACAAACACGGAAACGGTTCTTAGTTACATCCCGACTTGTTAAACAGAATATGTACTGTGCATCAATTTAAGTCTTACATGTAAACAAGTATTTTATAAAGAACATATAACTCAGAAAACTAGTACCAAGTTCATACACCGTCTCCGATGCCCACTGAGCAGCTCACATGGCAGACGTTAACTTCAATAATCTGAAAGAGATGAAATTTTGTGGGGTGAGCAAAACCACGGCTCAGTAAGATACTAATATAAATACAAGAGTAGGATTACACTGTCTTAAACTGCAATGCTTAATACTTACAAGGATGCAATTACAGTTAATCCTTTCTCATCGATACATCTCATTATCACTTTTCATTTCATAATCATATTTCTGTATTCTATCATCTCTTATCAATTCTCATATCATCTCTTATCAATTCTCATATCATCTCTTATCAATTCTCGTATTGTAGATCATAATCACGGTGGTACCCAGTCATAATTCTCTTCGTGTATCTCTATATTCGTATTTCATAACATATCATGACCTCATATAGATGAAATATCGTTACCACCGAGTCATGACATTCCTCATGGAATTCTCATATACCAAGCATATTGTCATATTAGGGTTTAATATGCAATTCATGTAATTTTTCTGTATAAACCGCGATCATTTCAAATCATATCATATATACTTTAGGACATGCTCAACATATGCATTTTCAAAAGTTTGCCTTTAAGGCATAATATAAACATATTCAATTTCAATTCATGTATTCGTTTTCGGAGCATGTCTAAAACATGTGCGGTTTTAAAACATTTTTCATATACTATAAATCATATCAGGTTTAGAGTTCATATCAAATCAATCTATACTCTAAACCGCATGTCGTTTCAAATTCGACACAAAATCGTATATAAATCATGTAAGTGTCGAAATCATTTATCATATACTTTTAAATCATCTACTGTAAATCATATCAGGTCTAGAGTTCATATCAAATCAAACTATACTCTAGACCGCATATCATGCCATGTTCGACACAAAATCACATATAAATCATATAGTGTCGAATTCATATCTCATGGACTTTTAAAACATGTTTAAAACATGTACTGTTTCAAAACATATTTCATTTCAAATCTGTTTCATGTACAGTATAAATCATGTCAAGTCTAGAGTTCATATAAAAAAAAAATCATACTCTAGACTTCATATCATATTTGTTAGAGACTAGGCTAGATCCCTATCATCTCTCTATCAATAAAGACTTAAATCACTGTAGCTAGCAGTGAAAATCATATCGTCCCCTGGAAACCAACTAGGGCGCTATCTATGGCCATAGACCTCATCTCTCTCAGCCCCACTGATCAGGCGTGACTGAGACCTGTCCACGACTATTGTCGGACAAGCATATCTATCTGCCTAATGAGCAAAGCTCCAATTAGGCGGTTTCCACTATGCTTTATTGAATTTAATTCTTTTAGGGTGCCTACAGTCTCATAAAACATTTAAATCTATAGCTTTCTTTTCAATATCATGTAAGGCATATGGTAAAATTCTGTATGAGACTTCATATATCAAAATACATATATATATATATATATATATATTTACCATATACTTTCATTTCAAAACAAATCAATACTTTCCAGTATTCATATAAACATTATTAAAATGTTTCAAGTTGCAAGAAGGCATGCTTAAATGCGATGCTGTAAAACATTTCAGTATGCAACTTCGGTAATGTTTCCATCAAATACGCTAAAGCGATTCATTTAACTTTATCACCATCAATTATTCGATTTCAAGACTTTCTTTCTGTCAACCAATAAATCACTATACAATTCATTCACTATTCATCTAATTCAGTATTCAATTTGCTCAGTACTCAATTCATTTGGAAATCGAATCACTTGGTATTCAGACCATTCGGTATTCAATACCCTTTCTTGATCGTCATTGACTATTATAATCATTTATACACTTCATCATCAATATTAGGATCGCATCATTAGTATGAATCCTCTAAGTTTTGATAAGCATTTAAACATCAATTTCTAAAATAGTCATCAAGTTACCGAATTTATGCAAATAATAATATCATCCTTCAATATCTGTTCCAGAATCGACATCGAGGATAACAGAATCACAAAATCGATAGTCACTTATCAAATCCATTTATGATTTGATCTATTGATACATGTTTATCATTTTTTTGATTTGAGGTTCAATTTCATTTACTATCACAAAATCGTATCTAAATCCTCAAATCCATTTTCATGTGGCCTTTATGATTTTATCCGAACTTATGCAATTGTCGATCTTATTATTCAAGATCTATTCTAAGGTTATAAGCACAATCATCTTTTCACATATTTATCACTCATTTCTTTGAATCCATAATTGATCGGATTGTGTCGTAATTAAATCTCCATTTCAATCTCTCGAATTTGTCCATATTATCACTTTCGAAATTATTTCAAAATCATGAAACCGGACTCGGTAATTCTGGAAATCATTACTCCGTTAATAACTTCACAATCCAATCATTCGACCATCGAAATTTTAACTGTGATCTTCTCTTCCAAGCTACATCATATAATTATCATCACTTTTATCCGTGATCCGTCTAATTAATAATTCCACCTCAATCTCAACTTGATACCATTTGTGATATTAAAATTACTTGATTTATCGATTCTATAAGGTTTTAAACCATGTAATTCACCACATTATCGTTTTCAACGATCTATCTTCTCATCGATTTCAATATCAAACTCTTTCGGTAATACTATAAAATCCTTTCAATATTTATTTTCAATAATTATCTCCAAGATTCCATTTATGTGAGAAACTTAATCTTTTTCCTCAATTATTTTCCTAAAAATTTCGGCAGCATAACGGCTTAATTTTCCCTAACCTCCTGCAAGGGAAACACAATTTATACTTGCAGCCGTTGATTCTCACCAATTTTACCTCTTACTAAGACCCCCACCATCAGTTGTGGGTCCTCTTAGCATTTTTTAGCAAATCTATTTAAATTGATGCATCATATAAAAATCATAATTCCATTTAAAGTCAATTAAATAAATGCATCATAAAAAATCATAATTCCCACATACAATATAAAGCTACTAATGCTTTATAAAAGTATCTTACTTGTTCGCCAAAGCTTAGCGCACTTTCCGATTTCCGAGCCTTGCCGAACTCCACCATTCGTCTCATTTCCGTTTTGCTACAATTTTCAATATTAATGCACTACATCAATATAACCATAAATTATTCAATAACATCAATAATTTAATAATTTATTTTTCCTCAATTTTTCTTACCTTTTCTTCCTTCTTCTTCTTCCTTTTCCTTTTTCCTTTTTCTTTTCTTCTTTTTCTTCCTTTTCCTTTTCCTTTTTCTTTTTCTTTTCTTTTTCTTCTTCTTTTTTTTTTCTTTCTTTTTTTTTTCCCTGAACCGGGTCGGGTCGGGTCAAACCGGGTCGGGTCGGGTCAAAGCTTGGCTTGGCCGGTTCAACTTTGGCTGACCGGTTCGGTCACCGGCGGCCACCCATTCCGGCGGTTCAGCCGCTCCACAGCTTGCCGAGGTTGCAGGGATACCAGATCTGGTCTCGGTTTCGCCAGCGACGGCGCCGGCGGTGGCGAATCTGGGCCGTGGGTTTCGACCTCTTTCTTCTCTGTTTCTTCCTTCCTCCGCCGTTTCCTTCGCCGTCGGTGGCTCCTCTCACATTCCCCTCACTCTTGCCGACATCGAGGTTGCGGTGGCGGTTCCTGGATCCACCGGCACCGCCGTTTCCCCCTTTTCTTTTTCTCTTCGGTTTCACCCCGCATTCTCCCGTTTCGCTTCGTTTCTGTTTCCTTTTTCTTTCCCTGCCGTCGGCGTCAGCGTCTCTTCCTCCATCACGGCTCGCCGGCGGTGTCGCTCCTTCTCTGGTAAGCCAACAGGGGTCGGCTGTCCATTTCCTTCTATTTGCTTCTCTTCTGTCTTAGTAACAGAAAAGAAGTGTGGGAATCGGGTTCCCCGATTCCCACTTCAGTTTCTTTCTTTTTTTTTTTTAATATATATTTATTATTATATATATACAATTAATAACTATAATATATATAATTATTATACACCATAATTATATATATACACTATTCATAATATATTTAAATACATATTTTGTATCAAAATATATATTTATATATATACTTTTTACACTTTTAACACAAAATAATATTTATATTTATCCAAGCTATACTTATATAATATCATTATATAAATATATCAAAATATTTTTTTTTATTTCTTATTAAGTTTTGGATTTCTAAATATCCAAAATTATTTCTCCATTTTCTTATTTAATTTGGATTTCCATTTATCCAAATTAAATTTCCTCCTTCATTTCTCATTTCCAAATTTAATTTTCCTTTTTATTTCTTATTTAATTTGGATTTCACTTTGTCCAAATTAAATTTTTCGGATACCTTATATTTATTTAGAAATTCTCGATCTTCACAAATAGAAATTTCATAATATGTTAAGATACAATTCTTAAGATATTGATAATTTAATATATATGACATTTTATTATAATGTAAATCTTAATATATATATAGTATATTATGTTTATTATTTTATTTGTAACTCATTATAATAAATTAAAAAAACACTTTTTTGACTAAAAAAGTAGTTGAGAAGGTCAATATCTATTTAATCATCCAATATTATGATTATTAATTGATCAAGTTAAACTAAATTACATGAATACATCATAAGAGATTAAATGTTTGAAATTAAAAACAAGAGTATATTTTAAAAGCATGATAAGAAATTGGAATGAAAAATGTCTGAAATTAAAACTATAATATGCTATGAGAGATTGTTTAATTTATTCTATATTACATGGTAAGAGATTATTATAATGTAATATACAAATTATTATGATAAGATAAACATATTAATAATCTATTTTATATAATTAAGAGCTTATATAGTTGATTATATATCACATGATAAGATATTATTTTTAAAGTGATAATAACATACAAATCATTATGATAAGACGTTATTTATTAACTATATTATGTATTTTATTTGCTATCAAAAAAACTATTCCAAATTGAGCACTAATTTTTTTTCATACTCACATTAACATAATAATATTAGATTAACATAATAATATTAGATATACACCAATTGATTGAATATCTAATTAAAATGTTAAATAATATATATTACTAAATTAATTAATATAATGCTAATTATTTAAATATAATTAATAATAATATTAACAAAGTATAAAAAATAAATTTTATTAAAATTACCACTTACATAGTAATACAACTCTAATATATTATTAAATTACACTTTAATTTACTATTAGAATTATTATTTTTATCCACACTTTAATTTTACATTTAATAGATAATAAATAAATTATTTTTAATAAATACTTAATTCTATCAAAATAATACTTACACACTAAGAGATTACGTAATTTATTCTTAAAAGATTATTATAATATAATATACAAATCATTATTATAAGATACCAAATTAGTTTATTCATGTATAAGATTATTATAATATAATAAATAATTAATTATCAATAGCTTGATTTTTTAATATCTTTTGTTTTAAGACTAAAAATAAAATTACCACTATAATTTTCTCTTTTAATGATACCCAAGTATAAAAAAATTGTACTTGTATTGTTTAATTTAATTACTTAACTTTTTCTAATCTTAAAAACTTGAATTTTAATTTTAAGATTATGTTTTTTTAATCTAAATTTAATATCTTTCTATACTTGAAACTTTAAGAAAATATAGTTTAAATTTAATTTTATTAAAAATATTTTTAATGTGTTGCACAAAATATCAAATTAAAAGTTTCAAACAAATATTGAAATTATATAATTTTTATATATTTGATTTATTATTATATTAAAATTAAAATTTTATTATAAATAAAAATAATAAAATGTTAAAATGATTTTTATAATAAAATCAAATGTCAAATTAATAATATATTTATTATTATACATGCAATAAGGATAATTTTAAAGATTATTTGATATCATATATTATATCATATATTATGGTATTTTAAATTAATTTAATTTAATTAAAAAGACTCAATATTTATTATGCTGGTAATATATAATTGATAAAATTGTATAATAAATAATAATTGTTTTCAAAATTTTAAACTTTTTAATTAAAAAAGTGTATCAATTATTTATTTATTTTTAAATAATAATTATATAAATATAATTCGGGTTTTCTCGGGTTATAAATTTGGTTTTTTTCAGTTTTCGATTCGGGTCGGTCTCGGTTTCGGATCATATCGGGCTTAGGTTATATCGGGTTTGGGTTGTGTCGGGTTCGAGTTTTTTTGGTTTCGAGCTTTTTCGGTTTCGAGCTTTTTCGGTTTCGAGCTTATTCGGTTCCGGGCTTTTTCGGTTACGGGCTTTTGACTTTTTTGGTCAATTCGGGCTGATCCCGGTTCGGTCTCGAGCGAATTCGGGCAGGTTTTCGGATTCGGGCCAATTTTTGCCACTTCTACAAAATACCCTCTAAAACTAGCTGGACCAGGTTTACTGCGTGTAGACCCATCCGCATTGAATTTTACATAACCAAAACTAAGAGAGCAACCATTGAATATTAACTCTAGAAACCTTACTATTGATAATTTGTTACAATCGACAGGGTTACTCCACCATGTAACCTCCGAAATAGAACACTCCTCCTAAGAAGCCTCATCAAGCATTGCTGCAAAACAACAGAAAGAAAAACACATTAGATAGTCAATACAAAGCACCTATGTCAGCTAAAAATCCCTAACCCCAAAAAGATAGTGAGCAACATCCTTCATGACTCACCAAACCTATAGCAAAGACACTCAGCACCTCACCCAGCAATAACGAAATGAGGACAACCTCAAATATTCACCATGGCCATGAACATAATCGGCCAACAAACCATCTATAGCTATCTTGGTGGGCAAAACCCAATGAAGCTCGGCAAACAATAATCCCTCACCATTTACCCATTATACAATTGCTCCACCTCCAACACATTCTTCTCAAAATACTTCACTTGTTGCTTTTTGAAAGCTAACAGGGGCACCTCTTGATTCACTTCACACCGTATTAGACTCCAATTCACATTGAACCCTTAATTCCCATAATGCACAAAGATGGCGAAGTACTTATCTTTATCATGACGAAAATTAGACTTAGTACTCACCACCAATGCCTTTCCCTTGCAGTGCAGACGATACCACCCCACCTAACTTTTCCTTAATGTACATATACCCTTGATCACATTGAAAGAAGCAGGCCACCCATGCTTCTTGGAAGTAACAAAGTGTGTCACCATGCAAGCCCAAGCATTGCCTACCAATTAACTCATCATCACACCCTAACCCTCCAAACACTTAGCAAAAAGGGGTGCAAGGGTAAATGGAACCCTGCCCTAAAGTGAAAAGCATAAAAACAAACCTTGTTACTTAAAACAGTGCTCGCATGTTTATTAATAGAAGGAAGATGCACAATAATTACTTCCATCCAACCTCAACACCAATCTACTCAACAAAGCCTGAATAGCCCTCATCTGCATATTGTTCAATAACTCTTCTAACTCCTAACCTCCCTCAGGAACTAAAGGCGGTAAGATAAGAAGAACCCTCTTACCCATCCCTTCATTATCGACCTCTTTGTCCTCCTCTCCGCCTTCATTATTCCCCTCTTCTCAACCAACATCGACCTCTTCGCCTGCTGTATTGCCACATCACAACCTTCAACAATTTCAACCTCAGCTTCACTGGCAGCCTCTTTGTTGATCTCTACCACCACTATTTCCTTTGCCACTAGTGGTGTTGTCTTCTATTATAGCTATAAAATCATCCTTCGTCGAACTATCCTTTAGGCTTAATTCATCTTCCACACCCTCACAAAAGTGGGTATCCACAACCATGTTGCCTTTATCTCCAACAATAGCCTAACCATTGAACTTGGCTAGAAACTCTACCTCCTTCTCTTCCCTACAATCATCCCTAAACGACCCACTATTAGAAGCCATACCTTATGCGCTTGCAATCACACGCGTCGACGTGTCATCACTCTCAAACTTTAGTTTCAAATCATCCCGGATCATCCGCATTCTACTAACTATTTTTCAAACAACAAACAACGCAAAAGTAAAAGGAACTCATTGCTAAATACCTAACGAACAATGAAGAATTAGCTATGTCACATTGAAGCATAGTGAAGCTCAACCTTCACAGCACCAAAAAACCTGTAAAGAAAGACAAAGGCAAATGAAGATAAAAATCCTCGAAAATGCCTAAGTCTGAAATTTATATCCCCATGACATAAGGACAAAACAGTCCAAACATATGGCAAAAGCGTCATAGCACAACACGTTCCTCGAGTCCTGTACTTTGACGCAACACTGGCCCTACCTATCAGGTGCCATGTGGCACTACAATAACTACCCCAAACACTCAACAGTTGACCGTTACACATGGTATTCCTTAACTAGTTGCACACCTGCATTAATCCCCATACAATCAGCACCAATACCCATCAAATATTTTATTTAAAAATTCAAAATGCGAGAAAACTCTCAGGCAAATACCAATGATATCATCTGGCCAAGAAATTACCTGGCGAAGAACCTCCCAAGAGAAGACTCTCTCAAGCAAATAACAATGATATCATCTAGCCAAGAAACTACCTGGCAAAGACTTAGCAAAAAAAAAAACTAAACTTTTGGCAAAGACCTCACCTAGAACAAACTAAAGATATCAGCCTTCCATTAATCCTTTTGGCAAACAAGCTTCCAACCTACCATATTTCAGTGTTAGCTTTCAAGCAAGCATTTTATACTCCCCTTCAGGCTAAGGGTGGCAATTGTTAAGCCTAAGCTATGAGGCCAACAACACAGGCCCATAACACATGGTCGAAGCTCGCTATAACAAGTTGGGCAAGCAGGCTTTAATATAAAATCCACTATGCAGCAAACAGATCTTATAAGTTGAGTAAACCCAATTCGCCCAAGGCAACTCAGCTCTTTCATAGCAGACAAGCTTGACACTTGGCCATTCATGAATGGAGAGAACCTCAACCGTCGAGGCTAAGGAACATGAATATTGCCAAAAGGAATGTTCCTTGCAACAAGTTGACTTGGCGTCTAAAGCACACACATATAAAAAGTGCCTGAGATAGTCACAATATTGATTTTTGGAATGAGAAGTGGATTGATGGGATTTGGCTTAAGGTTAAATTCCCTAGGATTTTCACTCTTGCTATTAACAAAACTAGGAAAGTTATGGAATTTGGTTTCTAGAATGCTGATGGTTGTAATTGGAAGATTGATTTGAAAAGAAGAGTTTTTGACTGGGAAGAATCTCAATGGTAGGCCAATCGTAACACTTTGAATGATTTTCAAGTGTGCAAGAGTTTAAAGGATTCCTTAATATGGAAAGGTACTTCTAGCGGTAACTATTTTGTTAGGAGTTTTTGTAAAACTATCCTTAATGGCCCCTTCTTTGATTCTGAGATCTGGAAGTTTGCTTAGATTGGTCTTGCTCCACCTAACGTTGAATTTTTCGTTGGAAACAACTAAGAGGAAGGGTTGCAACTAAGGACTTATTAGTGAAAAGGGGTTTGTTGCAAGATTATGCTACCATTTGTCCTATTTGCGGAAAAGAAGCTGAAATTCTGGAGCGTTTGTTTTTCACTTGTGATCTCACTTAGAAGACTTGGGCTCACTGTTGTGCTCTTTAGGGGCATCTCTTGGTCTTGTCATCATAAATCAATCTCCTTCTTCTTGGGTTGGTAATCTACTTTACCTAAAATCGTTGTACAGGATTTGGAAAATGGCTTTCTTTGCCATTGTATAAACTATTTGGCTGAATAGAAACAATGTTGTCTTCAATGGTAAAACTTTCAATCTTAATTAGTATTTGGATTTGATCAAACTTAGATTGGCCTTTTGGTTCAAAGCCAAATGGCCAAAGCTTACTCCTCAATGTTGGATTTTCTTAGATTGCCTAATGTAATTGTTGCACCATCCAAACAAAGGAACATAAAGCCAAGTATTATGTAGAGAGCTCCTATGCTTGGTTATTTAAAGTTTAATGTCAATGGCTCTACCTTGGGCAAACCTGGGCAAGTCAGTATTGGGTGTGTCTTGAGGGATGACTATGGTAATTGGAAAATTATTTTTTTCCAAATATGTTGGTATTGTGGATTCTAATAAAGCTGAGCTTCTAGCCATGAGGGAGGCATGTATTATTTTTGCAGCTTTTAATTGGGTTTGTTCTCATTCCTTACTTATCGAAAGTGACTCAACCGATGTGGGGAAATGGGTTAATTGCCTTCAGTTCATCCCTTGGAGATTGAAGAAATTTACTTCACATATTCAAAATTTGAAGCCCCAATTCATTGGCTAGAGTGTCTCTCATATCCTTAGGGAGATTAATGAGGTGGCTGACAATTTAGCAAAACAAGGTGTTTTCAAAGTTGTTAATTATTAAAAGGTTTTTAGGTAGTCTATGTTTTTTGCGGATTGTGTTTGGTTTGTCCTGTTTCTTGTCTAGGTTATTTTCAAGGTTATGTTGTTTGTTGATCAATTATCTTGGATTTGGTCGAGATGCGGTTTTGTTTTCTTGCTTTCATTGATGTTTTGGATTTTGGTTCTCCTCTCCCTACTTGGTATTTTTTTGACCTCTTTTCTTGCCTAGATGGTGTTCATTCATTTGTCCGAGCGAGCTCACTTAAAGGTTGGCCATCTCATCTCTTCTCGCATGTTCAATTTGTTGCTAGTGTTGGGCTTATTGGGTTTCCTTGGCTTGTTATGCTGTTGTTCTAGATTTTAATTTTCATTTGTTTTTTTAATGGTATCAGAGCAAGGTTGGCCTGATGTCTATCGATACTTTTGGAAAGAAAATGTGTTGAAAAGGTTAACATCCCCTGTAGTACTGTGTAGTCTGAATACATAGAGAAAATAAATGATTGCAATTGAAAATTAAGTATTTAGAAGGGGTGAGAATTATGAACTAGGGATGTCAAAAAGGGGAAACGGCTCAGGAATGTTACCTGAAATGGTGATCTTATAATCTAAATAAAGGTCGGTTCGGTAAGGAACAGAAATGGATTGGTGAAGGCCCCACCAGTACTTTTCTGTCCGGATCGAATTAAGACATTAAAGTGATTATATAAAGGAGGGGAATGAAATATTATCATTAAATAGACCTTAAGATCATCGATCGAAGGTATTTTGAAGAGAGAGAAAATTTTTGGTCAAAAATGACCAAAATACCCCTACCTCCAAAATTTTACCAGGAGTTAAAATAAACCAAAAGAAGTTGGAATTGATTGATTTGGTAGAGAAATTAATGATGTAAAGCTGCATTTCATGCAAAATAATCCAATCATGTATCCTAGTTGACTTTTCTGTCAAAATTGAAAAAGATTTTAAACTGCTGGTAGTAGTATGAGAAAAGATACTATCAGCACATAGATAATAAGATCCTTGGTTTAAATATATATTCAGGAAAAAGAAATAAATGTGAAATGATGAAAATGCCCATATGTGGGATTATGTTTTGGATAGTGATAAACCAAGTCGTTTTTGAATCTATTGATAGTAATGGAGTTATTGAGGTTATAAAGGTCCTAATATGAGTATAACGATCCCGATTATAAATTTCACTACACTTAAAGTGTTGATGTGACCCAAATGGTTATAGGGAAGTCGCAAGATGAGCGGCTCAGTTATTAATTTTAAGGGTCTAAATTAAAAGTGTATTAATGGGATATTATTACGGGATTGTTGGATATGATGAAAAGTAAAATGATTACTGATGATGAATGAGAAAGAGATCCGTATAGAGGATGAAATCCATAGCAGTACGATTAATTCTGGTTCTATACATTCATACAATTTTTGAAGTATTAAATGGATATTTATAGAACCAGAATATTTTGAAATATGTTTTACGGAATGATGTACTGTATGGAGTATATGAAATTGGAGAATATACATAAGAACAGTAAGTGAAGATAAGAGATGAGGAAGATAGCAACTAACTTGAATTATTAAATGAAAATGATTTTAAAATAAATTATAGTAATAATAAATCGGTTAGCTGTGAAAGGTGTTAATCAAATAATTACACTTGATACAGCATACAAATTAAGATGATCGATGTGCTGTGAAATATGAGGAAATAAGTGAATCAAGGCGGAGTAGATGTTAAAATGATTTAAATATTAAATGTCTTTACTTTGAGGATGTATAGTGAAATCATAGGACACAAAGATGAAATGTCCAAAATGATAAGAGATGTTGATTAAAGAAAGTATTGAATGTGATTCCCGATAAATTTTCAGAGTTATATAGATTGGAGAGATTGGGTTAACATTGACTCGATCGTGAATATGAAAATTTATTTCTAAGCTTATATCAGAAAACATAGAAGAATCCGAAAAGCTTAAGAAAATAACTCTGGAAAATATGTGGACAATGAAATTCACATGTATAGATGAAATTGATGGAAATACAGATGATGTTAATGAGATGATGAAGTATAATTGGATATTAAATTCCTATTATGCAATAAAGTTTTTATTAAGAACAAATAATCATCCATATAGAATTGATGCCTTATTTGATTTAATCAGATATATATGAGGAGCTTATATGACCAGTCTCTGTCCAAGGCATCACTAGATGAAAAGTTGGAAATTGATGGTCGTAAGATGATAATAATTAGAACTCGATAAAATTTTTACGAGTTCCTATTGAAGTTTACAAGGTTAATGAAATACCTTGTGAGATATATGAGCCTAATGAATGAGGCAACCATATATGAACAATATGGGGAAATATCGATATAGTCTAAGACATTAATGGAAAGTGAGCAGCATAGTGGTGTGACCCTACAGACTCTCAAAGACTGTGATTTATATGATAAGATTGGCAAATAAAAGATTTGGTTAGACAGTAGTTTTTTCTAAGATATATGATCTCGAATGACAGAGCGATGTAGATCTGTTTATGATGAAGAGATAATGATTGAGATACGAAATGTACTGGGTCTAGCTAAATATTATTGCCAATTTATGGAAGAGTTATCAGGTTAGCTGCTCTACATATGAGACTTAAAAATAAATAAGTTTAAGTCAGTGGATGAATAAATGTAAAAATGGTATACAAAGGTTAAAAGAGTTTAATAGTGGAATATTTTACCACTGATGAAAAATGACCGAAATGATGATGAAGGAAAAGATGAATATGAAATAAGAGGATAAGTATATGATGATGAGGGAATATGAATATGAAATGGTTCCCGAATTTAAAAACTAAAAGTGATTTGGTGGTTATCACATAATTTTGGCTAGATGTAAGATCGAGCCAAAACTCGATAGAGGAAAAGTAATCATACTCAAAAGAGTAAAGAAATGATTTACATTTTACTGCCAGTCATATAAATGGAAAAGGATATACGTATATACCACCTCGAAATGATGGAAATAGTGGATTTATATGGATAATGAGATGATTAAATTGATAATTATAGATTCAATAGTGAAGTCAAATAATGAGAAGATTAAATTATAATTTGATTATGCCATTATGGAATCTAAATTATCGGAAGAGTATAATTTTCGGTATATTCAAAAATTAAAGTGATAATGAATATATCACAAGAATAAAAAAGGTAATAAGAATGTTGCATGAAAAGATGATATAGAGAGAAATGATTGTCTCATAACTTATTAATATAAGAAATGATCATCAGTAAAGTCTGCAAGTGAGATGCAACCTTGATGGAATGGATGCGAAAATGAATATTGTGGACAATAAAGAGTCCAAAAGAGATATGATTACATGGAAGTGATTAACTACCGATGATCTAAGTGGGATCACTTTTCCATTATCGGAATCCTAGATTCTCTAGTGCCACAGTCGGAATATGTGTATGAAACGATGAGAATGTATATGTATAGTTCCAGTGAGCATTACATGTGATG
Source organism: Heritiera fomes (assembly GCA_032173925.1). Lineage (NCBI taxonomy): Eukaryota > Viridiplantae > Streptophyta > Magnoliopsida > Malvales > Malvaceae > Heritiera > Heritiera fomes. The sequence continues at coordinate 6,370,170 of JAPDPM010000022.1, read as the reverse complement.
GGAGTCTCTGAGTTGCCATATACTTAATGAGATGTAGCAAAAGGCTTTAAGATCCTAAGTGTACTGATAGCACCACTCCATATTGATGTAAATATCTTAGTGTGGTACTGAGATGCTTGAAGATATATTGAGAGAGCGTGTGCACGCGATGTAAAAGCTACTGGGACAATTACATACTACTGGTTAAATGGTTTACACAACAATACAAAATTAAATCGGCTTGGCACTAATGGAGGAAAACGGATGATGAATAGTATAAATTAGCTGTAATATGAAAAATAGTGTGAATAGACTTTTATGTGAAAAGAGAAATGGAATTGATAACTCCCAATTGATAAGAAATTTTATGGGAGTATAGATATATGATGAAAGACAGCATGTAGTGGTCTAAAAGTATTCTTGATGTTTAAAGTGTATTGGCAGTATTACTTGAAAGATGATGTAGAGGTCAGAAACGATAAGTAGACGGAATGTACCCCCTTTGGACTTAAGTTAAATTCGAAGAACCAAATTTCTTAAGGTGGAGAGAATGTGAGAACTCGTTAAATTGTACTGTACATGTACATAATAATAAAAATATTTTAAATAAATAAAATTTTGATATTTTCTAAATATCGAAATTAAGGTGGAATAGAATCGAAAATTTCAATATTATACAAGACTAAAATTAGTTTTTCTCATGAAGTGGTCAAAGTGGACCAAATAAGCCATAATATGGCTTAAAAAGTAATTTAAATAAATGAAATTTGAATGGAAAATGGGCTAAACCAGAAAAATTACTATGCAATGGCAAAATGAGTAATTAAAGGGTCTCTAATGGGTAATTTGGACTTTAGATAAATGGTTATCTGAATTTTATTAATTAAAATTAATTTTGGCCAATGAAAATAATGCAACAAGGGCCAACTTCATTTAATTCTCCAGCTGAGATCACCGCCTCAGCCATTTTCTGGTTCTATCTCACGTTCTGTTCTTCCTCTCCTCCACCGATCTCTACCTTTCAGATTTGAAAACACCATTCTTCCATCACCAAATCAGTTAGACTTCTTCATAAAACTTCATCCTCACCACCATGGCTTCAATATCCTTTAAAAAGCTCAGCCAAAAACCATTAAAAGGAGGCTCCCGTGCAGCTGATAGTGGCGTTTACACAGGTAAAATAATTCTGGCCACGTTCCATGCTCTTGAGTTGTGTGTTTATGGTGATGATTGGTTGAGTAGAGGATATATATGACTGTTATGTTGAAAGAGACTTGTTAGAGTGAAAATTGGATTGTAGTTTATGAAAGAAATTCTTGAAGAAATAAAACTGAGAGGCTGAAACGTTGGCTGCATGTATGTAATCTGAATAGAAGAGATAAAAATGTTAGTATATCTCCTTATTATGGAAAGAAATATTTGGTTGACCAATTCCGGATATGGTCCATAATTTCACGGTAAATCTCAACTCAATATTTGGCTATTAAAAGCACGATTTTATGATGGTTAAAACGTGATTTTATTGCCATAATTAGCATGCTCTCATTACTATTTAAGGAGCGCTCCTTCCAGTCCCCAAGTACGTTAATCTTAGACAAAAACACCATCTAGTGAGGTTTTGAGTGCTTGGAAGATTTGGAAGGTCTGTGATCGACACAGAGTAAACTGTCAGATTCGGCAATTGCTTCAACAGCAGAGTTACAGAGTGCAATGGCTAGAGGTTAGATCCTATCGCTTCCGCATTTTAATTTGTTTAACATGTTTCATATTGTGTAGAAGCATGTTAGGCTTGTTTGATGTACTTACATTTGGCATCAGAGCCGTAGTTTAACCTCTGTCTTGCTAGAGATCTGTAGAAATAAGCATGAAAAACCCATATTTTGAAACTTTAAGTTTCGGATTTCTTAAAACCCATTCTGTTTTCATGTATTTTTGGCTTAAATATTTTAGATCTATTGTTAGAGAGCTCTAGGGATGAAAAATACATGAAAAACGGGATTGTTTGAAGGGGTTTATACCGGGTCGGGTTGAAAAGACCCAAATTTTTGCAAAAAAAAGGCCCTTTTGGGCGAAGAAGATCGGGCGCGTGAGATCCACACGCCCGATGGTGTAAACGGGCGCGTGGATCTCACGCTCCCGATAGTGGAAAGCGGGCACGTGGTTTGTCACGCGCCCGAGGGTTGAAAGCGGGCGCGTGACAACCACGCGCCCGCCTTGGTTACACAGTACAACAGTACTGTTTAAAAAAAAAGTTGTGGGCCATTCGATTTTTTGGGCCACTGTTTGGGCTTTATTTTGGATTAATTTATTTTGAGCCTTCTTATTAATTATTTGGGCTTGTAGATTAAATAAATAAAAGGCCATTTGGTTTATTGTAATTAGGCCTTAAGGATTTATTTAATTTAAGTAATTGAAATTATTTAATTTAGGCCAAACACTACAAGAAAATTGATTTTCAGCGACGGAAATTTAGCTACGGAATTTTTCCGTCGCTGAAAAGTGGTATTAGTGACGGATTAGCGACGGATTAGCGACGGAATTTATAATGAAATTAGCGACGGAATTAGCGACGGATTAGCGACGGAAATTCGTCGGTAATTAGCGACGGAATATTTTCCGTCGCTAATTCCGTCGCTAATTATGGCGGGAGGTGCTGTTCAATCGCGCCAAATATTACCGACGGAATTAGCGACAGAAATTTCTGTCGCTAAACCCAAAACTATGTAAGGAAATTAACGACGGAATTTTTCCGTCGCTAATGCCCTTTAGCGACGGAATTAGCGACGGAAAAATTCCGTCGCTAATTTCCTTACTTATTTTCTCAAACAAAATGAAGAGAAATTAGCGACGGAATTTTTCCGTCGCTAATTCCGTCGCTAATGCCCTTTAGCGACGGAATTAGCGACGGAAAAATTCCGTCGCTAAGTTCCTTACATTTTGGAGAAATTAGCGACGGAATTTTTCCGTCGCTAATTCCGTCGCTAAAGGGCATTAGCGACGGAAAAATTCCGTCGCTAATTTCTCTTCATATTTTTCAGAAATTAGCGACGGAATTTTTCCGTCGCTAATTCCGTCGCTAATGCCCTTTAGCGACAGAATTAGCGACGGAAAAATTCCGTCGCTAATTTCCTTACATTTTCTCAAACAATATGAGGAGAAATTAGCGACGGAATTTTTCCGTCGCTAATTCCGTCGCTAAATGGCATTAGCGACGGAATTAGCGACGGAAAAATTCCGTCGCTGATGCCTTAAATCAAAAAAATAAATAAATAAATAAATTTCTTTCATGAAGCATCAGTGACGGATTTTTTCCGTCGCTAATTCCGTCGCTAAAAAGCAACAGCGACAGAATTAGCTACGGAAAAAATCCGTCGCTGATGCCTTAAATCGAAAAAAATATAAATAAATGAATTTGTTCATTAAGCATCAGCGACGGATTTTTCCGTCGCTAATTCCGTCGCTAAAAAGCAACAGCGACGGAATTAGCTACGGAAAAAATCCGTCGCTGATGCCTTAAATTCGAAAAAAAATAAAAAATTGTTTTTGAATTTTTCCCGCCTAAGCTTTAGCGGGAAATATTTTGACATAGCATTAGCGACGGAATTTCCGTCGCTAATCCGTCGGTAATTCCGTCGGTAATTCCTCTGTATGCGCGCCAAAGACTCTATATATTCTCATATTCTCTGTTTTCTCTCCTCTTCACTCCTCTCTATCTTCTTTTTTGTCCATCTTCTCGTTTTTTTCTTTGTTTTTCTTCTTTATCCCTCTTTCCTTTTACTTTTTTCCTTTTTTTTGTAAATTTACTCTATTTTTCTTTTATATTTATGTTGTCAATTTTTTTATATGATAAACTTTAATACTTATATTTTTGTTTTTTGTTTTTTACTTACAGATGATGCTGATGATACGATGAGGTGCTAGTGGTAGTGGTGATACTGATGTTGAAGATAATGTATTTTTGTTTTTTTTAGTTAATTTATTTTAAGATAATGTTTATGGATTTAAGTATAAATATTAGGTTTATTTTAAATGTTTCTCTTTCACTCTCTCTCTCTCTCTCTCTCTCTCTCATATATATATATATAAATATAAATATAAATAATTAATTTCAGAACATTTTTTTTGACAAAATTCATAGAAATTAGCAACAAAATCTGTTAAATAAGTGAAAAAACTCATCAAATTAGCGACGGAATTCATAACATTAGCGACGGAATTTCCGTCACTGATGCTCTTTAGTGACAGAATATTTATTGAATTAACAAAAATAACAAACTATCAGCGACGGAATTAGCGACCGAAATTCCGTCACTGATGCCTTTTAGCGACGGATTTTTTTATAAAATAAAATAATAATAAAACTATCAGCGACGGAAATTTCTGTCGCTGATGCCTTTTAGCGACGGATTTTTTTTATAAAATAAAATAATAATAAAACTATCAGCGACGGAAATTTCCGTCGCTGATGCCTTTTAGCGACGGATTTTCATGTAAATTAAAAAACGAAATTATGTTTTTAGCGACGGAATTTTCCGTCACTAATGACATAAAATCCGTCGCTGATGTAAAAAAATTCCGTCGCTAATTAGCGACGGAATTACCGACGGAAATGAAGTTTTAGCGACGGAGTGAGCATCAGCGACATCGATTTTTCCAACAGAAAAATTTCCGTCGGTAATCCGTAGGTAATCCGTCGCTGAAGACCATCAGCGACGGAATTTAACTATCAGCGACGGAATTTTCCGTCGCTAATTCCGTCGCTGAAAGTTCATTTTTTTGTAGTGAAATAATTATATTTTGATAGTTTTATATCAAATTTTCAGTTCTGTAATTTTCATAATTTTATGAATAATTGGATTATTTTCACAAAATTAATATAATTATGAAAACTTCTCATTATTTTGGATTTTATGAGAATTTTTCATGAATTTGGAATTTTTATAAATGCTATGATTTTAAATTGAATAATTTTGTGAAAATTATCATAAAATTATGATTAAATTATGAAAATTTGATTTGAATGTGTATATGTGCTCATTTTGAATGTGTATAATTTTGTTATTTTTATACTAGAAGCACATGTAGCTAAGTTTGTTCATATTATTTAGAATTAAAATTGTCTTATGTTAATTGCAATTTTTAAAATATGAATAAACTTAGAATTTTACCAATATGTCTAAGTGATTTATAATTTATTTAATTAGGGCTTAGCCACAGCAACCTTAATTAAGTAAAATTATTTTTGTAAAATCACATAATGATATTAGACATAAATTGTGATTAGTTATATGGTTATGATAAATTTTATCCCACAGGAATTTTTATTATAATTTTATAACTAATTAGGATAAAATATCAAATTAGTTTCTTAATTTACCCACAGGAATTAGGAAATGATATAATTTGATGGTTTTATCATTATGATATGAATCTAATTGAATTAGAACTTTAGCCCACAGGCAAGTTTTATGTCTATGATTCATTAATAAAATATGTTTACATTGGTAGACATAATTAAGTTTGCCTCAAAAATTCTAGATACATAAGCATGTTTATTTTTTATATGCAGTGTTTCCTCAGGCTAGTATTAACCTAGAAGTTCCCGAGCTGGATGGAGAGAACTACAAGGTTTGGAAGGAGAGAGTTCTCCTCCAATTAGGGTGCATGGATATAGACTATGCTATAAGGAAAGACGAACCCGTATTGACTGAGACCAGCACTCCTACTGAAGTAGCTTTACATGAACGCTGGGAGCGATCCAATCGCCTTAGTGTCATGTATATAAAGACAAAGATATCTGCTGGGATACGTGGTTCAGTCGAACAGCATACCAACGTTAGGACCTTACTGAAGGCCATAGATGATCAATTTGTCACTTCAGACAAAGTGTTGGCCAGCACCCTGATAATGAAGTTCTCATCAATGAAGCTCACCAATGTCAAAGGAGTGCGCGAGCACATAATGGCCATGAGAGATATAGTAGCCCAACTCAAGAAGCTAGAGGTGGAGATGTCTGAGTCTTTTCTTGTGCATTATATTGAACACTCTACCAAAGCAGTACGGACCATTCAAGATATCCTACAACACACATAAGGATAAGTGGACCATCAATGAATTGATGACCATGTGTGTTCAAGAGGAGGGAAGGCTGCTTATGGAATCGGGTGAAAGTGCATTTTTGCAAGCCAAGGAAAGACCAAAGATCGAGCCAAGAACAAGGGAAAAGGGAAGATCCCTGCCCAAGCTGACATTAAGAAAGAGTCCAAGTGTTTCTTCTGTAAAAAGAAGGGACACATGAAGAAGGACTGTGCTCAGCTTCAGCAGTGGCTCGTTAAGAAAGGTAATCCACTCTCATATGTTTGTTTTGAATCAAATATGGTTGAGGTTAATCATAACACATGGTGGATTGATTCTGGATCTACAATTCACATTTCGACTTCCTTACAGGGTATGACAAACCTAAGGAAGCCAGTGGGAAATGAGGAGAGCATCTATTCTGGAAACAAGATGCGCTCGCGTGTTGAAGGCGTTGGAACATGCACTTTAATTCTTAGGAGTGGTTTTATTTTGCAATTGGAAAAGACTTTTTATATTCCTAGTTTCTCGAGAAATTTAATCTCTGTTTCTAGGTTGGTACCTTATGGATATTCCTTTCAATTTTCAAATAAATCAGTATTGATATATTTTAAGTCTGATATTGTTGGGAATGGTACCTTATGTGATGGTCTTTTCTCTATTGATTTGCAAAATGACACTGCTCATAACGCCTTGCATGTTCAAACTGGCACTAAAGGATGTTTTATGAATGAGGACTCTTCCACGTTATGGCACCGGAGATTAGGTGTGAGATCCCCAATTTCCATGTATTCCTCCATGCATGTAAAGTATTTCAATCAAGATGATTAAATAAATATAAAGTTTAATGTATGAATGATGCATGAATGATGTATGTAATATGGAAGAACTAATAAAGTGGATGTCAATAAGTCAAATGATTTATTAGGTTGATATTAGAAAAATATTAAGAGTATGAGACAAGAAATTAAATCAGAAATTTAATTGGAGATTAAATGGATGAGTCATATGGAAGAGGAATTAAATGGTCAAATGGATTAAAGAGGGTCAAATGGAAAGGGCTGAGATGATTAATGAGATGAGCATGCATTAAATGCATCTTGCATGACTCATCATCCCTATCAGCTATCACCAACGTCAGCCACTCTTCCCAGCTCTCCCTCTCGTGCCATCTCCAATCTTCCAAGTTTCCATTCCAAGCTCCTTGCTAAACCACCTCATCCTTCCACTAATTCACTAAGTTCGTAGAACGAAAAATAATCCTTGTCACTAGACTAAGTGATATCCAAAGTTTGGTGGATTGATTTCAAGTATTGGAAGAGATCTCAAAGTTTGAGATTTTGATCTCTAGTGAAGGTAAGAGAAATAGATGATTCTTGCAATTTTGTTCTTGGTTTGGAGTTGTTTTAAGTTAGTATAACATGTGTATGTGGTTTAATTTAAGGTTTGATATGATATGATGATTTCAGCTTTGAAGGAGTGAAAGCTAGGGTTAACGAGCCAAGTGATCTTGCGTTCTCGAAGGAATCGAGGTAAGAAATTTATGTAACGGACGTAAGGCAGCTATGTCCGCATGTTTTAATATGATTTTGAACTGCTTTGGAGAGAAATACTAGTTGTCTTTGGCAGGAAAAGTGCATTTTCGGACTTGTTCCCTAGTACCAATTAGGCTAGGGGCAGCCGACTGCCTTGAAAGGGAAGTCGACTGCCTAGAGACAACCAAAACGCCGTTTTTCGAAAACCGACTCAAACTAATCGACTGCTATGTAAGCCAGTCGACTGCTATTTTCCCAGAAGCATTCTGTTTCAAACCAGTCGCCTACTATATGGGACAGTCGACTGCTATTTGCCAAAATACATTCTGTTTCAAAAACAGTCGACTGCTATATGGATCAGTCGACTGCTATTTGCTAAGAAGCATTCTGTTTGAAAACCAGTCGACTGCTATATGGACCAGTCGACTTGCCCCCATGTATTTTCCGAAATGAAAATAATTTCGAGAAATGAAGTTATGAAGCAGCAGTCGACTGCCCTATAAGACCAGTCGACTCCCATGTATGAAAAGAGCTTTCAAAGCTTATTTGGTTTAAACACAAAAGTGTTTTCTGAAAAAGTATATTATAATGTTTTGAGACTATGGACTGCATAATGATTATGCATTTCTGATGGCTGAGAGACTCTGATCAAGTCCTCAGTAATATGTATGTTAAGCGAGGAACCCTAGTCCGGTCCTCAAGACCATAAGTGACACTTGACTAGTGCTCACTATGGTATTATTAAGGCAGGAGAGAATCCCTGACCTCTACATGGTATACCAATGTACTAATGCATGATTAGAGTCATATAAATGGGAATGAACGGTTTATATGATGATGCAAGCGCTTAAATACTGTACATAGTCTCCATCTATTTCAAAGTACAAGACGTATGTATGAAGAAAAGTATGATGTATGTTTTAAAGTATGATATGAAGTATGATGTTTTAAAGAAAGAAGTTTAAGTATGATGTTTTAAAGAAAGTATGATTGCCATGTCATTTGAAATAAATATGCATGGTTGCAAACAATGCATGAAAGATGTTTATAATGCATGCTTTATAATGCTTTACATGACATTATAGAGCCAAGTAGGAAAGGTGCATATAGAGACATAGCACGCTCTTTTACATACTTTTCTTACTGAGCGTAAACTCACCCTTTTACGACCTTTTTCCTACAGATTACCTGAAGTGAGCCTCGCTCCGACTAGAGGAGCTTGTGCTTGAAGAATCGAAGTGTACCTTCTCGATACGCTTCCCAGTTAGCATAGAAGGTATACTTATATGTTCATGTATATAGTAAATTGTAATTCAGCTACAGTATAGTACAAGTAGAAATTTATGTATATAAGATGTCGGGGATGTAAGATAAGATAATGTACGAGATCCTGTGGAAATGGAATGATATATATATATATATATATCATTTTATGCTTATGGATATTGAACAAAATTTTATGAGTTATTAGATAATTAGCTAATATATGAAAAGAGGGATGACATTGATGAACTAAATCTAAACAAAGAAGGAAAAAGATAAGTGATAAGATGAAGTGACGGGGACGTCACATTAGGTCATATCTCCATAAATAGGATTAAGAGATTGGTAAATGATTGAATACTTAGTACTCTCGATTTTACTGATTTCGACACTTGTGTGGATTGCATTAAGGGTAAGCAAACCAACGAGTCTAAGAAAGGTGCCAATAGGAGTTCAACCATATTAGAGATCATACATTCTGACATATGTTGTCCAGACATTGATGCATATGGTCAGAAATACTTCATCACCTTTATTGATGATTACTCGAGGTTTATGTATCTCTACATGCTTCATAACAAGAACGAAGCATTAGACGCCTTTAAAATCTTTAAGGCTGAAGTAGAGAAACAATGTGGAAAACCCATAAAGATAGTAAGAACTGATAAAGGTGGGGAGTATTACAGTAGATACACTGAAGATGGACAAGCGCCTGGACCATTTGTGAAGTTCCTTCAAGAAAATGGGATTGTTGCCCAATATACCATGCCTGGTTCACCAGATTAGAATGGTGTTGCAGAAAAAAGGAACCGAATCTTAATGGAAATGGTGCGTAGTATGCTTAGCAACTCGAAGTTGCCTAAGTCCTTGTGGATTGAAGCTCTTAAAACGGCAGCGTATATATTGAACCGGGTTCTGACCAAGGCTGTTCCAAAGACGCCTTTTGAATTATTCAAAGGTTGGAAACCGAGTTTGCGTCATATGCGCGTTTGGGGATGTCTTTCTGAGATAAGAGTTTACAACCCACAGGAAAAGAAACTGGATCCTAGGACCATAAGTGGGTATTTCATTGGATATGCCGAACGGTCCAAAGGCTACAGATTCTATTGTCCATCTCATAGCACTAGATTTGTGGAATCAAGGAACGCCAAGTTTCTTGAAAATGACTTAGTTAGTGGGAGCGATCAATCTCAAGACCTAGTTTCTGTGAGAGATCAACCCTCTACCTCGAGTCAAGGATTGGTTATCATGAACAATGTCCCTTCAGTACAACTGGACATTGAACAACCAATCGTTGAAGATCCACAAGTAGCTGATAACTTACCAGTAGACGAGGCTCCTCTGGATACACCAGAATTGAGTGAGCAACCAGTTGAACAACATGATCCTTCGGAGAATGTTGAACCAACATTAAGAAGGTCTACTAGGGAAAGGAAATCAGCTATTCCTAGTGATTATTTTGTGTATCTACAAGAGTATGATTTCAATATTGGGCCCGTTAATGATCCAGAGACGTTTTCACAAGCCATGAACAGTAAAGAATCAAAACTTTGGTTCGATGCTATGAAGGATGAGATGGATTCGATGGCATCTAATGGAGTATGGGATCTTGTCGAGTTGCCTAATGGGGCCAGAGCTATAGGTTGTAAATGGGTCTTTAAGACCAAGATTGACTCATTAGGCAACATTGAGCGTTATAAGGCAAGACTCGTAGCCAAAGGATTCACTCAAAAGGAGGGAATCGATTACAAGGAGACCTTCTCTCTTGTATCTAAGAAAGGTTCTCTCCGCATCATAATGGCACTTGTTGCACATTTTGACTTAGAGTTGCAACAAATGGATGTGAACACGGCATTTCTCAATGGTGATCTAGAGGAAGAGGTTTACATGAAACAACCTGAAGGTTTTTCCTCTAGCAATGGTGAGCATTTGGTCTGTAAGCTGAAGAAATCCATATATGGGTTGAAACAAGCTTCCCGCCAATGGTATTTAAAATTCCATGAAGTCATCTCATCATTTGGTTTCGTTGAGAACATCATGGATCAGTGTATATACCAGAAGGTCAGTGGGAGCAAGATTTGTTTCCTTGTGCTATATGTGGATGATATTCTGCTTGCAACCAATGATAAGGGGATGCTATGTGAGGTGAAACAATTTCTTTCTGAGAAATTTGATATGAAGGATATGGGCGATGCATCTTATGTCATTGGCATTAAGATCCATAGAGACAGACATAGAGGTATATTAGGTTTGTCACAAGAAGCCTATATTAATAAAGTCTTGGAAAGATTCAGAATGAAAGATTGTTCACCAAGTCCAGCTCCCATTATGAAGGGTGACAAGTTCAATTTGAACCAGTGCCCGAAAAATGATCTTGAGCGGGAACAGATGAAGAACATTCCATATGCCTCAGCTGTTGGAAGCATTATGTATGCACAGGTCTGTACCAGGCCTGATATTGCTTTTGCTGTGGGAATGTTGGGTAGATATCAAAGTGACCCGGGGATGGACCACTGGAGAGCTGTGAAGAAGGTGCTTAGATATCTTCAAGGCACTAAGGATTACATGCTTATGTATAGACGGACCGATGAGTTGGAAGTGATTGGCTACTCAGACTTAGACTTTGCTGGCTGTGTTAATACCCGGAAATCAACATCTAGTTACATCTTCATGCTTGCCGGTGGAGCTGTTTCATGGAAGAGTGCTAAGCAGACACTGACTGCCACTTCTACTATGGAGGCCGAGTTCGTTTCCTGTTTTGAGGCTACCTCACATGGTGTATGCCTTAAGAGTTTCATTGGTAGGCTTAGAGTTGTTGACTCCATATCTAAGCCATTGAGGATATATTGTGACAATTCAGCTGCGGTATTCATGGCTAAGAACAATAAGAGTGGAAGTGGAAGTAAGCATATCGACATTAAGTACTTAGCCATTAGAGAACGTGTTAGAGATAAAAGAGTGGTCATTGAACACGTTAGCACTGAATTGATGTTAGCTGATCCTTTGACTAAGGGCATGCCACCGTTTAAATTTAAGGATCATGTAGAGAGAATGGGACTTGTTCCCACATTATGATTGTATTGAAACTCTTATTAATAATATGATGTTTCTCATTTTTTATTTGTATACACTAAAGTTTATTTGAGAAATATCCTTGTTGTTTGGACCGAGAATAAACATAAGGTTTATTCATTAAGTATAAATGAGTTGATTTAGAAACATTTTACATAGTAATACATGGAAGATAATACTCACCATTAGAGGAACTGTCGCCATGATTCATGTGATTTGTTTCTTTATAAGTGAAATATATGGACCAAGTGGGAGAATGTTAGTATATCTCCTTATTATGGAAAGAAATATTTGGTTGACCGATTCCGGATATGGTCCATAATTTCACGGTAAATCTCAACTCAATATTTGGCTATTAAAAGCACGATTTTATGATGGTTAAAACATGATTTTATTGCCATAATTAGCATGCTCTCATTACTATTTAAGGAGGGCTCCTTCCGGTCCCCAAGTACGTTAATCTCAGACAAAAACACCATCTAGTGAGGTTTTGAGTGCTTGGAAGATTTGGAAGGTCTGTGATCGACACAGAGTAGACTGTCAAATTCGGCAATCGCTTCAACAGCAGAGTTACAGAGTGCAATGACTGGAGGTTAGATCCTATCGCTTCCGCATTTTAATTTGTTTAACATGTTTCATATTGTGTAGAAGCATGTTAGGCTTGTTTGATGTACTTACAAAAAATCCTGCTGTGTAGATGTTTAGGTGGCGTGGCTGACATGAAAACTAAGAATAAATATAAAATGAAAATGATACATATATAACAGGGGATCAAGTTGTCGGTTGGTGTAAAATTTAAGAGTAAATAGGTGTGTGAAAGATGTGGAAGCAGGAAATAGATGCTGAAACCGAAACAGAATAAAAATGATATAGTGTAAAATGATTGTAATAAATAGTGGGATGTTAGTCAAATAAGAGGGTCATTAAGGCGTGAAATATAGCAAGAAAAGAGGATGTTGTTGTACCGTGTATAGGAGAAAAATAAATCAATAAAATAGTGTTTCTTATGGTCAAAAAATGTGGCTGATGAAAGAAATAAGAGAGACTGTTCGTACAGCCGAAAATAGAGGAGAATCGTGTGGCTAATTATGCAGCCGAAAATGAGGGAAATTTGTGTGGCTTGGTTGACTTTTTGGTTGACTATTGGTTGAATTTTGTGTGGGTGAATGGTAGAATATTGGCAACCTATGATGAGCTAGATATAACCTTAGTGTTGAGACAAGAATTGAAGTAACGTGGATTGCAAAACAAGAAGGAAAGAAAGCTGTCGGTTTGGACAGCAATAGCATAAAAGAAAGAAAAAAATAAAAGAAAAGAAAACGACAAATAGAGGTTAAGTTGACCTAGGTGAATGGGTAGAATAATGTATAAAGTATAGGTGAAATATAAATATATTTCAAAGAAAGAGATTTTTATATCTAACAAAGGCCATTCGGCCACAACAGTGGACAAAAGAAGTGGCGTGAATCAGTAGAGAAATTGAAGAAGTTGACACAATCAATGGTTGGGAAATATATAAGAATAATGGATATGTATAATTACGTAGGAGATATAAATCCTAAGCCAAGTAGGCTTATGCATGAGAAAATGACAATTAGTCATTAAAAATAGGATGATAACAATTATGTTGAGAAAAGCATAGAAGGCCAAAACAGAAAAGGAAAAGCAAATAAAATATTTACCTATGAGAAAATCATAGGAAATGTTAATATTATAAGTAATGATGAGATAAATAAGAGCTAGATAAGCAAAGGAAATTTTTCATAAGTTATACCAAAAATTAATTATAGTAAAACTGTTATTTTGCAGTTTATAATCCGATGAGATAAGAAGCATAATGGTGCAATTTAGAATATATCTCTACAGTGCTACTGAGTCGGAAGTTCGGCATACGAGTGGAGCACGAGATAACGTGACCTCGATACACAGGTAATGGATGCATGTGTGAACTGTAGGGATACTGTAAATGCATAGTTGGGTTCACACTATTTTTATAAAATAATTTGGATATAAATTGCCTTTGAAAGTGGTGAAATTGATGAAATTATGGATGTTGTTGAAATTATAAACTGTAATTTCTATGTAGGAAGGCTAGGTTAAAAATTGCCGTCATTCTGCCGAAAATTATAGAAATATTTAGAAAATATTTCTAGCATTTTTCTAAAGTGGAAATAAATGAAATTTTGCGAAATTTTCGTGAAATTCATTAAATTGCATAATTTTATAGTTTACAGAAAAACTATATTTAAACATTCATGATAAGGAATTTTATTTATGTGAGAGTACCAGCATGTGCCTTATATTGTTTTATAAATATCTAGAACATTTTCTAGAATGATTGTTACAGTATGAATATTTTATGAATTTTTATTCATAAAATAAATATATTTTCATTTTAAATATTTATAGATTGATTGAAAATATATTCAGTGGAATTGATTTCATAAATGGTGTTTATATCACGTGTTTATGGTTTTGAGACTGTTAGGTCCCGTATCATGCTCACGTGTCACATGTTATTGCTGATAAATACTGATCCTATTGTCAGCGTCTCCGGTGGGCACCTGATCATTGCACACAGTGGACCTCCTAGACTATGGCCATAGATCTCATGTGTTTCCCCTATTTGGGATGATATTATAACATGATATATTTAGGATGTTGCCTAGTCTCCATGATAATGTACTGATGATTGTACTTTTCACTGAACTTTTTTCTGGTACTAAATTATTTACAACTACTAAGCTTTTGATATATTACGTGTTGAACTAAATATTATATGGTGTTTTACAAGTGTGGAAATGAGTATTTTTGAAAGGAATATTAATTCTTTATTTATTTACTTAAGTGTTTTATCACATGAATATTTAATGTTTTACTGGGATTCGAATATCAAAAGAAAATGATTATTCCCTATAGTCACTTCTAGGAGCCGGGACACGTACGGTATTCTAAAATACCTCCCATACTCTATCTGGTATTCCTAGCCGGCTATAGTATCCATCCTATTTAGTGAACTGTTAGGATGCAAATATTTTTAACATATAAATTTTATAGTATCAGTTTTACATACAATTCTCTTACTGAGCCGTGGTTTGCTCACTACCCTACTTTTAAACATTTCAAATTTTTATGACTAAGAGATCTGACATCCAAGCATCTCAGCTGCGCATCGAGGACAATGTGACAGCTTGATTGAAATATGAGGTACAATCATTTATTTTCTATATTTAGACTTATCTACAGGACTACTTTATTGTGAATTAAAACAGGGGATGTAAACGATATTATAATTTTAATATAAAATAGTTTAAATAAAAATGAAAAGTAAAGTATCACAGACAGCCCAATCGTATAAGATGTGTAGAAAAATGTGAAAAAATGTGATCACGGGCTGTGACAGTTTTCTTGTGGTGGTTTCTATTCCTTGTCTTGTGCCTGACTTTCCTATATTTTCCAGGCATGTCTTTGGGCTTTTTCATGTCTTTGGGCTTTTTCTTCCTAAGTATGCTTCGATTTTAATGAAATTACTCATTGCCTTTCAAAAAACAAAGGTGCTCTAGAGGATTGGAGAGGGCATTATAACCATTTCTTCTCCATAGCAGCTACTCTCAGCTCCCCATGAGCTGGTACTCCTCTAAACCCTATCCCCCCATTGTTACACCTCCTTTATTTCAGAACTAATACTGCACTAGGCCTCCTACCTTGCTCCGATTCTCTTTAGCTTTATCTTCTTTGTTCTCAGGTATCTGTATACCTCTAGCATCCAGCTATGTCCTTCCTTAGAGGAACCTTTCTCCTTCATTATTTTAAGTCCTAACTAAAACAAGTTAGTTGCGTTAGAAAGTGAAAACTGTTGGTTGTGGCTTCAAACAAGGTGAAGCATGAGGCGTCACTGGTTGCACGGTGACATATGAGGCATGATAGGCTGGGTTGTTAAAGTAGGGGCAGTGAGTTGCTTAGGACGCGTGAAGGTGTTGCCTTGGTTGTGTGTAGTAAGGAATATGGTTGTTAGAGCAATTTGCAGGTGTTTCCTTGGCTAGAAAATAAAGCAAGACGTGACTAGCAACTTCTTTATGTGTGCTGTGTTGCGTGACAAGTGGAATGGCAACTACATTCTCAAGTTGTTACTTGCTGTTTCTAACACAGCCATCAGTTAAGGAAGCAAGACGTGGGTTGCTTCCAAGTGTAGCCACTACCCTTTCCAAGCTTTGGTTTATTTATTTATTTATTTTTTGCTAAGCCAAATAAATTTTTATTAATCATCCAAGATTTACAAGAAGTATTACTAGCAAGAGCTAGTAAAAAACAAGAACCAACAACACTAAAAAAACCATGGAAAAACTCTAAGCATCCAAGAAACCAACCCCAATCTCACTCTTGAACAACAAGCCCACCAAAACAGCAAATTACTTAGAAATTGATACCATGAAGAAAAAATCATTCCTTTGCAACAGTGAGCTCTCAAAGTTGAAAAGTCAAATCATCTTGAAAAACCACCATTGATGCATTGGTATAAAATAGAACACCTCATAAACAATAGATCATCCAGGCTAACAAAATTGGTTGACGCCTAATCCAATCAAAATCCATGAAAACAAACTCCAAAACAGAGCATCCCTTTCAAGAATGAAACCAAAAACATGCTGTCACAGCCAACTCTACCACATCTCTATAAAACTACCATCACTATTAACTCAAAACATACACACATCATCTTATAAAAGATACCTCAAGTCACAAGTAAGATCCATCATCGTAGAAACTCCTTGAACTTACAAAATAATAAACAACCTCCCATGCTAACTTAGTCATCCTTGTTCTCCAATTCAATTAATCTCTCCACAATCACCTCATCAGAGCAATTAGCAGAAAAATCCAATAACTTCCCTAATTTCCACGTTTCTTTTGCTTCTTCTATTTGTTTTGAAATCATTGAGTTCCTATGCTCAATATCAGTATCTAACACTGAGTTCTCAAAAGAGGTTGAAGTAATATCTTCTTCACCATATAGAATTTCCTTTATTTCTCTTCTTATTTTCCTCATTTTCCTTACTGCAGAATTTGTCTTCTTTATTTTGCTATTTCCCACACAGCTCTTTAACATAGATTTTTGTGAATAAGCCAACTTTTTAATTGGGATTCTATCAGAAGAGGCCTTATTTTCTTTCGCAATTGATGGTGTGTTAAGGCCCACCAATTCAACACGAGACCCAACTTCTATATAATTCCTTTTATCATTGATATCATTCTCCTTTGAAACAATTTCATTGCCCATCATTAAATATTCCCCTTCCTTCACATTACTGGTGCCATTTTCAATAAGGAGTCTTGACTCTTCCTCTACCACATCCATATTGTTATCCAACAAATAATTCAAATTCAACACTAACGGTTGAATGGCAACACCTGCTTGCTCTTCCTCTAATAAAAATGTTGCATTCTGTAGGCACTTTTCCCCTGAGGCATATGAATATCGAAGCTCAAATTTAATAAATGAGACATCCTTCATCATTTCCATTTCACCATTTTTGGCAACATCATTAACTTCTCTGACTGAAGCAGTACCTTTAAAGTCATCTGAAAACTTCATAAATTCAAAATCAACCCCTTTTACTTACTTCTAACCACCACATCATCTTCCACTGAAATTGAAATTTTGAAAGAAGTCCTTTTGATATTGATTGAAATAGATGAAGGAATGCACCGTCGTGAATCAACAATAACCAACATTCTAGCCTGATCAAATCTTTTTCTTTTAAGAGAACACTCATCCAAAAGAACAAAAGATCCCTAACTATTGCCCAATGATTTGAAGAATTTTTCATGCCTCACTTGTAATGGAACTTGCTCAAGAATAACCCAAACTATGATTTGTCTTTGGATTGAAGATCAACTCCAAGAATTTATAAACACGAACCAATCCTTGTGAAAATTTTTATACTTATTCATAAAAGATTCCATTTCTGCTGTCGCACTAAATATTAGAAGAACAGTCACTCCTCCCATGGGACTAACTTGGCAATTAAACCCTTCTTCAGATAATGCTACTTTAACATCCTTGTATCTGGTAACATCATGAAGACACCCCATTGCTCTTCTTTCTAACCACTCCATATCACTTTTGGGAATTTCCAAATCATAGTTAACTTCATTCCTCGTTTCCTTTAAAAAACTCTTCTCTAGTAACAATGAATTGATTTTGCAAAAAGAATTCTTTTCTCCTCCTTTCTCATTATTTTCTTCCAATTTACTTCCCAACAAAGCTTCCTTATAAGATCCATGATCCCCACAATAGTTAGAACTTATCCATTTCTTAATGATGCCATCCACTTTTCAGAATAACCTTGATAACTCTCTTTCTTTCTCTTCTCATTCCAACCAACTGCTGCCTTCTTGACCGTAATATGATAGCCATCAAATTTCCTATTATTTCCTTCTTCAATTGCCTTTTCCAACTCCAATTCAATCCTGTACCTCACAAAAGCAAAGGTACGAGATGTATACGCTCTTCTATTATGATAAGAGATGAACACATCAACAACCCTACCATATATATTGAAAACATCCCATAATGCCTTCTTTGATACCCTTTTACTCAAATTATCAACAAAAGCAGAAAACAAATTGGAACGCCAATCAAGAAAACAACCTTGCTCCTTGCTCCTAAAACCTCGTTGATGAAGC
Organism: Heritiera fomes; assembly: GCA_032173925.1. NCBI lineage: Eukaryota > Viridiplantae > Streptophyta > Magnoliopsida > Malvales > Malvaceae > Heritiera > Heritiera fomes. Next base: position 6,351,559 of record JAPDPM010000022.1, on the reverse strand, counting down.
TGATGACCACTACTATTACGAGATATTACGAGAGCAACATTGAACAAAAAGAAGAATGTTTTTTCTCTCACATTCTGAATATCACAGATATGTTATTATATACAGAGTAAAACAGAATCGAGAAGATTACGAAAGCTATTTGAAATTTTTGGTAACTAATCAAAAACAAAAAATCAGCTAACTAATCACTAAATCCTAGCCAAGTAATCATCCTAAATTAGTTCTCGATATACTGGAATCTTCTTTTATTAGAGAAGTTCTAGCCCAATGCAAACTTTGACGATCTGATGATGACTTATGCCGAGCTAGAGTTTGGCGATCTGGAATTTGAATTTGGCGAGCTATTGATGATTGATCCGGAAGTTGACGATTTGGCAATGGCTTATGCTATGATATCGCCTCGCAAGTTGGAAAGTATATATTGTGAACTCCCAGCTTGGACAAGAAATCATGAAAAGGTGCAAGATGTAAGGCTTTGGTGAACAAATCAACGAGCTGATCAACAGACTTGACTGGATGGGGATAAATGATGCCTGCTTGAAAATTTTTTCTAACAATGTGGCAATCAATATCAATATGCTTGGTCCTTTCATGAAAAACAAGATTCTTAGCAATGTAAACAGCTGATTGGTTATCACAAAACAACAAAGCTGGAGAAGAATGATTAATGTGAAGATCACGCAACAAATATAGAAGCTATTGGACTTCACATGTAGTAGCTACTAAAGCTCTATATTCGGCTTCGGAGGAAGACCTGGACACAGTGGTCTGCTTTTTAGATCGTCAGGCGATGAGAGAAGAGCCTAAGAACACATAATAACCGATAATAGACTTTCTGGAATCTACACAAGCTGCCCAATCAATATCTGAGAAAGCCTTCTGTTTGGAGCAACTAGTCTGGCAGCTCAACTCAGCACTTACAGCTAGGGAACTAGACGGAATGGAATTCAAAACTAAAGTAAACTGGGACCTTGATGCAGTCTAAAACTAAGTCTAAGCAATCGGAGGTATTAAATATATAAAGAAGTCAATGAAGCAAAGGAACCAAGACAATAGTAAACTAATGCAGAATCATGAACACATAGACCAGAAAATAGTGCTGGGACTCAAAACTTAACAAACTTATATTATTATTTTTCAAAAATATAAAGTATTAAGATAATAAATACTAACGGAAACTTAAACAAAACAATACATAAAACTGAAATTTAAAGAGTTGCAAGAAACTAATATCCAAAACATGAAAACAGGGGAAAAGAAAAAATAAAAAGCAGAGGAGGATGTTAAGCTGCGCCATGCAGCCATCCCTTCTTTGCTTTTTAGTTTTTCTTTTCCCTATTTTCATGTTTTGGATATTAGTTTCCTACAACTCTTTAAATTTCAGTTTTATGTATTGTTTTGTTTATGTTGGTGATCTGGCAATGGCTTATGCTACTATAACTGCTGCCACACATTCTTTCTAGTTTAGGTGGTGGTGAGGTGATCAATAGAGTTCATGTTATTTAAATTCATATAATTTATATTTATACAATTTATTTTCATGCTATTTATGATTACGCAATTTACATTAGTTTTATTTGATTTTCTTGCAATTTAAATTTTAGCAATTTAATTTCATAATTTTACATTTAGGAAATTTATTTTCATACATTTTAATTCCTTATATTTATTTTATTATTATTTAAATTTTGCATTTTTTTTTATTTTCAACCTAAGTCTTCTTAATTACCATTTTAATTTCATGTTTTCAGTTTAATTGCAGTTAGTTTACATGTTTGTCTTCAATTCCTGTTAATTAAAATGCATGAGTTGTTAGAATATACTTAGGTTGATGGATTTTATCACTTAATTAGGCTAGTTTCTCAATCTCTTTGGAACGATAAATTAGAAACTCAACTTATATTACTTGCTTAACCATGTGCATTTATGTGCAGACACATTTAGAGTCGACACTGAAATGGAGGGTAAGACTGTGGAGGAAGGTAGGAGGCATGGGCTATGGATGAATGCGGCACAAACGAAGGCAATAGACAAGGAATGGTGGATGGGTGGTAAAAATGAGGAGGATAAGGGTAAGGGGTGGATATGGGTAAAAAAGAAAAGAAAAAAAATTCACAATTACCCCCCAATAAATTTAGGCTTTTGTTTGTTTACAGTAGACACGTGGAAACAGAGCCATGAAACGAAGAATAAACATGATCTAAAACTTGGCACCCAAGAAACACCAAAACTGAAAACGTACAAGGGGAATGGAAAATGAGAAACGCAAAAGAGAAAGAAAAATCCACTACAAAATCTAACAAAAGAAAAAAAAAATCACAGTGAGAAACGAAATCAAAAAATATCTGTAAGGCAAACCAAAATATTAATGCCCTTTAGCAAGAACCAACGACAATTCGAACGTGGCAGAAGGAAGAAAAGAAAAATGGTGATGGCTGGACATTCTACACGAACAACCTCAGCTCTTAGTCTTTTTTTTTTCAAAATAAATATAATGGATTGTTTTTCGACGTTACATAAATTTAACAGTTGAAACTTTTACAATGCTAATACAACAAACAAACAAACAAACAATGAAAAATTTTCGATTACTTTAAATCTTCTTAACTAAAATTTATATCAAATGTCAAGTTTGATGGATTAACAAAATTGAAAATAAACAAAAAGATATACAGAAGGTGTAACAACTATACTATATTAAAATTTGAAAAAAATCATTATGAACTCCAATTGGGGTTATATATCAAGTTTGGGTCCTAAAGAGGACAGAGAGAGCCATAAAAAAAATTAAAAGACCTTTCTATAGAAACTTCAAAGAAAAAAAAAGACCCTTTCTATAGAAGTTAATGTCCATGTATATTATATATTGAGCCAAACTTCTATCAGACTACTTGTAAAACAATGCTTTTACATCTTTCAACAAAAATATACCATATCAGTTTTTTTTTTCACTTTTAGAATAGATTAATTTACACCCAATTACTCGTCAAAAAATTTTGATGTTCATCTAAAATAAAGTAAAAATTGATAACAAAATTCCACAGTTTAATTAATTATATAAATAGTAAAAATATGAAATAGTATAAAATTAAATTAATTTTATACAAATATAAATGAATTTTTTTTATCCTCGTACTCACAAGAATTATAAAAATTAAACCTGAACTGTTCTAAATCCAATAAGAACCATAACTTTTTCCTTTTTCCATAATATACTCGGAAGCAAAGCATTTGGAACAGTTCAAGGTAATTTCCACTTTACTAGAGTTGGAAGTAAAATAGAGCTTCATAATTAATCCTTATTTTGAATATTAGATATAGAGCACTAAAATCTCTTTCCCTAACTGCAATAAAGAGATTATTTAACCTTTCTCTTTCTTTATTTTGATAGACTAGTTTTTACTTATGCGATGCACGAATCAGTTTAAATTATTTAAATTTATAAATACTTAGAATAATATTATTTAATTTATATGTTTAAAAATATATAAAATAATTATCATCTAATACACTGGCAATGAATTTTTTTTTTATATAACCACAAGTATCCTCTCCATTTTACAGTCTGAGTCTAAGGTTTTTAAACATCACAAACAATGTTAAAATAATGACACCTACCCTCACTTTATTAATTTTTTAATTTTCTTAATATTCATAAAGAGTATGTATCATCATCTTTGTCTCATTTGTGGAGTCTAATAGCTCCACTGACATTGTATTGGATAATAATCATATATAAAATACATAAAATATAATAAAGATAACCAATCATAAAAGAACTACATATTTAATTAAAAATTATAAAATTCAAAACATAACATTAACAAATTTTAGGAAGAATAAAAATGAAAACATATTGTAAATAACATTATTAAACACATCAACAGAATGTTAAAATAGAAATCAAAAATATACTTTAATAATTTTCAAGCATTAAAGCAACTTTTGAGGTAGATTTTTATCAGACCTAAATAATCATTATTGTAAATATGCATTTTATATACATATAATATAAATAAGTATTATACATAATGTACTGGTAGTGTATAGCCTCTATACACTATCAATGTATAAGATATTGACACATCATCAATAAGCTCTTATGAGAAAATTGAAAAATATTTATTTGTATTTATTTTTAAGGGTTGGCATATTTTTAATTTGCATATTAATGAGGTGTTAAGCTCTGATACTTGACAGTGTATAGAGACTATACACTATTAGTGCATCATATATAAGTCCATATAAATATATTATATATATAATGATTACAACATAAAGGTATTTATATTTATATCTGATAGCATTGTGCAATACACGAATTAATTTCATCTATTTAAATATGTATGTAACCATAAATATATTTGTAAATTTATATGTTTTATATATTTTTTATTTATTTAGAGACATAATAATTTTAAAAATTTAAATAATATACATAATATTAATAACTTACTTTTATATTTTTCAGTTTAGCTAATAAAATTTTTTTAAATAAATTGAAATGAAAATTATTTATTTTATAATATAAATAGATATCAATCAGTATTTTATTTATTTTTTCAAAAAGATAATATTAAAATTATATTTTTTAAAAATATGTTTGGATTAGATAGTGGTTAAAATTATTTTATAATTTTATTAACTATAGTATTTAGGCTTAATAGCCAAATACATCCCTAACGTTTACCACAATATGCAATTAAGTCCTCAACGTATAATTGCATGAAACCTAAAGGACATTACGTTTAATTTTCAGCATATTAAACCTAAACGTTATAAAATAATAAAATTAAGGATATAGTCGTTAAAAACTGTGATTTCCGTTTGTTTTGTCCACGTGGCATGCCACGTGTCATGCTAACGTGGATTATAATGCCACGGGTCATGCTGATGTGGCATAATATTGCCACGTGTCATGCTGACATGGATATAAGTTAAATTTTCTTATTTTTTTCAAGGTTTAATACCCAAATACATCCCCAACGTTTATCAAAATATGCAATTAAGCCCTCAACGTATAATTGCATAGAAATAAGGACATTAAGTTTCATTTTCAGTATGTTAAACCTAAAAGTTATAAAATAATATAATTAAGGATATAGCCGTTAAATAGCTATGATGTCCGTTTTTCTTGCCCAAGTGGCATGCCAACTCAATGTTGGCATAAATTATAATGCCAGGTGGACCAGTGACGTGACATAATATTGCCACGTGTCATGCTGACATGGATATAAGTTAAATTTTCTTCTTTTTTTTCAAAATAAACATTTTTTAAAAATTCATTTCTTTTCAAACTTACATTTTTTATAGTTTCATTTTTTAATTACATATTTTTTAAAAATTACATTTTTTTCATAACTTCATTTTTGAAAATTACATTTTTTTCATAATTTCATTTTTTTAAATTACATTTTTTTCATAATTTCATTTTTTTTAAATTACATTTTTTTCATAATTTCATTTTTTTAAATTACATTTTTTAAATTACCAAGTAATAAAGTGATGAGTACAAGATCGTTCCCTCGAGGATTGAAATTATGAGTTGTTTACTAAGTACTACAATTTCACACCCTAATTTTATTCAAACGATCGAAATAAATTTTTTATCAAAACACCAATGTATTTAAAATAGCAAGAAAGTGAAAATAAAAAAAAATTTTATTTAAATCAAAAATTCTAAAATATTGCAAAATAAAAATCAAAAGAAATTTAGATGAAAACTTAAAAACTAAAATAAAGAGAATAAAACTAAACTACTCTATATCCTCTAGTGGGATTGCATTCTCCTTCATGGTACTGAAGCTGGCTATTTATAGAGGCAGTGGGAGTAATGATTAGCTCAAAATCTTGGCTGACAAAGCTTGATCTTTATTTTTCTTGGCAGCAAGTAGAGATATCCATGCATGAAGCTTTATCAACAAAGTCTTGTGTTTGAATGGAATTTGGAACTAAAGTCCTTCACATCTTTGACTTCTTTATGAATTGGAGTTCCTACATCATTGAGGGAAATTTAATAAATAAATGAGGGATTTTAATCTAATAATAATAATTTAGGGATAAATTATATCATTAAATTCATGATAATTCTATAAATTATAAAATTATCAGTAGCCAACCGACTGGTTCAAGTTGCAGGGGTGGTGTCAGCTGTCGATTGGGACAATGTAACCCCAAGAAATATTCAATTCATGCATGACAGAATTTGGACTTGTCCTTGGCACCCTTTCATTGCAGGGTGTATGATTAAAAGAGATTATGGTGTTATGATGTGGGTTGAGTTTCGCTATGAAAGGGTTTGCAAGGTTTGCTCTCATTGCGGTATTATTAGGCACACACAGCCAAATTGTCCCTACCAGAATGTTGATATCGAAAGGATGATCAACAAGCAAATGGACAACATCACCTATCGTTTTAGGTATGACACAGGATCCTATTCAGAAATAATATCAGAGCATTTCACAACAGGGGGACTCGGCAAACCACATCACTTGAATATGCTGGCAAAGCTACAACAGTGCATGCAATGGGACAAACTGACCATTTTAGGTTCGATGACCAAACTGGGGGTGAAGAACCATATCCATAGCCAGTAACAAACATAAGCCCATCACATGACACCCCCTTCCCCCACAGAGGAACCAACACCAGTCAATGAAATCTTCCAGTATTCGATGTCATACCCCTTCTAGAAACTAAAGTCACCCATCCGAGCCAAGAGGAGAACTAAACGCTTTCCAATATACTGGAAGAGCTTTCACCCACACAGTACAACAGTATCTCATTGGAATCTCAGCAAGAATGGGAGAGATAACGGACACAATTGGATATTTTCTTAAAATAGATTGCAAAAAAAATGATTGACTACTAACAAAGAACAATACCTTACTTGATTTTGTAGTTTAGCCACCCAACAATGCTCCGAGATGGATGATGTTGACTAAGGGAAATCTGTTCTTCACAAACGAACGTTTTGAGCACATATAAGTAGGACACGGTATACCCAAAAGCAATGCCATGGGGAAGCAAATGAAAGGTACTAAAAGGTTGGAGACTTGCAATCTGCATTTACCAAGTTCTAGTCTGGAAGTGGAACACCTGTTTGTGAAGAGAACAGAACAGGAGAACTAGCTTTCACAATTTGGAATAAGCCACAGATGATGGCAGAACCAGAAACAGGGGAAATTGGGCAAATGATCAAGGTAACTGAAACCACAAATGACAAAAATCAAAGAGATCTTGATCACAACAATGAAAGTAACCAACATTCAGACAACAAGGGATTTAGCATTGAAACTGACCCAACAGAAGGAAATGTACCACAATAGGACACCAGCCTATGAGGTGAACTTAGAGATTTGGCACTTTACATGACCATAAAACACACAAATGAACAACAACCTGTGGTCATACAAAACTCTAGTGATTCTTCAGGGCAGAAAAGGAAAAGAGATGAAGAGGAAAGTGACCAAGAGACTGAATCACAAAGAAAGGTAAGACGTCTTATGCAAATGCTGGAAGTAAAAAATCAACAGCTCCAATCGAGAAGAGAAAGCTTAGAAGTCGGGTTTAAGCAAGCTGTCCCTCAACAGCCTTCCTAGCAACCATAATAATCTTAAGCTAGAACATTAAGGGTTTAGGCCAACCCCTAATGTTCAATTGCTGTCAGAAATTGACGGCCAAGTCTTTACTTTTTGATGGAAACTAAAGTGTCAGTAGAAAAGGGTAGACAGTGTGCGAGTTGTTGAGGTTATCATGACTCGGATGGAATTTCATGCGATGGAAAGAGTGGAGGTTTGATGATTATGTGGACTAAGAATCTTGATGTATCAATTATATTTAAGAACAAGCATTTCATCTTTGCTTATATCTCTTATCACCAACAATCTGTTTGGATTACTTGCGTTTATGGCGACCCAAATTTAAAGCACTAGGAATCTGTCCAGAAACAACTACTTAGTCTTGCATCAAATATCAAAGAGGATGATCCATGGGTTATTCTGTGGGATTCAACCACGTAACTGAGGACAAACTTTCAGTTAAGGATGCTTCCACTCAAGGGGCTGGGAAGTTACTAAAAGAGTTAAACAAATGTAACCTTGCAAAAATTCCTCACAAGGGACAATATCTAACTTGGACAAATAATAGAGAAGGAAAAGTGGTATGAGAACGACTGGATAGAGCTTTCACTAATACCACTTGGTTCCAAATGTTTGACAGAGCAGGCCTTACCAACTTGCCAATTATGTTTTCTGACCATGGTGCAATGATCTTGAACACCGAAGAACAGAAAAGCTTCAGACGCAGGCCTTATAGGTTTGAGGCAATGTAGGTCATGCACCCACAATGTAAAGAAATCATTAGCAATTCCTAGAGCGTGGTAGTCAAAGGCTTACCATCCTTCATCTTAATACGCAAACTAAAGATCACACTAAACAATCTTAAGGTATGGAATAAAGAAGTTTTTGGAAATCTTCAAGAGAGACAAAAGAGGCTAGAAGCAGAATTAAGCAAAATTCAAAATCATCTTGTGTCAAGAGAGACTTGCTCAATCGAAAGAGAGTTGCAACTTGAGTTGGAAAAGGTGGCAGAACAAGAGTAAGTACATTGGATGCAGATATTCAGGATTAACTGGATCATACATGGAGAAAGGAACGCTAAATTCTAGCATCCTACAACTCCTAGAAGAAGAATTAGGAATAAAATCTCAAGAATCAAAATCGGAGAAAACACTTGGATCGAGGATCAGCAAGGGATTGAAGCAATTTTCAACCAATATTTCCAAAATATTTTCAATCCGAGAGATACAGCTAAGATTCAGTATATAAACTCATGCTTGGCAAGTATTGATATGCCGAGGCTAAATGACAAACATCAGGAACATCTTAGCAGACCCTTCACAACAGAGGAAATAAAAGTTGTTGCTTTCCAAATTGGTCCAATGAAAGTACCAGGAATTGACGGCAAACCAGGTATTTTTTACCAAGAGTTCTGGGACATAGTGGGACTACTAACGACTTCATCAGCTTTATCTTTTCTTAATCCAAGGCATCTGCTAAAAGAAAAAAAACAAAACTCTCATCACGTTAATCCCTAAAGGGAAAAGCCCTAATCAATCAATGACTATAGACCGATTAGCCTTTGCAATATGTCCTATAAGATCATAGCAAAGACCATTGTGAACATGCCAAAATCGATCATGGAGGATGTCATCACAACCTATCAAAGTGCTTTTGTCAAAAGCCACAATATTTCAAACAACATCATTCTTGGAGGGGAGATTCTAAACACCATTCAAAAGAAGAAGAAAGGTAAAGGCTTCTTGGGTGGTTTGACATTCAAAAGAAGAAGAAAGGTAAAGGCTTCTTGGGTGGTTTGAAAATTGACATGAACAAAGCTTATGACAAACTAGCTGGACTTTTATTAGAGAAGTCATGAGTAGAATGGGTTTTAATGTGCACTAGATAAAAATTATTGGTGACTGTGTGAGTACAAGTCAATAATAACTTATGGTTAACGATGTAGCTTCAAATACCTTTACTCCACCCATTAGTCACCACCTCTTTGCAAATGACTGTTACCTCTTTTTTAGAGCCAATGTCCAATTATACGAGCAGTTAAGTCTATCCTTAAATAGTTCTGTGACATTTCAGGGCAATCTATTAACCAAGGCAAATCAAAATTCCTCCTAAGTCCTACATGCACACCAAAATTGAGGAGATGGTTTATTGGAATCATGGGAGCCAAAACTGCAACTAAACCAGGGCAACACCTTAGCATTGATTTTAGCAAGATTGGATCAAAAAAGGATTTCTTTCAACCACTCATTGATAAGATTCAGAATAGGCTCGCAGGATGGAAGTCCAAATGTCTCTCACAATGAGGGAGACTTACACTTATTAAATCAACATTGAGTTCCATCCCAATTTTCACACTGTCATGTTTCAAAGCCCTAAGGTATATATGCAACAAAATTGACTAAACTATTAGGAATTTTTGGTAGGGTCATGATGCAAGGAAAAAAAAGCTACACTTAAAAATCGGAAGTCTCTATGTCAGCATAGGAGTAAGGGATGATTGCGAATATGCAAGAGGGATGATTGCGAATATGCAAGACTAACTTCATGAATAGAGCACTCGTAGGGAGAAAAAGGGGAAAATTCTATCTAGACCACAATCCTTGGTGGGCAGCATTTTTTGCAAGAAGTACTGTAGGAGACAAAACTTTGAGGAAGTTAAGGCAAAGCTAGGAAATTCTTAGATATGGAAAGGCATCATAGCTAGAGGTGCTTATTGGGCCGGGTTGGCCCGACCCAGTTCGCAACCGGATCAAGTCAATCCGGCCCAAAATCCGAACCGGTATTGTACCGGTTCGGAACCGGCCCAGCCCGGTATGTTTCGGGCTGGGTCGATTTTAAATTTTTAAAACCGAGCCCGGTAAGGGCCCGAACCGTTAAGGGCCCGGCTCATAACCGGACCGGTTCGAACCAGTTCGATTAAAAAAAATTAAAAAAATAAAAAAAAAGTTTATTTTGACTGCAGTCTGCAGCAGAGGCAAGTCACAGACTTGCCTCTGCGTTTTGATGGGCAACGGCCAAATCAATCTTTTTTTTTAATTTTTTCTATTTTTTAATTTTAATTAAATTAAAAAAAGGCTTGGCTGTGCGCAGTGGCAGCCTAGCCTCTTGCAGTTGCACTGCAGTGCAACTGCAGTATGCAGTGCAGAGGCAAGTCACAGACTTGCCTCTACTCTGTGTTTGATGGGCAACGGCCAAATCAATCCTTTTTTTTAAATTTTTTTTATTTTTTTCTTATAAATACCTCTATAATCTTTTATTTTCATTTACATTTCTTCTATATTTTCTCTCAAATCTACTATCTATATTCATCTACTCTTATTCTCTTCACTCACATACTCTCTCAATATTCACTCAAACTCTCTCAAATTCACTTAAATTCCCTTATTCCAAATTTATAATATCATCATTTCCTTTCTAAATTTCATTTTTCTTTTTATTTTATAATTTTACAAATTTTACTTTTAATTTTCAAATTCTAATATATTATATATATTCCTTATTCCAAATTTATAATATCATCATTTTCTTTATAAATTTCATTTTTCTTTTTATTTTATAATTTTGCAAATTTTACTTTTAATTTTCAAGTTTCAATTTTCAAATTCCAATATATTATATATATCATACATCTATTTTTTTTAATTTTTAACATATATTTATTTTCAAAAAAATATAAAAATGTCAAATTTCTTTCGTCATTCATGCTCTGTTTCTCGACCTTTTGGTTTCACTGAAATTCCTAGTTTGGGTGACGAATCATTTAATGAAATCGAACCCGATATTCATCCGGAGGAGGAGCTTCCTTTGGCAGCGCCATCGGTTGGTCGTGGTCGACGTGGAGGTCATGCTCAAACACAATCATCAGCTGCCACCATTGCTGCTACATCATCAAGGACGAAGTTTAGTCGAAAAAAAACGAGCAGGGTATGGGAGTATTTCGATATTGTAGCAAAAGAAGGTGAGACAAATAAATATTGTGCTATCTGTAAATTATGCCAAGGCGTTTACTCTTATAAGTCCGGTGGAGGTGCTGGCGGTACAGGTACGTATAAAAGACATTTAATTACTGCACATAAAATTAATCCTGATTCCGAAGAAGATGAAATTTTAGAAGGTAAACAATATCAAATTAATACATGTGATGGTGGAAAAAATTTTATTTTTGATAATGTTCAAGCTAGACGTGGTTTAGTTAGATTTGTAATTAGGACTGAACAACCATTCACAATTTGTGAAAAATCAGGATATTTAGAATTTGTTTGTAACTATTTACAACCCGCATATAAATCTATTTCTAGACATACATTAAAAAGAGATTGCATGGATATGTTTAAAGAATATAGACAAGCTTTAATTGATAAACTTAGTAATATTTCATCTAGGGTTAGTTTAACTAGTGATATATGGACTAGTACTAATGGTATAAGTTATCTTGTTATAACTTGTCATTGGATAGATGAAGATTGGTCCATGCAAAAACGAATTTTATCTTTAGATGTAATAAAAGAAGCACATACTTCATATACTATTCATAAATATATTACTAAAATTTGTAAATTATATGGACTAGAAAATAATAAAGTTTTTGCTATTACTTTTGATAATGCTTCGAGTAATACTGCAGCTATTCCTCATTTAATTAAAAGTTTAAACCCTGTTATGCAAGGCATATTTTTTCATGCAAGATGTGCATGTCATATTATAAATTTATGTGTTCAAAGTGGTTTTAGTTTTAGTGGTACTGGTACTGGCATAGGTCCAATTGATAAAATTAAAATTTTAGCAAAATGGATTCGCACACCAAGTAATAAACGTGAATGGAAGCAAATTTGTATAACAAATAATATACATGTTAAAGCATTTCCACTTCCCGTTGAAACAAGATGGAATTCACTTCATCGTTTGCTTTCTTCTATTTTACCTTATAAAGAACTTGTTACTCTTTTTTATAACAATTATACAAGTAGCACACATTTAGTACTTTTTGAAGAAGATTGGACTTTTATTGAATATTGTGTTGATTTATTATCTACTTTTAAAGATGCAACCGAAAGATTTTCAACTCAATTTTATCCAACTACACCGTATTTTGTTCCTATTATCTACACAATGTTTGACAAATTTGTAAAATTTAGGAATCATGAAACTTTAAGTTCTTTTGTATATGATATGGAGGAAAAATTTTAAAAATATTGGGAAATAATTCCTCCTATTTATTGTATTGCAACTTTACTAGATTCTAGTCAAGGTGAGGTAAATATAGAAATTTTTTTTGATTGTTATAAAGAATTTCCTGGTCTTGATTCTATTGAGGATCAAAAGTCTTCAATTAACAATCTTTTTCGAGAATTGTTTAATGTTTATGAAACAGAAAGTGAGCAATTCAACTTTAATCGAGAAGAAGAAGATTCATACGAAGAAACCGAAAGTAGCAAAAAAGGAAAAGGAATTTTAAACGCAATTAAGGAAGCAGCAAAGAAGAAAATGAAGCTAAAAGGAAAAGCAAGCGGATCGGGATCGGGATCAACAACTCGACGAAGTTCTAGCTTCAATGAGCTAGGATTTTTCTTAAGTCAAGATTTTTCTGTAGATGATAACTTTGATCTTCTCCAATGGTGGAAAGAAAACCAAAAACAATTTCCAGTTTTAGCTTCCATGGCCCGAGATGTTTTTGCGGTGCAAGTTTCTTCTGTTGCTTCGGAATCCGCATTCTCGACGTGTGGAAGAATTATTGGAGACCATCGAACCACTCTTAATCCGAATTCATTGTGCATGTTAACATGCCTTAAAGATTGGTTTGATGCGGAATCGCGCACTGTCGAACTTGGAATGGCCAATGAATTTGCTGATAATAATTCAAAAGAGGAAGAAGAAATTTCCAAGGCAATCCGTATAAATTATGAAGAGTAGAGAATAATCTTTTTTTTGTAAATTGTATGTAAAATTGTAAATAAGTTTAGTCATAGTGAATATTTTTATGGACTACGGTCCCGTGGTTTTTACTCTTCTAACTTTTGAAGGGGTTTTCCACGTAAAAAATCTTTGGTCTCCTACTCTCTCCTTTTTTCTCCTTTGTTGTTGTTGTTGTTGTTATTATTATTATTATTATTATTATTATTATTATTATTATTATTATTATTATTATTATTATTATTATTATTATTACATACCAAATTAATTAATGTTATACTTATCTATGTTTAAAATAAATAAATATTTAAAATACAAAATGAATTAATATTTTAAAAACATATTAAATAAATGAATAAATAAATAAATGAACAAATATTAAGTAAATGATATTTCAAATATAATAAATTATTTTAAATGCAAAATGAATATAATAAATGAATATAAATAAAGATATGCAAAATGAATATAATAATAATATTCATAATATCATTATTTGTATTTTGAATCAAATATCATTTTATCATAATATTATATTCATAATATAACTTTAATTTATTATAACAATAATTTTATTAGATAATTTTATAATAGTTTATTTTACATTATTGTTACATTAATTAAATAAATTATAATATAACTTTATAATAAATTATTGTTAAATTAAACTATTAACATTATTTATTATAAAAATAAATTTATTAGATTAAATTATTAAAATATATTAATATATATTAAAATAAATTAATATAAATTTTTAAAAATAAAAATTTTAAAAAGCAAAAAAAATGGACCGAACCGATTTAAACCGGTTCGGTCCGGTTTTGAGGCGAACCGGTCCAACGAACCGGGCCAGTTCGCCTTTTATAACATATAGAACCGGTCCGAACCGAACCGGTTTACTACCGGTTCGGACCGGTTCTCTTTTGGTTAGGGCCGGAACCGGTGAAAACCGGCCGGGAACCGGCCCGGTCCGGCCCGTAACCAACTCTTCATAGCTGGAAGAGATGTTTGTGTGAAAGGCATGGATGTTCAAGTTTGGAACAAAAATCGAACTTTCATAAGATATGACAGATTTTATAGGTCCAATAATCCTCTCGGAACCTACCAAGAATAGATGTCAGTCAAGGCGATCATTGATCCAATTTTCCATTGTTGGGACACATGTTTACCACTATTCTACTCGAAAACAAGCAGGCAGAGGACATCAGAGGAAGAACCCTCTCTTTAAAAGGTGGGGAAGATAAATTAGTCTTATGCTTGCCAATTTAAAGATGATCCTTTTTTTTGACCTTTTTAGGAGAAAGAAAGATCTGGTTTTTGATATGGTCTTCTGCAACTTTTTTCACATGCAATGTATATTAGTTTTCACTTCATTCCTGTGAAGAATTTCGTGCATGATAAATTGACAATGGAACATGATTATTTTTTGTTTTAGATGTGATATGGTTACACAAATGACAAATGAAAAATAATAATAATATTGATTTTACTATTAATAATGATATTATTATCATTATTAAATAAATACAATCATTATTCAATATATAATATATATCATTAATTCAATATATATAAATATTTAAATATTTTTATTTTTAAAAAAAGGAAGATGGAGAGCACTCTCCCATTTGCAGGCACTTTCCCCCAGCGAGAAAACGAAACTCGAAAGAATGGACAGGAGATTGTGATCATATTCTCTTACGCGAGAAGGTGATTTCTATTACATGGACAGAAAGCTTGCTCTGAGGCCCACAAAATATTGGCCCAAATATATCAAACCCAAACGCGCACCTGGATCATAATCAAATAAGTCTAAAAGGACAAAAAGATAACTACAGCCAAAATCAATCACCTTTATAAATAACAGATCAGATTATTGTTAGTTTCAATTTTTTAATCACTATTTTTATGACTTAGACTCTGCTCAGCTTTCTGACTTAAGCATCGGAGTGTATGCATAGGGACAAATTCCTGCGTCTCTCAGATTTCTTCTTTTTCTGCAAAATTCTTGGCAGACACCTGGATACAAAGATCGAGATTCCTACAACACATAAATTTTTATTGTGATAAATAGATAACAAAAAGATGAAATTGCCTTTTCCACTCCAAGGATTTTTTTTTTAATCGATTATGGGATTAGATTTCAAGTTTAAGACTTAATTCTCTCTTCTTTATTAAAATTTCCTATGTGCATAAAAAATATACATCAAATCATTGCACAATCATATTTTAAAGAGTTGTAAGAGTTTTCAAATCAAAATCGAATTTAAGCATTTTACTATACCGATTCAACTCAATTTGATTACTATCTTAATATTACTTAACAAATTCAATTTCAGACACAGGTAGCCCAAGCGCAACATTATGTAAAATTGTTAGCTCAACTCATGTATTAATGTTTCGTGAATGGAAAAAATTAATGTTGCAAGAGCTCCTTCTGTTTAAGGTTCAATAATAATTCAATTTTGAATTATACGAGAGGTTTCAAGAAAAAAAACTAATGCTTGAATGTGTCCGTACATGAAACATCAAGAAGTCGCTATTTTTTCTACAAGGTTTTTTCTCCTTTACGTGTGAGTTGTGACAAAATGGAACAGAATGATACGACGTAGCTTTAATCTCTTAAAGAAATAAAAGAATAAAGCAACAACAAACAAACAAGTCTATATCAAAAAAAAAAAAAAAAGAAACAAACAAGGCAAAAAGCCATAGAGAAAACAAAACAAGACAGGAAAAACAGAGAGGGAGAAGACGATGGTGTTGAACAGCTCGGTGGTGGTGACAATAGCCAACGTGTCAGCGAACGTATGCCAATACATAGCCTGTAACCCAGAGCGCTTAAGCAGCGACCAAGTCTTGCAGCTTCTCTTCTGCCTTCCTCTCCGCCATCTTGGCCGCCTTGCTGACTCTTTGTGGCTCTACCTGTGCTTTAGTCCTCCCCACCACCCCCTCTCTGATTACAGCGACGACGATGGCTCTCACTCCGATTGAAATTTCAGGCTATTTTTGAAGATACCCACTTCGTTTTTCTTTGTTTTTTCCTGTAATTCTGTCAGATTGATGTATTTTATGATGTTTTAGGGATACCTGATTCTTTTTTCCGCTTGTTTATAGATGTTATCGATGTTGGTACTCCTCCTTTATTGTAAATTCTGGAGTGAATCTGTACTATAAAGAAAATCTGTGATGCTTAATGGGTTGAATTTTTAGGTTAATTGGTTTGATTTAGATCTTCTCTCTGCTATGGGAACCTCTTGGCACTTATATACTACTTGCCTATGCCAATGGATCATGAAATTTAATTCTGATGTGATCATTCAGCTAACAGTTCTATGAACTGGTGTAAAAGATTCAATCATATCCTTGAAAAGATTAATAACATTAATAAAACAACAAATATTGAATGATTTGATTACAATTGGTAACCCAAGTGATTGTATTATACCAGACAAACAAATCCCAGTTCAAAGCAACCCAAGAAAAAAACATCAGGCTAAAATAGACAATAAAGAACCCATAGAGGATGAAATTAACATGGTTGTGATTTCTTCTGGTTGTGTCTTTTGAAGAACACCGCCATATCACTCCTCATTCAGGCTGTGATTTCTTCTGTCAAAGGCAAATCCTGTAAAGGCAAGAATTGTAATACATTATGTGAATCAACTTTATCAAATAGTCAGTGGCATGTGTAGGTAGAGAAATCAGGCATCATTGCCCTACCAAACCTGTTGAAACCTTGCAAAATTTGGGACATTAACATTAAACCACATTTAGAAGTGTAGGGTAACAACTAGAGGATAGCTCAATATATTAGTCAATTGTCAGTACAGCTCAATGTATTAGGCAATAAGAGCTTTACCAAATTTTCTTTGTCCTCTTCAACGGTCTCACTCTCAACTACAGCTGGAGGGCTAACTTGACCTGAAAATAAAGTTACAAATTCATGTCATATACCCGAAGTAAGGCATAGATGCTGAACCTAAAATTTGCCAACACACTTGCCTTCTTCATTAGCTGATTTCACTTCCTGTCTCCTGGTCTTTTCCATTCGTTTAGCAGGTTCTGGCTTGGTTGTCTTCTGAGTTTTCTTCTGTAACTTACGACTCCCATTGTCTGAAACAGACCTTGAATTTGAACTGTTCTTATTCAAAACTCTATTCCTGGTTGCAGGATTATTCTTTGGAGTAGCCTCTTTTGCTGATCCGGCTGCTGTTGATACTTGAGCAGCATCAGTATTCAAGGACTTGGGTTTCAGTTTCCTAGATCCCACTGCAGAGGAAACGCTGTGAACCTCATCATCAGATGACCGAGTCCCCTCCTCAGGCACCTGAGAACAGGTTTCAGACACCTGTGGTTGATCTGAATTTTCTGAAACATTGTAGCTTTCAAGTAGCTCCTTTATAGCTTCCCCATTTTCACCAAGATTATGGTGACGTACATAGGATTTAAGCTCATCACGCATTTCCTGAAGGGGCTGGATTTGGAGTTGTAATGAGATTAGACCAAAAACAAAGATAGGTTACAATTCAATGCAAAGAGCTTGTATGAAATCTAGAATAGGCAAAAGTAAACAAAAAATCCAATACACTAAACTGCAAAAAGGGAAAAATGAAAGCACTAAATACAAATGATGATACAATAACATGAACTTGAGATAATTTTAGCAAGAACTTTTGATGCAGCTATCCAAAAAACCCCAATTCAAAGCACAAGCATACAAAGTGAAATGAATAAACAAATGAACAAGCATACCTTACATCCAGCTTCTAAGGCAAGTTTGAAAAAGCCAAGTGAGACAGAATGCATAGAAGCTGATTCAGAGAGCTTAATCTGCCGCAGCCAGTATGATGCTGATGACAGCATACTGAACCTCCTTCGAGTTGCTGATCTAGAAGCATCAGAAAGAGGTGTGTCACTTTTTCCCTGACCATTTGTAGATTTCTTGGCTCTAGCCTCAGATATAGGAGTGATTGTCCCAACTAATTTTGGAGATGGAGTCATAGTTGATTTGGTTGGAATAGAGAGCCTTCTGGGTGGCTTGGCAGATTTCTCCTTGGAAAGATCAAGAACACCCACACTCTTGCTTGCACTTGGTGTTGCCCTCCCCCTATGAAGGCCATACAAATAATTCCCCAAATCATTTAGCACTAACAAAGTAATAGTAACGAGAAAGCAATTAGGAAATTATTAACTAACTGCGCGGCCATATACTTGGCATTGCGTCATTTGATTGATAAGACTGGGGAAGATTGTGGACAGATGGATGATTAATCTTTTTTACATTAAATTAGTTGCTAACGGCAAAAAATTTATTAACTATATAAGGCAAGTCTGTTACATTTTTCAATCCACTAGAAAAATGCAACCAACAAAACCCATGAATCAGAAGGAATTAAAAGAAATCCAGTACACAAGACTTTCAACATTACGAGGTTTAGATAAAATCATATGTATGCGGCCTGTAAAAAAAAAAAATTTTTACTGTTGCAGTAAGTTTCTCCTCTAAAATTCAGAAGGAATTACAAAATAAAAACTATGATTCTTCAGAAAAAAAGATTAGTCTTTTCCAAAACAACCTTACTAAATGCCTCATATTTCTTTGTGCAACAAAGAAAACGCTTCCACAACTAACTTTATTTCTTAATTTGGCCAAACTCTTTCAGTTATTCCACACCTACAAATTCTCTAGACATAAATTAATATTTAGGATGTCATTTTAAATCTGAAAGAACATGCTTTAAATTCTACAGAGACAAAAACTGAACTGCAAATTATAGAATTTGAATACCTTCTAGATGAAGAAGAACTGGATGAATCAGCCACCGGTGGCTTCTCCTCCTTTGATTTCATCGAAGATCGAAGTGGGTAACGTAGCATCGACTTCCCTGCACTCCCTGGAAACATCACAACAAAACAAAATTTAAAACCAAAAGAAACCACCTTTAAAAGCCAAGGGAAAACTAGAGAAATTGAGGCAGAAATGAACCAGAAATTTGAGCAGTGGCTTGTTCTTTGACAGGCTCCTCCATTTCTTTTTCTTTTTGTCTTTGAAGATTTTCTCAAACAGATATTCCTGGTTTTTTAAGGCAGAAATAAACCCAGAACTTGCGCTCGGATTAAATAAAGATTTCTTTTTTCTACATCGGTTAACCTTTTAGCTGTTGTCTTTCGGGCGGGAAAGTTCAAGGTCGGATTAAAAAATCTTCTGCTTGCGTCCTATCTGTCATTTACTCGCTATGTTTGTCCGACACCTGTCCCTATTCGCGCTCCTCTTATGACATGCCATTTTTCCATTTGCCGAATATAAAAACCGCTATTTCAACGGCAATTTAAGTACACGCGTCGACTAAAAAAGGCGAGTAAGATTTATCAGCTGCACTGAGAGTGGGGTTTGAATGAAGTAAGAAGCGAGTGATTGAAGGGAGAAACTTTGAACGGCGGAGGGAGCTGGAAGTGGGACCCACGCGCCACACCTAGAAAGAGGGAAGGGGGATAATCAAACGATCAAGAATTTCGAATTTCGAATTTCAAAAAAAGGAAAGCCTTGGCCCCGTGTAGGAAAGCCACTTTAAAACGGTTAAGATAGGATATTACATATTAGTTTTAATTTCTAGTGGATCCGGTTCAGGTCAAGTCCAACAACAAAATCTTCAGGCTTTTGTCTTTTCTCTGCATGGGATGAGATATCAAACATGTTTCATGTGGCCCAGGTAGGCCCAATTTCTTTAAGGTTTGTTGGGCTTCTTGCCTGGATTTGGTTCGTAGGCTCAATCTATACTACTCCTTAACATTTTAAGCTTTTCGTGTTTAATTATAATATGGGTTTATATATGATACACTGACAGTATATAATTTTTATACACTGTTAATATATCAGAGGTTGACACCTTATCAATAGGCCTTTCTATGCAAATATAAATAATTTTTTTTAAATTGCCCATAAGGACCTATTGATGAGGTGTTAACCTCTGATGCATTGACAGTGTATAGAAACTATACACTGTCAGTGCATCATATACAAACTCTAATTATAATATAGGTTTATATATATTCCAATAAAAGTATATAGATTTTATTCACTGATAATGAATTAAAAGTTGACACTTCATCAATATACAAATGGAAAAGATGCCAAGTCTTTAAAAAGAAATACAAATAATTTTTGTTCAATTTGCTCATAAGAGCTTATTCACGATATATCAATCTTTTGTGTAATGACAGTATATAAAGACTATATACTGTCAATGCATCATATATAAAATCTTATAATTTTATTATCTAATACACTAACAATAAAGCTTTTAGACTCCACTAGCTAAAATAAGATGCTACAAATACTTTTTTAAAAATATTAAAATAATAAAAGAATAAATGAAGTGAGTTATGTATCACCATCTTAAGTCCACTTGTAGTTTAAAAACTTCACTAGCAATATATGGTATAATAATTCTTAATAATATATTAGTATAATGAACACTCATAATATGAGTGAAATAAAATTTTTAAAAATAAGAAATTTGTAATTATCTTAAAATGTAAAATAACTATACATGATTTTATATTTGATGTAACATTAATGTATAAATTTTATACACTATCCGTGAATTATAAAATGCAACTTCGTTAATTCATAAATTTTAAATTGAAGAGTATTTGAAAATAAATATTCTTAAATTTACTAATAAATGAAATGCCATGCTATCATTTAATGACAATATATAATATTTTTTATACTATATCAATTCGTACAAATATTTATATGGGTGAATAAATAGGAAACAGTAGATTTTAAAATATGATTCTTTTTTCTTTTAAAAAATTTAAATTACTATTATAACCTTAAAAACATATATATATATATATATAGTTTTTTATCCATTTTTTAACTAAATTTGTATAGTTTTTTTTTACCTTTTTTTTAACTAAATTTGTATCATTTGACTTAAGACATCATACTATTCTGAACTTTTATATTAAGATATATTTATATTACTTACATTCAAAGCCTTGATTGAGTTGGTGTCACAAGTGATTCCAACTTCATTTCCTCTTCTAAAACATTTTCTTCATATATTTTTTTCTTCCACTCAAGCAGTGGGTTTACATATTTCTAGTACACGCTATGTGGGTGGAAAAAATATAAATAAACAAAAATAAAAGTTAAGTTTTGAAAAAAAAAATAAAGAAGAAAGTTATTTGATGAGTGTTATTTTTTAAATTCATGTAAAATTTTTATTAAAAAAATAGAAGACATACATATGATTAATTGCATTTTATTATTTTAACTTTAATTTTATTTTTTAAATATTTTTAATTAAAATGATATCTCTTGACTTGGGTTTAGTTTGGTTTAGTGGAAAAATGTTAGGAAAGAACAAAAAAGTGGAATGATAAAATAATACTTCCACCCCCTGACTTTAATTCTATAATTATTTTATTAAAAGGTATATATCTTTAACAGTTACTAGAAAATTGTTCATGCTTCGTTACGAAAATATTTTTTTTTTCACAATTTTTTGTTCAAACTCAGTGCATACAAATGAAGTGTTAAAAATTAAAATACTCAAGACTTAAACAATCATGCTCATTAATTTGTTACAAAACCTTATTTAAATTTTGGTTCAATGTAAACATGGAACAACAAAATAAGTAAAAGTAGAAATAATATCACTATTGTTACATAGAGATTAAAGTTACTTTTAGAGATAATATTGCAGCAATTGAATAGAATACAACAAATCTAGAACACACAATACACAACATAATAATTGTTAGTAAAAGAAAATAATTAAATACAACAACAAAATATTTAAATCAATAAGAAACATACTCTAATAAAAGAGGCACATACTGTAGCAGCTAGCCAACCCGCACAGGTCACCAACCCACATAACTCGCCAATTCACACAATAGCATAACAGCTCGCTAACCCACATAGCCCGTCAATCCACACACATAACCGCTCACCAATCTACACAGCTGTAGAAATTTCCATTTTCTTCAATTAACCTATCGTAATACTGCAGCAACTCGCCAACCCACACAACTCTCAAATCCACACAACTCACCAATCCACACAACCGCATAACCGCTCATCAATCTACACAGCTATAGAAACTTCCATTCTCTTCGATTCAAACTATTGTAATACTGCAGCAGCTCACCAACCCACATAACTCGCCAATCCACACAATAGCATAACAGCTCGCCAACGCACATAACTCGCCAATCCACACAACCGCATAATCGCTTACCAGTCTACACAGCTGTAGAAACTTCCATTCTCTTCGATTCAAACTATCGTAATACTGCAGCAGCTCACCAACCTACACAACTCGCAAATCCACACAACAGCATAACAGCTCTCCAATGCACATAACTCACCAATCCACACAACCGCATAACCGCTCACCAATCTACACAACTGTAGAAACTTCCATTCCTTTCGATTCAACTATCGTAATAGTGCAGCATCTTGTCAACCCACACAACTCGCCAACCCACATATCAGCATAACAGCTCGCCAATCCACACAATTACGTAACCACTTACCAATCTACACAACTGTAAAAACTTTCATTCTCTTCGATTCAACTATTGTAATACTGCAGCAACTCGCCAACCCACACAACTCGCCAATTCCCACAACAGCATACTAGCTCGCCAACCACAAGCTCACCAATCCACACAACTGCATAACCACTCACCAATCTACACAGCTGAAGAAACTTCCATTCTCTTCGATTCAACTATCGTAGTACTGCAGCAGCTCACCAACCCACATAACTCGCCAATCCACACAACAGCATAATAGCTCGCCAACCCATCTAGCTCGCTAACCCACATAGCTCGCCAATCAACAGAACTTCATAACCGCTCACCAATCTACACAGCTGTAGAAATTTCGATTCTCTTCAATTAAACTATCGTAATACTGCAGCAGCTAGCCAATCCACACAACAACATAACAGCTCTCTAACCCACATAGCTTGCCAATCCACACAACTGCATAACCGCTCGCCAACCCACATAGCTCGCCAATCCACACAACTACATAACCACTCGCCAATCTACATAACTGTAGAAACTTCCACTCTCTTCGATTCAACTATTGATGTTATTGATAAACAATTTACCAAAACCTACTAGCATGTTGGCGTGGAAACCATGAGAAGCCAAGGAAATTAATGAGGATGATGAATATGAAAAAGATGAGGACGCCATAGACGAATAAGCTATTTGCAATCTCATGTGTTCCTGCATGTATATAAAGAAAGATTTATTTTTTCATTAAATTCCTTCCACAACTCAAATAAAAAACTTACTCTAATAGTCTGATATAAAATCATTTAATTATAGAACAAAAAAAATCCAAGATATTCAAAAAAAGGAAAGGTAAGAAATGAAAAGTGAACTTACCTGGTTGGAATTTCTAGGATAAGGTCCCTGAAAAGTTGTAAACCCCAAGATACATAAGTTCCATAGAGAAAAATACACCATTGATTCTAATATAATTTAGCAAGAAAAGAAGGCGGAGAAATTTTTCCTAAAAGAAGAAGTCAAAGAAAAGGATGTCATTGAAAGAATGCAGCCAAAAATCAAAGAAAAAAATTAGAGAATTCAATCGATGCCAAAGAAAGGTAAAAAGAAGAGTTTTATTATTACCATTAGAAGAGCTCGAGAATTCTCAAGTACATACGTTGATAGCAGAATTCCCAAATTTTGGATTGGAAACCTTAACTTTGGAGAAAAACCCAGCTACATTAACCTAAGAAGAAGAGATAAAATCAACTACAAAAACCAAACTCCAACTATGATCAAATTAAAAAAAAAGTAATGATTGAAAAATCCAAAATGGCTCAAAATATAAATCAGGTAAAATAAAAGAAATACCTTTAGTGATAGAAATAAAAACCCAAATAGTAAAGAAATAATAAATGTTTTCATGTGTTTGTTGATGAGGAAATAAAAAGTAGATGAAGAAGGAAATGGAGAGAAACACCGGATTTTATATCTGTTTTATATAGAGACCCAAAGCTGATGAAGTAATGGAAAAGTAAAATCTGTTTTTAAAACTCAACTTTCCACCTGTTGTCAGTCCGAGAGAGCACTCAGCAGAATAAACATGCACGGTTACATGTGATAAAGAAAATATGCATATATCCAAAATTACATGCCTAACCTTAGCTGGCACAAATTTGAGCATTCAATTGAGAAAAGAAAAAAAAAACTGCCGAAAGATATCTTTAATATTATGTTATTATTAATTTATGCATGTTTGACATCTGTCAGCAGAACAACTTCAGCTATAAAAAGCAACAAACGCAGTTGTTTATATGTGGGTCTTTTTTCGCTACACGTGTCATCTTCAGCTACTTCAATTCAACCCAAAATCATACATACACGCTATTACGATAGGTGAATCAAAGAAAATGAAAGTTTCTACAACTGTGTAGTTTGGAGAGCGGTTATGTTGCGTGGGTTGGCGAGCTATATGGGTTGGCGAGCTGTTATGCTGTTGTGTGGATTGACGAGTTGTGTGGATTGGCGACCTACTGTAGTATGTGCGTCTACTTTAGGTATTTGCTGTGATATTTCCTTGGCAACTCTCTTATAGCTTAGCGATACAAAAAGCAGACCACTGTCTCCAGCTCATCTTTAGAGGCTGAATATCATTAGCCACTACTACTTGTGAAATACTATGGTTCCTTTATTTGCTTCGTGATCTTCAGATTTCACACCCCACTCCAACGTTTCTTTTTTGTGACAATCAATCTGTCATGCATATTGCCAAGAATCCTATGTTCCATGAGAGAACTAAACATATTGATATTGATTGCCATATTGTGCGTGAAAAGCTTACTGCTGGTGTTCTTCATTTACTTCCTATCAAGTCCTCTGATCAGTTAGCTGATATCTTCACCAAGGCCTCTCATCCTGCAACCTTTCATCATTATTTGTCTAAGCTAGGAGTCCAAAACATATACTCTCCAGCTTGCGGGAGGTATCACAGCAAATACCTAGAGCAGAGGTACATACTGCGGCAGCTTGCCAATCTACACAGATCGCCAATTCACATAACAGCATAATAGCTCACCAATCCACACAACTATCTAACCGCTCGCCAATCTACACAGCTGTAAACATGTCATCACCAATTGCTTTAATTGAAAATAGTGTTCATACATGCGTCATTACCAATTGCTTCAATTGACAAAACACTGTTCAAAGCTATCTTTAATAGTATGTGTTGATTTTTTCTTTTTTAATTTTACTAGAACTAATTTTATTATTCATCCAAATTAGTCCTCGACTTGTGGCACCATATTTAAGGAATAATAGCCAAATAAGCCCTCGACCTTAAGCCCAAAATGGAATTAAGCCCTCAAAATTTTATTTCGTGGCAATCAGTCCATAAACTTTTATTTTAGTGGAAATAAACCCTCAACCTTCTTAAATTATGCAATTAAGTCCAAATCTGTTAAATGACATTAACTGCCGTTAGTGAAAGCTGACGTGGATAGCTTACTTAGCTGCCACGTGGCATGCCACATGTGCAATACTAACGGCAGTTAGTGTCATTTAACAGATTTGGACTTAATTGCATAATTTTAGAAGGTTGAGGGTTTATTTCCACTGAAATAAAAGTTTATGGACTGATTTTCACGAAATAAAAGGTTGAGGGCTTAATTCCATTTTGGACCCAAGGTCGAGGGCTTATTTGACTATTTTGCCCCATATTTAATTGAAATTTTATATCAGTGTAAACTTTTCCTCCCTCAATATAGAAATTGATGAACGCTGGGATGAGATCTTGTTATTCAAAATGTACTTTTTGATTGACAATTGATGGTGTTTGGCATCGTGTTTAAGCGGTAAAACAGCCTTTTGTGGCTAAACAAAGCTTAAGTGATCCTTTTTTAGTTTTTACCTTACTAGAACATATATAGAATTATTATTCGATTTATTATTAGTTGAATTTTTAGATTTTATAAAACAAGATTAAAATGAAAATATATATTTTTGAAAAATATTAAAAAATAAATAAAATTAAGTATGTATCATTATCTTCTATTTGTAGAATCTAAAAACTTTATTGATAATAATATAACTTATTTTGTTGATCCAAAAGTAAATTTGTTAAAGGTCACATAGTTTTGGTTGGATGTAAACAGGTAGCAAACTAACAAATCTTAAGCAAATTAAAACACCATTTAAATCCTTTGAATGAAAATGACATATAGAGTTATTTTTCGTTTATTTTTGCCTAAGAATGTAAACGGGTCGGGTATCTATTAATTTTGGAATACTCGAACCCGATTAGAATATATAAAATCCGAACTCGATTAACTACCCAATTATTTTGATTTGTGTTACCGAACCCTAACCCTATAAAATCAAAAATACTTGTTTAATTACCCGAACCAATTAAATACCTGTTTATTAAGTCAAAATTTGACTTTCCAATTTAAATTTAAAATCAATTTTGGATTAATTTATTTAAAAAATTAAGTTAATAAATTTAATTTAACTAATAAATATAAAATAAAGTTAAAAATCATAATTATGATATTTGATGAATTAATTTAATTAAATACAATATTAATAATAAATAATTTATATATAAAAAAATATAAATATCATACTAATTAATTATTATTTATAATCAAATTCGGGTAACGAATATCCTAAGGTAACTATCCGAACTCCGATTATACACTACTCTAATTCTACTTAATCGAATCAAATAATATAGATACCCGTTTATAGAGTACCCATTACCATCCCTATTTTTGCCCAAAAGGATGGTTTGATGATTGATGTATCACCCAACTCAATTCTAACTAAAAATGGCAACTACTGACAATATGTATAGTTCATGATAGATAAAACAACCAAGTTTATTGAGGAACCCACACTACCTAACTCATCATAACTTTTACAGCTCAACGATTATTGTCAGAAATCAAAATTATGTCAGTAAATTATTATTTTCCAACTCCAGCGCCATATGGTTGGTATTAGGGTATAATTCAGCCCAATCAACATTATTTAGTTAGGTCCAAATTTGGTTTCGAAAATTTAAAATTTGATTTTTCGGTTCGAATTTGATGAAATTTAATTTTAAAATTTAAATTTGATTTGATAAATTTGATTTATTATTTTTTAATTATATATAAGAGTAAAATTATAAAATATAAATATTAATAATATATATTAAAAAAACTCAAATTAAGTTTGTGCACCATTTGAGTTAGAATATTTAAAATTTTCGAATTCAATTTTACTTTTTACTTGAATAAATTAAGTTCAAATAAAAATAAACGAGTCATACATAAGTAATTATAAAATCAAATATGAATAATTTATGAATAATTTAATTCGTTGACACCCTTAGATGATAGGTATTTGAAAGAAATAAAAATTTAGAAAAACTTAAACAAAGTTAAATACCAAAAAAATGAAAATTTGAGGATATAGATGAAAAAGCTCATAAATAATGTCAAATAATAAACCTAGTCCATTTTGAAAACTTTTTATGATAAAAGGAATGAGCACTTGGACAACGATATTCAACAACAACATGATGTCAACTTTTTTTTGTCTTGATGTTGTTGCTTATAATTAATAAAGTACTATGGAGAAGGTAAGATGTTTTATTCAAAGAAGACTTTGTGAGTCTCTCAAAAAAAAAAAGAAGACTTGTGAGTTTAAGGGCTTATTAAGATTATTAATTACATTT
The DNA here is from genome assembly GCA_032173925.1 of Heritiera fomes. Lineage (NCBI taxonomy): Eukaryota > Viridiplantae > Streptophyta > Magnoliopsida > Malvales > Malvaceae > Heritiera > Heritiera fomes. The sequence continues at coordinate 6,323,323 of JAPDPM010000022.1, read as the reverse complement.
GTTAAGTTTGTTAAAAAAAATAAAGAGCTTATCATCCAGTTGGCAAGGTCATTAAGTTATTTTGCAAAAGAGCGGTATTTAAGTTTCGAACAATAAACTCAAAGAGTTAATTTAATAATATAAGGTCATTGTTCAATTTTCAAGTGATGACTATTTATAGTGAAAACTTTCGTATTCGAATTTTAACCATATTATATTTTTTTTAAATCAACACCGGTCACGAAATGCAAATAATGATTAGTCTCGTATTTAATATGATATGAGAGACATCTCATGATTTACACAAAATTTTTTTGCATAATACATTTTTATTTATGGCTTAATAGACAAATGTGTCATCCACGTTTGCCACAAAATGGAATTAAGTCCTCAACGATTAAATGCATAAAAATCAATCCTAAACGTTATAAAATAATTGAATTAAGGATATTTTCGTTAAATTCTTTAATTTTCGTAAAGTTTTATTACTTATAGGAGTAACGAAAATTAAAGGATTTAACGGAAATGTCCTTAATTCAATTATTTTATAACGTTTAGGACTAATTTCCATGTGGCATGTTACAAATTTGGAGACTCAGGATGAATAGTTCCGATTGAAGAACACAATTAAAAAATTTTAAAGTTTTGAAAGAAAAAACGTTTTTAATGATTTGCCATATTTTTTATAGCCAATAATTATCCGACATTTGGTGTAAAATTGGATACTCAAATGAAGCGTAAAATTAGAAGATTACTTTATATAATAGATATAGATGTAGCTGGCAGGAAATTGGTGTGATCTGGTGGCGACTGCTGCACTCCTTGTTGCTTATTTAAATAAAATTTAAAACAGATGAGAATCTCAGTGCAAGTGCGCCGCCAGCAACATTGTTTACCTCTGAAGTAACCCTCTTTTGCAGCTCTTTTTCCTACCCAAGCCTTTCTTTGAACATAAAATGTAAAAATGAAACCCAAAACCCAACAATTTGAAAACCCAAGAATCCAACACCCAGGGCTTGAAGAGTGAGCATTTAGTAACCACCTTAGAAGTGCATTCCAAGATGGAACTGTGATCTGTAAAGTACTCTTTTCGACAGCCCTCCGTCCTACATTGTCGCATTGATGAAAAAAAGACTTTAATTTGGGCGGTCCTAAAAATGCCTCGCATAAAAGAGAACAGTAATTGAAGACTGAGCTCTGTGACTACACGCTTTTTTTCCCTGATCGTGATGTTGAGTAGTGTTCTCGCTCTGACCTTCCTTTTTTCGGACTCCTGCTCTTTGTTGTTGAGTGACAAAAACGAAAGTCAAGATGTACAGGCTATTAAAATCCTCCATTCAAGAAGCCCGCGGCAAGCTTTGCTTTTAATTTTGCCTTCCCAACTTTTCTTTCGATTTTTTTCTTAAAAATCAGTTAATTATTGATTATGGTTTTTGAATTAATTTCATACGGGATTTACTTGATATTTCTCTCACTTTAACTGAAGCTGTTGGTGCTATTGTTTATGTAAGTTTTTTTTTTTTGTCGAAACTTTTTTGGTATTCGGATGTCATTTTGAATACTGATTAATCCGAAATCGAGCTACGTTAGAACTCGATACGGAAGGAGTTATTCCAATGTTGTTTTTTTAATTCATTGTAATGCATTGAACAAATATTTGATGATATCATTCTATAAAAGTAGGTTTTAATAAAAGTAGGTTTTAATCCAATTAATGAATGAGAGATTCTAAATACACCCAATTTTTTACACCTAACACCCAATTTCTTTTGTATTTGAACAGTAACCTATATAAAAAAAAATAGGATGTGAAAAGCAAAAAAATCGGTTGTATTTGGAAATTCTCTTAATGAATAAACAAATAAAAGTTGATGTTTGTTTTAAACAAATTGGTGGGTTTTCTTCCTTGTCATGCCAGTCCCAGTGGTGTACTTAAAAGTAGTTTCGTAGACGTCCGCTAAATAACGCTGAATTTAAAATATCTTTAAAAAATCATTATTTTAGTTGACCTTGGCAAAAGTGAAATTATGTACACAGCTTTTGTACCCTATTCAATTTTAGAATTTAGCCCTTATAGTATTATTTAAAGAAATTTAGCCATTTTACTAATATATTAATTTAGAAAAAGAATCTTATATATTGTTAGTAGAGTTAAGATGTTGATATGTGTCTCATTTTATTTATTTTTTATTTTTTTAATATTTTTAAAGGACACATGCTATCATCCTAACCCTGTTTGTTGAATTAAAAAATTCTACTAATAGTAGATAGGATAATAATTTTTTAATTTGGATTATTATCTTATCCACTGTCAGTGGAGTTTTTTAACTCCACAAGCGGGATTAAGATGATGATATGTGTTCTTTAAAAATATTAAAAAAATAAAAAATAAATAAAATAGGACACATGTCATCATCTTAATCTCGCTTGTGAAATTAAAAAATTTCACTGACAGTGTATAGAAAAATTTTCCTTTTAATTTAATAATTTCATTTTCGTTGTTTATTAATTCCCTAAGCCTCTGCTAAATGTGTACACGTGGTTGTTAACTTTGTCCACGTGGATTTGACTGAGATGATATGATGTTGATCATGCTAACGTAGCAATTGGGTTCTGATAAGAAAATATCAAATTATTTAGATAGTCTTTGTAATATGTTAAATTTTGAAATTTAATTTTCATACTACGTTAAATTTTGAAATTTAATTCCTATAAACATTTAAATAAAATTTTTTACTGTTAACTCAACAATCTATTAGATCATTGGACACTTAGACACTAAGTCTAACAACTTTTTATTTTATTTTATTTTTTAGTCATTATATAATAATTTTTTAATAGCATTTTATATTTTGAAGAATATTTCCTATATTTACTTCTTTTTGTTCGGACATAAATTAAATAGCAACATAATTAGATTATATGTAATTATATACACCAGTTGACGCAAATATTTTATTAAAATGCTAAATGGTAAAAATTAAAAGAGTATCAATTAATTGGCTTAACTTTAATAATCAATATTTGGAATTTTTAAAAAATCGTGATATATAAAAATTAATTCCATAATTTAATTTAAAGATCCAACACTAATCAAATAATATGTTATTGATATAATTGTATAAGAATTATTAATGAATCATTAAGTTTATTATTTATTTTTAAATAAAATTATATATATTTTGGGATTATACATTCTCTTTCTTTTTTTTTTAATTCGAACAGGATTAATGCCGAGTTCAAGTCCTATTGGTTTTGGACATTTTTCGGATTCAAATTCTTTTGAATTCATATTTTTTTGAATTTGATTTTTTCAAGTTCAGATGACAAGATTCATCTCGAACCTAAAATATATCGAATCCAAAAATATTCAAATTCAAATCCGAAAAAAACCCAAAACCAATTGACTCAAATTCGAGATTAACCTGATCTGAAACCCAAATATATATAATCAAAAAAAATAAAACTATAATTATATAATTTTATTTAAAAAAACAATAAACTTAATTATTTATTAATAATTATTATACAATTATATCAAATGATGTTTTATTATATTAATATTGGATCTTCAAATTAAATTATGAGATTATATATGACGATTTTCTAAAATTTCTAAAAATTGATTTTTAAGTTTAAGCCAACTAATTGATACTCTTTTAATTTTTATTATTTAATATTCTAATTGAACATTGAGTTAACTAATGTATATGATAAAATGTAATCTAATTATGTTGTTATTTAATTTATGTCCAAACAAAAAAAAAGCAAATATAAGAAAAATTCTTGAAAATATAAAATGCTATTAAAAAATTATTATATAATGACTAAATAATTTAGTAAAATAAAAAAAATTATTGAACTAAATGACTAAGTATCTAATGATCCAATGGATCATTGAGTTAATAAAAAAAAAGTTATTTATATAAATGTTTATATGGACAAAATTTCAAAATTTATATATAAAATAAGAACTAAATTTCAAAATTTCACATAATATAAAGATTATCCATATAGTTTGATCTTTTGTTAATCGAACCAAAATGCCAAGTCAATATGATCAATGTCATATCATCCCAGTCAAAGTCACGTGAACAAAATCAATGATCACATGTACACATTTAATGAAAGTTAACGTTGAAATTACCAAATTAAATTAATAAAAACCTAAATTTCTTTAAATAGTGCTACAGGGACTAATTCCGAAATTAATAAAATATAGAGACTATTTGCATAATTTAACCTTGAGAAAATAAAAACAAAATCCAGCCATTATTATAAAACTAAAAAAGCGCCGGTTGCGAGAGACGAGGAAAGTGAGGGTGCATGATGCTATAATGACCACATTGAACCTCTCGTGGGCTTTCCTTGCTTCCTTCTAGTTTCGTGACAGCAGTCAGTCAATTACATTCACACTCATCACTCTTCTGCTTGCCGCAACCCTCCAGCGTGGCTCTCATGCAACTCTCCACCTTCCCTCCTCAATCTTCACTCACGCGCTCTTTCCTTAACGCTCCCCCCACCACCTTTCCCCGTGAATCTGCAGCTACCCACAAACGGATCGGAACTACCACGCTCTTTAGCCCCCGCGTACTCCAACAAATTTCTGGTAGGAGGGCAGAAACGTAATTTGGTCATGCGACCAAATAAAGAAGATGGACACCTGTTACCGAAGTAACTGCAGCTCGGGACACCTAACCCACCACCACCTCCCACTTTTATGCGTCCCCATCATCCCCCATTCCGGTGCTTACATCTTCTCTCAATCCTAACCGTCAAATCCCACTGTCGGTGACAATCTCGAAAGAGTATCTCTATATCCAACGATCGAAAACCATACTATCGAAAGTCATTACACTGACTTTGGTTACACTAGATTAGGTACCGTTATTCTCACCCTCAGACTACAGTGCGACAAAACCAAACCAAAACAAGCAAAAAAAAAAAAAATCGAAGCGACTTTTGATATAAACTTTCATTTTTTTTTCTTCTTGATTTGCTTGCAAGCTTACTCACTCTCTCTCACTTTTCGGGTTAACTTCCTCATGGTACATTTTGCTTTCCATTTTCTCCATTTTTCGTATAAATATTTTTAGTGTTTCTTTCTCTCATTTCAAGAAAAAAGATTTGGAACAAAACTCATGGTTCGGTGTTTGGTTTTGTGTTTTTGAAAATCAGGACTGGTAGATTTGAGCTTCGAAAGTATTGCATTCGCGAGGTAAGTTTCAGATCTAGTGTTAATTTGTTACTCATAAAATGCTTTCTTGTATTTATTTTCTTTTGGCGCCATATCTGTAGCCTTTTGATTTCAATTTTCAGGAGATCGTAAATGTCAGGGTTAATTACTTTAATTTTTTTTTCTTGTTATCGAAATTTGGTTTTGAAGTTTTAGAAATTCCAGCAGGTCATTGGATTCTTCTTAGCTGACTCTAGGAATTTGATTTGCTGATTTTTTTTTTGGTTTGTAATCGTTTATACGACTTTTGTTGTACAGTAATTTCTTGTATTTAATTTTATTTTTCGTTTTTGCGTTGTATTTTTTCGCTTTTTTAAGTATTCTTCAATTTACATTAATGTATTTTTTCGCTTTTTAAGTACTCTTACCGCATAGAAATGATCTTGAAAATCGATTACAGGTATTTGCTGTTTCGCTTGATCTTAGCATTATGGGGAAATCACCGGGAAAATGGATTAAGACCGTGCTTTTTGGAAAGAAATCTTCCAAATCTAGTTATCCTAAAGGAAGGGAGGTAATATTTATTACTAATTACTACTGAACAGCCAATATCATGTTATATATGTTTGTAAAGACTATGTACAACAGTAAATTTTTGTTTGCAATGCTCTGATGTACTTAATGTTTGTAAAGATTATGTACAACAGTAAACTATATGGGCATGATGAGAATGTGTGTTCTATCAAAAGAACTTGATATTGCTAGTTAGGATTCCATTTCTTGATGCCTCTTCATCAATTCCATTTCTTGATGCCCCTTTATCAATTCCATGTCATTGGTTTCAAGAAGCACTGCTTAAAGAACTTGATCTATATATTTCTTTCAGCCAACATTTTTCCTTGTTGCTTATTAACTTGTAATTTGTTGTCCTGTCTTAGATTGGAGCTAGTTCTTAAACAATGCCAGTCAACGATTCTAACTAAGTTTTCGAGCTTCCAACTTTGTATGTTGTGGTTTAACCAGTGTCTTTTTTCTCTCTTTAGCTTGTATCTGAATAATGTCCTGTTTATGAATGGTTCCTCTGCTACATGATTTATTCTTGGTGGCATTGTACCCTCTACTGAGAAAGTTAATTCTAAGTAATTGGAAAGGATTAGCTGATTTAAACATTAGCTGCCGGAAAAGTTTGTTGGAAGCTTTTGTGTTTAACATGGTTATTTTGATGCTTTGAACTTGAGAATACGTGATTCTTCCTGGAATTATGAGATAAACACGATATTCATTAGCATTCTTTTCTACTTGATACTTGCTGCCATTTTCACCGGTGTGAGCCTAATGCAATTTTATTATTCTTCGGCTGAGTACTAGTCATTCACTCTTTAGCATTGACTAATTAAAATAAGAGTGATTTGGTATCTTTCTCCCATTATCCTAAAATGATAATGTATGCTTTCTGTTTTTTTATTGGACTGCTATTTGCAGAAGGTTGCCAATGAGAGAGAGGTATTGGTTTCGGCAAGGGCATCAGAAACTGATGTGGCTGTGGCTCCTCCCTTCTCTTCACAGCTGAATCCCTATGAAACTGAGAGAGATGAAAGCAAATTAAAATTGGAGAACAAGGAAACTCCAAATATCTCACATGATGACGGGATATCACTGCGAATGAGCCAAGGCATAGATTCTCAAGAGTCCACTCTTCAAGATTCACCATATGATCCTGAAAGGAAAAAGGAAGAACAAGCAGCAACAATGGTTCAGGCTACTTTTAGGGGTTACCTGGTATTTTTTTCCTGTTGTTCGTGAAATGTCACTATCAATTTAAAAGAGTATATAAAACCAAGGAAGAGCATTTAGTTGATATTATACCTACACTGATATCAGTTCTTTATTTGAAGGCTCGTCGGGCATTCCGGGCCCTCAAAGGCATTATAAGGCTGCAGGCTCTTATTCGTGGCCACTTGGTTAGGAGACAAGCTATTGCTACTTTGTGCTGTATGATGGGAATTGTCAAGTTGCAAGCACATGTTCGGGGACTAATGGTCAGACGTTCTGATGGTGGTCTTGAAGTGCAACAAAAATGCAATCAAATGATCCTTCTGGTAATTTTTTTGAGAATTCTATCATGGCCCAGTTACTTGTCATGATTCACTTGGTAAATTCTTTTAGCAAATGCATTCATCCTGGTTGCTAATAATAGAAATTTATCTTACAATCACTATTCTTGTCATTCAAATTTATTTATTTATTTATTTACTTTTGGATAAGTTTCAATCAAATTTTTTAGGCTTACCTGTTTACTCCTTTGATACTTTCATTCTTTTATATAATCAAAATGTTGTCAACTCTTAGATGGTCCATAGGTAAAAGGAATTGACTTGCCCAGCAACAATCAAGTCTAACGAGAATGATTGAAAATGGTCTCTGGCCTGAAGTTGTTTTTGGCTTTTGCTATTTTTAACATCATATGCTTCGATTAGTCTGATGTAATTTGAATGGTGAAAAAATGTTTTTGAAGCTAACCCACTGCCATTTGTTGTATTCTACTTTCAGTATGCAAGATATAGTAGCATATGACATTTAAAGTGTAGAACTTGTATGTCTACTTTGTCTTCGCTCTTCCTGCATTGAATTTGTATTTATTCAAGAATTAGGTAGCTAGCTTATTTTTGTAGTCTAATCTTTATATTGTTGTTCAGCAGGGCAACAAGCTTGTAGTTTTTCTTGGAGTTAATATGCCTGCACGCATTGGAAAGTTTTCGGCAAATGTATTTGTTTGTAAGGTACGGCTGGTGTCATGCTTATAGTATTTCTTATTTATGTAACTGAAAATAAATAAAATTTACCTTGATATTGTGCCACCTTACTAGAGATGACTCCATGTATTGGCTATTATGTTTTGGTGGCTTTATCCTTATCTATAAGCTCCTTTTGACAGGGAAAACATTACCAGGACATCAGATTTACTTGTCTGTCATATCATGGTGTTGTATGGTTATTTGTTGTGCAAGAAGTAATTGCATATGATTTATTCATGCATTCATATTGTCATTTGCCAAGTTTTCTAATATTAATTTTGGGGACAACTTCAGTTTGCTCCATGAATAAAATTAGTTGGTGGAAATAGATGAAAACTACTATTTTGTTCCTGTTCAGTGAAGCTTCAACATGCTAACTTGCCTTCTTGCTCATACATAGTCTTCCATTGCATTAGTTTCAGGTAGGCCCAAAAATATCATCTAAATTTTTATGGCACCCAAAAGTATTATGCATCAGAGATGTTTAGTAATTTCATTAATGATTATCTGTCACTAGATCTCACATAGGTATTTCTCATAGTATCTTTAAGGAAATCTGAATCTGTGGCACCCAAAAGTATCAGGCATCACAGACATTTGGCAGTATGCATGCATCAATTTTAATCAAGCCTAAATCTGTCTTGTTTTCTCATGGCACCTAAAAATATTGGGTGTTAAGAGGCTTTTGTCAATTTGACCGATAGTTTCTGTCAGTAGAAATGATTTCTTAAAATGGAATATCATTTGATTTTTGTCCTGTCTCTTTACCTTTGTCTTTCTTCAAATTGGGCAAGTGACTGCTGGGTTTGTTGCTTTAGCTTGTTGCTTCATCGCCTACTGTACTGCCTTTGCACCTCCATTATGATGCTGGAGAACCAAATTCTGTCTGGAACTGGTTAGAGCGCTGGTCAGTATCCTGCTTCTGGAAACCGGTTCCTCAACCAAAGAAAGCCTCTGACTATAAATTGCAGAAGAAGCAGGTTAATGGTCAAGCTGTTGAAATGGATACAGGTCGACCAAAACGGAGTGTCCGCAGGATTCCTCCTGCAAATCTTGATGGTAACTCTGTTCAAGCAACCTTTGAGTTTGATAAGCCCAAGCGTAACCTGAGGAAAATTTCCAGCCATCCAGCTGACTCAGTGCAGGAAAACCCACAAAATGAGCTTGAAAAGGTTAAACGCAACTTGAGAAAGGTTCATAATCCTGTAGTAGAAAATTCACTGCAAGCAGAGGTTGAATTTGAAAAGCCAAAGCAAAGTTTGGAAAAGGTCCCAACCACTACGAATCTTGACGTTGTGGAACAGAGCCTGAATAGTTCTGCTGAGAAGACGAAAAAAGAGATGGCCATGACAGTAAATAGCTCAGCGGAGAAGATGAAGAAAGAGACGGCCATGCCAGTAAATAACACAGCTGAGAAGATGAAGAAAGAGACGGCCATGCCAGTAAATAGCTCAGCTGAGAAGATGAAGAAAGAGACGGCCATGCCAGTAAATAGCTCAGCTGAGAAGATGAAGAAAGAGACTGCCATGACTATAAATAGCTCAGCTGAGAAAATTAGAAAAGAGACTGCTACAGTAACTAGCTCAGTTGAGAAGACAGCCCTGACAATTAATGGCTCAGCTGAGAAGATGAAGAAAGAGATGGCATTGACAATTAGTAGCTCAGCTGAGAAGATTAGAAAAGAGACTGCTACAGTAAATAGCTCAGCTGAGAAGACGAAGAAAGAGACAGCCACGACAGTAAATAGCTCAGCTGAGAAGATGAGACAAGAGATGACTGCAGTAAATAGCTCAGCTGAGAAGCTGAAGAAAGAGACGGCCTTGACTGTAAATGGCTCTGCTGAGAAGATGAAGAAACAGATGGCTGTGACAATTAATGGCTCAGCTGAGAAGATGAAGAAAGAGATGGCTGTGACAGTTAATGGCTCAGCTGAGAAGACAAAGAAACAGATGACTGTGTCAGTTTCAAAATCACCTGACATTGAAACTATCCCAGGGCCATTAGGGATGAATGAGACATCAGATTTATTGCATGCTGATGTGGCTGCTGTTGACTCAAGGCCTTCCATAGATAAAACTATTAAAGATGAAAATACGCCCATAAAAAATGTGGAATTGAACAGGAAGGATGATTCACCGAATAATGAGAATCCGAAGTCTGGCAAGAAAGCTTCTAATCTTGCAAAACAAGATCGCACAGAGAATGGACCTCAGAACAGTCCTTCACTGCCAAGCTACATGGCAGCAACTGAATCTGCCAAGGCTAAGCTGAGACTACAAGGCTCCCCTCACTCCGGCCACGATGGAGGTGACAAAAATATCCTAACTCATCGCCAGTCTTTGCCATCTTCAGGCAATAATAAAATAAGCTCACAGTCACCAAGGACACAGAGATTGGTTCATTCAGGAAAAGCAGGGAACAAAAGTGACAGATCCTTGTCATCCAGAGATGGAACTGGTATGAAATGGCGATTCTTGGTTAGAACTTCTTATCAGTTTTACTCAAGTTATCTTAAATTTCACGTATCATAATGCAGCTTTCCTAAAGGACGGCTCTGTATTAGTTTACTTAGTAGACATATTTCAGTGAATCCATGCGTTTGCTGATATTATAGATATTCCATCGTCCATGCCAAGCAAATTGCCATGGATCCGGACAGTGTTTGTTCCCTACAGCTTCTATCACACAATAAGAAGCTATAGAATGCCTGCCATTTATTTTATCTAAAATTATTACATTTTTCCTATGCTAATAACGAATACACTTATTGTTTGATTTTGCAGCAAAGGCAGCCCAAGTAGAGTGGAAGAGGTGATCTCTTGAAATATTGTGATTTGAGGAGTTAGCACAAGGGGTTCAAGATTCTATTCCTTTTGGATTTATGTGTATATGTTTGGTGTAAGATTAATAGAATGTGCTGGTGTGTGCAGGCCAAGTGCCTCTGAAAATTTCTGTATTCTGGGTGTTTGTGAGTGAGTGTACATGAATAGATTTTCAACTTTCAACGCATCATTATTATTAAATTTCATTTTCGTTTGTTATTAATTTGCCTGGTTACTGATGTTCTATTGTTGATATTGTTAGTACCTGTTCTTGGCTCCTTCGGTATACCAGCTATTCAATTTCAGGAAAAATAAATGCAGCGGGCAACATTTGTTATTTGGCATTGCGTACGGGTAAACACAAAATTATTCTCCTGTACAGATTTAGTTAGAGCATCAACAACCTGTTTTTTTTCCGCTTAACATTGGTTGAGATTGAGTGGTAAGGGATTCATTCCTTCTTAAGCATGATCCGGATTCGAGTCATGCGTATGGAGCAAATCATGTCGGGAGAGGCGCTCCACTTTTATGTGGTTTGACAGTTTTTCGATTTCAGAGTAGTCGCATAAAATGAATATCGAAAGGTCAAAAATAAAAAAAAATTTATTAAAAAAATGTTATGACAAAAATACCTTTTTACCTTTAATTTTTTCTTCTTTTTAAATATTCAAAAACCGGTGATCGGTCACTGCTTTGGCAGCTAGACCTAGTGTCCATCACCGACCGTCAAAGTCGGAACCAAAAGATTTAAAAAATTTATCCACAAATTTATCTTGAACTTTTCTTATCGATTCTTGAATTACTTATGCAAAAAAAAAATTTATTTTTCTAAATCAAAAAAAATATTTTCGATTTTAAAAGTTAGATCTAAGAAAGTAAAAGTATATTTTTAACAAAAATGATGCAAAAGTATAAATTCAAGAGAAATTTTTAGATTATTTTTTAAAGTTTTTTGATACCGACAAATGATGGTCGGGGCAGCCCGACGAATTTTTAAGTTATGAGACAAAATGAAAAGGAATTAAAAATGTAGAAGTATTTTTTATCATAATATTAAAAAATAAAAACTTATATCATGTGTAGAGAGAAAAAGATCGTGAATAGAATCTTTCATTATTGTTATCGCTTCTACTCGACAGACACAACGTAGCTAGTGAGGGACAGAGGGAGATAGGCAAGTCTTCTTTGCCTCGCTTATTGTTATCTTAATTTTATTTAAACTTAATTTTATTTAGTATAAAATTCATACATTTATTGAATTAAATATTAAATGCGTATTTTTATTTATTTATTTTTTAAGTAAATCAGCAAATCTTCTCTTCCCTTCTTGTACTTGCCTTTAAGCTTACTTCTGGCTGTGAAAATTCGAATAAATTGCCTAGTTGAGCAATGTTTGCAAGGTTTTCTTGGTAACCAACTATATATCGTGTCACATCACATGATCACATCCTTTTGGCATGATATTCTAACGCCAGCTATCACTTACTATTTTTTTTTGTCAATTTATGTGAATTGTTTTTATGCTTTATTAAATTTTAAAATTTATTTCTTATAATATAAATTAAAAGAATTTAGTCTTTAAATTAATTTAATTTGATCATTTAAATCTGGTCGTTTGTTGAAACCGTCTAGTCAATAACATTTTTTACACTTTTCATAAAAAATATGAGTTTATATATATATATATATGATGTACTGAGAGTATATACTTTTTATGTATTGTCAATGTATCATCAGTTGATATTTCATCAATAAACAAATTAAAAAAATGTTAAGCCCTAAAAAATAAATACAAATAAATATTTTTTCAATGAGATTATAAATGATGTAATGACAGTGTACAATTTCTATATACTGTCAATCAACCATAGGATGATACCTAGTTAATGAGTAAAGTCTAAAAGTGTATAAATCCTTAAAAATAAATTTAAAAACTTTATTAATATTTATTTTTAAAGTCTTGCATACGAGATGTCATGTTATAGTTAACAGACAAAATATAAAAGATATACACTGTCAGTGCGTCATATCTAAACTCGTTTTCAACTTGCTCAAAAATGTTTATTTATAAAATGCATCATATATAACATCTAATGTATTGACAATGTATAAAGACTACATTCTATTAATGTATTACATATAAATCCAAAAAATATTGATGTAACGTTGACGTTAATGATGTGGTATTGACTTTGATAATGTGACACTTTATTTAAATTGCATATATACTCATGGTTGATGAGGCATGATATGACATATTTTGTCCACATGGCAATGATATGAAAATTTTTTCATTTTTTAATGAGGTATACTCTCTTTACTCACTTGTTCACTTTCTTTTCGTCCATTTCTTGACACGCCAATTTTCCTTATTCACTCACCTTTTCCTTGCATACTCACCCACCTTTTTGGTTTCATCTACATATAATTTCACTTATTTATCTATGTATAAAAAATGATGCATGTAGATTGTTGATAACAAAAGTTTAAAATTTTCCTTGCCCATTTTCCTTGCTCATTTGTCCACCTTATCATTGCCTATTCTCTCACCTTCCTGGTTACATTTACATATAACTTTACTTATTCATTCACATGTAAAAATGATGTATGTAAATTGTTTTAAAACTTGCATCACTCATTCTCCTTGCTCACTTGTTCATATTCTCTTTGCTCACTAGTTCATATTCTCTTCACCAACTTTTTGGCTCGTCCATTCTCCTTACTCACACGCCTACCTTCATATTAAAAATAATTTTTTTACAAATTATCATAATTTTTTTTCCAAGTATCTACTGCGTGCAAATTTTTTTTGACGTCATAGTCACATGGACAAAAATGACACATCATACCATGACATCCATGTGTACATGCAATCCAAATAAAGTGCCTTGTCATCCACTATGAATGCCACATCGACACTTCTAATGAAAAATGTTAGAAACGTTATCAATTGGACAGTAATTTTCAAATTATAATATTAAAAGGATTTAATTTTTATGAATTATTGAGGGACTAAATTTCAAAAATTGTAATTGTATAAAGATCAATTACATAATTTAACTTTTTTTTATGAATTATTGAGGGACTAAATTTCAAAAATTGTAATTGTATAAAGATCAATTACATAATTTAACTTTTTTTTTATTCTTCTGATTTCATGTTTCACCCATCTTATAATTTAGGTGTTATTATTATTATTATTATTATTATCTTTTTTTAGTCAAAGAACAAATTTTTAAGAAATAAGATTCCCGCCGAACTATTAGAGTTTGAGTAAAAAATGTGTTTATCGTTAATTACTTGTTTAGATTTAATAATTTGTATAATTATGTCTTGTCTGCTTTTTATCAAATCTTATAAAATACAAAAATTATTGTGTTATAGTTACTTACCATACTGCTGAAACCCAAAATCCAGACAGAAGACTAGGTGGTTTCAAGCAAAACATGTACAAGAATAAAAAAGATATGGTATTTAGAATGTAGGACTACGAACTGGATGCCAAACAATTCCATGAACAGGTCGTCTCCGGCCTAAGGAGTTTCCAGTAGTTGCTACCGGAGAAGCCATCAGTTGAAGATTGGGAGGGCACGGAATTTCAGCCGACTGCCCTGCAATGCGAAGTGCCCCAGAATCATCTTGGTCTCAGTAGACTTCAACCATGAGGCCTCTTGGATTCTCACCAGATTCTGTTCCTGGAATCCCAACAAACCTTGCGCCTACTGGTATCTGCATTCATAAAATTATGATCAACTTCATTGGTGGCTCTAAATTTTGCATGCACTATAAATCTATCATCAAATGATTGCACTTACCTGAACTGATGCTGCAGATGTTATCGTCAAAGTGACCAGCTCACCGTCAGCTACAGCAGTTTCTAACGCCGCCTGCCTGGCGATATTCAGAAAAACTTCTTCAAGGGTTGTAAGACCAAATTGTATATCTGCTATGCCAAATTCTTCTTCTCTTTCTTGTAGCTCCATGAAAAATTTCTGTTCAAGATCATAAATGCAAAGAAAAGAAAACAGTTAATAAGGCAAAGAACAAATAGATATGTGCAACAGATTTTTTTATTAGAAAGTAGAAAGTGCTCACTGTCAGGAGTTTTTCTGTCACGAGGAATGACAAAAGTCAGAAAAGCTCTGTTATCCTCTTTTGGCACCACATCCAGATTCTGAAAAATGGAGCTCAAATGAGAAACAAACTCTTCGCAATTTGATGAAACATGTAAATCAGTTGAATTATACAACATACATTTTTAAAGAACTGCTTCATAGACTCATGTTGCTTTGTTGTGGCAACTGCATCTCCGTTGTTGCTTTCAGTGAAGCTAACATTAGCAATGAAACCAATACCAAATCGTGACTTCAACCTGATTGATGTTCCAATGCAGCGGAGCCTACCCTTTGCCATGATTCCTATTCGGTCACTTAGAACATCGGCTTCTTCCATAGAGTGTGTTGTCAAGACAATGGCACGATCTTTCTTTGCATTCTATATTATGCCCCATACGTGCCGCCTTGTTATTGGATCCATGCCAGTAGTCTGCAATCACCAGAAAAGAACAAGTACACAATAGCAGGAGAAAGAGAAGAACAGGCAAAGTAGATTGAGCACGTTAATGTGATGAAACAGTCTGATTGACGCATACTGGTTCATCCAGAATGACCAACTTTGGATCCCCAAGAAGGGCTGCCGTAACACTGAGACGACGCCTCATACCTCCACTGTAACTCCCAGCTCTGACTTTGGTGGCCTCTGCGAGTCTGACCTCAGCCAATGACTTCTGAACTACCTGGAATTTGAGCAAAAGAAACAATTCCAAAGCAAAATATTTATCTGGCATGCAATTTTATTTGGTTAAATATGATGGAATGTGTATGCGAGGAGAATAAAAAGGCCAATTCAGATATAAGCAAATGCAAGTAGAAAGTCGGGTAAAGATTCTGTCCACCCAATCTATACCTAGTACATACCGACTTGGTTGTACCTGGAGGTAGGCCTCTGATACTAGCAAATAGCTCGAGGTGCTCTTGACCAGATAGAGCATTCCGAAGGATATCAAACTATAAAAATACACAAAATATATAAATTACAATCCAAACCGAATGACATTTTCTATTATATGTTTACATGGAAAATTCCGAAAATGGCATGCTGTGATATGCATGCTGACTACAAACGTGTGCATGTCACAGAGAGAGAGAGAGAGAGAGAGAGAGAGAGAGAGAGAGAGAGAGAGAGAGAGAGAGAGAGAGAGAGTCACCTGAGGACAAACTCCTATGATTCTTCGAATATTTGACATGCCAATTGGGCGTCGAATGGAATAACCATAGATCAGCGCTGTTCACAATTATTTAATGACATAATGTTACATCCCTAGACAATTCATTCTAACAAATAATAACAAGGCATCAACAGAAAAGAGTTGAGTAACAAGGCATCTTACCATCTCCACTTGTCACTGGTGTAATGCCAGTCAAGCAGTTGATTGCTGTGGTTTTTCCAGCATCATTGGATCCAAGAAGACAAAATAACTGATCCTTTGCAAAGTTCACCCACAAGCCTTGGAGACAATTTTACAAGCAATAAGTGGATTTTTATATAAATAAATAAACACTTATGGCTGAATCCTAAATGCATATCCAAATTACATTTTCCATCTCTTTTCCTATACTCAGTAACTCTTAATATACTAGGACAGCGACAACTTGTAAAATATATTCAAGGAAGAGAACAAATATAATTAGAGAAGAACATCACTTAGGAGCCATAATGATGTGCTGCATGACTTCTGACTCGAGCAATTCCACAAAAGGGCCCTAACAGGCTCAAACTCAAACAAATTAAATAACTCTTACCATCCTACAACATCAAAGACCCAACAGCACACCATTGGGCCAACAAAGCCCCTCTAAAAGGTATATTGGGATAAATAGTTCATTGGAAAGAGGAAGATCATCTAGGTACTGCTACTTATTGTTAAGTAACATAGTTAGGGTGTAAATAGATATCCTATAAATGAGTACTTTTCGGTACTCATTTGATTAAATAAGATTAAAATATCTAATAATAGAGTTCGAATAGGGTTAGTGATCTTAACGTACTTTATTACTCGAGCCTAATAATAAATATTAACTTTTAAATAGTATTATATTTTTTATTTATAAATTATTTATTATTAATATAATACTTAATTAAATTAATTAATTAAGTATTTTAGTTATGATTATGTAAGATCTGATTCTACACTACTGTAGACCCAATTCTCATAAATTTAATAATGAAAATGAAGTAAATATTGAAATTTCATTTTCATTTGGATGAAAAGCTTCTTAAACTTGAGATGTGCATGGTGAAATGTCGGTGAAATAATGTTTGGGCGAGGACGTCGAGCAGCTCGCCAATGGGCGAGAAAAGAAGGCTGCTCGCCAGTGGGCGAGCTAAATTGGCGAACAGAACGCCACGATGGTGCTGAGGGCGAGTAGGTAGTTCGCCAAAAGGGGCGAGGGCTCCTGATCGCCCATACGAAATGAGATAAAATGAAAGTGTGAAAGGGATTAATGGCAAAAAGGAAAAACAAGGGCCAGCCGAAGTCTTGTGTTGAGAAATTCTTAAGGAATTAATATACTACAAGACAAAAGAAAAGAATGAGATGAAAGTCAATAATAGTGGCTGGAAGTGGATTGGCGTGGAGAAATGAAAGTCAATAATAGTGGCGGTTGGCAGTGGCGTGAAGGAGAAGGAGAAGAGAAAAGAGGAGAAAATTAGTTAAATAGCAGAAGTAGACTCCCCGTAGCCATCCCTTTTTGGCTGAAATTTCTTCACCATTTAATGACAGTAGAAAATTCTTCACCACGCCATTGCCATATTTTCTTCACCATTTAATGAGTTATAAGACAAGGCAATGATGACAGAAAAACAGGATGAGAACAGGTGGTGGATTTTAAGTGGATTTGGGTGAGTATATAAGAAGGATGTAACTGAAGAAAACCAGCTTAGCCAACTTCATCTTCTCAAGAAAACTCCTCGCCAGTCTGCTTTCACTGCAAGCTCACATGCAGTTCTTCCGTTTCTCTCATATAGGAGGCAAGAAAAGATCAATCTTAGTTAGCCAAACCCTTTTTGCAGTGTTGAAAAGCTAAGGAACAAGAGAAGCAAAGCTAAGGGAGGCAAGAAAATACTCTGTTTTTGGAAGAACAACTGGGTTAAGGTGAGACTTAATGGTTCTTGAGATTTAATGATATATTTCTATGATTTCAAGTATGAGAAGCATGAGTATAGTCTTGCTTTTGATTTATTCTTGATAGATCAAAGAAATAGAATAAATTCATATTTTGAAGTAGATGAAGTATAAAATGAAACTGGGTTGATATTGTAGTAGAATGATAGGAAAATACTGGAAACGTGATGAGTATGGCGACTATGGTGATCGCCCATGATTGAGTGATAGTACTCGCCAGTGGATTTGGGTGAGTATATAAGAAGGATGTAACTGAAGAAAACCAGCTTAGCCAACTTCATCTTCTCAAGAAAACTCCTCGCCAGTCTGCTTTCACTGCAAGCTCACATGCAGTTCTTCCGTTTCTCTCATATAGGAGGCAAGAAAAGATCAATCTTAGTTAGCCAAACCCTTTTTGCAGTGTTGAAAAGCTAAGGAACAAGAGAAGCAAAGCTAAAGGAGGCAAGAAAATACTCTGTTTTTGGAAGAACAACTGGGTTAAGGTGAGACTTAATGGTTCTTGAGATTTAATGATATATTTCTATGATTTCAAGTATGAGAAGCATGAGTATAGTCTTGCTTTTGATTTATTCTTGATAGATCAAAGAAATAGAATAAATTCATATTTTGAAGTAGATGAAGTATAAAATGAAACTGGGTTGATATTGTAGTAGAATGATAGGAAAATATTGGAAAAGTGATGAGTATGGCGACTATGGTGATCGCCCATGATTGAGTGATAGTACCCGCCAGTGTGGCGAGTAGGAAATAAAGAACTCGCCAAAGTGGTTGCCAAGTGGGCGAGGTCGCCCAACGTTAGTTTTAATTCATGAGCAAGCTCAGTGAACATGGGCGAGCTGGAATGTGGAAGTGGCGAGGTCGCCACATGTTAGTTTAAACCGAGGTAATAACGGGCAGATTGATCGTTGGGCGAACTTCATTTGTAAAGGAAATGGGCAATGGCGAACTGACTTGTGGGCGAGTTCCCACATATTAGCCATTGATGAATGGCAAGCTGATAAGACCCCTTGTGGGCGAGCGACTTGATTTAAGTCTTACAAATTGTTGAAAATATTGAAAAGGAAATATTAATGGAATTTATAAATTATTTGCAGTCGGGAATTATGGACTCGGTGAATGCGATTTGGAAGGCGAGAAGGAAGAAAAGCTTCGTTAAACCAGGTAAGGGAGATGTGTGTGAAGAGAATGCATGTCTTGTGGAGTAAACAATATGAAAATATTACTAAATGTTTTGTTTTCTGACATGCATTATTTGATTAAGTGTTTTGGGTCTCGGGCGAGCTAAAAGCTGACCCCTATATTATTTTTTGGACGAAATTGGTTAAAGGTGGGCGAGCTAATGAGGGCAAGCCCTTGTTTGTTTTGTTTTAGGGCGAAAAACTCTTGATTTAATAAAGGGCGGGCGAGCCATTTGGGCGAACCCTTTTTCATTTTATTTGGGGCGGACGAACCCTAAGTTGAGAAAGTTGTTGGCAAGCCATTGAAGGCGAGCCGGTTTTACTTAATGTTTTAAAAGAAAGAATTGGCGGACGACTATATGTTAACCCGTTTTGGACTGACCATGGCAAAGAGATTTTCGGTGGTATTTTTCTTGAGGAAAAATTAGCCATTTTAACATTTTAAAAAATGGAAAATATAAATTCTTGGTATTGGCGGGCGAGCCAAATCTCTTATAAAAATGGGGCGGGCGACCCCTTTTGTTATGAAAGCTATGGGCGAGCTAGTGTTTTTGTTTTAAAAGAAAAGAGTGGTGGGCGAACACTTGTTCACCTTCTTTCGAGTGACCATGGGCGAGCTGACCATGACGAACCGATTTCGATGGTATTTTCTTAAGGAAAAATAAACAAATTTTAATATCTTTAAAAAGAGAGAATATAAAGCCTTTTGGGCGAATAGATTACGGGGCGAGCCACTGAGGGCGAGCCAGTTTTGCTTTCTGATTTTAAGAGCAAAGTTTGGCGGGCGAACACAAGTTCACCGCATTGGGCGAGCTGCCATGGGCGAACCATTTTGGGTAAGTAGACCATGGGCGAGCTGGTTTTTAAAGGTTGATATTTTGAAAGGTTGTCGAGGTGTTTTGTAAACAGAAGCTTAAACCTTTTGTTAAATCAAATCATTTTGAGAAAATGATAATAAGGAGAGATAATTCCATAAAGGTTTTCATGAAATATAAAGTGATTTTCGAGACTTTAGGCCATAAATTCATGCATTATTATTTATGTAGTTGCGTGACCTGCCTGGGGTGGTGGCTCGGTCGATGGACCAATGAGTGCACCTCAGGGCTGATGGACCCGCCAAGTCATCAGCGGTCTCGAGGTCACTTGGCAAGTGGACTCGAGGACCACTATAGATTATGGCCATAGATCTGAGATAGCCGTGAGTGGCGATGGCTTACGGGTGCACCCCAAAAGCGGCAGATTCCGTTCTCGCAAGGGGGAGGAGGAGCGATGATAGCATGATTTACTTATAGGGTGATGCCTAGTCTCAATTTATTAAATTCTGTTTACTGATAAGATTTATTGAATCTTATGTATTGTTTACTGCATTTTAAAGTAAACTGTTTAACCAGTGATTTAAGTGGTGTAATGAGAGTGTTGTTTTACTATAACCACTGTTTTCCTATCGATATGATTTTAGGAAAATCAAATAGTTTGTGGAATATAGTTTTGCTTTATATAAAAAGCAGCATATGTTTCCTTTACTGAGCGTATGAATCGCTCACCCCTTTGTTTTAACTCCACAGATAAAAGACACGGAGTTAGAGCAGTAGCTCCAAGATGGATGTTAAACATGACAGGTACAATCTCTTCTCTTTTACATTTCAGACATAAGTATACAATACTACTGTAGTGAAATATAACAATAAGGGGATGTTAGATATAAGGTATAATGAAAACAATTTTCATAGTCCATATTTAAATAAATGTTTAACATTTATTACTGTTATTGTTGAATGTTAATGGTATCGCAGACAGCCCAACCGGAAAAGTGTATGGAAATACGTGAAAAATGTGGTAACGGGATGTTACAGATTTAATGGTATCAGAGCTTGGGTTGGTCTGATGTCTGTTGATGCCCTTAGCATAGAAAGTGTTGAGAAATGTTAACATCCCCTGTAGTACTGTATAGTCTGAATGTATAGAGGAGTCGAATGACTGTGAAATGAGTTAAGTGTTGGAATATGGTGAAAGTTGACTAATTATGGGTTACAAATAGAGATAGTAATCCGGAAATTTTGCATGAGATAGGCGATCTTATCATCATAATGTCGGGTCTATTTGATAAGGTACAGTGAGGAACTCGGTGAGGGCCCCACCAGGACTTCTCTGTCCATATCGAACTAAGATCCTGAAATGATGATATTGAGACAAAAGGGATAATATTAACATATAAGCTCTAAGATCGCGTGTTTGGAGTTATACTGATGAGAGAGAATTAAAGGGGAATTTATGAATATACCCCTATATTGACATGTTTTCTTTCGAAGTCATAAGTGATTGAATGGATTTAAAATACAAATTGATGGTGAAATAATACTTGGTGGTGTAAAGGATGATCTTTACTGTGGACCCCACTGAGATATTGATAAGTAAGGCGACCCAGAGTACAAGCTATGAGAGGTCGCGAGATAGTCATCCCTGTTGTGGATTTTAGGGTCTGAATTTAAAGTGAATTGTGAAAGAAATGATGTAAACTGGTTATATACACTCCTTATGTTTTAGGAGAATGGATATTAGTAGTGACTTGACATTTGAGGAAGTCAAGTGTTTGAGTCTGTGGATGAGAGAGAAAACTTTGAAATGGGCAAACTCGAGCACGGTTGGAAGGACCGAGCATCGAGGTGATCGCCAAAGAGGACAGTATGGATGAGTAGCATTGTCACAGCAATCGTTGTCGATGGGCCCAAAAAGGGGGTTGCCATGGCCGGTTGGGCTGGTCCGTTACGATATCCATAGAACCGTGATATTATGAGATTTATGAGAAATACTCGATGGGCGAGAACTACATTGGGATAGCTCGCCAATGGACGTGCAAATGCATGATCTCCAATGATGTGGGCGAGTTAGATGATGGCAAGGACTTAAATGAGTCCGCCAATATAACATGAATTACTAAAGTAGGCGAGAATCCTGATCGCCCAAAGAGTATGGTGAGGAATCTGATCAACAATATGACATGAGTCAAAGCAATGTGGCGAACAGAACAAAAGTTGTAATCGCCAAGAAAATGAAATGTCTCGTAATTACCAAATGATAAAGTTGGCATCGAGATTTAGTTGACAAGCTTAGAGGTTGGTGAATTGAAATAGAAATTGTTTGTAAGCTCTTACTAGTAAATCAGTAGAGCTTAAGAAATTACTCGAGAGATTGATGAGTAAAGACTTAACTGTTTCGATATAACTGGTAGAAACAAAAATTTTATCCTTTTGAAAACAATGGGATTAGTACTCTTTACAGTTGCTTCTAGGTTCCGGAACAAGTATGGTGTTCTAAAATACCTATCATATTCTATCTGGATCCCTAGCCGACTGTAGTATCCTTTCTATTTGTGTGCCTAGAGCCAACTAGGATGATTTAAGAAAATAAATATATTGATATAAGTATATTATTGAATAAGGTATGAAAAACTTTACTGTTAAGTCAGTAAACATAAGTTCTAATTGAACTATGTACATTAGAGACGTGAGGTCTCAAGTGATTAATGGACATTGAAATTGTCTAAGTAGAGGATGTTACTATTGAAGTGAGGTTAAAGTATGGTTATTGAGGTATAAAATTTATGAGTTTTAACCGTATAACACAAATGAATTGTTGAAGAATTTGTGAAATTTGCTATCTATTGATGCAATATTTATGGGTGGAAAAAGTGAAAGGGAATGGGTATGTATGAATAAAGTATTCGAAAGGGTTACGAGATTGTAACAGTAAAGTACTATACTAAAAAGGATATACATATGTGTATATATTGGGAATGTGAAATTGTATAAGTAAAGTGGTGATGAAATCTGAATGATAATAAATTTAAATTTCAGAAATTGGTATAAGGAAAAGTATATTCTCCAAGTAGTAACATTACATGTACTAGGAGAATAAGAGATAGAATGATCACTTAAGATAAAAGAAGTGATCAAGGGGAAAATGATTACCTGAGACGTAAGCGGTGGCTAATATTAAGGTCTATACAAGAAGAGCAGTCCTAGATTAATTATGAAACAATCACTGTGAGGTAGTGAAGAATCCGAAAGAACCATGATGTTATAGAAGTGATTATGGATTGAGTAACCAAATTATTTCACTTCTTCATCATCAGGTTTCGGGATGTATTAAGTGCCTTAGTCGATATACATTGGTGAAACAGAGAGAACGTATGTGAAGTTCCAGTGAGTGGGTACTTGTGATAGGGATCCCTGATTCGCCATATGCTTTGAGAGAATAGCAAGAGGCTTTGGGATTCCAAATTTTTACTGTTAGCACCGCCTCAGATTGATATAGATATCCGAACGCATTGTGTGGACGCTCCGGGATGTGTTGAGAGCGAGTGCGTGGTATTTTAGAGACTACTGGGACAATTACATACGAGTGATTAAAACTATCTAAATGATAGTCACCAAATTATTATCGACTAAGCACTAAATGAGATAATAAGTGATAAGTAGTATAAATGAGTTACTATGTAAAGGAAGTGAAAATTTCTAACTCCCAAGGATGATAAAAGACTTGAGGAAGTGTAAATTGGTTTTGAGAGAAGACGCCCGAGATACTTCAGGACCTTGAGAAAATTTGGGATGGGCGACCCATGAGTGGGGTGATCGCTCAACATCGGATAACAGATTGTGAGATGTGGGCGAACCAGGTGGTCGCCAACCCACTTGAGAGAATAATCCTAGGGCGCGGAAGAGCGCCAAAAGAATGATTATTGATGGCCTAAAGAGACGGGCAGTACTCTTAGAGACAATGAGGAATATAAAAAGATATTTGTGGTCTCATATTAGAGACGAGATTAAATAAGAGTTGAGAAGGAGATAAGGAAGAAAAATACCTATATTAGAGGTACTTCCTATACTCAGTGAAAATTGAAAAGAGTAAAATGCTATCTGGATAGTTGTGGGTATATTGAGTAAGTCTGCTCATTCCTTGATTATGGAATTTGTTGAGCTAATTAATGCCTTCGCCGGATTATATGTCAGGGAAATGGTGAGGTTTTACAGTATTTCAGTGAGCATTATAGTTGATAGGGAGTCCCACTTCGTATCTTAGTGTTGAGAGAGATTATAGGAAGCTATGTGATCTCGATTGAGTTTTGCACCACAGATTATCCGCAGACTGAGAGACAGTCCGAACGTATGATATGGACGCTCGAGGATATGGTGTGATCGTGTGCAATTGATTTTATAAGCTCCTGGGATAATCCTCTACCCTGGCAGAGTTTGTTTATGATAATGGCCACAAGAGAGTATAGGCATAACATTTGAAAGGAATTATTTAGCAGACGATATAATCCACGATAGCATGCAAAATGGGAGACCGAAAATTATTTTCGACTTTGTCGAACAGACTTTTTGAGATATACAAGAGGTTATGTATAATAAGGTCTCACTATTAGAATGCATAATGAGAGGGAAATTGAGTTTCCGATGCATTGGATCGTTGGAGATCTGGGATGGAAAGAGAGATGTGCACTACCTCCAGAGTTGTCAGGAGTGCATAATATATTTCAAGTCTCAATGAAGAGAAATGTTATTCATATCCTTCTTACATGATTCGACGTAAGTCCTAAAGATTAGGGAGGACATGAGTTACGTTGAGAAACCAGTACGGATTCTGGATAGGAAGGATAAAGTGTTACGATCTAAGATTAATATTTTGATTGGATGCTCTGGTAGTAGGAGGCGCCTTGAGAATTAAAGAGCCTTATGTGTAAGAAATATTCAGAGCTTTTACACTGACAGGTCTGGTTGAAATTTGGAGGACCAAATTTCTTAAGGTGGGGAGAAAATGTAAGATCTGATTCTACACTACTGTAGACCCAATTCTCATAAATTTAATAATGAAAATGAAGTAAATATTGAAAATTCATTTTCATTTGGATGAAAAGCTTCTTAAACTTGAGATGTGCATGGTGAAATGTCGGTGAAATAATGTTTGGCCGAGGACGTTGAGCAACTCGCCAATGGGCGAGAAAAGAAGGCTGCTCGCCAATGGGCGAGCTAAATTGGCGAACAGAACGCCACGATGGTGCTGAGGGCGAGTAGGTAGTTCGCTAAAAGGGGCGAGGGCTCCTGATCGCCCATACGGAATGAGATAAAATGAAAGTGTGAAAGGGATTAATGGCAAAAAGGAAAAACAAGGGCCAGCCGAAGTTTTGTGTTGAGAAATTCTTAAGGAATTAATATACTACAAGACAAAAGAAAAGAATGAGATGAAAGTCAATAATAATGGCTGGAAGTGGATTGGCGTGGAGAAATGAAAGTCAATAATAGTGGCGGTTGGCAGTGGAGTGAAGGAGAAGGAGAAGAGAAAAGAGGAGAAAATTAGTTAAATAGCAGAAGTAGACTCCCCGTAGCCATCCCTTTTTGGCTGAAATTTCTTCACCATTTAATGACAGTAGAAAATTCTTCACCACGCCATTGCCATATTTTCTTCACCATTTAATGAGTTATAAGACAAGGCAATGATGACAGAAAAACAGGATGAGAACAGGTGGTGGATTTTGAGTGGATTTGGATGAGTATATAAGAAGGATGTAACTGAAGAAAACCAGCTTAGCCAACTTCATCTTCTCAAGAAAACTCCTCGCCAGTCTGCTTTCACTGCAAGCTCACATGCAGTTCTTCCGTTTCTCTCATATAGGAGGCAAGAAAAGATCAATCTTAGTTAGCCAAACCCTTTTTGCAGTGTTGAAAAGCTAAGGAACAAGAGAAGCAAAGCTAAGGGAGGCAAGAAAATACTTTGTTTTTGGAAGAACAACTGGGTTAAGGTGAGACTTAATGGTTCTTGAGATTTAATGATATATTTCTATGATTTCAAGTATGAGAAGCATGAGCATAGTCTTGCTTTTGATTTATTCTTGATAGATCAAACAAATAGAATAAATTCATATTTTGAAGTAGATGAAGTATAAAATGAAACTGGGTTGATATTGTAGTAGAATGATAGGAAAATACTGGAAAAGTGATGAGTATGGCGACTATGGTGATCGCCCATGATTGAGTGATAGTACTCGCCAGTGTGGCGAGTAGGAAATAAAGAACTCGCCAAAGTGGTTGCCAAGTGGGCGAGGTCGCCCAACGTTAGTTTTAATTCATGAGCAAGCTCAGTGAACATGGGCGAGCTGGAATGTGGAAGTGGCGAGGTCGTCACATGTTAGTTTAAACCGAGGTAATAACGGGCAGATTGATCGTTGGGCGAACTTCATTTGTAAAGGAAATGGGCAATGGCGAACTGACTTGTGGGCGAGTTCCCACATATTAGCCATTGATGAATGGCGAGCTGATAAGACCCCTTGTGGGCGAGCGACTTGATTTAAGTCTTACAAATTGTTGAAAATATTGAAAAGGAAATATTAATGGAATTTATAAATTATTTGCAGCTGGGAATTATGGACTCGGTGAATGCGATTTGGAAGGCGAGAAGGAAGCAAAGCTTCGTTAAACCAAGTAAGGGAGATGTGTGTGAAGAGAATGCATGTCTTGTGGAGTAAACAATATGAAAATATTACTAAATGTTTTGTTTTCTGACATGCATTATTTGATTAAGTGTTTTGGGTCTCGGGCGAGCTAAAAGCTGACCCCTATATTATTTTCTGGACGAAATTGGTTAAAGGCGGGCGAGCTAATGAGGGCAAGCCCTTGTTTGTTTTGTTTTAGGGCGAAAAACTCTTGATTTAATAAAGGGCGGGCGAGCCATTTGGGCGAACCCTTTTTCATTTTATTTGGGGCGGACGAACCCTATGTTGAGAAAGTTGTTGGCAAGCCATTGAAGGCGAGCCGGTTTTACTTAATGTTTTAAAAGAAAGAATTGGCGGACGACTATATGTTAACCCGTTTTGGAGTGACCATGGCGAAGAGATTTTCGGTGGTATTTTTCTTGAGGAAAAATTAGCCATTTTAACATTTTAAAAAATGGAAAATATAAATTCTTGGTATTGGCGGTCGAGCCAAATCTCTTATAAAAATGGGGCGGGCGACCCCTTTTGTTATGAAAGCTATGGGCGAGCTAGTGTTTTTGTTTTAAAAGAAAAGAGTGGCGGGCGAACACTTGTTCACCCTCTTTCGAGTGACCATGGGCGAACCATCATGGGCGAGCTGACCATGGCGAACCGATTTCGATAGTATTTTCTTAAGGAAAAATAAACAAATTTTAATATCTTTAAAAAGAGAGAATATAAAGCCTTTTGGGCGAATAGATTACGGGGCGAGCCACTGAGGGCGAGCCAGTTTTGCTTTCTGATTTTAAGAGCAAAGTTTGGCGGGCGAACACAAGTTCACCGCATTGGGCGAGCTGCAATGGGCGAACTGCAATGGGCGAACCATTTTGGGTAAGCAGACCATGGGCGAGCAGGTTTTTAAAGGTTGATATTTTGAAAGGTTGTCGAGGTGTTTTGTAAACAAAAGCTTAAACCTTTTGGAAAATCAAATCATTTTGAGAAAATGATAATAAGGAGAGATAATTCCATAAAGGTTTTCATGAATTATAAAGTGAACTGCGTGTGTCTTTGCAAGACCCCGTATCTGAACTGCAACATTTGGATCAACTGCACCTTGCGCTGTTTGTGTTTTAACAAGGTTCTCCTTTTTCAAGGACATCTTCATCATTAGGAGGAATATGCT
The DNA here is from genome assembly GCA_032173925.1 of Heritiera fomes. NCBI lineage: Eukaryota > Viridiplantae > Streptophyta > Magnoliopsida > Malvales > Malvaceae > Heritiera > Heritiera fomes. The sequence goes on along the minus strand of JAPDPM010000022.1, from coordinate 6,295,479 downwards.
TCACCGGTGGAGCTGAACTTAAACAACTACAAATGCCACCCTCTAAGAAGATTGACCGAAAACTATAAGTTAGGCACATTATTTCAATAGGAAAATTCTTGACTATAGATTGAATTTAGAATTCAATTACCTTTTTCTTTTCCTCCTTTCCCTGTCCAATACCCAGGCCTCAAAAAATAAAATATTGATTTTCTCACAACAGCTGCATTTGGAATTATATTATCGAAGTAGATAGCCAAAACAACCCACAAAAAGAATGTAGCCACCAACCATATGTAGACATCATTCTGTCAAGAACATGCAAAATGAAACAATAAATGACAATGGTCTATGGAAGATATAACATAAAACATTCTCGACTGTAAAATGTAAACTTTCAGTTTTGAACACCGGACATACAATTGTCACAAGACACTCATCATCATCTGGTGCAGACTCTTTTCGTTTACTCCAGCTAACTCCGATGTCTTGAGGAGTGGAAGTAGCATCAGAGAGAATCCTTAGAGCTTTAGCAAAAAGATTTGGCGGGAACAATGACCAGACATTTTGGATACCTTGACTGACATTTCTACGGTAGGGGAATATAGTGGTAGTAATTATCTGCAATCAGAACCAAAATCCATAAACATAGTTGAAATTATAATTCCAAATCAAGAAGTTTAGAATAGGAACATTGCCTGAGTAAAAAAACCAACTATAAAAATGGAGAAACCAATTGGTGTGGCTGAAGATGACTTGCTAACGAAGGGTGACAGTAAGAAAACAAAACCAACCTGCCATCCAGCATCAGAAGTGACAAATCGACAATTACATTAAGACTGCATCTACTTAACCAAGAGCAGAAATCAACATAAGCAAATATAAACAAGAACAATAATCTGTAAAGATCGAGTTACATGTTTTTACCATGTTGAGTTCGAAAAGGAAGAAGACAAGGAAGAGAATGGCAAAGTTGTTCAAGAAAAATCAAACTTAAACATCATTCCAAACAGAACTATGAAGAGTGATGAAACAAGTGTCATGATTCCCTCCCCACGTGAGCCATGATAACCAATAGGCAGAATCAAGTAGACCCATCAAAGTCATGGCCTGTTGGAAAGAAAGAGATGTAAGTTCCCCACATAAGTTAACTACTTAGTCAGTAGTGTTTTATAGGAAATAAAAGACTTGAGGTTAGTTTCACAACCTCTTAAAACTTCCTATTGTGGTCTTATATTTTATTATCGTTATCTAATAAATTTTAAATTATTTATCCATATCTACAAGTGATAACTGCCCACAAAATTGAATTACGTTTTTAATGTGAAGACGTATATAAAGAAAAATATAGGGTATTGGGTCCCTAATCTGAGCATTCTGAAAAACACACCATCAGTGAGTTTGCTTAAGATTAGAAGATCAAATACGAAAGGCACGCAATTTTATCGCAGCTCAATATTTTTTGGTATCAATCACTGGAGGTTAGTATCCTGTTCCGCATTTATAATCTATGATGTGTTGTTTTCGGTGTCAACGCATTAGATACATCAATTCAAAATTTCTTACAGTTGGTATCCGAGCCTATTAACCTCTGTCTTGATTTTTGATTAAGCAAATTGCCACTGCTTTATGTTGAATAAGCTTAAATTTAGTAATAAATAATGGAGTGCTAGCGATCGAGCTTCCCATGTTTGCATCGGTAAACAATTTTGGTCAAATTTATTGTATCTGCTAGGATAAGTTTCAGTAGGCTATTCCGTTAATTAGCTTAGTATTGTTTCTTGGATAATAAAATCCTAGGCTCCAACGATACATTTATTACTATTATAAAAAAAAAATATTGTTTTCATGATTGCTTTGAAGTTCGGTTGAATATGATGATTGATGGGAATTGAGCTTTTAGAGTTTCATGGCTAGTTAAGGCACTATTTTGGTATTTGCAATTTACTGGACAATTGAAAATACAACTTTCTTTATGTCCTTTTCTTCTGTTTCGATGATGCATTGAGTTTAGCTTGCTGTTGTTGTTTATAAACAACTAAATTAATTTTGCATCATGTCGTGGGAAAGAATTTAAGGAGCTTGATTATTAATTAATCATAAAAGAATTAAGTTTATATCATTATTTGGTTCATGATATATTTTTGTATGCTTGAATTTTATGTGTAAGTAATGAATGTATGTATACAATATTATCTGTTTATAATATGTTGACTGTATATATGATCAGAAAATCATAATTTATGCATAAAATTTGATGTCATGTGATCTATATAATTTTTCTTGATCAAGGAATAGCCACAGCATCCTTGATTAAGTTAAATTATATATCATGTATATTCGGTCACATATAGAAAAATGACATTAATTGTAATTAATCATATTTAATATAATAAATTTTATCCCACAAGAATTTTTGTTATATTTGTGTGATTAATTAGGATGAAGTAACAAATTATTTTTCTTAGTTTACCCACAGGAGTTAAGAAAAGGAATATAATTTGTTAGTTTCATTATAAAGTTTATATATGAATCTGTTTAAATTAAAACTTCGCCCACAGGCAGTTTTATATGTTATTTGATTCATATTTTAATGCATGATTTACATTGGTAAAGCATGATATTTGTTTATTTGCCTCAAATTTGTAACATAAGCGTGAATGTTTGATTTATTTGCAGTTATACAACCTCTGAATTTTTCTGATGATAAATGTGATGTTCCCTATTTAAGTGGTGATAACTACAAGATATGGAAGGAGAGAGTTCTTCTTCAATCAGGGTGCATGGACATTGATTATGCTATTAGGAAGGATGAACCACCTGTACCTACTGAAACTAGCCCTCAAGGTGCGATTGCCCTATATGAACGATGGGAGAGATCTAATCACTTAAGTATGATGTTCATAAGGACACGTATATCGGCTAGTATTCGTGGTTCAATCCCTGAGTGTAAAAATGTTAAGGAATTGCTGAAGGCTATTGATGAACAGTTTGAGTCTTCGGATAAGGCACTGGCTAGCACCCTAATGACAAAGTTATCATCTATGAAGCTCACTAGTGTTAGAGGTGTGCGTGAGCACATCATGCAGATGAGGGACATAGCGGCTCAGTTGAAGTCTCTTGAGGTTGAGATGTCTGAATCTTTCCTTGTGCACTTTATTCTGAATTCCCTTCCACAACAATATGGACCTTTCAAAATTTCTTACAACACACATAAGCAAAAATGGTCAATAAATGAACTCCTGACCATGTGTGTTCAAGAGGAAGGGAGGTTGCTAATGTGAATGGGTGAAAGTGCACATATGGCAACACAAGGAAAGAATAAAGCGCAAGCCAAACAAAAGGGAAAGGGTAAAATACCTATCTAGACTGAGAAGAAAGAGTCCAAGTGTTTTTTTCTGTAAAAAGAAGGGACACATGAAGAAGGACTGCAACAAATATAAGGCTTGGCTTGAAAAGAAAGGTAATCCAATCTCACTTGTTTGTTTTGAATCTAATATGGTCGATGTTTATCATAACACTTGGTGGATTGATTCTGGTTCTACAATCCATGTTTCAAATACCTTGCAGGGTTTTCTAAACCAAAGGAAACCCATGGCCAGTGAGCAATGCACCTATTCAGGAAACAAGATGCGTTCTCAAGTGGAAGCAGTAGGGATGTGCAGATTAGTTTTAGATACTGGTTTTGTTTTGAATTTGGAGAGAACCTTTTATATTCCATGTTACTCTAGAAATTTAATTTCTGTTTCAAGACTTATACCACTTGGATTTTCTTTTGAATTTTATGAAAATACTTTCCGCTTGCTTTATAAATCTAGTGTTGTTGGAAATGGGATGTTGATTGATAGTTTATTTCAAATTCATTTACAAAATAGTATTTCAAATAGTATAATGCACGTCCAAGACAATGTAGGTATTAAACGATGTGTTATGAATGAAAAGTCCTCTATATTGTGGCATCAGAGATTAGGACATATCTCCATAGAGAGAATTAAAAGGTTAGTGAATGATGGAGTACTTAGTATTTTGGATTTTACTGACTTTGATACTTGTGTGGATTGCATAAAGGGAAAGCAGACCAACAAGACAAAGAAAGGTGCCAAGAGGAGTTCAGACATATTAGAGATCATACATACAGACATTTGTAGTCCGGATATGGACTCATATGATCAGAAATACTTCATCTCATTCATAGATGATTATTCACGATACATGTATCTCTACTTGCTTTATAATAAGAACGAAGCATTAGATACTTTTAAAGTTTTCAAAGCAGAAGTAGAGAAACAATGTGGAAAACAAATTAAGATCGTGAGATCAGATAGAGGTGGAGAATACTATGGTAGATACACTGAGGATGGACAAGCACCTGGTCCATTTGCGAGGTTTCTTGAAGAGCATGGGATTCAAGCCCAATACACTATGCCTGGATCTCCAGACCAGAATGGTGTAGCAGAAAGAAGAAACCGAACCTTGATGGACATGGTACGGAGTATGCTTAGCAACTCCAAGCTTCCTAAATCCTTGTGGACCGAAGCTCTTAAAACGGCAGTGTATATATTAAACCGGGTTCCAACTAAAGCCGTTCCAAAAACACCTTTTGAATTATGGAAAGGTTGGAAACCGAGTTTGCGACATATACGCGTTTGGGGATGCCCGTCTGAAGTAAGAGTTTATAATCCACAAGAAAAGAAATTGGACCCAAGGACTATAAGTGGGTATTTCATTGGATATGCTGAAAAGTCTAAGGGTTACAGATTTTATTGTCCATCACATGTCACTAGAATTGTGGAATCAAGAAATGCAAAGTTTCTTGAAAATGACTTGATTAGTGGGAGTGATCAATCTCGAAACGTAGTTTTTAAGAAGGATCATTCAGATATTCAAGCTCCCATTTCAAGTGACAAATTGGTTGTTGTTCATAACTTCCCTCAAGTTCAAATGGATGTTGAACAACCAATCATTGAAGCTCCACAAGTTGCTGATGACAATCCAGTAGATCCAGTTGTTCAACAATTACCAGAGACTGTTGAGCAACCAGTTGTGCAACATACTCCACAGGAGGATGCTGACACAACATTAAGAAGATCAACTAGAATGAAGAAATCATCAATACCTAGTGATTACGTTGTGTATCTACAAGAGTCTGACTATAATTTTGGAGTCGAAGATGACCCTGAAACATTTTCACAAGCCATGAGTTGCAGTAAATCTGAATTATGGTACAATGCCATGAAAGATGAGTTGAATTCTATGGCATCTAATGGAGTCTGGGATCTTGTTGAGTTGCCTAATGGTGCAAAGTTCATTGGATGTAAATGGGTCTTTAAAACAAAGAAGGATTCATTAGGCAACATTGATAGATATAAGGCAAGACTCGTAGCTAAAGGATTCACTCAAAAGGAAGGAATCGATTACACAGAGACTTTTTCCCCTGTATCAAAGAAAGATTCTCTTCGTGTTGTTATGGCATTGGTTGCTCATTTTGACTTGGAACTGCATCAAATGGATGTGAAAACTGCATTCTTGAATGGAGACCTAGAGGAGGAGGTTTATATGAAACAACCAGAAGGATTCTCCTCTAGTAATGGTGAGCATTTGGTATGCAAGCTTAAGAAATCCATATATGGATTGAAACAAGCCTCCCGTCAATGGTATTTAAAATTCCATGATGTCATCTCTTCATTCGGTTTTGTAGAGAACATCATGGATCAATGCATATACCACAAGGTTAGTGGGAGTAAAATTTGTTTCCTTGTCCTATATGTGGATGATATCTTACTTGCAACCAATAATAAAGGGTTGCTCGATGAGGTGAAGCAATTTCTCTCTAAGAAATTTGATATGAAGGATATGGGTGAGGCATCTTATGTCATTGGCATTAAGATCCATAGAGACAGACCTCAAGGTATCCTAGGACTGTCTCAAGAGACCTATATCAATAAGGTTCTTGAGAGATTTCGGATGAAAGATTGCTAACCAAGTGTAGCACCAATAGTAAAGGGTGACGAGTTCAATTTGAACCAGTGCCCAAAAAATGAACTTGAAAGGGAACAAATGCAAAACATTCCATATGCTTCAGCTGTTGGAAGCCTAATGTATGCTCAGGTTTGCACAAGACCTGACATTGCATTTGTAGTCGGAATGTTAGGAAGATATCAGAGTAATCCGGGTATGGACCACTGGAGAGCTGCAAAGAAAGTAATGAGGTACCTTCAAGGGACCAAAGATTACATGCTTATGTATAGACGAACTGACAACCTGGAGGTAGTTGGTTATTCAGATTCAGACTTCGCTGGATGTGTTGATTCACGAAAATCAACTTCTGGATATGTTTTCATGCTTGCCGGCGGAGCCATATCTTGGAGGAGTGCAAAGCAGTCTTTAGTTGCTACTTCTACCATGGAGGCTGAGTTCGTTTCTTGTTTTGAGGCTAACTCACATGGTGTATGGTTGAAGAGTTTCATATCTGGGCTTAGAATTGTGGATGCCATTTCAAAGCCATTAAGAATATACTGTGACAATTCAACTACGGTTTTCTTGGCTAAAAACAACAAAAGTGGTAGTTGAAGTAAACATATCGACATTAAGTATTTAGCCATAAGAGAACGTGTTAAAGAGAATATAGTGGTCATTGAGCACGTTAGCACTGAATTGATGATAGCAGATCCTTTAACAAAAGGCATGCCACCAAAAGGTTTTAAAGATCATGTAGTGCGAATGGGACTTGGTTCCATCTTGTGAATTAGTTGTATGGACAACTTTTATTTGTAATGAAACTCTTATTCATTTGTTTTGTTTTCTCAATATTTGGTGCACATATTGGTTATTGAGAATAACAATAAATTTTGGACCTAGAATAAACATAAGGTTTATTCATTAAGATATGTTATCACATATAGGCTAATATTGAAGAGATGAAATATATTGTAATACATGGAAGATATTACTCATTCTTAGAGGACTTGTCGCCATGATTCATGTATTTTGTTTCTTTAATTTAAGCATAAGGATTCATAGATTATGGATAGAATAGCAAGTATAATAAAATATACAGACCAAGTGGGAGAATGTGAGTTCCTCACATAAGTTAACTACTTAGTCAGTAGTGTTTTATAGGAAATAAAAGACTTGAGGTTAGTTTCACAACATCTTAAAACTTCCTATTGTGGTCTTATATTTTATTATCGTTATCTAATAAATTTTAAATTATTTATCCATATCTACAAGTGATAACTGCCCACAAAATTGAATTACATTTTTAATGGGAAGACGTATATAAAGAAAAATATAGGGTATTGGGTCCCTAATCTGAGCATTCTGAAAAACACACCATCAGTGAGTTTGCTTAAGATTAGAAGATCAAATACGAAATGCACGCAATTTTATCGCAGCTCAATATTTTTCGGTATCAATGACTGGAGGTTAGTATCCTGTTCCGCATTTATAATCTATGATGTGTTGTTTTCGGTGTCAACACATTAGATACATCAATTCAAAATTTCTTACAAGAGAATGTCAACAAGGAGAAACATTAATATTTCTGTAGGAAAACCGCAATGCTAATCTCAGTTTAAACGGTTGGAATTCAAGACCTGTCGAGGCTTGAGCTCTTTCTCTGAGACTAAAGAACCAATCTGAAACACGAAACTTAACATTGCAATTGCAAGGAAAAAAGTTGGTCCAACAACAGCAATTGTGGAAATTGAATCCGGTGTCTCCATTGCTGGGTGCGGAAATTCCTTGAGTTCAACAGTCCACCTAAAGTTTCGATCTATAGCATTCAAATAAACAAAGCAAACAAATAAATACAAGTTAAATCCTAGCAAGTAAAATTTCATTGAGAGGAGCACTTAGTACCTCCAATTAATGACCTAGAAATCTCACGCTCTGCGTCTGCGGCAACCTGAAGTGGAATTTGAAATTTAAGCGTGGAATCTTCAAATTGCCTTCGTTTTGCAACTGGAGTAGAATTTGTCTGTAAGCCATAGCTAATCACACTTGCATTAATTTCTGCAAAATGCAAAGCGCCCGGGACACGCATTCGATTGTTGGAGAGCCATTCATCTGCTTCACCAGTTGTTCTAAACGATTTAACCGGCAGAAAAAGGAAAAATAAAATTCATGAAGATATTGGTTCTATATTCTCAGACTGAAACTTGAAATAACATTATCCCAACCAAGTTCCATACCAACTTAGATAAGAACAAAAAGTAAACTAATTATAAACTAATTATCATACTCTTCTTTTCTGGACGACCAAAAACATTTCCTTTCCATTTCAAATTGTAATCTTTATCGGTGAACAAACACAGATAGAGTTCATTGTAATTACTATTAGTTTTTTGTTTTTGAAGAATTCTTATTCAGTGACAGCATATAGAATTAATTTACCTTACTCTTGGGAATAGGCCTGCCGGGATTATTCTCTCTAATGGCTCTAACGATCCTTTCAACGGTCCGGCTCTCATTCCCGCTCCAGACGAAGTCGAAGCAAGGTAACTTAACAAAGAACTTATCCTCGCAGGGAGGGATCGCCGGAGACACCAGCTGCTTGGGTTCGCGAACCACCTTGTACGCCGTGGAGTTGGCGTTTCGAGAATCGGTGAATTTCTCGACACAGAAGATGAGGAAAATGAAGAAGAGAGAAGAAAAGAGTTGCATAAACGTCGCTCTCTTGTTCCGCCATGAGAGTAACAGATTCTTCTTTAACAAAGCTTTGAATTGTAAGCAAAGCAGAGCAAATCCTCTCTGCAAGTTCATGTCCCCTTTCTTAAAAAAAAAAAACTTTAAATCTTTTTTATTATTATTTTCGATTTTGTTTTCTTCTGGGATGTCGAAAGACTGGATTTATAACAGCTGAAAAAGTGCTTTTTTGGTGTTTTCGTAACAGGTGAAAAAGCGCGTTATTTGGTGTAAGGAAAGTAAGTAAATGCAGTCACATCTCACGAGGAAATGCATTCTCCTCTTTTCTTTACATATTCTACGAGGACTGAATAGGGGTGGAATCAGCCTAATTGAGAAAATTCATTATTTGATTCCACTTTTGATTCGAAATTTTAAAATTGGAAATTTAGTTTGAGTTTAATCAAGTTTAGTGTTTAAAGTTTAAATTCGATTTGATAAAATATTCAAGTTACCGATTCAATAAATTTAATTTTTATCAATTTTTAAGTATATATTATAATGATAAAATGATAAATTAATAATAAAATATTAAAAATACATTTTAAAAAAAACTTGATAAAATTCGTGAGCTATTTGAATTGAGTATTAAAAAAATTCAAATTCAATTTGACTTGTTACTCGAATAACTTAAGCTCCACTCGAAAATAAAATGAATCAAATTTGAGTAATCATAAAATCGAATTCGAATAGCTCACAAATAACTTGATTTGTCTACACTCTTAAAAGTAAGAAGAAAACAATGTGCTTTTTATTACTTACATAAGAGAGTGAACAAAGGATACTGTAAGATCTGATTCTACACTACTGTAGAGTCTAAATTGATAAAATTGATCATGGAAATTAAATAAATAATGAATGTTAATTTCCAAAAGGGTGAAAAGCTCCTTGACTTGAGATGAGAACGGAGCCAATTAGGTGAAATACTCGACGGGCGGGTACCATGAAGAAACGGCTCGCCAATGGGCGAGCAAGGTAATGGTGTAATCGCCAATGGTGATGGCGAGTTGGACGAGGGCGTAGACGAATAAGTGTGTTCGCCAACGTGTGAGGTGAATCAGGATAAGGTTGGCGAGTTGAGCCATACCTGGTGATGGCCCTAAAAGGGCGAGAACTTGTGATCGCCATACAGAGGGGCAAAGAATAGCTTAGTTGGCGAGAAGCCAACTGCCATTCACTAAGTCTCAATATAATTGTCAAGAAAAAGGAATTTCTTTTAATTGCCAAGATAAAGCTGGCAACTGAATGGCTGGCGAACTGGTGTAGTGTGGCGAGCTGAGGTCTCAAGATGAGGTGGAGACCGGGAATCAGCTTGTGTGGACAAAGGAAAATGGCTTCAAAACAATTAGCAGCCAAGGTTGACTTTGTGAGATATACGGTCGAGGACAATAAATGAAGAAAAGTTAAAGTCAATAAGGGAATTAGCCTTATTGGTTGAGGAATTAAGCAAAGTCTGCAGCAGAAGAAAAAGGTGGGTGGAAGGAAGACTTTCTCACCCATGTAAGTGCAGTTTTTCTTCATGCATTAAATGCATGATAGACGTGAGGAATGATGAAAGAAACAGGATAAGGGACAGGCGGTAGCTATTGATTGGTTGAGCAGGGTTATATAAGAAGAAACACTTGAGGCAAATCTGTTTAGCAAACTTCATTTTCCTTACGAGGGTTATGCAACTGCAAGGTTCTGTTCCTTCCATTTCTGCTATGGTTGATCTACTAAGCTTCACCCTTAAGTTGGCTAAACAAGTAAACCAGCTTGCAAACCTTTTCTTCTTAACTTGATTAGCTAAAAGAATAGGCAAAGGAAGGCCAACAAGAGACAGAAAACAGTCTGTTCTGGAAGTGAAGATGATTGAGGTAAGTTTCATATTTCTGAGATTTTCTTGATGTTCAATGATAGATTTCTATGTTTTATGCAGTAATAAACATAGATACAGTCTTGTTTTTAGTTAGATCTTTGGAGAATATGAAAACAAGGAAAATAATGGAATAAGTGACGACAATGGCGATTACAATGATCGCCCATGTTGAAAAGTAAGTAATCGCCAATGAGGCGAGTAGAAGATAAGGAGCTCGCCAATGTAAAGTCTGCGTTCAAAGGGCGAGAACGCCCAATTCTAGTGAAGTGAATTAATGGACGAGCTCAAATGCAGAGGCGGTGGGCGAATTGGTATCGTGGGCGAACTCCCACAATTAAGCCAATGTAGGCCTCGTGAGTTGAATGTTGGACGAGCTCACAACCCACGGTGAGTAATGGCGGGCGATATGCCACGTGGTAGCCATATGGTGAATGGCGAGCTCGTCTGGGCGAACTAGTGGAGCTCTATTTGGGCGAGTAGTCATTTGATTTATTTCAATTTCGCCCAAGTAATGGAAAAATATATATAAAGAAAATATTAATGGAATTTATATAATTTGCGGTCGATAATTGGGAATGGCTATGGGCGAACAGAGAGCAGGGCGAAGCAAGGCTTCGTTGGAACAGGTAAGGGAGATGTGTGTGAAGTGATGCATGTCCTGTGGAGTAAATTTTATGAAAACATTAAGTTCAATGTTTTGTTTTCTGACATGCATTGTTTGAAGAAGTTATTTGATAATTATTTTTGATTCGGGCGAGCTAAAAGCCGACCCCTATGCTGTTTTGGATGAACTGATACAAGGCGGGCGAGCCTTTGTATTTTTATGTTGGGCAAATTGATATTGGCGGGCGAGCCAAGCCCTTTTATAATTTTTATACACCCGTTTCTAGTTTTAAGGGCGGGCGAACTCGTTTTAATGTGTTTGGGCGAACGGCCCTTTGTTTTAAATATAAGGCGGGCGAACCGCTATCAACGAGACAGTTCTGTTTTGAAAAGCTAAGTGGCCGGCGAATACTAATTCACCGTCTTGTCGAGTTAGTCAGGGGCGAGCCGTGAAGGGCGAGCTGACTCTGGCGAACGGTTTTAAAGTGTAATTTCCTAAACGAAAATGAATTATTTTAATAATTCAAAAATAGAAATATGAAACCTTTGGCGAGTTGATTACTGGGCGAGCAACTGAGGGCGAGCCAGTTTTGTTTTCAAGTTTTAAAAGCAAGATGGCGGGCGAACACAGGTTCTCCGCGTTGGGCGAGCTGTCATGGGCGAGCCATATCGGGCGAGTCGACCATGGCGAACAGGTTTCACTTTTCCAAATTTTCTCAACGAAAAATGAATTGTTTTCATTATGTTTTTGGGCGAGTTGACCAATGGGTGAGTTGACCATGGGCGAACTAGCCATGGCGAGTCAGTTTAACCCGTGCCTTTCTCACACGGAATTCAGTGAGATTGCGGGCTGTTTTTAAAACCTTTTTGGAAAGAAAACGATGACATTATGAAATGATTCCTTAAAGGTTTTTCATGAGATATAATTTGATTTTGAGACGTTAGGCCTCTAGCTCATGCATTACTATTGCGTGACCCGCCTGGGGCGGTGGCTCGGTCAATGGACCAATGAGTGCACCTCAGGGCGTCACAGGGTTGATGGACCCGCCAAGTCATCAGCGGTCTCGAGGTCACTTGGCAAGTGGACCCGAGGACCACTATAGATTATGGCCATAGATCTGAGATAGCCGTGAGGGGCGATGGCCTACGGGTGCACCCCAAAAGCGGCAGATTTCGTTCTCGCAAGGGGGAGGGGGAACGATAATAGCATGATTTATTTGTTGCCTAGTCTCGACTTACCAATTTCTATTTACTGTAAGGATTTGTTGAAATCCTATATATAGTGTTTACTGTGTATCCACTGTCTTTTCTACTGGGTTATTGTTAAAAAAAGAATAAATGAGTTGTGATATATAGTTTTGCTTTATTTAAAGCAGCATATGTTTCTTTTACTGAGCGTATCAATCGCTCACCCCTTTGTTTTTAACTCCACAGATAAGAAGTACATGGAGTTGAGAGAATTAGCTCTCAGATGGGTATAGCTATGCTTAAAGCACTGAGACATGGCACGTTAAATGTGACAGGTACAGTCTCTTCTCTTTTACATTTCAGACATATGTATACAGTACTACCTTAGTGAAATAAAGGTTAATAGGGGATGTCAGATGAAAGGAATAATGAAAAGAAATTTCATATTCCATAATTAATAGATAAATGTTTATCATTTATCACTGTTACTGTTGAATGTTAATGGCATCGCAGACAGCCCAACCAGTAAAGTTGTATGGAAATACGTGAAAAATGTGGTAACGGGATGTTACAGATACACGGCCTTGGATTTAATATACTTACTGTTTTGCCACTGAGGTTATTCGATGCAATGCAATGGAAGTATTTTAAAGTGAAAAAAATATATAAAACAATTAAATTACATGGTTTTATAATAATTTCACACAGAATGGAGTAAGTTTTAAAAAAAAAAAAGCTAACTAGCTGTAAATTTGTAAAATTTGTCATCAATTTTTTTTTTATCTAAGTGTGATTGACCGACCATTTTCTCAAATCTAAACATAAGTATCCTAATCTATGTTCCAAAATTATTCTTTTATCTAAGTATGATTGATCGGCTTGGCCCGAATATTATTTTATTTTTTTATTTTTAAATTTTTGTTTATTTGTTTTTATTATTCTTTTATTTCTTTTAAATTTTAATTTTATTTGTCAAAAATTGCATATCAATTTTCATATTAAATATATAATCATGTTTATTAATTAATAATATTTTATGAGTTTATATATGATACACAGATGGTGTAAAGTTTTTATACATTGTCAATGCATCAAAGGTTGATACTTCATCAATATGCAAATTAAAGAAAGCCAAGTCCTTAAAAATAAATACAAATAATTTTTTCAATTTGTTCATAAGAGCTTATTGATGAGATGTCAATTTCTTGTGCATTGAAAGTGTATAAAGACTATACATCATCAGTGCATCATCTATAAATCCATATTTTATATACTTATAATTACATTATACTTAGTATATATATTTAAAAAAAATTTAATTTTAATTATATTCGAGTTGTGCCTGGGTTTCAAAGTGCCAAGCCCAGGCTAACCCGATTTTTGATCAGATTTAAAAATTTTGTCCAAGTCCGTTAATTACATCTAATACTTTTGTCCAATCCCTTCCACAAATCAAGTCGACTTTTGAGTTTCAATGAGCAGCTCAACCCTTAGACAAATCTATTAGCAATGGATTGTAAACAACAAAATGAGAGCTGTATTTAAAATTTCTCTTCTCTTAAAAAATTAAAACAAGTAACTTAATAATAAAAAGTTTTTTTCCCTATTAGGATAACGTTTATTCTAATTTAACAAATTAGAATAACTTTAAACTTAATTATGAAAACAAGATACTTTGTACACATGAACTTGGCAAGAAAATAAAATAAATTATAACTTTGTAAAAAATTCAAAAGTCCAAACTATAAAGTCCATATATTATTCCCTTTAAAGTTTAATTTTATTTGTCAAAAATTACATATCAATTTTCATATTAAATATATGTAATCATGTTTATTAATTAATAATATTTTATAAGTTTATATATGATGCACTGACAGTGTAAAGTTTTTATACACTATTAATGCATCAGAAGTTGACTCTTCATCAATATGCAAACTAAAAAAAGGCCAAACCCTTAAAAATAAATAAAAATAATTTTTTTCAATTTGCTCATAAGAGCTTATTGATGAGATGTCAATTTCAATTTGTTGTTTCAAAGTGTCAACCCTAGGCTAACTTGATTTTTGATCAAGTTTAAAGATTTTGTCCAAGTCTGTTAATTACATCTAATACTTTTGTCCAATCCCTCCCAAATATTAGGTCAACTTTTGAATTTCAACGACCCTTGGACAAATCTATTAGGAATGGATTGTAAACAACAAAATGAGAACTGTATTTTTTTAGTAGTACATTTTTATTAGAAGTTACAATCACAATCAGCATATTACATTCCATGAACACGTAACTATGAAAATCACATTACTCAAACTAGATGAACTAGTAAATAGTTATAACAAACTAAATAAACTAGTAAATAACTAGACTAATTCAAGCTCACACTTGGTGAGACTCGAACCTGAGACCTCAACGTCTCAGGGCCTCCTCCTTGCCACTAAGCCAATGCCTCATTGGCAATGAGAATTGTATTTAGAATTTCTCTTCTCCTAAAAAAATTAAAATAGGAAACTTAACAAAAAAAGTTTTTTCCCTATTAGGATAACCTTTATTCTAATTTAACAAATTAGGATACTTTTAAACTTAATTATCAAAACAAGATACTTTGTTCACATGGAATCCATACATGGCAAGAAAATAAAATAAATTATAACTTTGTAAAAAAATTCAAAAGTCAAAACTATAAATAGCTCTCTTCTGTTAACCCTCCGTCCTTACAGTTCTTTGTTCAACTCTAATGTCCTTTACGAAAATCATTTTAATCATATATATAATATATATTATAAGGTACATGCTTGCGTGTCAAATATTGCTGATGTGGACTCCTATGTGGATAATCTGCATTGTTGACACGTAAGCTTTGAAACAATTACCATATATAGCTTAAATCTTATCTTACAGTTGACTTAATTTATTGTAATAAAATTTGGAATATATATGAAATTCAAATTTGACAACTAATTAATTTAGATATTTATTTAATTGGCAGTAAATATATACTATAAAAGTAATTGGAGTTATTAAAGTCATTTTGAAAACTCATAAATGTTTTGACTTTTGAATTAGTTTAATTCCAAAATATTAAGCTACTTAAATTTGTGCAAGTAACCGTCAATTTAATACATAAATAAATAAATAATTCAAATTATGCACATATGAAATTTTGAATTGGAAATTGAATTTGTGATATATTACAGGTACATGCTTGCATGTAAAGCATTGCTGATGTGGATTTTTATGTAGATAGTCTGTATTGTCGACATGTAAGTTTTGTAATAATTAGCATATATAGCTTAAATCCTATCTTACAATTGACTTAATTTATTGCAATAAAATTTGGAATAAATATGAAATTCAAATTTGACAACCAATTAATTTAGATATTTATTTAATTGACAATAAATACATACTATAAAAGTAATTGAAGTTATTAAAGTCATTTTGAAAACTCATAAATGTTTTAACTTTTGAATTAGTTTAATTTCAAAATATTAAACTACTTAAATTTGTACAAGCAACTGCCAATTTAATGTATAAATAAGTAAATAAATAATTCAAATTATGCACATATTAAGTTTTTGAATTTGAATTAAATTTGTGACCAATTATATATTAAATTATAATTATAAATTATTTAATTAGTTCTACAATTAAATAATATTTACGTAATAAAATTAATAGTCTAAATAATTAAAAAATAATAGTAATGATTAGTTATTATTTAAATATTAAAATTAAATGTGTTATTAAAACTACATATGGGATCACAAGCTATCATTTAAAATGTGCATATTCACAAGCAAAAATCCCATATTTAATCACATGAGTTTGAACCCATTTGCCTTGGGTTTAAGATCAAATCCCATGATAGTTATTATTGGCAAAATTATAATAATTTTAATGCTTTGTAATAAATGTGAAATTCAAATCTGACTATCAATTAATTTGGATTTTTTTAATTGGCAGTAAATACATATTGTAAAAGTTTATTAAAGTCATTTTGAAAACTCATAAATATTTTGACCATTGAATTAGTTTAATTCCAAAATATTAAACAATTTCAATTAGTGCAAGCAACCACCAATTTAATACATAAATAAATAAATAATTCAGATTATGCATATATAAAATCATGTGTGTCTTGTGTGTATTACAAGGTACACGCTTTCGTGTCAAATATTGTTGATATGGACTCTACGTGAATCATTTGCATTGTCGACACATAAGCCATGTAATAATTTTCAAATATATCTTAAATCATATCTTATAGTTGACTTAATTTATTGTGATAAAATCTGTAACTAAAATATTATTGGCAAAATTATAGTAACTTTAATGATTTGGAATAATTATAAAATTCAAATTTGACTACCAAAATTCAGATATGTATTTAATTGGTAGTAAATGCATACTATAAAATTAATTAAGCCATGTAGTAATTTCTAAATATATCTTAAATCCTATCTTACAGTTGACTTAATTTATTGTAATAAAATTTGACTTGTGTTATTGGCAAAATTATAGTAACTTTAATTTTTGAAATAAATGTGAAATTCAAATTTGACTACCAATTGGTTTGAATATGTAGGAAATACATAAATAAATTGACTTTTACCTTTTCCTATTATCCCTTTAGACTAGTTTTTGAGATTTTTATACATACTATAAAATTAATTAAGACATGCAATAATTTTCAAATATATATTAAATCCTATCTTATAGTTAACTTAATTTATTGTAATAAAATTTGCACATGTATTATTGGCAAAATTATTTTGGAATAAATGTGAATTCAAATTTGATTACCAATTAATTCAGATATATAGAAAACATATAAATGATTTGACTTATACCTTTTCTTATTATCCTTTTAGACTAATTTTTGAGATTTTTATTTAAATTTAAATTTTATTGGATAATAACCCTTTTATATGTTTTTTAAACAAATAAATTAAATAATATTATTTTAAATATTTACAAATTTAAATAATTAAAATTAATTCGTGCATCGCATAAATTTAGTTATGTAATATTTGTGATGAATGAAACATCTAAATTTTCTTCAATGATTTAGCTTTTAAAAAAAAAAACAAAAACGTCAAGTCATACTACAAAAATCTTAAATCTGGTATAAAATCTTAAGTTACAGTGAGATATGGAGAGTGTGTTTGTTAATTAAGACTTAGTTTGGAAGCGCGATTTGCTCCCATGAGGCGTGTTTAAAGCACTAAAAACAAAGCATTAAAAAAAAAAGCACTAAAAACAAAATAGTAAGAGAGTAAAATTATTCTCTTTCCATTGCTTTCAATTTATTAATTATTTTATTAAAAAAGATATACTTTTAAGTATTTTTTTATTATTTTTAATTTTACTATAATTAATTTTACTGTCTATCTAAACTAATCTTAAGTGAAGAGAAACATAGAAAAAATACAAGTCTATACTAGAAACATAAATAGAAGAAAAAAAATGAAGAAAAAAAGGTTACAGAATAACATTTAGAGAATTTTTTCCTTGTGAAAAGTGAATGGATATAAAGTTTGATGGTTTTATACTTTCATTGCCATTGAAATAAACCTTGTAGGAAGGATGATGTTTTATGAAAATGGTTATTTCTTTCACTTCGAAAGCTTTATCAATGTATTTTCTTGATTTATTACGAAGAAGAATCAGCCCATTGCTTACAAGAGCAAGAAGGATATGGCAACAATGAAGGGTCTTTTTTTTTTTTTTAAGAGAATACCAAGACTTTATCACACAAGGCAACATAAGTGTTTTATTTATTTCATTAATGAAAAGTATATCAAAGATTTATTCTATTGGCAAAAGAACAATGCATAACTGCATATTTACATAAGAAAAGAAAATGGGAAGATGGAGAAGGAAGGTGGCTTGTAATTATAGTGTTGATATGGAATTCAATTGTATAATATTACTTTATTGGTCTCATTAAATTTTTGAGTGACGATGATATATAACGGAAAGTCTCATGTTCACCAACATTGGTTGAGATTGAGTGGTAAGAGACTCATTCCTCTTTAAGCATGACCCGGGTTCGAGTCATGCGTATGGAGCAAAACGTATTGGAAGGGGCGCCTCACTTCCATGTGGCCTGACAGTTCCCCGACTCCGGAGTAGTCGCATAAAGCAGATACTGAGGGGTCAAATACCAAAAAGTCTCATGTTCGAATATTAGCGCCAGTCACAAAGTGTGAGCGAAGAATAAGTTCTTACCAAATGTAATATAAAAACACCTCATGGTTTACATAAAAAATAAACATTACTTGTATTTAAGAATAAAATTTAAAAATATCCCAATTAGGGAAACAAGATAGTAAAATATCTTAGTTGCAACACAAAAAAGAATTATCTTAGTTAAAAAAAAACCTAAAAAAAAAGAAGATAAATTCAATAATTTAATCTTAAATCAATGGTTTTCTATTAAACTGTGAGAACTCGAAACAATCAAATTGTAAACAACTAAATAAGAGTTGTTTTTAAAATTTCTCTTTTCGTAAAAATTAAAATGGGAAACTTAACAAAGAAGAGAAAATTCAGTAATGTAATCTTAAATTAGAAGTATTTTGCTAAACTGTGGGAACTCGAAACAATCAAATTGTATGTAAATAACTAAATGAGAACTGTATTTAAAATTTCTCTTCTTGTAAAAATTAAAATAGAAAAAAAAAGAGGAAAAGTCCAATAATCCAGTTCTAAATCAGGGATTTTTTAATAAAATGTGAGAACTTGAAACAATTTCAATTCTTTAAACAATCAAATTGTAAACAGCTAAATGAAAGTTATATTTAAAATTTTTCTTTTCGTGAAAATTAAAATAGGAAACTTAACAAAGAAGGTAACAATTATGTAACATCCCGTTACCACATTTTTCAGGTATTTCCATACAACTTTACCGGTTGGGCTGTCTGCGATGCCATTAACATTCAACAGTAACAGTGATAAATGATAAACATTTATCTATTAATTATGGAATATGAAATTTCTTTTCATCATCCCTTTAATCTGACATCCCCTATTAACCTTTATTTCACTAAGGTAGTACTGTATACATATGTCTGAAATGTAAAAGAGAAGAGAATGTACCTGTCACATTTAACGTGCCATGTCTCAGTGCTTTAAACATAGCTATACCCATCTGAGAGCTAATTCTTTCAACTCTGTGTACTTCTTATCTGTGGAGTTAAAAAAACAAAGGGGTGAGCGATTCGTACGCTCAGTAAAGGAAACATATGCTGCTTTAAATAAAGCAAAACTATATATCACAACTCATTTATTCTTTTCTTAACAATAACCCAGTAGAAAAGAACAGTGGATACATAGTAAACACTATATATAGGATTTCAATAAATCCTTACAGTAAATAGAAATTGGTAAGTTGAGACTAGGCAACAAATAAATCATGCTATTATCGTTCTCCCTCCCCCTTGCGAGAACGGAATCTGCCGCTATTGGGGTGCAACCGTAGGCCATCGCCCCTCACGGCTATCTCAGATCTATGGCCATAATCTATAGGTGGTCCTCGGGTCCACTTGCCAAGTGACCTCGAGACCGCTGATGACTTGGCAGGTCCATCAGCCCTGTGATGCCCTGAGGTGCACTCATTGGTCCATCGACCGAGCCAGGTGGGTCACGCAATAGTAATGCATGAACTAGAGGCCTAATGTCTCAAAATCGAATTATATCTCACGAAAAACCTTTAAGGAATCATTTCATAATGTCATCGTTTTCTTTCCAAAAAGGTTTTAAAAACAGCCCGCAATCTCACTGAATTCCGTGTGAGAAAGGCACGGGTTAAACTGACTCGCCATGGCTAGTTCGCCCATGGTCAACTCACCCATTGGTCAACTCGCCCAAAAACATAATGAAAACAATTCATTTGTCGTTAAGAAAATTTGAAAAAAAAGAAACATGTTCGCCATGGTCGACTCGCCCGATATGGCTCGCCCATGACAGTTCGCCCAACGCGGAGAACCTGTGTTCGCCCGCCATCTTGCTTTTAAACTTGAAAACAAAACCGGCTTGCCCTCAATGGCTCGCCCATTAATCAACTCGCCAAAGGTTTCATATTTCTATTTTTTTGTATTTTCAAAGATAATAAAATTAGTTTATTTTTCAATTTAGAAACCTTGGAAACGTGAAACCTATTCGCCATGGTCAGCTCGCCCATTTGGCTCGCCCATAGCTTTCATAACAAAAGGGGTCGCCCGCCCCATTTTTATAAGAGATTTGGCTCACCCGCCAATACCAAGAATTTATATTTTTCATTTTTAAAATGTTAAAATGGCTAATTTTTCCTCAAGAAAAATACCACCGAAAATCTCTTCGCCATGGTCACTCCAAAACGGGTTAACATATAGTCGTCTGCCAATTCTTTCTTTTAAAACATTAAGTAAAACCGGCTCGCCTTCGATGACTTGCCAACAACTTTCTCAACTTAGGGGTCGTCTGCCCCAAATAAAATGAAAAAGGGTTCGCCCAAATGGCTTACCCGCCCTTTATTAAATCAAGAGTTTTTCGCCCTAAAACAAAACAAACACAAGGGCTTGCCCTTATTAGCTCGCCCGCCTTTAAACAATTTCGTCCAGAAAATAATATAGGGGTCAGCTTTTAGCTCGCCCGAGACCCAAAACACTTAATCAAATAATGCATGTCAGAAAACAAAACATTTAGTAATATTTTCATATTGTTTACTCCACAGGACATGCATTCTCTTCACACACATCTCCCTTACCTGTTAGAAACGAAGCCTTGCTTCGCCCTGCTCTCTGTTCGCCCATAGCCATTCCCAATTATCGGCTGCAAATTATATAAATTCCATTAATATTTTCTTTATAAATATTTTTCCATTACTTGGGCGAAATTGAAATAAATCAAATGACTACTCGCCCAAATAGAGCTCTACTAGTTCGCCCAGATGAGCTCGCCATTCACCATATGGCTACCACATGGCATCTCGCCCGCCATTACTCACCGTGGTTTTGCGAGCTCGCCCAACATTCAACTCACAATGCCTACATTGGCTTAATTGTGGGAGTTCGCCCACAATACCTATTCGCCCAACGCATCTGCATTTGAGCTCGCCCATGAATTCATTTCACTAGAATTGGGCGTTCTCGCCCCTTTAAACACAGGCTTTACATTGGCGAGCTCCTTATCTTCTACTCGCCTCATTGGCGATTACTTACTTTTCAACATGGGCGATCACTGTAATCGCCATTGTCGTCACTTTTTCCATTATTTTCCTTATTTTCATATTCTCCAAAGATCTAACTAAAAACAAGACTGTATCTATGTTTATTACTTCATAAAACATAGAAATCTATCATTGAGTATCAAGAAATCCTCAGAAAATATGAAACTCACCTCAACCAATTGCACTTCCTGAAAAGGTTGTTTTCTGTCTCACGTTGGCCTCCTTTGCTTATTCTTTTAGTTCAACCAACTAAGAAGGAAAGGTTTGCAAGCTGTTTTGCTTGTTTAGCCAGCTTAAGGGTGAAGCTTATTAGATCAACCATAGCAAAAATGGAAGGAACAGAACCTTGCAGTTGCATAACCCTTGTAAGGAAAATGAAGTTTGCTAAACAGATTTGCCTCAAGTGTTTCTTCTTATATAACCCTGCTCAACCAATCACTAGCTACCGCCTGTCCCTTATCTGCTTCTTTCATCATTTCACGTCCATCACTCCTTTAATGCATGAAGAAAACTGAAGCACAAGTGGCGTGAAAGTCTCCCTTTCACACTCTTTTTCTTCTGCTGCAGACTTTGTTTACTTCCTCAACCAATAAGGCTAATTCCCTTATTGACTTTAACTTTTCCTCATTTATTGTCCTCGACCGTATATCTCACAAAGTCAATCTTGGCTGCTAATTGTTTTGAAACCATTTTCCTTTGTCCACACAAGCTGATTCCCGGTCTCCACCTCGTCTGCTCGCCACACTACACCAGTTCACCAGCCATTCAGTTGCCATCTTTATCTTGGCAATTAAAAGAAATTCTCTTTTTTCTTTACAATTACATTGAGACTTAGCAAATGGCAGTTGTCTTCTCGCCAATCTAAGCTATTATTTGCCCTTCTGTGTGGTGATCACAAGTTCTTGCCCAATTAGGCAATCACCAGGTATGCTCAACTCGCCAACCTTGTCCTGATTCACCTCACACGTTGGCAAACCCCTATTCGCCCTTGACACCAACCAATTCGCCATCACCATTGGCGATCTGTTCGCCCATTGGCGAACATCCTTCCTTGCTAAATCGTTGGCGAGCTATTTTGTATACTCGCTCATATATTATTTCACCATAATTGCTCCATTTACTACTCAACTTAAGGAGCTTTTCAACTAAATGGAAATCAATACTCTTTATTTATTTAATTTTCAATATCCATTTTATGAGATTAAGGTTTACAGTAGGGTAAAATCAGATCTTACAAATTAAAACAGGAAACTTGATGAAGAAAGGAAAATTCAATAATTTAATTCTAAATAAGCAGTTTTTTACTAAATTATGGAAACTCCTTCTCTGAACAATAAATTGTAAACATCTAAATGAAAGTTAGTATTTAAAATTTCCCTTTTCGTGAAAATTAACATAGAAAATTTAGCAAAAAAGATAACAATTAAAACAGGAAACTTAAAAAAAAGGAAGGAAAGATTCAATAATTTACTGCCAATTCATCTGTGTTTTACCAGACTGTGGGAACTCGAAACAACCAAACAGCACAGAAATAAAGTCCAAAGGGATTAAAAAAAAAAAAAACTCTTAAGCTCCCTCCCATTTCTATAAAGCATGGCAAAGAAGCTTTTTTGATCCTCAGAATTTTAAGACTAATATTTTAGTTAAGAAAAACCCAAATAAAAGAAAAAAAGAGAGAAAAAGAAAACTTCACTCTTGGCGGGAACCCTTAACCGATTGGATTGTATCAATGGCGGATCTTCATCCAAAACTGGGTCCAGCCAGTTTCTGGACTCAGGCCAACGCTCTTCTCAGAAAGAACTTAACATTTCAGGTGGACTTACTAAAGTTCACACCTTCACGACTTATTTCTCTAAAACGTCTTGTTTTTGTTATTGAAAAAATGGATTTTTTTTTTCAAAATGAAACTTCAAAAAAAAAAAGAATTCTGGGCAAGAGAAAATTTTATGCTTCTTTTTTTCGTTGTTGTGCTTTGTATCTCTTGTTGGACTTGCTTTTTCATTTGTTAATGATGGGTTTATAAGGTGGGATGATCATTGATTTTTTTTTTCTGTTTATTGCTTAATATTCCTTTTTTTTCTTTGAATCAGATTATTACTTTTCACAGATAATTGTGTGTTTAGAACGGATTTTCTGTTCCATTATGGTGTTACTTGATCATTTATGCTCAGTGCTTCATTTGCCTATGTTCTTTCTTTCTTTTCTTTTTTTTTTTTGTTACAATTTGCTTACGTTCTCTGTAGGCTTTTGGGTTAAACTTTCTTCTCTTTCTTTTCTCTTCTTCGTCAATAATGCAGATCTTATGGGTGCTAAATATGAACCATTATGAGAATCATCAACAATGAAATGCATTTACCATAAAGTTGAACATTTACCTTTTAAGATAAATATTATTATCAAATAGGAATTAATTGGCATACTTAAGCATTCAGGTTTTTTATATTAAAGTTGGATGAACACATTGACAGGAATGTGTGAAGAAAGAGAATTCGTGTGAATTATTTTCGTAATTTCAAATATTGGTTTACGTAGCTACTGTAATTTATTGGGACAAAAATATGATGATGATCTAATTATATCAATGATTCTATTTTGCAGAAAAGGAACATGTGGACAAATATTCGGCTGATTTCTTTCCCAGTATTTTTCTGTGTACTGTTTGTTCTGTTGCAAACTTTGTTGGACAGTCAACTGAACAATAAGGATAACGGGAGAAAATGTGGGTTAGAGAACTCGACAATGGATCAAGAATCAAGTTGTCCGATTCCAAACCCCCCGGAATGGCCTGCACTGTTACAAATACCCGGTCCAGAATATCGTGCAGCAAGAACAGATTCAATTACGTCTGCAGACCTGCCAAATGAGTCTTGCAGGAGTACGGGGTCTTGTCCTGTAACTACATTGGTCACAGGGAATAATCAATCGCTTGGAGAAAGTATGCAACTTTGTTTCTTCTCCTTTCCTTTATTTTATACTTAAATGCACTTTCTTTGGCTTTAAATTAACCTGCTACAGTGAAAGACTCAAATTAGATTTAAAACTCTTTTGCTAACTTTGGCAGTTTTGACGAGGAGTATGTTCTCAACTTCTTTCAATGTCAATGCCTCTGATCTCTTTGGCAGTTTGGCCACCTATGTCCTGGTATTTTTTTTTCCACTTTGATATAGTTGCTGATTTTCTGTTTATGATTTTGACAATGATTAAGAATCTGACACCATAACCTTGCGTCCCAATTTTTGGTTTATAATTTGTTTTCTTAATTGTCTTTTCAAAATGTTTCAGGGTACAGAAACATATCCTGAAGCTGACAATTATATTGAATCTGCTTTTGCTTCTAGTCTTTCCATCTATAATGTTCAAAGACAGTGCAGATCAAACTCAACATTTGCTATTCTAATCAATCAATCATCCATAGCAAAGGAGCAAGGTATATGATTTTCTTTGGACACTAAGATTGTATGCTTTTTCTCTTGCGCATGCTTTTATTGAGTGATATTTCTCTAATTAAATACAGGTTACTTTCTTGTTCTATGGATGAGATTGCATGCATGGTCTAGTTGAAATGCCATGACGAAAATTTCAAGAATATTAGGAGTACTCATATAAAGGGACAAGAAATATTTGATGGAGAAAAAAATTCTGCACGTATAGATTTAAATGTCCCAAACTCCATCAGCTTAATTTAAAGAGTTATAGATCATTCTGATGTTAATTTTACAATTCTTTTATGTTATAAACTTATATGGCTATTTCACTTTTTATTATTCTTGTTAATTTTACTGATTACAAGTTTGTTGCACTGGTAGGCAGCTTCTAGACTTTTGCATGTTTGTGTCAAACATTTTGGCTTGTTTCCAAAATTACGTTACTGAAATATGTGGTTTATGGAAAACTCATTGATAGATTCTGCTATTATTGCCATTGAGGTTTTATTGGGTCAAACTCTGCTAGTTGATCTTCTCTTTGCCTCATTTTTTATCATCTTAATAGTCAATAAACCTCGGGAACATTCTCAGAGTAGTTCTCTTTGCAAAACTAGTGTCTCAGAATGGCTTATTTTTGTTAGAGATTCAAAATTCTGGAACCCAAAGTTGGTCAATGGTTCTTCTATGCTCTTCCATAAAAAAAAAATTACCTTTTCTTAGAAGTAAATTTCAATGTTACTTTAAAATTTTATTTCAGGAGGATTCTGAATCTATGCTTATTTTTTTAATTTTTTGAACATAGAGATAAGATGTGTACAAGGTAAATACCTATGGCGCAATAGCTCTTCCGAGGTGAACGATGAGCTGTATAAAGGTTATCGAAACGGCAACTTAGAAAAGAAGATAAATGAGTTTGTTGCAGGTTTGTCTATCTGAAAATTTTAACTTAATTGTATTGTATCATATAACTTGCATAAAATTATGTATGTTAGAGAAAAATAGTGACAATTTTACTTTTCCACAGCTTATGATTTCTTGAACTCAGATGGCAGTAATTTTAATGTGAGCATCTGGTACAATTCTACCTATAGGCTTTACTCTGCTGCCAGTCCTATGTCATTGTTGCGGATTCCCCGATCTGTAAATCTGGTATGTGTTTTGAATTTGCTTTCCTTTGGCCATTTGTGATATTACTTTGTTATTACTAAGTTTATACCTGGGAATTAATCTTAGATTCTCATGTATTATCTATAACAGTTGACAAAAGAATGATTCTCTACCTATTTTGCTCTCTCCATATGGCTCTTAGCTGGACTAGGATTGAGTGGTCAATAGTTCTAGTCTCTATTTTAGTTCTTTTCAATTGTTTGTTTCATTATCGTTTCTTTTTTGAATAGTTGCATGCTTTCTAAATTAGAGAAATAGAATATGTCCACTCTACTTAGTTAAAAGTAGGTAATCAATCTTTCTCTGGAGACAAGTGGTGGAATGCATTCCTATGATTTTCTATTGCATGATTGTTTTGGTGCTGCTGACGCAGATGAAATAGAGCCTTCAACTTTCTGTTTTGTGGAAATACATGACAAATGTTTTTTCTTAAAAATATCTTGTACCATTTAATTGGCTTATGTGGTTCCTTTCAGGTACTAATAAAATCCTTATCCATTATATTTGACTTTCTTTTTGCTTCCTGTTACATATTGTGCTATGTGTTCTATATAACCACCTTGCATTTTGGATTAGTTAGTGCCTTGACAGAATAGGGCTGCCTCAATGGTTCAAATATGTTATACAATTTGCATTACTAATGTGCACATCACTTTTTAATTTTATTGCTTGTTTCCTGCATCATTTGCATTTGAAAATTTTATATATTAATATGCTTATTGATCAAAAGCTTGTAAAGACTGATATTCTCTATTGTCACATTTACAGGCATCCAATGCCTACCTTCAGTTTTTGCAGGGGCCTGAGACAAAAACGCTATTAGAGTTTGTCAAAGAAATGCCAAAACTTGAAACTGCTGAAGCCAGGATTGATATTTCATCTCTTCTTGGAACACTTTTCTTTACATGGGTTATTTTACAACTATTCCCTGTAAGTATTTCTCTTTCCGTTGGTGTTGGGTCTTTAAGTACAGTTCAGTGTGCCCATGGTTGCAGACTTTTTAATATTATGACTCCTATAGCAAGTCGATCATCATCAAAATTATCACATATTCTTCCCAACGGTTATTTTACTGTAAAAGTTTTGTAATCAAATTTAATTTTAATTTGGGACCTGAGGAATTTCTTTGAAATGAATTTGTGTTAGTTCTTTTCTAGGTTTCTGAGTCACAGTATGAATTGGCAGGCTATTTCAGTTATGAACAATGCGGAATATGCATTGTACATGTGCAGTTCTAGGCATCAGTAAATTGAGAAAAAATGCAGTAAGATTATATCTTGTTTCTATTGGCAGAAGGGCAAAGAGAATAGTTAGTGTTATTTTATGAACAGAAGATATAAGGGGTTGCAAATTTACGTGGGTAATTATTATCAGTTCTCCACTTTTCATGTAATGGCATACACTAAGTGAGAAAATTCTAGTCAGGCACTTCTTTGTGCCAGATTCCTTCATGTTTACTTCTCCTCTATACTAAGACCTTTAGATAACAGGTTGAAGTTTTACTTGTGGGCTTTAAGCATTGCCTCATAAACTTCTGGGCAAACTTTATTTAATATGCCAGATCTGATCTAGAAAAGTCTACAGTAACAATTTTCTTGTCTCAAGAGAGTGCCAGTTATGAATTATGATTTCTTTTGGTTAATATCTTGATGGTTCTATGATATATTGTGTTGTGTATATCTCAACATTTTGGTTTACAATGTAGGTGGTGTTGACTTCACTGGTATATGAAAAACAGCAAAAACTGCGAATCATGATGAAAATGCATGGGCTTGGTGATGGACCTTATTGGATGATATCTTATGCTTATTTTCTTCTCATCTCTTTGCTGTACATGCTGTGTTTTGTGATATTTGGCTCGGTCATTGGTACTAATCTAGTCATTTACCTTCTCTTTGATTATCTTTACTTCAAGCTGCTCTTTAGTGTTTGACTTTGTTCCAGGGTTGAAATTCTTCACGCTAAATGATTACAGCATCCAGTTTGTGTTTTACTTCATATACATAAACCTGCAAGTTTCCCTGGCCTTCCTTGTAGCTGCAATGTTTTCAAATGTTAAGACTGCCTCAGGTTTATGTTACCTCTTTGATTTACTCTCTTAGTTGGCAAAACTCTATGATCTTTTAAAGATTAGTTAACTGACTTATTCCTCATAACTGCTTGTCAATCATAACAGTAATTGGATACATGCTTGTCTTTGGAACTGGACTTTTAGGTGGTTTTCTCTTCCAGTCCTTTGTTGAAGATGAATCATTCCCGAGTAAGTTTAGGAAATTATGAAAATGAAATTGTTATTGTTTGCAGGCTTTGTAATTTTATTTTGACCCCAGGAACTATTTGTTAATGGAAACTAATATCTTGATCAGATGACTTTTTAAAGAAGCCAAAGTTTTGTAGCCAGAAGAAAACTCCTTTTAGCATTTAATTTTGTTTGCAGCTAATTTTTGGGTAATGAGATGGAATTAGGAAAGAAAAAATACATTGGCAGAGCCAGTCCATCACATGGACTAAAATGTTAGAGTCGCTTTATCCTACTCATGCATGCATGCCTCATATAAGAGTCAAATACTGCTTTGGTGAGAAATTGAGAAATGAATTCTACCCTGGTACCCAGACTAACCATAAATAGGCTTCTATTAACTTAGAATAGTTGGGACGAATTGCTGTAAGCTGTGTCTTCTTTTAATCTCTTAAGACTCATTATTTTCATTTAACTAATATCCCAGGAGGTTATTAATCTATAGATTACTTGTGGCTGTCACATAGTTGCAGTGAATCATCACCATCATCATCATCATATCCAGAGCCTTTATCCCAATTCCAGTTTAGGCTAATAGTTGCATTGAATATGTGGGAAAATAGGCAGATTTGGTGTGGATTCAAGACATAATTGCTCTTAAATTAAGGCTCTGTTGTTGGGGGTAATCTTATTTAATCTCATTCTCACTCCTTTCGATAAAAGGCGCAATCACACCTGCTTAATCTAGTGCATGGTTTGATTGTAGTTGATAAACTGGTAGTGCTTTAGATCATCGATCTTTCAATTTCTGTCACTTGTACCTTTTACCCTACTTACTATAAGACTTGTTTTTTGATGTTGTAGGAGGCTGGATTTTCGCAATGGAGTTATATCCTGGCTTCTCTTTGTATCGTGGATTATTTGAGTTTGGACAATATTCTTTCAGAGGAAATTATATGGGGACAGATGGGATGCTCTGGGAAGATTTGAGTGACAGCACAAATGGGTTGAGAGAGGTCATGATTATCATTTTTGTTGAATGGTTGGTGGTACTATTTGTTGCTTATTATGTAGATCAGCTTTCATCTTCTGGTGCTGGGAAGAGTCCTCTGTTTTTCTTGCAAAAATTCCGGAGAAAGTCTCCACCATCTTTTCGGAGGCCTAGTTTGCAAAGACAGGGATCAAAAGTTTTTGTTCAGATGGATAAACATGATGTTAATCAGGAGGTAACATCTTTCTTTCTTTGGCTTTTTAGAATGCATATTCTCATTTAAGGGTAGATTTTTGCGAAGACGTTAGCGACCACCAATCACTTTTAATTGATGGATAGTCTTTCAAAAGGCTGTGCTTTCACTTGCTAGAAAAGGGATATATTATTCTATTAACATGATTATTGCTTATGGTAGAATAGAAAACAGTTTGATCGTTCCTTTGTATGAAGAATATTTTCTTTTTATTTTTGTTGCCAGAGGGAGAAGGTTGAGCAGTTGCTGCTCGAACCAAGTACAAGTCATCCCATCATTTGTGACAACCTCAAGATGATATATCCTGGAAGGGATGGAAATCCTGAGAAATTTGCAGTAAGAGGGTTATCTCTTGCTTTGCCTAGAGGGGAGTGCTTCGGTTTGCTGGGACCCAATGGTGCTGGCAAGACTTCTTTAATTAATATGGTAGTGTAAGATTGTTTTATTTAAAAATATAGCTCATTTATGCGCAAAACTGAGCACAGACTCACATGAATGTTCTGTAATGTGACGGTCTGAAAGTGAAACCTTCCATGTTAGGATCTAGTTTGTTTTCCCAATAGTAATTTTAGCCATTTTTTTCCGTATAGGGATTATTGCTGTCTAAGAAGATAGTAATATTGACTTGGTTTTACTCCTTTCTGTATCTTTTAAAGCTAGAACAAGATTTAGCTGGTACCTTCTATGAAATTTTAGCGTTATTCTGTTGACAGATGATTGGGCTCAAAAAACCAACTTCAGGGACAGCATATGTTCATGGTTTGGATATACGGACTTATATGGACACAATCTATACGAGCATGGGTGTCTGCCCGCAGCATGAGTAAGATATGATCACTTCCTTTTGCTAAGCAAAAATTATTTTCCATGTGAAAATATTTATTATTATTATTTTGTTATTTGTAAATCAGCCTGCTCTGGGAAACCCTAACTGGGAGGGAGCATTTGCTATTTTATGGCAGACTCAAGAACCTCAGAGGTTCTGCTTTAAATCAAGTAAGTCAAAATTATCTATATTTTAAGGTTGTCCTGGATTTTACTTGGAGAAATTGATGCCTATAAATTTATTTCAATCATAAATTGTAGAGGCACTTCTATTAGAATTTCATTTCATCTTTTCCAATTTTTAAACGCAAGAGTGGACATTGTTGAGTCTGAAACCAGCTAGCAATCTGTCCTGTACTGAATTGATTGCAGAGATGAAGTTTGTACAGGACTGAAAGCTGATGGGGGCAATGTAGTTTTAATGGCATAATAACATAAAAAGTTTAATTCTTTTTTCCTTGTTTCCCTGCTGTTGCTTCAGGCAGTGGAAGAATCTCTTAGGAGTGTCAACCTATTTGATGGAGGGGTTGCTGACAAACAAGCTGGGAAATATAGTGGAGGTATGAAAAGGAGGCTCAGTGTTGCCATTTCACTGATTGGGGATCCTAAGGTAAAGTTAACTTTGACTAATATTCACTCTACTTTTCTATGTGAGACCTTAATAAGCATATATCCCTTGGTGATGTTCATGGTTTAATCACTTGATGTTTTGCAAGGTTGTCTATATGGATGAACCCAGTACCGGACTAGATCCAGCTTCGAGAAACAGTTTGTGGAGTGTTGTGAAACGTGCAAAACAAGACAGGGCAATTATTCTCACCAGTATCTCTCTCTCTCTGTCACTCTCTTTGCATAATTGAACTTGCACCACTTGCACCCTAGACTCAACTTTCTTGATGCAACCCTATCCATTTTGCACTTTGACATAAAAAGATGAAAGTGTTGCATGTAAATTAGTTAGAAGAAGATGATAACTTTTGGTCTTTATATAACAACAAATGTTATCTGAATAATATTTTCAGCACATTCAATGGAAGAGGCAGAGGTACTATGTGATCGATTAGGGATTTTTGTAGATGGCTGCTTGCAATGCATAGGAAATCCTAAAGAGGTAAGTTTGCCTTGATAGATCTTATTTTCTCAAGTTCATGAACTTACATTTCACGTGTATATATATAAAAAATATATATATATATATATATATATATATATATATATATATATATATCCTAAAGTAGATTCATGTGCATTTTTTTATGCGGTGGCATCTTACTGACCCTACCCATAGACTAGAGTTAGTGTATTAAACTCTTCTCAGAGGAACTCTATTCTATTACCTTTAAGATATCTATCTTTAATCTTCTATCTTTTCAATAAAAAAAGATCATGTGAAATGGCAAGTCTGCATTACCACTTTATCCAGGCATGCTTGATTGCTTGTGTATTGGGGATAAAAGAATATGCGGGCTACATTATTCCAGAAAGAAAGGGGACGGCACTACTCTGTGCTGTATGCTGTGTAAAAATGAACCATAACCCTTCACATTTGAAACAATATACATCCATCCTCTCCCCAAGTTTTCATCATAATGCACTCTATATTTGAGGCCATCTTTCTTCTACTCTTTCGAGTTAGAAACCTTGTTAATTAATATTTGTAACAGATCATTTTTATGCTCGCCCAAGTTTTCCAACTTTTAATGAAGAATCTATACATGCATACAACTAGTAAGCCAGTATGACTAAATTTCGTGAAAAAAATGAAATCAGGAATGATTGTAAATAAAAAATAGCTTCTTTTATACCTTATTTTCCTTATTAAATGTGTGCCTAAAATCCAGTCTTTCCCTATAAAACTTAATTCTTATTCTTGTTTAATTGGATGATTTCAATCAAATTTATTCTTAATATACTATTTCAAGTCGTCCTTCTACGGCTGTTTCAAGTTAGAAAGCTTCGTTAATTAATGATTGGTTTAAATTGTTTAAACTCGGTGTTCATATGGTGAATGACAGCTAAAGGCCAGATATGGGGGCTCTTATATATTTACTATGACAACTTCTCGGAGTCATGAAGAAGAAGTAGAGAACATGGTACGTCATCTATCCCCAAGTGCAAACAAGATATACCAAATTTCGGGAACACAGAAGTTTGAGATGCCCAAGCAAGAGGTCAGAATTGGAGACGTATTCCAAGCAGTTGAGAATGCAAAGAGCAGGTTTACAGTGTTTGCATGGGGTTTGGCTGACACCACCCTCGAGGATGTCTTCATCAAGGTTGCTCATGGGGCGCAGGCAGTTGATATTTTATCATGATTCTCAGGTATATTCTCCTACTGTAATGTTCTTTTGCAAAGCATTATCTTACTTGCTAGCGGAATTATGCTTTTTTCTGGAATTCCTTTATTGAGATATGTTTCAAGTTCTCAACTTCCCATTGTGCTGACAATGACATGATCTCAGAAGCCAATATATTTGAGCATTAATATAAATAAAATCTGAATCATAAATTCATTCTTTTACCATAGAAATGAACTTCTGCCTAAACCAGTTGATTAATGCAATAAAGCTTTCAACAGTGTAATAATCCTTTATCTAAATCCCGAAATCACACGTAATGAAAGCAATTCTTTTTCCAATGACAATTTATAAACCTAGCGGGAATGTGAAGGATACTATGAAACTTTGTTGTTCAAAATGCTTTTCACAAACATTATCAAATCAAAGCAACCAAAATATTGTTTTTTCCGCATTAACGTGTGCTGTGGGACGATAACTTTATAAACGACGAGGAATCAACTCGTAAACGTGACCGAGACTTCGAGAGGAAAGTCCTCTGCTGGTCTTGGTCTTCACAATAAATAAATGACTCAAGCTTTTTATTTGGGGCCCTCTAATTTGTTTTTGTTCTCTCTTTTAACAAGCACTAAGAATAATCCTGCAACGAATTCATTTTTTTATGTAATTACAAGTATCTTTATCTCTTTTGAGTAACACTGGTATGGATGATTTTGAATTTCTCATATTAAATGTAACAAGAATGTATATATGTAGCATTCAGCTTTATACCATGTTAAATGTGTGACACCGACATAGATGATTATTTACGTACATTTCAGGTATACATACAAGTTCACATCAAATTGGAATTTTATGCAGAATATCTAAAAGCAATTGTCATTGGAACCTTTGACATTGCCTGTGGCACAAGCAAAGAATACCTTCGTTTGGAAAATAAATCAA
Source organism: Heritiera fomes (assembly GCA_032173925.1). Taxonomy (NCBI): domain Eukaryota; kingdom Viridiplantae; phylum Streptophyta; class Magnoliopsida; order Malvales; family Malvaceae; genus Heritiera; species Heritiera fomes. The sequence goes on along the minus strand of JAPDPM010000022.1, from coordinate 6,261,813 downwards.
ACGATTCTCAACCACTTTGTTCATAATGCTTAGTAGTTTAAGACCGAGCTATGATGCCATGGCAAGGAAAATCTTTCATTTATAAATATTTGTCTTTCCTTGCTTGTATTTTGTAGTTTCAAGTTTGACCTCAAAAACTTTTTCTTATTGTTACTCGGACGATACCCTGCTTTGCATGGGCGATTTTTTTTTCTCAAATATATATGCACACACACTATAAATAGTATTAAAAACAATAATAAATCAAGATAATTATTTTTAAAAATATTGATTTATTAAATGAAAATAAAAATATTTAACTTATCAATTAATCATTGTATTTGTTTCTTATTTTTATTTTTTAAGATAAAATAAAAGTAAAAAATTAAATAGACCAAAATAAAAAAAGAAGCTTATAAAATATTTAAATTTTTATTCAATCTGATCCTAATTTATTTGTCTTTAGATAAATTCATATTAGACTAATCCTCCACCATCACTTTTTTTTTTATTTGGGGTAGTTTCTAAGTGTTTAATATTGAAATTATTTATTTATTACTTTATTTTCTCTATAACCTTCAATTTTCATATTTAAATAATTTTCTTTTGAAGTTTTTTATTCGTAGATTTATTTTTTTATACTTTTTGTGTTTATTTTTTAAAGTTTTTAAAAATTATTTTGGAATTTTTGTTTTATTTATCATTTTTTTGAATTTTTATATTATTTGTAATAAATTTAGTATTTTATTCAAATTTTGCAAACTAAAATTTTTTGGTATTTGATTTTGAATTTGTAAAAAAAAATTTTAATATGTGCTATTGAATATTAGCTTTTTTTTACAAGTATATTGGGTTTAGTTCCCTAAAAAAATTCTTTGTATTTTAATTTTTCTCTCTCCTTGCTTTTCATATCTTTCTTTTTTTTTTTAAACCTTGGAAAAATAATAATAGTATTTAGAAAAGAAAAAATTGTGAACATTTGATTTAATTCTTTTCGATTTTTTTTCAACTTTTTATTGTCTTTCTATTCTTTTCATAGTGAGTTCTTTTTTTTTTGTATTTTTAGTATTTTAAGATTAAAAATAATTAAAAATAGATATTTTTATTTCAATTAAAAAACATTAGATATGAAACTAAAAACAACCATATGACTAAATTTATTTTTAATATTTTAATTTTAATAAAAAATTAAAACAAATTATAAATTTAAAAAATAAAAAATTGCCTCCAAAAATATAACAAAGTGTCATGTGACAGCAACTCATTTGTTAAGGGATAACTTTTATACCCTCTAATATTTTAATCTATGCTGTGCCATAATTTTTATTAAACCAAAACAATATAAAAATTGTAAAAAAAACCACAATATAAAAATAATATTTATAAAACCAACTCAAAATAGAAAACGAAAAAAAAGGAGACATGTCAAATTGATGTTAATGAGATTCTTTTTATTATAGGTTATAGATAGTATTAATGTTGCAGTTACTGAAAGATCTTTTATCTGTTTTTAAGATATTTTATAATCTCATTGAAGTTAATTTAATCATAAATCTAAATTTTGACATAATTCAATGAAATCTAACAAGTCTAAATGTGTCATTGGAGATTTTTTTTAATATGTTGTTTAAGTTTGGACGTTGAATCACTTAAATTTAATGTGAACAACTTCTTGATCAAATGGTTAATGATAAATTGTGGTATAATGTAAATCTTGAGTTTGTATTCATATATTCCATCATTAGTTATTTAATATTTTTCTTGTAACAAAAAAAGAAATTAATTAAATTTAATACTTTTTTTTGTTAGAATGAAAATATTAAATAACTAAGAATAGAGATACTTAGATTCAAACTTATGACTTACAATGTATCTTAACTCATCTTTAACTATTTGATCAAGAAATTGTTGGCTACATTTAATGCTTCACTAAGTGTTGAGTGATGACCATATGGTTGTTAATTACATGGAGGTGATGAAAAACATACAAAAAGTCAAACTTCAAATAATTAATGTTGACCACTTATGACATCATACTAATTAAAATAATCTTTGAATTGCCAACAAAATGGTTAATAATAAATTGTGACATATTGTAAGTTTTGAGTTCGAATTCAAGCACTTCATCCTAATTATTTACTACAATATGAAAAAAGCCCTTAAATTTTATCACTTTATTTTAATAAGCCCTTATACTTTTATTGAATTTGAATAAGCCCTTAAACTTTAATTTGTATTCATGTAAGCCCTTAAACTTTAATTTGAGTATTCAATTAAACTCTTAACCTTTACTTTGTAATTGATTATGCTTTTAACATAAATCAATTTTTATAAGGGTGAGCAATCAATTGATTTTTCAAATGAGTTTTAAAATCCTACTTCTTGCTTAAAAAAATCAATTATATATAATATATTATATAACATTTAATTATTTAAATTAGATAATATATTTAAAAAATATCGATTAATTCATTTAGTTTGATTTGTAATTTTAGATATCGAATTAATCAAGTAAACTGATCTAAAAAAACTGACTTGAACTCAAAATTGACTTAATTTAACTGAATTAATTGAATTTTAATTGGTTAAATTGATTTGAATCAATTTTTACTCACATGTAATCTTTTATTTAGAATCAAGGTTTACTTGAATACAAATCAAAGTTTAAGAGCTTCTCTGAATATAATAAAAGTATAAGAGTTTATTTAAATAAAGTGATAACGTTTAAGGGCTTTTTTAATATTTTAGAGTTTAATATTTTCCTTGTAACAAAAAAAAATTAAATTAATAATTTTTTAATTTTTTTTTTATCTTTTTCATTAGATACTAATGATTCACATTTTCAAGAATTTTAATTAGTTCAATTTTTATGGGACCAATTAAAAGAGCTACAAGGAATTGTATTTCCGTAGCTCCCATCTCATCTTTCAATTTTATTGGACCACCAAGGGCATTTTTGTTTTTTTGGTTTATAGGGAGATAGAAGGAAGAGAGAGGATTCAAATCTAATCTATCTATAAAAAAGCAACAGTTTTTAGGTCAAGTTTTGATTGTTTAAGATCAATTTTGCTATTTATTACATGAACAAAAAGGCATTTTAGACTTTGGCACGGCCAACGTATTAGAGACAATCATACAATAATGTTAAGGGTATAATAATCATTCAATTAAAAGATAATTTTGACAACATAAAAATAAAGAAATTTTTGTGAAAACTTCTAAATGCAGTCAATCTTTTTTACTCTCTAGTTTTATTTTCAGTGTGATATTACTCATGTAAAAAGAAAAAAAAATAAATGTGAACGGTTGAGTGAAAAAAAAGATGGGTATATGCAAAAAATGAGTGTGAACAGTGTAATTTTAAAAACAAGATGGATATATTTAAAAATTCTCATCATGATAGGTTGATTAAATTAGTAATTTATAAAAAGATTATTATCATATCTACTGTCAGTGAAGTTTTTTAACTCCACAAGCGAGATTAGAATGATGACATGTGTCCTTTAAAAATATTAAGAAATAAAAAATAAATAAAATGGGACACATGTCATCATCTTAATCCCGTTTGTGGAGTTAAAAAACTTCACTGACAGTGTATTAGATATTTTTACTTTATAAAATATAATAGGTTGATTATGATTTTAATTTTGAATAAGATTACACTATTAAAAAAAATTCTCATTTTTTGCATAGCCAATGGCCATCGAATAGCTCTTTAAACCTTTCTGGATAAACTACTATATATACCCGCTTTTTACCTTATTTGAAAGTAAAAAATATGAAAGGGAACAAAGGGGAACTCGAAGGAACGAAACAGCACTGAAATAAAGCTCGAAGGTGACTTGCTGTGGCTTCAAGGCTTAAGCTTCCTCCCATTTCTACAAAGCACAGCAAAGGAGTTGTGCTCTTTTTTTTTTCTTCTTTTCTCAGGTTTTTAAGACTTTTACTTCTGTTAAGGAATTCCCAATAAAAGGAAAAACAGATTAAAAAAAACCTTCAATCTTGGCGGGAAAGCTTAACCGGTTGGATTGTATCAATGGCGGATCATCATCCAGCACTGGGTCCAGCTAGTTTCTGGACTCAGGCCAACGCTCTTCTCAGAAAGAACTTAATTTTTCAGGTGGATCTTACCCAAGTTCTCACATTTTCGAGTTATTATTCTAAAGACGTCTTGATTTTGTTGTTGAAAAAATCGATTTTTTTTTTCAAAATAAACTTGGAAATGAATCAGAATTCTGGGTTAGAGAAAATTTTATGCTTTTTTTTTTTCAGGATGTGCTTTGTATCTCTTGTTGGAATTGCTTTTTCATTTGTTAATGATGGGTTTGTTAGGCGCGATGATCGTTGATTTTCTTCCTGATTACTGCTTGATATTCCTTTTTTCTTGAATCAGATCATTAATTTTCACAGATAATTGTGTGTTTAGGACGGATTTTCTGTTCCATTAATGGTGTTAGTTTCATTTGCCTATGTTCTTTGTAGGCTTTTTGGGTTAAACTTTCTTCTCTTTCTTTTTTTCTTCTTCCTCAATAGTACGGATCTTATGGCTGCTATATATCATGAGAATCACCAACAATGACATGCATTTACTATAAAGTTGAACATTTACCCTTTTAAGATAGATATTATTGTCAAATAGTAATTAATTTTGCATACATTAGCATTCAAAGGTTCTTGTTATATTTTTATAATTATATCATTTAATCTATTTTGCAGAAAAGGAACATGTGGACAAATATTCGGCTGATTTCTTTCCCACTGTTTTTCTGTATACTGTTTGTTCTGTTGCAAAATTTGGTAGACAGTCAACTAAACAATAAGGATTACCATTGTGGGTGTATTTGTGTTGAAACAAATAGAAATGGTCGATGCCAGAGGAGAGAATGTGGGTTACAGTACTCAACAAAGGATCAAGCACCAAGTTGTCCAATTCCTAATCCCCCGGAATGGCCTGCACTGTTACAAATACCAGGTCCAAAGTATCGTGCAGTAAGAACTGATTCAATTATATCTGCAGACCTCCCAAATGAGTCTTGCAGGAATATGGGGTCTTGTCCTGCAACTACATTGTTCACAGGGAATAATCAAACGCTTGGAGAAAGTATGCATCTTGCTTCTTCTTCTTTCCTGTATTCTAAACTTAGAATTCACTTTCTTTGGCTATGCACTAACCTGCTACAGTGAAAGATGAAAATCAGAGGTAAAATTCTTTTGCTCACTTTGGCAGTGTTGACGAAGAGCATGTTCTCAACTTCCTTCAGTATTAATTCCTCTGATCTCCTAGGCAGTTTGGCCACCAATGTCCTGGTAACTTGTTCCCCTCTTCTTTCTTCCTTTTCCTCTTTCATATGGTTGCTGATTTTCTGTTTATGATTTTGGCAGTGACTAAGAATCTGAAGTCATAATCTTGCATCCCATTTTTGGTTTATTATTTGTCTTCTTAGTTGCCTTTCCAAAATGTTTCAGGGTACACAAACATATCCTGAAGGTTACAACTATCTTGAATCTGCTTTTACTTCTAATCTTCCCATCTATAATGTTCAAAGCCAGTGCACATCAAACTCAACATTTTCTATTCCAATCAATCAATCATTTATAGCAAGGGAACAAGGTATATGCTTTTTTTTTTCTTTTGGATTATTAAGGTAGATGCTTTTCTCTTGCGTATGTTTCTCTTGAAATACAGGTTACTTTCTTGTTATATGAATGAGAATGCATGAATGGACTAATTGAAATGCCATAATGAAAATTTCAAGAGTATTAGGCACGGTCCTATTAAGGAACAAGGAATATTTGATGGAGAAAAAATTCTGCATGCTTGGATTTAACTCCCAATCTTCAGACATCCAGTGTCATCAGCTTAATTGAAAGAGTTATAGATCATTCTGATGTTAATTTTACAATTCTTTTATGTTAACTTATATGGCTATTGCACTTTTAATATTCTTGTTGATTTTGCCAGTTACAAGTTTGTTGCACTGATAGGCAGCTTCTAGACTTGTATGCTTGTTTCAAACACGTTGACTTCTTTCCAAAATTATTATATTACTTAAATATTCGGTTTATGGGAAACTCATTGACAGATTCTGCTATTACTGCCTTTGAGGTTTCATTGGGTCAAAACCTGCTAGTTGAACTTCTCTTTGCCTGATTCCTTATTATCTTGTTGAGAGTCAATAAAACCCAGGAACATTCTCAAGATAGTTCTCTTTGCAAATCTAATGTCTCCGAATGACTTATTTATGTTAGAGATTCAAAATTCTGGAACTTACCTGAAGTTGGTCAATGGTTCTTCCATGCTGTTCCATAAAACTTACCTTTTTTTCTGAAGTGAATTACAATGTTACTTTAAAATTTTATTTCAGGAGGATTCTGAATCTATGCTTATTTCTTTAATTTTTTAAACATAGAGATAAGATGTGTTCAAGGTATATACCTATGGCGCAATAGCTCTTCTGAGGTGAACAATGAGCTGTATAAAGGTTATCGAAAAGGGAACTTAGAAGAGAAGATAAATGAGTTTGTTGCAGGTTGGTTTACCTGAAAATTTTAACTCAATTTTATTGTATCTTATTACATAAAGTTATGTACGGCAGAGAAAAATATTGACAATTTTATCTTTTCTGCAGCATATGATTTCTTGAATTCAGATGGCAATAATTTTAATGTGAGCGTCTGGTACAATTCTACCTATAGGAATTACTCAGCTGGTGTGCCTATGTCATTGTTGCGGATTCCCCGATCTGTAAATCTGGTATATACTTTGATTTTGCTTGGCTTTCCTCCTTTTCGTATTACTTTGCCATTACTAAGTGTAGAAACTGAAATTGTAGAGAATGTAGAAATTGATACGAACATGTTTTTTTGATTTTCTACTCCAAAAACTATAGCTTACAGAGAATATAAATAGTTGTAGGCTAAACTAGGAAATCTACGTAAATCCCTATATATCCTATATACCATTTTTAGAAAAGGAAAAGGAATCCTAAATAAGGAAAGTTTTAAATGAAACCAATCAGGGAAATATTTGGTCAAGATACCAAATCCCTTTATCTTAGGAAATAAATAAAAAATCAATCATATCCAATCCCATAGAATATGGACTGGATTTCCACACTCCCCCTCAAGTTGGGTAGTAGATGTCAATCATACCCAACTTGGACTTCAAGCTTTCAAAATTGTTTCTAGGAAGGGCCTTGGTGAGAATATCTGCGGTTTGAAGACTAGTTGGCGTGTAGACAAGTCTGACTTGGTCTTCTTCGATTTTCTCTTTGATAAAATGGCGATCAATCTCGATATGCTTGGTCCGATCATGGTGAACTGGGTTCTTGGCAATACTTATGGTTGCTTGGTTGTCACAAAACACCTTCATAGAACTTCCTTTTGAAATCCTCAATTCCTTCAACACTCTTTCAAGCCAAATTCCTTCACAAATCCCATGAGATATAGCTCTGAATTCTGTTTCAGCACTACTCCGAGCTACTACTGTTTGCTTCTTGCTTCGCCACTTTACCAAATTATCCCATACGAATGTGCAATATCCGGTGGTTGACCTCCGATCCGTTACAGATCTTGCCCAATCTGCATATGAGAAAATTCAACATCTCTATTTGAGGTTTTCTTGAAATGTAGTCCTTTGCCTGGGCTTTTCTTTAAGTGTCGAAGAATCCGGTAAACTGCTTCCATGTGTGCTTCGGTAGGGTTATTCATAAATCTGCTTACTAGGCTAACAGCAAAACAAATGTCTGGTCTAGTATGTGTCAAATAAATCAGTTTCCCCACAAGCCTTTGGTATCTACCTTTGTCAACTAGAGGACTTTCTTCTTCAGCTCCTAACTTGCCATTTGAATCCATAGGAGTATCTGCAGGTTTGCATCCAAGCATTTCTGTTTCCTTAAGAAGATCTAGAACATATTTTCGTTGTGAAATAGAAATCCCATTTCTTGATCGAGCTACTTCCATGCCAAGGAAATACTTGAGCTTTCCTAAGTCTTTTATCTCAAATTCTCTTGCCAGAAGGGTTTTTACCCCAACAATCTCCTCCATGTAGTCCCCTGTAAGAATGATGTCATCCACATAAACAATAAGGATAGCAATCTTGTGATCAAATGAGTGCTTAACAAACATAGTGTGATCGGTTTGGCACTGTGAAAACCCATACTTCTTAACAACCTTTGTTAAGCGATCAAATCAAGCCCGTGGTGATTGTTTGAGGCCATATAGTGACTTACGAAGCTTGCACACTTTACCATTGTTCTCCTGAGAATAAAATCCTGGTGGAATCTCCATGAAGACTTCTTCCTCTAAGTCACCGTTAAAAAAGGAATTTTTAACGTCTAGTTGATGAAGAGGCCAATCTAGGTTAGCTGCCAAAGATAGCAGCACACAGACTGAGTTTAGCTTGGCCACAGGAGCAAATGTCTCCTCATAGTCAACACCATAAGATTGAGTGAAGCCCTTGGCAACAAGACGAGCTTTGAATCGGTTCACGCTTCCGTCCGCATTGTGTTTAACTGAAAATATCCACTTGCAACCAACCGGATTCTTTCCTTCGGGAAGTTCTGTAATCACCCACGTGCCATTCTTTTCTAGTGCTTTCATTTCTTCCAAAACAGCAGCCTTCCATTTTGGTTGTTGGAGAGCTTCTTGAATATTGCTTGGAACTTGAACATCTGTTAAAGTGGACACAAACGCACGAAAAGCTCGAGATAGGCTGTCATAGGATACAAAGTTGCTGATAGGATGCTGAGTGCATGTCCTTACTCCTTTTCTTATTGCAATAGGTTGGTCAAGATCACTAGGAAAATCACTAGAGATAGGTTCAGTAATTATGTTACCTGTATGCATCTCAGAAACTTCTGGATTTGGTTCTGAATCTTGGTTTTGCTTTGTAGATGTGCGACTCTCTACCTCCTTTTGAGATTTCGGTCTCCTTGAGTAAACAATCATGTCTTTTGTTGCTGTTTCTTTCACAGACTCAGGGTTTTGAGGGCTAAGTTGAGTGTTAGTTATCTCAGGATCAAGAGGTTGGTGGTGGATTTCTGTGAGGATTATAGGTGAACTAGATATTTGGGCTGGTGGACAAGACATTTGGGCTGGTGGTAAAGGTACTGGTTTAGCAGCAAGTACAGTTTCCCAAAGTTGATATTCTCTCACACTCTCCCCCTGAATGTCAGCTTTGGTGTAATATGGCTGATTCTCAAAAAAGGTTACATCCATAGAATTATAAAATCTTTTGGTTACTGGTGAATAACATTTGTACCCCTTTTGGTTTGGAGAGTAGCCAAGAAATATGCACTTGACTGATTTGGGATCCAATTTACTTCGATGCTGCTGATGTATATGGACAAAGGCGGTGCACCCGAACACTTTAGTAGGGATGAATGAGATAATTCGAAGATGAGGGTAGGTTGTAAGGAGCTTTTGGCACGGTGTTTGGAATTTAAGGACATGAGAAGGCATTCTATTTATGAGATAAGTAGCTGTTAATACCGCTTCTCCCCAAAGATGTTTTGGAACATGAGTGGCAAGCATGAGTGATCGGGCAACCTCCATTAGGTGTCGGTTTTTCCTCTCTACTATTCCGTTTTGTTGGGGAGTATCCACACATGAGCTTTGATGGACAATTCCCTGATCAAGTAGATAAGCTCCGAGGATAGAGTGGTAATATTCCCTTCCATTGTCGGTTCTAAGCACCTGAATTTTGGTTTGGAATTGAGTCTGGACCATTTTGTTGAAATTCTGAAATATTTGCCCAACCTCAGATTTGTCTTTCATGAGGAACAACCAAGTCACTCGAGTGTGGTCATCTATGAAGCTAACAAACCATCTAGAACCATAATATTTGCTATCCTAGATGGTCCCCAAACATCACTGTGTATTATGGAAAATGGATGGGATGGTTTATATGAATGATGTGGGTAAGTATTACGAGGATGCTTGGACAATTGACAAATTTCACATTGGTAATATGAGGGATTTTTTTGGAATAATGTGGGAAATAACCTTTTGAGGTACAAGAAGTTGGGATGACCTAATCGGTAGTGCCACAACATGATTGCACTATCTTTATGACTGCTAGAGGTTGAGACTGTGCAAGCATTATTCTGAATTTTCCTCTCAAATTCTTCATCTCTAAGAAGATAGAGCCCTGCACATATCCTAGCATTGCCAATCTTCTTCTTCGAATCCAAGTCCTGAAATTCACACATATGTGGGAGAAATTTAGTAACACAATTAAGATCTCTCATAATCTTACGAATAGATAAGAGATTACAATGCAAATTAGGAACATGGAGAACAGAATTAAGCATTATGTCCTTGGAGATAGCAACTGAACCGATACCAGCCACTTTAGATAATGAGCCATCTGCAATACGAACTGTAAAATTTCTAGAACATGGGCTGTATTCATGAAATAACGATGCATCACCAGTCATATGGTCTGATGCGCCTGAGTTAACGATCCATGCCTTTGAGCTATCACGTTTAACACTTAAGGCGCTTAGAAAATTACCTTTTTGTGCCAAAGTGGCAGTACTCACAATTTCAGGTCTGTTTTGTTGAAGGGACTGATGTGGCATCTCATCAGTAGGTGTCTTCCCATAACTCTCCCTAGCATGTACAGCCTTCCAAGCAATGTTGCTGATCATGCTCCCTAAGTTTGAAGTCACCTCTGATGTTGTGCTACCGCTCAGCATGGTGGGAGAAGAATCAAACTAAGAATTTTAATGGGTCGTATGCTCTTGATACCATGTAGAAACCTGAAATTGTAGAGAATGTAGAAATTGATACGAACATGTTTTTCTGATTTTCTACTCCAAAAACTACAGCTTATAGAGAATATAAATAGTTGTAGGCTAAACTAGGAAATCTACGTAAATCCCTATATATCCTATATACCATTTTCAGAAAAGGAAAAGGAATCCTAAATAAAGGAAAGTTTTAAATGAAACCAATTAGGGAAATATTTGGTCAAGATACCAAATCCCTTTATCTTAGGAAATAAATAAAAAATCAATCATATCCAATCCCATAGAATATGGACTGGATTTCCACACTAAGTTTATGCCTGGGAATTAATCTTAGATACTCATGTATTATTTAAAACAGTTGACAAAAAAATGATTTTCTAGATTAGTAATGAAAGGGGTTGGGGAAGGTTTTAGAAATTGTAAAATTTTGCATTTATGGAGTGAATACAAAAGATGTTAGCAATTAGGAGGAAGGCATCTATGGGATGAGAACCATCCTAAATCAGCTATATCTTGGCTGAATCTTAATCCTCGTCTATCATTAATTTCCATATTCAAAAATATGCGGAAGATTATACTGTTTGATATATTTGTGATTTGATTACTCAAGCACACCTTTTTGTAAGCTAATCATGTATGTTTACTCAGGTACATAACATTGTTGCAATTTATCTATCAATATCAATTGGCAGGAAATATTTAGCTGGAAAAATCGATTTTGACTTAGCATTAGGACTTGAGATTTAGAAAACTAGGAGGAGTGAGAGATTTTAAGATCTCAATTCTCTAACTACTCAGTTGTATTTTATGGCCTTCATCTTTCTTGTTTGTGGAAATACATGACAAATGTTTTCACCTAAAAATATCTTGAACCATTTAATTGGCTTATATGGTTCTTTTCAGGTGCTAATAGAATCCTTATCCATTATATTTGACTTTCTTTTAGCATTCCGTTACATATTGTGCTATAGATTCTATGTAACCAGCTTGCATTTTGGTTTAGTCAGTGCCTTGAAAGAATAGGGCTGCCTCAATGGTCCAAATATGTTATACAATTTGCACTACCAATCTGCTTATCACTTTTTAATTTTATTGCCAGTTTCCTGCATCATTTGCATTTGAAAATTTTATCTATTAATTTGCTTATTGATCAAAAGCTTGTAAAGACTCATATTTGCTATCGTTACATTTACAGGCATCCAATGCCTACCTTCAGTTTTTGCGAGGGCCTGCTAGAAAAATGCTATTAAAGTTTGTCAAAGAAATGCCAAAACCTGAAACTAAAGTCAGGATTGATTTGTCATCTCTTCTTGGAACACTGTTCTTTACATGGGTTATTTTACAACTATTCCCTGTAAGTATTTCTCTCTTTTTCATTGGTGTTGGATATTTAAGTACAGTTGAGTGTGTCCATGGTTGCAAATTTTTTAATATTATGCCTCCTATAGCAATTCAATCATCATCAAAGTTATCACACATTCTTTGCAACAGTTATTTGAGAGTAAAAGTTTTATGATCAAATTTAATGTCTGATTTGGGCCGGCCCTTAGGAATTTCTTTGAAATGAATTTGTGTTAGTTCTTTGGTTGGTTTCTGGGTCACAGTATGAGTTGACTGGTTATGGCACTTATGAACACTACAGAATATGCATATATGTGCAGTACTAAGCAATAATAAATAGAGAAAAATGCAGTAAGATTATATTTTGTTTGAATTGGCAGAAGGGCCAAGAGAATATTTAGTTAATGTTGTCTTATAAGAGAAGGTATATGGTTATCTTTGCAATTTGACATGGGTAACTGTTATCAGTGCTCCACTTTTCTTCATGTAATCACATACACTGGGTAAGAAAATCTAGTCATGCGCTTCTTTATGCCAGATTCCTTCATGTTTACATCACCCCTATACTAAGATCTTTGGATAACAGGTCTAAGTTTTACTTGTGGGCTTTCAGCATTGCCATATAAACTTATGAGCAAACTTTATTTAATACGGAAGGTCTGATCTAGAAAGGTCTACAGTAGCAATTTTCCCATCACAAGAGAGTGGCAGTTATGAATTATGATCACTTTGGTTAATATCTTGATGGTTTTATAATATATTGTGTTATGTATATCCTAACATTTTTGTTTACGATGTAGGTGGTGTTGACTTCACTGGTATATGAAAAACAGCAAAAACTGCGAGTCATGATGAAAATGCATGGGCTTGATGATGGACCTTATTGGATGATATCTTATGCTTATTTTCTTGTCATCTCTTTGCTGTACATGTTATGTTTTGTGATATTTGGCTCAATCATTGGTACTAATGTAGTCATTTAACTGTTCTTTAATTATCTTTACTTCAAGCTGCTCTTTAATATGTTTGACTTCGTTCCAGGGTTGAAATTCTTCACGCTAAATGATTATAGCGTCCAGTTTGTGTTTTACTTCATATACATAAACCTGCAAGTTTCCCTGGCCTTCCTTGTAGCTGCAATATTTTCAAATGTTAAAACTGCTTCAGGTTTATCTTACCTCTTTGATTTACTCCTCTTGGTTGGCAAAACTCTACTCTATTTTAATGATCAGTTAACTAACTTATTCCTCATAACTCCTTGTCAATGATTACAGTAGTTGGATACATATTTGTCTTTGGAACGGGACTTTTAGGTGGCTTTCTCTTCCAGTCCTTCGTTGAAGATGAATCATTCCCAAGTAAGTTTAAGAAATTATGAAAATGAAATTGTTATTGTTTGCAAGCTTTGTAATTTTATTCTGACAACAGGAACTATTTGTTAATTGAAACTAATATCTTAATCAGATAACTTTTTAAAGAATCTAAAGTTTTGTAGCCAGAAGAAAACTACTTTTAACATTTAATTTTGTTGGCAGCTAATTTTTGGGAAATGAGATGGCATTAGGAAAGAAAAAATTACAGTGGCAGAGCCAGTACCATTCACAGGGGATAAAAATGTTTGAATCACATTATCCTACTCATGCATGCATGCATGCCTCATATATGAGTCAAATACTGCTTTGGACTTGCTGAATGGTAAGAAGTAGTAATTAGTGAGGAATTGAGAAATGAATTCAAGCCCTAGGCCCAGACTGTTTGAAAAATAGGCTTATATAAACTTAGAATAGTTGAGACGATTATCTTCTTTCAATCACTTAAGACTCATTATTTTCATTTAACTTAGATTCCGAGATGTTATTAATCCATAGATTATTTGTAGCTGTCATTTAGTTACTGAGTATGTGGGAAAATAGGCAGATTTGGTGTGGATTGAAAACCTTATTGCTCTTAAATTAAGGCTCTATTGTTGGAGTTAATCCTATTTATCTCTTTCTTACTCCTTTTGATGAAAGACGTGAAAACACCTGCTTAATCTAGTGCATGGTTTGGTTGTAGCCGATACACTGGTAGTGCTTTAGATCATTAGTCCTTCAACTTCTGTTATCTTCACTTGTACCTTTCACCTACTTACTATGAGACTTATTCTTTGATGTTGTAGGAGCCTGGATTATCACAATGGAGCTATATCCTGGTTTCTCTTTATATCGTGGATTATACGAGTTTGGACAATATTCTTTTGAAGGAAATTATATGGGGACGAATGGGATGCGATGGGGGGATTTGAGTGATAGCACAAATGGGTTGAGAGAGGTCATGATTATCATTTTTGTTGAGTGGTTGTTGGTGCTATTTGTTGCTTATTATGTAGATCAGGTTTCATCTTCGGCTGCTGGGAAGAGTCCTCTGTTTTTCCTGCAAAAATTCCGTAGAAAGCCTCCATCATCTTTTCGGAGGCCTAGTTTGCAAAGACAGGGATCAAAAGTTTTTATTCAGATGGATAAACCTGATGTTAACCAGGAGGTAACATTCTTTTCTTTGGTTTTCTTGAATGCATTTTCTCATTTAAGAGAAGATTGTTTTGAAGAGGTTAGCGACCACCAATCACTTAATTGATGTATAGTCTTACAGAAGACTGGTCTTTCATTCACTAGCAGAGAGGGATCTGTATTATTCTATTAACATGATTATTTCTTTTGGCAGAATAGAAAACAATTTGGCCAGCTGCATCTATCTGTTTTTGCTTGTTTCATTAGATGGTATAATATGATACAAAGGATGGGTATATTGTTTTCTGTTTATGCCTTTATGGAGCAGAAAATGTCTAGTTGAGGCTTTGGGTTGTAATTATCATGAAACTATAGTATTAGTAATATTTGTGATCTTCCTAACAGTAGCCTTGTACATTTTCTGTCATTATCATAATTTGAATTGAGTCCATCTCAAATTAAAACTATTTTGAATGAATGAATCATCTCAAAATATTCTTCATTCATCTCGATGTGATATGATTCATTCATTTGTATGAAGAATATTTTCTTTTTATTTTGGTTGCCAGAGGGAGAAGGTTGAGCAGTTGCTACTTGAACTGAGTACAAGTCATTCCATCATTTGTGACAACCTCAAGAAGATATATCCTGGAAGGGATGGAAATCCTGAGAAATTTGCAGTAAGAGGATTATCTCTTGCTTTGCCTAGAGGGGAGTGCTTCGGCTTGCTGGGACCCAATGGTGCTGGCAAGACTTCTTTAATTAATATGGTAGTGTAAGATTGTTTTATTTAAAAATATAGCTCTTTTATGCACAAAACTGAGCACAGACTCACATGCATGTTCTGTAATGTGAGTTGCTGAAAATGAAATCTTCCATGTTAGGATCTAATTTGTTTCCCCAATAGTAATTTTAGCCCTTTTTTTCGGTATAGGGATTATTGCTGTCTAAGAAGATAGTGATATTGATTTGGTCTTACACCTTCCTGTATCTTTTAAAGCTAGAAGTCTAGAACAAGATTTAGCTGGTACCTTTTACGAAATTTTTGTTATTCTGTTGACAGATGATCGGGCTCACAAAACCAACTTCAGGGACAGCATATGTTCATGGTTTGGATATACGGACTTATATGGACACAATCTATACGAGCATGGGTGTCTGCCCGCAGCATGAGTAAGATATAATCACTTACTTTTACTAAGAAAAAATTATTTTCCATGTGAAAAGATTTATTATTATTATTTTGTTATTTGTAAATTAGCCTCCTCTGGGAAACCCTAACTGGGAGGGAGCACTTGCTATTTTATGGCAGACTCAAGAACCTCAGAGGTTCTGCTTTAAATCAAGTAAGTCAAAATTATCTATATTTTGAGCTTGTCATGAATTTTACTTTGAGAAATTGATGCCCATAAACTTATTTCAGTTATAAACCGTAAAAGGCACTTACATTAGACCTTCATTTCATCTTTTCCAATTTTTAAATGTAAGGTTGGACATTGTTAAACCAGCTAGCAATCTGTCCTGTACTGAAATTTGAATGCAGAGCTGAAGTTTGTACAGGACTGAAAGCTAGGCTGTTGGGGGCAATGTAGTTTTAATGGCATAATCACATAAAAAGTTTAATTCTTTTTTCCTTGTTACTGTATTGTTGCTTCAGGCAGTGGAAGAATCTCTTAGGAGTGTCAACCTATATCATGGAGGGGTTGCTGACAAAAAAGCTGGGAAATATAGTGGAGGTATGAAAAGGAGGCTCAGTGTTGCCATTTCGCTGATTGGGGATCCTAAGGTAAAGTTAACTTTGACTCGTATTCACTCTAATTTTCTATGCAAGACCAAAATAAGCATATATCCTATGGTGATGTTCATTGTTTAATCACTTGATATCTTGCAAGGTTGTCTATATGGATGAACCCAGTACCGGACTAGATCCAGCTTCAAGAAACAGTTTGTGGAGTGTTGTGAAACGTGCAAAGCAAGACAGGGCAATTATTCTTACCAGTATCCCTCTCTCACTCTCTTTACATAATTGAACTTGCATCACTGGCACCCTAGACTCAACATTCTTGATACAAACATATTTGCATGTTGTGCTCTCAGTTTTGCACTTCTACATAAAAAGAAGAAAGTTTTGCATGTAAAATTAGGTGAGAGAAGATGATAACTTTTGGCCCTTTTATAACAACAAATATTATTTGGATAATGTTTTCAGCTCATTCAATGGAAGAGGCAGAGGTGCTATGTGATCGATTAGGGATTTTTGTTGATGGCAGCTTGCAGTGCATAGGAAATCCTAAAGAGGTAAGTTTGCTTTTAAAGTCTTATTTTCTCAAGTTCCTGAACTTACATTCCACCTATATATATACCCTAAAGTAGATTCATGTGCATTTTTTTATGTGGTGGCATCTTACTGACCCTACCCATAGACTAGATTTCATGAATTAAACTCTTCTCAGAGGAACTCTATTCTATTATCTTTACGATATCTTACCTTCAATCTTCTATCTTTTCAAAAAAAAAAGAAAAAGAAAAGAGTGTGATGGAAAGTCTGCGTTACCACTTTATCCTGGCATGGTTGATTGCTTGTGTAAGGGAGATAAAAGAATATGCAGGCTAGAATTCCAAAGAAGTGCGAGGGCAATACTCTCTGCTGAATGCTGTGTAAACATGCACCATAGCCCTTCATTTTTGAAACAATCTATATCCTTTCCCCATGTTTTTCATCATAATCAACTGTATATTTGAGGTTGTCTTTCTTCTGCTGTTTTGAGTGAGAGTCCTTCTTAATTAGTATTTTTAACGAATCATTTTACACAACTCCTTTTGCTCAAGTTTTCCATCTTTGAATTAAGAATCCATACATGCATATAGCCGGTATGCCTAAATTTCGGACAAGCAAAATCAATAATGATTGTAAATAAAAAGTGGTTCTTATTCCTGTTTTCTTGGATGATTTGTATCAAATTTACTCTTAATTTACTATTTCAAGTCATCCTTCTACTTTGGCTGTTTCAAGTCATAAAGCTTTGATAATCAATGATTGGTTTAAGTTGTTTTAACATTAAGCTTGCTGTTCATATGGTGAATGGCAGCTAAAGGCCAGATATGGGGGCTCTTACATATTTACTATGACAACTTCTCCGAATCACGAGGAAGAAGTAGAGAACATGGTACGTCATCTATCCCCAAGTGCAAAGAAGATATACCAAATTTCGGGAACACAGAAGTTTGAGATGCCAAAGCAAGAGGTCAGAATTGCAGATGTATTCCAAGCAGTTGAGAATGCAAAGAGCAAGTTTACGGTGTTTGCATGGGGTTTGGCTGACACCACTCTCGAGGATGTCTTCATCAAGGTTGCTCTTGGGGCGCAGACAGTCAATATTTTATCATGATTCTGGGATATCTTCTCTTGCATATAAATTTCTTATATCATTTTTATTTTTAATGGCATTAATTGCTTCTGGAGACAGCAAGTACTTCATATTGTTCAAGCATTTACACTATGTTTGGATAAACATTAGTAAAGGAAAGGAATGGAAAGGAAAGGAATGTAAACTAAAAGAAAGGAGAGGAAAGGAAAGGGTACATGTACCCCTTGTTTGGATAGCTAAAATTAATAAAGGAAAGGAAAGGAAAGTAATCCTAACAATTTTTGTTTGGTTAAATAATGGAAAGGAAAGGAAATGATTTATTGTAATGCTTTTTTTCCAATTATAACCCTTTTTGTTTTAAATTTTATAAGATAATAAGGTTAAATTTGATATTCTATATGTTAAAATTTTTTTCAAGTTTCCTTTCCTTTCCCTTTACCCCAAATTGGGGTTTTAAAAAAACTGAGTAACTCAAGGGAAAGCAAGGGGTGCTCACTCCCCCTCTCTTTCCTTTCCCTTGCTAAAAAATCTTCCCAAACAAAGGAAAGGTTTACAACCTTCTTTTGTTTTACTTTCCTTTCCTTTCCTTTCCCTTCTCCACCCTCAATCCAAACATAGGCTTAGGGGGTGCTTTGTAGAGTAGAAAAGCAGAATGAGGGATAAGGATGTGTGAAAAAATGGAAAGAAAATGATTTTTATTAGTATTTGGCATAAAAAAAAGCGTGACAAAAGAAATAGGAAAGATTGCTATTTTCTTCTTTATTGATAAAAATAAATCATTTTAAATTGAAAAGATTAGTTTAGAGGGAATGAGAGAAATGTGAGTCAAATATGTATATTTATAAAATTATATTTTATTTTGTTGTTTTAATTACTTAATGATGGTATAATGATTAAATTGTATAATTTCATTTTTTTTCATTGTTCAATTCTACCAATTTTCATTTTTGTTACCACCCACAATCAATAAAAAGAAAAAAAAGTTTCTCATTTTTTTTTCCTTTCAGTTTTATTTCTTCTCATTTTTCTTTCCACTTTATCCAAAAAAGATCTTTGTTTTAGCAATTTTTTTTTGCTGAATCCTCAACAACACCACCCCCCCCCCCCCCCCCAAAGATGTTTAGTACCACATTTTTACTTAAGATTATATTCAGAAAAGAAGTAAAATCGTAGAAGGAAATGAAATCCCCATTATTTCATCTTTAACAATATTGTATTCAATCTGTTCAAAATAGCTAACGTAGTGAAAGAAAATTTTGACACATTCATTAATACATAGAAGTACGAAAGAAAATCTCGACACATTCATTAACAATGTATTCAATCGGTTCAAATTTTGACATCTTAAGCTTTACAGTTTAATTTTTGGTTTAGTTCTTAGTTTTCTAGTGTTTATGTATTCAATGCACATTAGATTCAGTAACAACAACATCCTAAGACCGCGGCCTATGTATGAAGTTGAGGCAATTACTGCAAAAACAAGCTGACAAAATAGCTGTAGAGGACTGCAATGTACGATCTAAAGATGAAATCGCTCCGCAACAAGGTTAGTAGTGCACCTTATAGAAAATGTATACCTATATCCTTGTAGAGTGTACATATCTTTCGTTTATTAACAACCCCATTATATTTCCTACTTTTTTTGTTTGCTTAGGCTTCTTCAAATCCAAAGGTTTTCTGCAAATTTTGTTTTTAATTTGGAAAATTTTTAGAGGTTTATTTCAGAATTTAAATGTGGAGCAAAGAGTTATTAATTTTGGATCCTTAAATTGATGGGAGAATCAACTAAAATTTGATGGGATTAGTAGAGTTAATGGTTTTCTTTTTGGATATTTCATGGGGTTTATAATACTGGTTCATGGGATGAAAACTTTGAATAAAAATGTATTATTAAAAAAAGAAAACAATAGAAGTTTAGCTGGAATAAATTGCTGATGTGAAATTTAATTAAATCGAAAATACCTATATTCTATTTAAAAAATTAAGTGGGTTTGGAATCAAACATCTACACAGCAAAAATTTTGACCTAATTTATTGGTCATGGACTTTGCAAGTCTACGTAAGCTATTAGAAGCCTTTATATCATAACAAAGAAAAGTTTCCAACTAATTCTAAAACAGAAGTCTTATGAGCAAACTCTGATAGCCTAATGGGCAGTGAACCTGTAAACCATAACATGCTTGTAAGTGTCTCCAGGTTCTACAATCTGAGAAGGAAAATTGGGTTTATTCACTGCATCAGGGAATCCTTGAGTCTCGAAGCAAAGTCCTGCATGAACTGAATAAACAAATCCATCTTTCCCCTTCTCATTCTTCAACATGTTACTTGTATAAAACTGAACCCCTGGCATATTCGTCCACAGCTCCATTTTTCTTCCAGACTTGCTTTCCTGCAGCACGGCCACCTTCCTCAGGTGCTCCGGACTCGACTTGTCAAGCACATAGTTTATGTCATATCCATCAGGCAACTGGTTGAACTTGCTGCCAATCTCACGGGGTTGAAGAAAATCATAGGGAGTTCCTTTCACAGGAAGGATTTTGCCTGTTGGGATTAGATCATCATCCACCGGGGTGATGCTAGAGCCAAAGAGCTGGAGAGTGTGCGACAGAATGTCACCACTGCTGTGGCCACCAAGGTTCCAGTAGGTGTGGAGGGCTAAGTTCACTGGGGTGGCCTTGTTGAGAGGAGTGGCCTCCATTTTTACACCAAGCTTGTTAGTTTCTATAAGCATATATGTAACTGACACTGAAAGATTGCCGGGAAAGCCTGCAAAATCAAGAGAAATCTTAGCATTAGCAACAATTCTTGAAGTTGGAAGATTACTCTAGAAACAAATATTGTATGTTAGATATATACCTTGTTCACCATCAAAACTATCGTAAGTAAATGTTATATGGCTATTCTTTTTGTAACTTTTTACGGTCCAGATAACATCACCAAATCCCTTGCTGCCACCTGAGGAAAGCTCAGTTGTATCAACGATTTTGAGTTCGTGGAAGAATTGCAAAAATTGAAACTTAACTAGATAGAAAAAGCCTTACCATGAAGTGTGTTTTTGCCATCATTAGCTACTAGTTTATAAACAACACCATCTAAAGTAAATTTAGCCCCTCCAATTCTATTGGCTACTCGCCCTACAATGGCTCCAAAATAGGTTGTGTCATTCTGCAATAAATTCAAATTTTCATCATAACAAACTCTATGGGTTCACTTATAGGCCAAGTTCCGGGTTAAGTGGAGTCAACTCGACGTGGATGGTCCGCTCTTAAGATCACTCCAAGAAAAAGAATTAATCTCGAAATGCACACAAATTGATTTGAAAATATCTTGATAGTAAAGAAAAAAGAAAAAAACTATATGGATGCAAGTATACTTAATTTTGACATGTCCTACCTTGTAATCATCGACTGAGTCATACCCAAGAACAACATCGTCCAACTTCCCTGATAAACAAAAGTAACATCTTTTATATACATCAAGTTCTAAAACATCGTATAAGACAGAATTTAAAGCAAAGCGCAGCAGCATATATACCAGTTTTATCAGGGAGAATAAGAGAGAGCATAACTGCACCGTAGTTGGTGAACTTGGCAGAAAAATCTCCCCTCTTCAGTTCATACACTTTAACTTCCTGTGCTTCACACATACACAACAAAGCAAGCAAGAGAAAACCAGAGAAGAAACATGTCTTGGCCATGTTTTGATCAATGAAATAAAATTATCAAATGCCAAAACCAACAGGTACGTGTGTTTATATATCACACGGATAAAGAAGATGGGTGTTGGTTTTAAATTTAAACTCGATGAAAGAGTAGATAAGGATACAATTGCAGATAAGGGTGAGTTGAGATTTGGAAGAATCCAGGATTCATCTGGCATCATATTTTTTGTTTTAAAATAATTATAATTTTGCCAACAAAGAAGGAAAAAAACGTAAGATGCGTTGCAGAGAAGAATATTCACTTGTAAGTCAAATTTTTTATGGACTCCATGAGCACGTGACTGCCCTGCATACATGAATTTAGCCTTTATTTAATTTGCAACATTGGTTTTGCATGTTACGATTTTTTGCCTTGAAGAAAGTAAATGAGAATTTGGTGTAGCGTGCAACTAGACCTGTTCAAGGGCCGGACTACCCGCTCAAATCCGAAGGTCCGTTTAAAATTTGATCGGACTTGGACAAAAATATTGGACTTATTTATCAGGCTTAGACAAAATTTTTAGGCCCGATCAAAAATGAGCTCGGGCCTGGGCTTGACTATCTAAAGCTCGAGCCCGGCCCGGCCCTGTCCGAACATATTATTAATTAAGTTTTTTTTAAATATATCTATTAAGTATAATATAATTATATGTATATAAAATATTATTGATTAATAAACATGATTATATATATTTAATATGAAAATTAACATGAAAATTTTGATAAATCAAATTAAAATTTAAAGGGAATAAAAGAATAAAAATAAAAAAATACAAAAATAAAATACAAAAATAAATAAAAAAATACGGACGAGCAAGGCCGGGCCTCGGGCTTATGTAATAAAATTAAAAACGGGCCTGGACTAAAATCCAGGCCCGAATTAACGGGCCAAGCCGGACTTGGACATAGCCAAAATATGTTGTTATATGCCTTCGGCCCGGCCCGACCCGCCCAATGAGCAGGTCTACGTGCAACTCTTGATCAAGCTTTTTGAGGTCAGCTTTTGAATTTGTTCTAATTATGTTAAATGTTGGATTTATTGTTATGGATAATTATTCGGTGGAGTTTTTAGATTGATGTTAAGATGATGATATATAAACTTAAAAGTCTCATATCATTAAAACGGATGAAAATACCGATGATTTTTACCAAAAAAAATTAAAAAAATAAAAATAAATAAAGTTTGTTATGTGTCATCATCTTAGCACTATTTGTGAAATTTAAAAATTTACTAACAATGTATTAAATTATAATCTTATTATTATTTGTACAAATTAAAGGCTTTTGCACTTTCAACCATTGTTAATTTTGGTCCAATAGCTAAAATTGTTGAGTCTAAATTAATATTCTCTAAATATTAATCTAAAAGAGTTATTAAATTGAACGATTTTTTACTATGTAAATTATTATTTTGTCTTAAAACAGGAGTTTGATTAATTTTCATATCATTAAAGTTCTTCAAGGACTTTATAACATTTAATCTCCTTAAAAAAATTTTTTTTAGTGGTTAGTTTTTTAAAAATCTCCTTACAAATGCTTAAAATTTTATAAGTTTGGCAGTTGAAATGTTAAATTTTTTGGTTACAACGAAAAAGTGATCATAATAATTTGTTGACCATAATTTTAGGGTGCGTTTGAATAGACCAGATCAGGACATTAGGATACATAGCTAAAAACCTGTCACAGCTAAAAGGTGTTCCCATCAAAAGCTGAATGATGAAAAAAAAAATCTAATACAATTCTAAGGCTTGATAAGCCCGGTAGCAGCCAAATTTAACAAGGGTGGCTTAATTTGAGAATTATTAGCATAAGATTAATGTTACTGTACACATGTTGTTATTTATTAATTCATATTTATAATTCACATTCGTATTATATAAAATCGTATTTGTATAATTTAAAATATAAAAATTTTGTGTCAAAATTTATGTCGATACAGAAAATACAAAACTTCTTTTTAACTTTTACTAAATTCATATGCAATTTATATTTAATTTTTATATGTGTTACTTTCATATTTTTTATTGTATATTTTTGTGTTGTGTTATTATATCGTGTTTAAGATTACTAGATTTTATCTTCAATCTTTAGATCCAATTCGAAAGCATGGGCAGTAAACTGGAGGAAATTATGTTCCTTGTCTTATTACATAAGATAAGATTGCTTAAATTGAATTAATTAGAATCAAATTTAAATCTTTATCCAATTACACGAGAGAAAACTATCCAAGTATGAAATATCCTGTATCCAAGTATGAAATATCCTGTCAAATCTCTACTCCCAATTTGAAATCAGATCTTTTGGTTGCTTGCTTAGTTTTTCAGGGCTATTCCATCCACTATACAAAAATAAAAAACAGAGCTTTTGGATTCTTGGTTGATATATAGCACATGGACAGATGGACTGGGGCCTATACAATTACATGATCAGACAAAATACAAGTTCAATACTGCAACATTACCAAGGAATTCTTGCGAAAGACTGAAAAACAGATGAGAGAACCAAATCAAATCGCTTCAACGTAACAGAGTAAGCTGAAATCTTTTTAACATTAAAAACAGTTCTACAATAGAATTAATCATATAACCTACATCACTCTGGAAAGACAAAATAAACTTGTAAGAGTTGAGCTATATCTCCAATAGAAAATACCCAAATTTACAGATCAAGTAGGCATCTGAAATCGACAAAGTGGACAAAGATTGCTCTCCGCCAACCAGCTGACGATGCAATCTTGATGATACACATGGGAGCAAGGCATTCGACTGGCTTTTATCCCATCCAAAATCTCTTCCAAACAAATTACACACTGCAATGTATAATCACCTTCAACTTTAACCTTCTCCAATGACTCAATAGCTCGCTTGCTTGCACCAGTCAGCCTGAAAACCTGGGTAGCGAAGAATTCTTCCAAAGCCTCATACTCATTAGAAACCACTGCTTCCTCCTCTGAAAGTCTTACAGGACAAAGAGTGACGATAATGGGAATGTTCTTGCGGTTCTCGTTATGTGTTTCGTTCAATGCCGAACGTGCGCAATCAATGATCTTTTGCGTCACCGTCGCATGAAGGCTGAAGGGTACTTGCATCTGCGAAAGCTTGCCAGATATAGCCGACCAGGATGCACCGGCCGCCTGTGTCAACTGTCCCTGCGGCAGCAAAAGCTGTTGCATGGCGGTTGGTTGATTAGAAACAATGTTAGCAAAGATTTCAATAGAAAACACAGGGCAGAGTGAGGAATCTTCCACTTGCATCAGATCATGATCTTGTTCACCGTCTTCACCCTCAGTTTGCCATGCCTCGCATTGAAAGTAAGACATTGTCTCGAGTAAAAGAAGCTGGTGGAGAAAAAATAGATGACAAAGTAGACGAGGCTTTGAGTAGGAAACAAGAATCCGAAGAAAACCCTGATAAAAATAAACAAATCTATGTTGGGTGGGTGAGTTGATGGTTATTTATTAAAGCTCTTAATGGAATTTGATTTTGTAAGAATTGCAATTCAACCAAGGTAGGGAAAGGAGTTATGATTTTTTATATCTTGATTTGAATTTCTTGTTGGTTGCTGATTATTTATGCGTGCTCAGCAAGGTAGGTGCTCAGCAAGGTAGATATAGTTACAAATACCTCAACAAACCTTAAAAGAGAAGTGACTTGGAAGCTAAAAGCTGTTAACTTGGTTAAAAATGGCTCCTAAACTATGTATCTTTTCTCACTTAACGAATTAGAATTGAAATTGGTAATATGATATTTAAATGAAAAATGGCTCCTAAACTATATACCTTTTCTCACTTAAAAGAATTAGAATTGAAATAGGCAATATGATATTTAAACTTTAATTCATCACATAATATAATTTTAAATTTAACTTCGTTTAAAAAAATTGATGTGACAGGTAATATATTCTTAAATTATGACCTATAAAAATAAATCTCACGGCATTAATGTGCCACGTTAGTATGAAAAAAAATTATTTAAAATTAAAAAATAAGGATATTTAAAATATTTTTATTAAATATACAAAAATTTAAAATATTTAAGAAACTTAAAAGTCATAAAATTTATAAAAAAAATTCAAAAGTAATATTTAAAATCTAAAAAATTTTCAAAATATAAAGATTTAAAAAATTAAAAAACTCATAAAAAAGAGTGGAGGAATCAAGGAGAGAAGAGAGAAATGCGAAGGGGGCAAGAGAGAAATGAGAAGGGGGCAAGGGTAGGGATGTAAATGAATATCCCATAAATGAGTGTATTGCACTACCAACTCGATTGAATAAGATTAAAATATTTAATAATCAGGTTCGGATAGTAACTTTACTTTTTCAAGGGTTTGAATAAGATTCAAGTGGTAATTTTAGGGTACCCTACAACTCAAATCTAGTTATAAATGATAAAGTTTTAAATATTATATACATTTTTATTTATACATTATTTATTATTAATATAATACTTAATTAAATTAATTTATTAAATATTTTAATTGTGATTATAACATTGATTTATTTTTTATGAGTTAATTTAAATTTATTAATTTAATTTTTTTAATAATATGCATTATAATTGATTTTAAATTTAAATTTTAGAATCAAACTTTGATTTAATAAACGAGTATTTAACAAGATCAGATAGTTAACATGTATTTCTTATAATATATGGATAAAGCTTAGATAGTAAAAATCAAAATATTTTAAAAATTAATCAGGCTTGAGTATTATAAAATATAACCACTTTCGGGTTAAGATACCCCAAATTTAGTAAGTCAAATTTCAAATTAATAGATAATATATATCAAATTTCAAATTAATCAAATTTATAAATATTGCATATCAAATTTTAAATTTATCGAAAATATCTAATTTTTTGTTCGATAATAATAAAATTTCAACTATTAACATATATTAGAGGTGGCAAATGGACCGGTTCGGGCAGGTTTGGTCCGGGTTATATTCGGATTCAGGTTATTTCAGTTTCGAATTTTTTTGATTTTGGTTTTTTCTGATTTTGGATTTTTTCGGTTTCTAGTATTTTTGGGTTCAGTTATTTTCGATTTCAGTCCGGTTTCGGGTTCGGTCCAATTTTAACCGGGCGGCTTAGTCAAATTATTTTGAAATTTTAGAAGTTATAAATATTTTTATAATTTTAAATGTAATAATTAATTTAATTTTATATAGTTAAATAAAAATATAATAGAAATGCTAAATTAAAGTTAAAATTGAATAAATATTTATATAAATATAAATTTTTATATTTTAATATTTTAATATTTTTATTACAATTATTATTTATTTTTTTAATTTCCTATGATATTCACATTTTTTATAAAACATATAATTATATATTAATAATTATATAAAAATTTATTTTTTAAGTGAGCCAAATCTAATATATATATATATATATATATATATATTATATTACAAACTACATAGCAACTATGGTAAAATGCCTACATAGAATCTTACATGGATAGCCTCTTTGAATAACACGTAATCATCATTAATTTCATGTTCACCTAAGTCAAAAGTGTCACGATCCGAAGACCGCGACTTTCACTCGATTCTTATACTTTTCTTAGTCTACAAATTTATGGACTAAATTTTTCTTTTTCATTTTAAGGTTTGTATTCGGTGTCAGTGTAGTTACTATACTACCTAGGTGACTTATAGTCATTCCATTTAAATATTAAACAAACACGGAAACGGTTCTTAGTTACATCCCGACTTGTTAAACAGAATATGTACTGTGCATCAATTTAAGTCTTACATGTAAACAAGTATTTTATAAAGAACATATAACTCAGAAAACTAGTACCAAGTTCATACACCGTCTCCGATGCCCACTGAGCAGCTCACATGGCAGACGTTAACTTCAATAATCTGAAAGAGATGAAATTTAGTGGGGTGAGCAAAACCACGGCTCAGTAAGATACTAATATAAATACAAGAGTAGGATTAAACTGTCTTAAACTGCAATGCTTAATACTTACAAGGATGCAATTACAGTTAATCCTTTCTCATCGATACATCTCATTATCACTTTTCATTTCATAATCATATTTCTGTATTCTATCATCTCTTATCAATTCTCATATCATCTCTTATCAATTCTCATATCATCTCTTATCAATTCTCGTATTGTAGATCATAATCACGGTGGTACCCAATCATAATTCTCTTCGTGTATCTCTATATTCGTATTTCATAACATATCATGACCTCATATAGATGAAATATCGTTACCACCGAGTCATGACATTCCTCATGGAATTCTCATATACCAAGCATATTGTCATATTAGGGTTTAATATGCAATTCATGTAATTTTTCTGTATAAACCGCGATCATTTCAAATCATATCATATATACTTTAGGACATGCTCAACATATGCATTTTCAAAAGTTTGCCTTTAAGGCATAATATAAACATATTCAATTTCAATTCATGTATTCGTTTTCGGAGCATGTCTAAAACATGTGCGGTTTTAAAATATTTTTCATATACTATAAATCATATCAGGTTTAGAGTTCATATCAAATCAATCTATACTCTAAACCGCATGTCGTTTCAAATTCGACACAAGATCGTATATAAATCATGTAAGTGTCGAAATCATTTATCATATACTTTTAAATCATCTACTGTAAATCATATCAGGTATAGAGTTCATATCAAATCAAACTATACTCTAGACCGCATATCATGCCATGTTCGATACAAAATCACATATAAATCATATAGTGTCGAATTCATATCTCATGGACTTTTAAAACATGTTTAAAACATGTACTGTTTCAAAACATATTTCATTTCAAATCTGTTTCATGTACAGTATAAATCATGTCAAGTCTATAGTTCATATCAAAAAAAAATCATACTCTGGACTTCATATCATATTTGTTAGAGACTAGGCTAGATCCCTATCATCTCTCTATCAATAAAGACTTAAATCACTGTAGCTAGCAGTGAAAATCATATCGTCCCCTGGAAACCAACTAGGGCGCTATCTATGGCCATAGACCTCATCTCTCTCAGCCCCACTGATTAGGCGTGACTGAGACCTGTCCACGACTATTGTCGGACAAGCATATCTATCTGCCTAATGAGCAAAGCTCCAATTAGGCGGTTTCCACTATGCTTTATTGAATTTAATTCTTTTAGGGTGCCTACAGTCTCATAAAACATTTAAATCTATAGCTTTCTTTTCAATATCATGTAAGGCATATGGTAAAATTCTGTATGAGACTTCATATATCAAAAAATATATATATATATTTACCATATACTTTCATTTCAAAACAAATCAATACTTTTCAGTATTCATATAAACATTATTAAAATGTTTCAAGTTACAAGAAGGCATGCTTAAATGCGATGCTGTAAAACATTTCAGTATGCAACTTCGGTAATGTTTCCATCAAATACGCTAAAGCGATTCATTTAACTTTATCACCATCAATTATTCGATTTCAAGACTTTCTTTCTGTCAACCAATAAATCACTATACAATTCATTCACTATTCATCTAATTCAGTGTTCAATTTGCTCAGTACTCAATTCATTTGGAAATCGAATCACTTGGTATTCAGACCATTCGGTATTCAATACCCTTTCTTGATCGTCATTGACTATTATAATCATTTATACACTTCATCATCAATATTAGGATCGCATCATTAGTATGAATCCTCTAAGTTTTGATAAGCATTTAAACATCAATTTCTAAAATAGTCATCAAGTTACCGAATTTATGCAAATAATAATATCATCCTTCAATATCTGTTCCAGAATCGACATCGAGGATAACAGAATCACAAAATCGATAGTCACTTATCAAATCCATTTATGATTTGATCTATTGATACATGTTTATCATTTTTGATTTGAGGTTCAATTTCATTTAATATCACAAAATCGTATCTAAATCCTCAAATCCATTTTCATGTGGCCTTTATGATTTTATCCGAACTTATGCAATTGTCGATCTTATTATTCAAGATCTATTCTAAGGTTATAAGCATAATCATCTTTTCACATATTTATCACTCATTTCTTTGAATCCATAATTGATCGGATTGTGTCGTAATTAAATCTCCATTTCAATCTCTCGAATTTGTCCATATTATCACTTTCGAAATTATTTCAAAATCATGAAACCGGACTCGGTAATTCTGGAAATCATTACTCCGTTAATAACTTCACAATCCAATCATTCGACCATCGAAATTTCAACTGTGATCTTCTCTTCCAAGCTACATCATATAATTATCATCACTTTTATCCGTGATCCGTCTAATTAATAATTCCACCTCAATCTCAACTTGATACCATTTGTGATATTAAAATTACTTGATTTATCGATTCTATAAGGTTTTAAACCATGTAATTCACCACATTATCGTTTTCAACGATCTATCTTCTCATCGATTTCAATATCAAACTCTTTCGGTAATACTATAAAATCCTTTCAATATTTATTTTCAATAATTATCTCCAAGATTCCATTTATGTGAGAAACTTAATCTTTTTCCTCAATTATTTTCCTAAAAATTTCGGCAGCATAACGGCTTAATTTTCCCTAACCTCCTGCAAGGGAAACACAATTTATACTTGCAGCCGTTGATTCTCACCAATTTTACCTCTTACTAAGACCCCCACCATCAGTTGTGGGTCCTCTTAGCATTTTTTTAGCAAATCTATTTAAATTGATGCATCATATAAAAATCATAATTCCATTTAAAGTCAATTAAATAAATGCATCATAAAAAAATCATAATTCCCACATACAATATAAAGCTACTAATGCTTTATAAAAGTATCTTACCTATTCGCCAAAGCTTAGCGCACTTTTCGATTTTCGAGCCTTGTCGAACTCCACCATTCGTCTCATTTCCGTTTTGCTACAATTTCAATATTAATGCACTACATCAATATAACCATAAATTATTCAATAACATCAATAATTTATTTTTCCTCAATTTTTCTTACCTTTTCTTCCTTCTTCTTCTTCCTTTTCCTTTTTCCTTTTTCTTTTCTTTTCTTCTTTTTCTTCCTTTTCTTTTCTGTTCTGTTTTTTTTTTCTGGCCTGAACCGGTTCGGACCGGTTCAGGCCGGTTCAGCTTAGCTTGACCGGTTCGGTCACCGGCGGCCAGCCACTCCGACGGTTCAGCCGCTCCACAGCTTGCCGAGGTTGCCACGAGGCCGGATCTGGTCTCCATTTCCCCAGCGACGGCGCCGGCGGTGGCGGATTTGGAGGTGGGTTTTCAATCTCTTCTCCTCCACGTTTCTCCTTCCTCCGCCGTCGTTCTTCTTCACCGGCGGTCTTCCTTTGCTTCCCCTCAGCTCCGCTGAGCTCGGGGTTGGGGTGGCGGTGCCTAGACCGGCCGGCACCGCCACTTCCCTCTTTTCTCTTTTCCTCTTTTTCCTTCGGTTTTCCCTTTCTATTTTCGCACCGATCACTTCTCTTTCTGCCTCGGGCTACCGTAATCTACTTCTTCCCTTGCCGGCGACGCCGCTCCCTCGTTCCTCTTCCTTCCGGTGGCCGGCGTCGTCCGGCGTTCTCTCTTTAGTTTTTCCTCTTCTGTTTTTCCTTCAACAGAAGGAAATAACAGGGGTCGGGTCCCGACCCCTGTTTCTATTCTTCTTTTTTTTTTCCAATATTATTTATTAATATACTTAATTAATAATAGTAAATATACACATTATAATTATACATATAATTATAATTATATATAAATATGCCATTATAATATGTATTTAAGTACATATTTTTTTTTGTATCAAAATACATATACATATTTTTACACTTTTAATACAAAAATAATATTTATATTTATCAAAAGTATATTTATATAATATCATTATATAAATATATCAAAAAATATTTTTATTTCTTATTAAGTTTTGGATTTCCAAATATCCAAAATTATTTTCTCCATTTTCTAATTTAATTTGGATTTCAATTTGGATTTCAATTTGTCCAAATTAAATTTTCTGGATACCTTTATTTATTTAGAAAATTCTCGGTCTTCACATCTTCCTCACCTTAAGAAATTCGGTCCTCCGAATTTTAACTTGTATTTAGAGGTGGTACAGTTCCGTATACTTATGATTCCTGTCCCCTCAATCGTCTTTTAAGTAATATTACTAGCATACTTTTTACATCTGAATCGCCTTTTTAACCATTACATATCATTTTTCCACCATATATTCATACTCCCTAAAATTTCTTATCACCTTGGGAGTTATCACTTTCTATCTCTTTTCACATAATAGCTGTTTCACACCATTTATCATTCGTTTCTCTCATTTGGTGCCAAGTCGATATAATTTGGTAACTATAGTTTACCGATTTAATCAGTAGTATGTGATTGTCCCAGTAGCCTTTAAATCTCGTGCATCCGCTCTCTCAACATATCTTCGAGCGTTTCCACATTACGCTCGAATTTTCATATCAGTATGGAGCGATGCCGTCAATAAATTTGAAATCCCAAAGCCTTTTACTATTTTCCATAAACATTTGGCAATTCAAGATTCCATCACATGTAATGCTCACTGGAACTTCACATACATTCTCTCCGTTTCATATTTACATTTCGACTAAGGCATTAGAGAAATCTAGAAGTCTGAAGATGGAAAAGTGATTCAATTTGATCAACCAGTCTATAATCACTTCCATAATATCATATTTCTTTTGGGTTTCATATTATCCCACAACACTCATTGTCACATTGATAAATCAAGGCTGCACCTCATTGCAGACTTTACTGTTAATCATCTCTTGCCATAAATGTAACATTTATCAATCATCTTCTTTCTATATCTCCTTCCACGTAGTATCCTTATTACATCTCGATGTGATAACCAAAGCGAAATCACTTTCAATCTTAAATTCGAAAACTGCTTCATATTCATGTTCCCTTATAACTCGAAATCATATTTTCAATTTCCAATAATCTTCATAATTAAGGTGGGATTGTACTTTCAATCGAGCCATATGTTTGGGTTCGATCATTTTTCGTTGGCTATTTCTTGACCTCTTTCAATCCTTCTCAATTTACATATCCATCATATTCTATATAATCATTCCATTATCTTCCATATAAATTGCCACATCAATCATTCTCGATCATTCATATTCTATTCCTTTATGGTGATACACAATTCTTCCAAACCATATCGATACCATTCATTAACGGTTTCCAATCCGTTATAATAGGTCATCGATTAGCATCTTTATGTCAAAGCCCAGCCTGTTTTAAATAGGTCGTCGACTGGTATCACCATACCAATAGCTGACAATTCTTGGTACAGATTGAAAATCAACAAGTTTACATGTAGACACTACACAGTACATGGGATGTAACACTATCACTGTCTCAACTACACCGACCGTACTAGACAAACCGTGCTCTGATACCATTAAATCTGTCACGACCCGAAGACCGCGACTTTCACTCGATTCTTATACTTTTCTTAGTCTACAAATTTATGGACTAAATTTTTCTTTTTCATTTTAAGGTTTGTATTCGGTGTCAGTGTAGTTACTATACTACCTAGGTGACTTATAGTCATTCCATTTAAATATTAAACAAACACGGAAACGGTTCTTAGTTACATCCCGACTTGTTAAACAGAATATGTACTGTGCATCAATTTAAGTCTTACATGTAAACAAGTATTTTATAAAGAACATATAACTCAGAAAACTAGTACCAAGTTCATACACCGTCTCCGATGCCCACTGAGCAGCTCACATGGCAGACGTTAACTTCAATAATCTGAAAGAGATGAAATTTAGTGGGGTGAGCAAAACCACGGCTCAGTAAGATACTAATATAAATACAAGAGTAGGATTAAACTGTCTTAAACTGCAATGCTTAATACTTACAAGGATGCAATTACAGTTAATCCTTTCTCATCGATACATCTCATTATCACTTTTCATTTCATAATCATATTTCTGTATTCTATCATCTCTTATCAATTCTCATATCATCTCTTATCAATTCTCATATCATCTCTTATCAATTCTCGTATTGTAGATCATAATCACGGTGGTACCCAATCATAATTCTCTTCGTGTATCTCTATATTCGTATTTCATAACATATCATGACCTCATATAGATGAAATATCGTTACCACCGAGTCATGACATTCCTCATGGAATTCTCATATACCAAGCATATTGTCATATTAGGGTTTAATATGCAATTCATGTAATTTTTCTGTATAAACCGCGATCATTTCAAATCATATCATATATACTTTAGGACATGCTCAACATATGCATTTTCAAAAGTTTGCCTTTAAGGCATAATATAAACATATTCAATTTCAATTCATGTATTCGTTTTCGGAGCATGTCTAAAACATGTGCGGTTTTAAAACATTTTTCATATACTATAAATCATATCAGGTTTAGAGTTCATATCAAATCAATCTATACTCTAAACCGCATGTCGTTTCAAATTCGACACAAGATCGTATATAAATCATGTAAGTGTCGAAATCATTTATCATATACTTTTAAATCATCTACTGTAAATCATATCAGGTATAGAGTTCATATCAAATCAAACTATACTCTAGACCGCATATCATGCCATGTTCGACACAAAATCACATATAAATCATATAGTGTCGAATTCATATCTCATGGACTTTTAAAACATGTTTAAAACATGTACTGTTTCAAAACATATTTCATTTCAAATCTGTTTCATGTACAGTATAAATCATGTCAAGTCTAGAGTTCATATCAAAAAAAAATCATACTCTAGACTTCATATCATATTTGTTAGAGACTAGGCTAGATCCATATCATCTCTCTATCAATAAAGACTTAAATCACTGTAGCTAGCAGTGAAAATCATATCGTCCCCTGGAAACCAACTAGGGCGCTATCTATGGCCATAGACCTCATCTCTCTCAGCCCCACTGATCAGGCGTGACTGAGACCTGTCCACGACTATTGTCGGACAAGCATATCTATCTGCCTAATGAGCAAAGCTCCAATTAGGCGGTTTCCACTATGCTTTATTGAATTTAATTCTTTTAGGGTGCCTACAGTCTCATAAAACATTTAAATCTATAGCTTTCTTTTCAATATCATGTAAGGCATATGATAAAATTCTGTATGAGACTTCATATATCAAAAAATATATATATATTTACCATATACTTTCATTTCAAAACAAATCAATATTTTTCAGTATTCATATAAACATTATTAAAATGTTTCAAGTTACAAGAAGGCATGCTTAAATGCGATGCTGTAAAACATTTCAGTATGCAACTTCGGTAATGTTTCCATCAAATACGCTAAAGCGATTCATTTAACTTTATCACCATCAATTATTCGATTTCAAGACTTTCTTTCTGTCAACCAATAAATCACTATACAATTCATTCACTATTCATCTAATTCAGTGTTCAATTTGCTCAGTACTCAATTCATTTGGAAATCGAATCACTTGGTATTCAGACCATTCGGTATTCAATACCCTTTCTTGATCGTCATTGACTATTATAATCATTTATACACTTCATCATCAATATTAGGATCGCATCATTAGTATGAATCCTCTAAGTTTTGATAAGCATTTAAACATCAATTTCTAAAATAGTCATCAAGTTACCGAATTTATGCAAATAATAATATCATCCTTCAATATCTGTTCCAGAATCGACATCGAGGATAACAGAATCACAAAATCGATAGTCACTTATCAAATCCATTTATGATTTGATCTATTGATACATGTTTATCATTTTTGATTTGAGGTTCAATTTCATTTACTATCACAAAATCGTATCTAAATCCTCAAATCCATTTTCATGTGGCCTTTATGATTTTATCCGAACTTATGCAATTGTCGATCTTATTATTCAAGATCTATTCTAAGGTTATAAGCATAATCATCTTTTCACATATTTATCACTCATTTCTTTGAATCCATAATTGATCGGATTGTGTCGTAATTAAATCTCCATTTCAATCTCTCGAATTTGTCCATATTATCACTTTCGAAATTATTTCAAAATCATGAAACCGGACTCGGTAATTCTGGAAATCATTACTCCGTTAATAACTTCACAATCCAATCATTCGACCATCGAAATTTCAACTGTGATCTTCTCTTCCAAGCTACATCATATAATTATCATCACTTTTATCCGTGATCCGTCTAATTAATAATTCCACCTCAATCTCAACTTGATACCATTTGTGATATTAAAATTACTTGATTTATCGATTCTATAAGGTTTTAAACCATGTAATTCACCACATTATCGTTTTCAACGATCTATCTTCTCATCGATTTCAATATCAAACTCTTTCGGTAATACTATAAAATCCTTTCAATATTTATTTTCAATAATTATCTCCAAGATTCCATTTATGTGAGAAACTTAATCTTTTTCCTCAATTATTTTCCTAAAAATTTCGGCAGCATAACGGCTTAATTTTCCCTAACCTCCTGCAAGGGAAACACAATTTATACTTGCAGCCGTTGATTCTCACCAATTTTACCTCTTACTAAGACCCCCACCATCAGTTGTGGGTCCTCTTAGCATTTTTTTAGCAAATCTATTTAAATTGATGCATCATATAAAAATCATAATTCCATTTAAAGTCAATTAAATAAATGCATCATAAAAAAATCATAATTCCCACATACAATATAAAGCTACTAATGCTTTATAAAAGTATCTTACCTATTCGCCAAAGCTTAGCGCACTTTTCGATTTTCGAGCCTTGTCGAACTCCACCATTCGTCTCATTTCCGTTTTGCTACAATTTCAATATTAATGCACTACATCAATATAACCATAAATTATTCAATAACATCAATAATTTATTTTTCCTCAATTTTTCTTACCTTTTCTTCCTTCTTCTTCTTCCTTTTCCTTTTTCCTTTTTCTTTTCTTTTCTTCTTTTTCTTCCTTTTCTTTTCTGTTCTGTTTTTTTTTTCTGGCCTGAACCGGTCCGGACCGGTTCGGACCGGTTCAGGCCGGTTCAGCTTAGCTTGACCGGTTCGGTCACCGGCGGCCAGCCACTCCGGCGGTTCAGCCGCTCCACAGCTTGCCGAGGTTGCCACGAGGCCGGATCTGGTCTCCATTTCCCCAGCGACGGCGCCGGCGGTGGCGGATCTGGAGGTGGGTTTTCAATCTCTTCTCCTCCACGTTTCTCCTTCCTCCGCCGTCGTTCTTCTTCACCGGCGGTCTTCCTTTGCTTCCCCTCAGCTCCGCCGAGCTCGGGGTTGGGGTGGCGGTGCCTAGACCGGCCGGCACCGCCACTTCCCTCTTTTCTCTTTTCCTCTTTTTCCTTCGGTTTTCCCTTTCTATTTTCGCACCGATCACTTCTCTTTCTGCCTCGGGCTACCGTAATCTACTTCTTCCCTTGCCGGCGACGCCGCTCCCTCGTTCCTCTTCCTTCCGGTGGCCGGCGTCGTCCGGCGTTCTCTCTTTAGTTTTTCCTCTTCTGTTTTTCCTTCAAAAGAAGGAAATAACAGGGGTCGGGTCCCGACCCCTGTTTCTATTCTTCTTTTTTTTTTCCAATATTATTTATTAATATACTTAATTAATAATAGTAAATATACACATTATAATTATACATATAATTATAATTATATATAAATATGCCATTATAATATGTATTTAAGTACATATTTTTTTTTGTATCAAAATACATATACATATTTTTACACTTTTAATACAAAAATAATATTTATATTTATCAAAAGTATATTTATATAATATCATTATATAAATATATCAAAAAATATTTTTATTTCTTATTAAGTTTTGGATTTCCAAATATCCAAAATTATTTTCTCCATTTTCTTATTTAATTTGGATTTCAATTTGTCCAAATTAAATTTTCCGGATACCTTTATTTATTTAGGAAATTCTCGGTCTTCACAAAAAGGGATAATAAGTATTAATTTTTATACTTTCCTATTTTTCTAAAATTTTTCTAATCCCTAAAATTTCTCAATCTTTTTAAACAAATATCTTAAATGAATTTTAAATACTATCTAATCTAAAAATATTTTTTAAAAAATATAAATTTAATATTATCTATTTGAAAAACTAAATAAAATATTAATTAATATATACTAATATTATAAAATAAATAATTTTAATTTATTTTAAAAACATTTTATTGTCTAAATTGAAAAGTATAAAAATAAGCTATAATATCATGTATACTATTTAAATATTTAAAATTATTAATTTTCTAAATAAATAGATCTAATCTAATCTAATATTCATATTAAATTACAAGATACATAAAAAATTTAGTAAGATACCTACACAGATGCTTATATGATAGCCTATTTATATTATAAACTAAATAATTTTAATTTTAATTTATTTTAAAAAAATTTTATTATCTATATTGAAAAGTATAAAACTAAACCATCAATATCAAGTTCATTATTTTAATATTTAAAAGTAATATTTTTCAAAATAAATAAAATTTATGTATAAAACATATGAATTTGTAAATATATATGTTACATGCATATTTAAATAGATGAAACTAATTCGTGCATTACACAAGTTACTATGCTCTCATATATAAATATAAATACTTTTATGTAATAATTTTATATATATATATATATATATATATATATATATATATAAGAATGTATATTTATAATAATGATTATTTAGGTCAATAATAAAAATAAGATTTATATATGATGTACTGACAGTGTATAGTTTCTATACACTGTCAATGCACTAAAAGTTGACATTGCATCAATAAGCCCTTATGATCAAATTAAAAAAAATTATTTATATTTACTTTTAAGGGCTTGGCATATTTTTTAATTTGCCAATTGATGAAATGTCAACTTCTGATATATTGACAGTGTATAAAAACTATACACTGTCAGTGTATCATATACAACCCCATAAAAATATACCTCCAAATATTACTCTAACACTTGAAATTGTTAAAATATACTTTTAAGTTATATTTTAACATTTTGTTAATGTGTTCAATAATATTATATATGTGAAAGCCGTAAATTTTCTAAACCAAATATGTACTCAACGGACAATACAAGTGAATATAATGTAACAATGTAATTTTGAGAATTTCAAATGTAAGATTTTGACTATAATTACAAGAATCGGCATCTTTGAGAATAACTTGAGACGTACATAGATATCGTATGTATATATAATATACGTTAAATGGATACGAAAAGAGTTTGTACCTATATAAAGGATTGGTTATATACGCCATGAACTAGGTTAAAACGCATACGACGTACATGTATGCGATGTGCGTGCATGTGCACGTACATAGATAAATGCGAATAATAAAATGTAAAATGTGTATATATATACATATACACACACATATACATATGAACAAAGGAAGTAAAAATATACGTGTATATATATACACGATAAGTGCATACATGTACATGTATCATTGCAAAGTAAATACATGAAATAAAAATATATATACATATGCATATTCAAATATACGTATATAGGTACAAAACATAATTGTAAGAACAAGAAAATATATACGTGAGATGTATACATGTATATGTATAGAATATATATAAGATATAAAAGAATGATATCTTAAATAAAATAAAAATATGTATAGATAATTATATTAAAATAATAGAATGATAAAAATATATATATATAAAATATATATATATATATATATATACACGGATTAATGGGAAAAAGTCCCACTAACCCGTCTAATCAATACAGACCCGTCACTTCCTTGCTTTTCTTGGAAAATTTTCTTTCTTCCTTACCATTTCTTCAGCCGGTTCCTTCTCCTTCCCGTGTAAGCTGCTACTGTTTACTCTCAAAAACCCTCCCATTACATCCTAAGCTCACAGCTTCTCCTTGCAGCTCCCTGCCTCGCACGCCATTTTATTCCTATCACTCACCGAATGCACCATTTCTTCCTTCATTTCCCTTTTTTGGCTGAGCAAATTTCAGTGGAAAGAAAACAGAAGCCGACGGCACAAATGAAGATGGAAGTGCAGCAACAGGATGGCATCTGTTGTGGTTTTAGGAAAACGCCATTTATGTGGTATTCTCGAGCTTAAAAGGAGGGCCAAGAGGGAAGGACATTCGAGTATAGAGGGGCTGTTCAAAAATAAAAGAAAACAGAGATTATAGGTAAATGTTGGTGCTGGTTGAGACAGCACGTGAAGGCTGAAATCTCGGCTAGGCTTTTAGGCTACATTTGAGAAAGAAATTGAGGGAAGGAAAAAGCTGAGTTGGTATGGCACAAAAATGGTAGAAACGGGAAGTTTGTAGAGCTGAAGTTAGGAGCTTTAAGGGGCTGTTGAAGGCTGGGCAGAGGTGAGATTTTAAAGCTGGTTCAGGCGTGACCAAACCAGGCCATGGGAGTGTGGTTTTCTGCAGATTTAACGTGGTAGCAGCCGGCGAATAAAGACTATTCATGGAGTGTTGAAGGCTGCCGTAGGTTGTGTTCCACACAAGCTGCCGAGATACTAAGGTAAAAGAAAAAGAAAAGAAAGAAAAAGAAAAAAAAAGAAAGGAAATAAAAGAAAGGAAAAAGAATTTTAAAGAAAGGAAATAGATAGATATATATATATATATATATATATATATATATATATTTATACATATAAATATGTATGTATAGTAGTGCATATATATATTTGTATATAAGAAGATGAGAGAATTGGATTAAGAATTGATATTATATTAGTGTTAAATATACATACATACATACATATATATATATATATATTACTTATTTGAAAACATGGAAATAGATATATATATATATATATATATATATGTGTGTGTGCGCGCGCGCGCACGTGTATAGCACATACATATAAAGAGATAGGAAGATGAGAGAATTAGATTTGAAAATCTTATTATGTAGGTGTTAAATATGTGTATATATATATATGTATGTGTGTGTGTGTGTGTATATATATATATATATATATATATATATATATATATATATATTTATACACACACACACATACATATGTATTACTCACTTGAAAACAAGGAAAATAGATATATATATATATGTGTGTGTATGTATGTACATATATATATATATATATAAAGATATGAAAAAAAATAATAAGAGAATGCGATTTAAGAACTCGAATGATATTGTGTTAAGCATATATACATATATATATATATATATATATATGTATGTATAGGTATTAAGTTGGAATTTAAATTTCATAAACATATAGAAGATGTGGGCTAGACTTTATTAAGTCGAAATTTTCTTGTGAATGTGTAGTGCACCAAGAAGACGACGAACGCGACCTAGTTAACCTTGACGCACACGGAAGCTAGCTCGCGTTAGGTAAAACGTTTATATAACGTAGAAGTATGATTATCCTGTATAGGATTGAATCTTACGATGAAATGATTTGAATAATTAGAGATTGGATATAACAAAATGAAATGTAGGTACGATATTGACTTGATAAAGTACCATAGTGGTGAGATATAAACTGGAAATGAATCGATATGGTATAAACTCATAGACACCATGAGATGAAATGATAAACATTCATCCAACCCATGAGCATTCCATTTTACACTTTTCATTTCATTTTCTTGAATTTATTGCCATTAAGCATATCTTATTACTATACGTGAAACTCGAAATGATTTATTCTTATCGTGTTTATAAGAATACTTTGGATGCTTAATTGGCTTTGAAAAGAATGAATTTATAGTGTGTGCATATGTACGTGTATATATATGTAAATAAATTTAAAGAAATATATTACGTACTTGGCACTATTTTCAAGAGAATAGTTAAATGTTTTATGAGACTATAGGCACCCTAAGAAATTAAATTCAATAAAGCATTGTGAAAGCCGCCTGATTGGAGATTACTCATTAGGCATAGATGCTTGTCCGACAATAGTCGTGGACAGGTCTCAGTCTCGCCTAATCAGTGGGGCTGAGAGACATGAGGTCTATGGCCATAGATAGCGCCCTACTGGTTTCCAGGGGACGATGATATGATTCTTCACTGCTAGTTACAATGATTTAAGCTTTTATTGATAGTGAAATAGGGATCTAGCCTAGTCTCAAATGATATGAAATGAAGTTTAGAGTATGTTTTTAAAACAGAAATGAACTCTAAACTCGATATAGCTTTATGCCATATGAAACATATTTGATATTGCACATGACATGAAATATGTTTTAAAAGTACATGTGACATGAAATGAAGTTTAGAGTATGGTTTTAAAACAGAATTGAACTCTAAACTCGATAGAGCTATATAGCATATGAAAGGTATTTTAATGTTGCAAATGATATGAAATATGCTTTAAAAGTATATATGACATGAAATATGCTTCAAAAGCATATATGACATGAAATACGTTTCAAAAGTATATATGACATGAAATATGCTTCAAAGGTATACATGATATGAAATATGTTTCAAAAGTATATATGACATGAAATATGTTTCGAAAGCATGTGAGACATGAAATGAAAAAGCTTGCATACTTCAAGCATGTCTTAAAAGAAAAACTGAAATGTATTAATATTTCACATATCTTGAACTTGTTTAAAAGAATATGTATCATATGTTTTTATGACTGCAACCACTTCATTCATAGTTACATGTTAAAAGTCATGATATGATCTCATGGCTTAGACATCTCATGACATGATGAGGTATGGTTGCATTGAGCTTGAGGACATAACAGGTATATGTTACATGATGAATAAGAGAATGATTGATAGTAGATTCTCCTCACATGACATCATGCATTTGCATTAGAACAGCATAATTCTAACTCTGCACTTATATAAATGACTTATTGAGCCTTGCTCATTAAACGCTATTTAAATTTTTCAGATTGAGCACGGAGTTGGGGGAGTATTTCAGAGCTTTCTGAATAGTCCCAAGCTTGAAATATAGTCCCAACTCTCCAAGGAGATTTTTGTGAACATTTTGGGTATACATACTCTTCTTTGTATTTAATATCAATTCAGGCTGTTTTTGATTCAGTACTTAGATGGGATGTAATCTAATATAGAGAATAGCATCTAGACTATAGTAAAGATGAATTATAGAATTGTTGATTTTGCATGAGTATGGATATATAATTGAATAGCATGAACAAGTGACCAAGTAAGAAAATGTAAACCATAAGATGAAATGTTATGATTTGGAAATGGACTTAGGTTATGGAGAAAGTTTAGACTCATTAGAAGAAAGAATAATGGTGAACTTGGTCATAGTAATGCTAGAATATAATCAACTGCTATTGTGGGAAGCATAAGCTGGATATTATTTGTTAATTTTATACATGTAAATAACCTGGGTAAAGTAATAAAAATAGGCGAGGGAGTTAACGTCCCAAAATAAAATTCACTGCATTGCACTTAGACAAAACAAATATAGGAAAGCAAAAAAAAAATTAGCCATAATTTCTACGCATCCGTACAAGAGGTACCGTCGCGGCTTTCGGGTCGTGACAATATATGATATGTTTTTCTTTCTTATTCTTTTAAGGATTTATATATGATCCACTGATAGCGTATAGTTTCTATACACTGTCAATGCACAAGAGGTTGACACCTCATCAATAGGCTCTTATGAGCAAATTAAAAAAAATAATTTATATTTGCATTTAAGGACTTGGCATATTTTTTATTTTGCAAATTGATGAGATGTCAACCTCTGATGCATTGATAATGTATAGAAATTATACACTGTTAGTGCATCATATACAAACCCTTCTTCTAATAGTTGTTTATCTTATGTTTCGAATTTTAGAATTTTTTTAATTAACATTTGTTGAATATATTTATTATATTATATATAATTTATATATGCTTTAAACAAATAAATTAAATAACATTATTTTATATTTTAAAATTTAAATAATTAAAACTAATTCATGCA
The DNA here is from genome assembly GCA_032173925.1 of Heritiera fomes. Taxonomy (NCBI): domain Eukaryota; kingdom Viridiplantae; phylum Streptophyta; class Magnoliopsida; order Malvales; family Malvaceae; genus Heritiera; species Heritiera fomes. Next base: position 6,218,241 of record JAPDPM010000022.1, on the reverse strand, counting down.
TCGCACGAGTAAAAACTAATATATATATATATATATAAATAATAAAACTAAATGAAAGCAAAAATCTAAAAGTATTAGCTATACGAATAAATAACTAACAAATTATAAATAATTACACTAAACATTAAACATTTATATAAATGGTTTTATGCTCTTAACAATAACTTATTGGTTTACTGTATTTTTTTGAGTCAACATTAGGCTATTGGAATTTGGACACTAGTTCAATAATTTTTTTTTACTTTGTTTTATTAACTTTTTTAATAATTATATTATATTTTTAATAAAATTTTAAATTTTTAAGAATTTTTTTACATTTATTTTGTCTTTTAAATACTAACATAATTAGTAACTAAATTAAATCTAATCGTATAACTAATTAACTAATTGTTCAATTATAATGTTGAATAAAATTAAAGTATACATTAAAAAATACTTAATATTATGAATAATTGGTCAATTAATTACCTCAATTTTATATTTATTTTGTTTTTGGTTTGCACATAAATCATATATAACATTACATTAAATATAATCGTACTCATACACTTTAATTAATCAAATATCTCATTAAAAATTTAAAATGTTGAATTAAATAAGTTATATACACCAACTAACATTATATTATAAATAATAACATTTGATATAATCATATCATATACTATACACCAATTGAGTACTAATTTTTTGCATGTTCACATTAACATAATAATATTAGATATATACCAATTAATCGAATATCTAATTAAAATGTTAAATAGTAGATATTACTAAATTAATTAATATAATGCTAGTTATTTAAATATAATTAAAAATAATATTAATAAAGTATAAAAAACAAATTTTATTAAAATTACCACTTACACAATTATACTACTCTAATATATTATTAAATTACACTTTAATTTATTATTAGAATTATTATTTTTACCCACTCTTTAATTTTACATTTAATAGATAATAAATAAATTATTTTTAATAAATATTTAATTCTATCAAAATAATACTTACGCACTAAGAGATTACATAATTCATTCTTAAAAGATTATTATAATATATTATATAAATCATTATTATACAATATCAAATTGGTTTATTTATGTATAAGATTATTATTATTATTATATAATAAATAAGTAATTACCACTAGCTTGATTTATACTTTTCTCTTTCAATGATGTCCAAGCTTATAAAAAATTTGTACTTGTATTGTTTAATTTAATTACTTAATTTTTTCTAATCTTAAAAACTTGAATTTTAATTTTAAGATTAGTTTTTTTTAATGTAAATTTAATATCTTTCTATACTTGAAACTTTAAGAAAATATAATTTAAATTTAATTTTATTAAAAATATTCTTAATGTGTTGCACAAATATCAAATTCAAAGTTTCAAACAAATATTGAAAATATATAATTTTTTAATATATTTGATTTATTATTGTATTAAAATTAAAATTTTATTATAAATAAAAATATTAAAATGATGTTTATAATAAAATCAAATGTTAAATTAATAATATATTTATTATTATAAATACAATAAGTATAATATTAAAGATTACTTGATATTATATATTATGATGTTTTAAATTAAATTAATTTAATAATTGAATTAAAAAATTCAATATTTATTTTGTTGGTAATACATAATTGATATAATTGTATAATAAATAATAAATGTTTTCAAATTTTTAAACTTTTTAATTAAAAAAGTGTATTAATTATTTATTTATTTTTAAATAATAATCATAGAATTATAATTTGAGTTTTTCTGTGTTATAAATTCGGTTTTTTGAGGTTTTAGATCGAATTGGTCTCAGTTTTGGATCTTATTAGGTTCCGATTATGTCGAGTTCGGGTTGTGTCGGCTTCGACTTTCTTCGGTTTCGAGCTTTTTCGGTTTCGGATTTTTTCGGTTTCAGATTTTTTCGGTTTTTGGTATTTAACTTTTTTTTGTCAATTCAGACTGGTTTCGATTTGCTCTCTGGCGAATTCGGACAAGTTTTCAGGCTTAGGTCAGCTTTTGCCACCTCTAATATATATTAAAAAATTTATTATTCTTGATTGTTAAATTTAGTAGTTGAGTTTTTGGACATGATATTATATGGTATCTATCCATCAACTAACCTACTAATTCGTCAAAAAATAGTAGTTTGTTATGGGCACACTATCATTCATGCCAGGATAAGAATCCGTCGAGTGCTTGGATTACTTTGCCGTTCAACGCTCGACTTTTTGTTTTAATCCATTAAAGATAATTACTCAATACACTATCTGTGAAGGTTTTTTAACTCTATAAATAAAGTTAAAATTATAACACATATCTTATTCTATTTATTTTTTATTTTCTTAATATTTTTAAAAGACATATATCATTATCTTAATTTCACTTGTAGGAGCCGTTTGGTTCACGGAATTTAGGATTACCTTTGAGAATTATTTGACGGAAAATTATTTTACTTGACGGATTCTTAGGAATATTAGATTCCTGTGTTTGGTTATATTAGTAGGAATATAAGATTTCTGTGTTTGGTTCAAGGAATTTAAAATTACTAAATGGTAAATTTTACTATACTACCCTTTGTATTAAAGTAAATAAATAGTTGATTTAAAATGAATAACACATTGATAGAAGTTATTTTAACATATTTATTTATTTATTATGTTTATTCATTTGGGGAATATTAATTAATTTCTTTAACACAAGTTAATTAATTATTCCATTTGTTTATAGGATATTGAATAAGTAAATTATTTCATGATAATACCTGTTAATTTAAAAAATATAAAGATACTAGTTAATTTTTTTAATTTCACTTGTTAATTTAATGGAGGTCAAGTAATGCACATTCATCCAATCTTCAGCTTCAGGTATTCTGGAAGCATCATCCCACTATGAGCAACAATTAATCTCTTTCTCAGTTGTTGTAAAGTACCTTCCTTTTTAATGGATTGCTTTCTTAAATCTTTCCTTCTTCATATTTGAATTAACATTGGGTTTGATAACTTGAATTAAAAGAAAAAGATTTAGATACTCATTTATTTATTTATATTTAAATTAATTAATTAATTATTTATTTATTTAAGATACTCATTTATTTATTTATTTTGTCCCTTTTTTATAAGGTTTTTGTTATGTAAATTATTTTGATTTAACAAACTATTACTATATTAAATTGATTTGGATTAATCAAAAATCATAATTATTGATTCATTTGACTTTAAATTCATTTTTCTCTTCATCAAAATAAGAAAAAACCATGGTTGTAATATTAGATAGATTTAGGGGTAAAATGAAAACAAAATATAATTATTGGAAGGTAAAATTGGCAAAAAAATTGAATTTCCTCCGGAAAAAAAATACCTCAAGATGAGGGGGGAATCATTTTCCCCCCATTTTTGCACTGTTGGTAAAAAAAAAATTACTGGCCGGAATCCTATTCCTCAAATCAAACATGGTAATCATTCGACAGAAAAAAAATTCCCCCCAGTAATCTAAAATTCCCCCAACCAAACAGCACCGTAAAGTAAAATAATTTTACTGACCATGCATTGAATATTAATTCTTTAACTAAAACCTTTATTTTGACTTCCAAGCATCAATTTACGTGATTCACACTGATTCCCCAAAGGTGATATTGCAGCTCGCATGTAGTACTGTCTTTTTATTCCAAATGTAAATAAGAGAATAAGGTTTAGAGACACTGCCTGTACAAAAATAATGACTTCAAAACAGGACACAACTCACACAGGAAGACTAATGCCAAAATTTCTATCAGTCACCAGATACACAAAATGTTTGATTCACATGTATTACAAACTGGTTGCATTATGATGAATCCATACAAAACGTCAACAATAGCAGACAGTAAACCCCTAAAAGTTCAGTTGGCCAAGGAAAATAAACCTAAAAGTTCAATGAGCAGAATGAGTTGTAGCAGTTGTCTTCTTAAAATCAATTTTGTCGACTTTAACCTCTCCATCAATGAGTTCATAGACATAGACCACAACTCGTAGCCCATCAATATCCATAAGGACGAAGCTAGGGTTAACATCATAAGTGATGCTGCTATATGCACCTGTAGCTGACCCTGGGTTTATAACAACTCCTCCTTCATGTTTGTAAGCAGTGAACTGGTGGGTGTGACCTGTCACAAGTATGTCTACATCCAGCTGTCTCTGTAGCATAGCTAGCGAGTCTAGATCACCCCAGGGAATGACCTTAAAGCATCAAGTCACATAAAGACTGATTAGTATTGGCCGAAATGTATGGGCATATGATCTAATTGGCATGAATTTACTTATATTTCACAACAGCAGGAGATATATGCTTCATTATAAGCCACATTTCTAGCAAACTATTTACTGATTTAAAATGTATAAAATTCTTATTCATCCATACTCCATAGCCCAGGAAAAAAAAAATTCATGGGACAAAAGAAAAACCATACCTGATGACCATGGCACAATCCCAACTTGAATTGTCCAATAGTTAGTGTTTTGGTCTCAGGATATCTTGTTTCTTCATCATATTCACCTCTGGCAATATGCAAGTCAGGACAAAGAGTCCTCAAGTAATCTTGAACTTCCTGAAATTAAAGTCAGAATTTGCAGAGACAGTGATAATCTAATAAGATAAATAAAAAAGTCAATTGTTAGAACTTTCGGCAGGGTAGTTCCCAAAAGAGAGAAAAATGGCGAAAACAGAAGTTACATTACGCGACCTTTTTTCTTTCTAGTTTCCAACTTGGCTTATAAAGCTAACAAATCATCAATTCATTCAAATTCTTCGTGGACTATGCAAGTAAGAGAATGACAGCTAAAACATAAGTTAATTAACTTCTTACAAATTTCTATGTTTAAACCGAGTATCTAAATCAATCCTAATTTAACCTTTAACTAGTCGAGAAAAGGCCACCAGCCAGCAAAAAATAAGTAAAGAACTACTTAGATGCATTTGAGACCAAACATGACTGCAGAACAGTAATATCATTCCTAGCAGGTGACAATAGTTAAGAAATGTTAAAAACTATGAGGCAGGCAGTAATGGATATTCGGACTAGAATTGAGTAAAAATGAAATAACTATTGACAATCATTTACAATATTAACTGTGTTAAGGAGAATCTGGTGTATACTTGGATAATCAATTGGAAAGCATAAAGTAACAAATAATGTACCATCCTTATTTGCGGATACATGGAGTCCATATTAATATAGGCCTAGATTTAGCATTCCTACACAAGGAATGAAATATGCATAACTATCACAAAAGAACAGCTTCCCTGCATTTGGTTCATAAGAATAAATTACAGTATACTAAAATTTGATCCCTAGAGTTAGTAATGATTCAGTTTCAAGACAAAAAAACAAAAGAGAAAATTAACAAAGTCAATTGCTTCAGATAGATTCAGCAGAGAAGCATAAAACAGAAGTACTAAAGAAGTGGACCCAAATCATACTAGATTTCAGTCACAAAATAACCCAATAAAAAGAGGTAAAAAAAAAAAAGAAAAAGAAAAGCAAAACCCATATAGGGGAAAGAAAGAAGGGAAACCTTGATGCAAAGATTGCCGGTGCAAATGATGTGTTGGATCTTGCCAGGAACCAGCATGGACTTGAACTTGGGAGGGAGATCAGCAGCCCGATGGGGTATGTGCAAATCCCCCAGAACCAACACCAGCACCATCTCCTTCTAATGTCTACCAACACTACACGGTTAATAAGGAAAGTTTTTAAGAATAAAAGTAATCAAACAAGTAGGAAACATGAACATGAAAATGGTAAATTGTGTGAAAATTTTACATTAGCAGGGAAGGATTTGGATTATCTCTTCAGGCGGAACCCCAAAATGCACATAAAATGCAGAAGACTCTTCCGAATCGTTTGACTGACTCTTCAAACCATCAGGTGACAGACAGGATGCCGGTGGCCGCTAGCATTTTAGTTTTGTTTTAACCTTTTTAATCCACGGGAGTATCGAAATCGATTATTCGAAACGACCTCGTTTAAGATTGTTAGTACCGACCACTTACAGTTCGCCTTTAAAAGGCAATGAGCTGTTTGAAATGGTTTTTAATTTCTCTAGAGTGGAAATAAAATTTGCATGACTATAATAAATTTTACCATTGTAATTCAATTTTATTAAAATTTTGTTACCTTATTTTTAATTTTAATATTTTTTTAACAAAAATAACATAAATAGATTTAGAATATTTTTAATTTTATTGGTTTTTTTAATCTATTTTTTATTTATAATTAAAAACAAATTACATTTTTTAAAATGCAATTGATAAAATTTTACTATAATAATTTTAATTTCGAAAATTCTTGTACAATAAATATAAATTGAAATATTCTCATGAAATAGTTTGTTAATAAAATGACAAATTTTATTACTTTATGCTAAAAATCAACAAAATCAAAAATAAAATAATAAATTCAACAAAATTAAAGTCTAATACAATTACAAACAATATTGCCTCATAAAATAATAAAAAATTTTGGTTTAATTTTTGTAAAGATCACAAAAAATGAGCTACAATAATGGTTAATTGTCAAAGACAAAAAATAAACACCATAAAATAAAATAAAATAAAAAGAGGAAAAGCATTGGGGGTAATTTGAAGTAATTCTGTTGGAATAATGAACAAGCACTTTGAAGCCAGGCTCCTCTACCTCTAGGGAATCCTGCTTAACATATACGCATGCTTTCAGTCCTTTGAAGCTCGATGAAGTTGTGGACAATACATTCAACCTCCTAGATAATCAGTTTAGAAGCCAGAAAATATATATTCTTTCAATTATTCTACATGCAGATTGGATAAACTGAGACCAATTCCATAAAAGCATTCTTGGGCAGGCATCAGACAATATTAACATGTTGATGTTGATGACAAAATTTGATGGTACATGTCCTGTACAATCCAAACATCCCTGTCTCTATAGGCTTTGTTTAAAACCATAAAATAAGCCGCAAGATACTACCTCTTGCTTTCTTTTTTACATGAACAAACTACCATCTAGAGAAGAATGGGGATATACAGTGAGATGAGAGTAAAACCGGACCAGGCTCATCGTCCCTGTGGAGATTTCATTCCAGATGGCAATGTTGTTCCTGAGGTGACTTCACATGGAGGGGATATTTCATTTTAAATCGTTGTCGTTCCTGTGAGGATTTAACATTGCTAGGAGTTTCCAGTGCAAATGGCTGTTGTTCCCATGGGGATTTCACATGGCTGGAAGATTTCGTTTCCAATGGCAGTAAAGTGTCTCTGTGTGGCATATTAGCAGGTGAGTTAGTGACTTTTTCTGAATGGGGACATTGGCATAGGACTAGAGACTGCTTGTGACTCTGCATGGGAGGAGCCATGAACATCACTTGTGGAAACAAGGGAAGGAAAGGTAGGAAGCTGTTCTAGGACGGCTAAAACCTCAGCCATTCGTGGTCGAGCCTTGGCTTCACTTATACACTGTAATGCGAGGAGGAAAACAGTATAAGCTGCTTTCTGGGGGTACTGACCTCCTAACTTGGTATCCATAATTCGGAATAACTTGCGCCTATCACCCACATAGTGTTTTGCCCAATCCACAAGATTCTCCTCCAGACCAATTTTTGTTTTATCAATAGCAGGGCGTCCTGTGAGCAGTTCCAGTAACACAACTCCAAAACTATAGACATCACACCTTGCAGTTAGCCAACCTGCACAACATTGGAAGAGCTAATTCATTCAAATAGTTCAGCAAATACAAAGTTCAGGGGTTGTCTTAAAGGTCCAACATCACAAGGAGATGAAATTGGGTCATTTGGTCATAAACTCAAACAATAAGACCTTTTTTTTTTTTAAAGAAAATTTAGCAAAAAATTCCTCACAAATATTTCTAGCAATCAGTTAAAGTCACTACATCATAGAAAGCAAGGAAAGTGCTAAGGTCAGGTACTCTTTTAGTTGCCAAATAGGAATTCTTCAAGAAGGTTATCTAGGAAAATGAAAAATAGAGAGCATGTCTATTGTTTCAGAACCCAGTACATGTACTCCTAGAATTTGTAATTCCAATATTGCAACGTAGGAATGCTTAATAGGCATTCCATAGATTTTGTAGGAAGTAAAGTGCAACTGTTAGTCCCACAGGAACTGGGAAGGGATTTGATGTTTTGGTTGAAACACCACACAGACAAGTGATGCCCTTTTCAACTGTCATATAATATGCACTTTGAAATATGAAGATTGAACAAAATATTGAGTTGAATAGCTTTTGTAGAAAGCAGATTGCCATTATCAGTTATATAGAGGTTATGAAAGGACTTAAGTTTCTCTAAAAGCAGTTAACATGATCCTAGACCAATTGGAAACTTTTCCTATTGTGCATGCTACATATAAATCTGAAGTTAATGAATATGCTCAACAAATCAGATGGTGACAACAGTAAAAACTAGACCTGGCAATTCGTGTTATGTAAAATCATGTTGGTGTCATGTAAAACATGAAATCTTCATGTCAAAATTCGTGTCGACATGCCAAATACAAAACTTTTTTTTAGCCTTTTTTCATTTTCATATACAATTTTTATCACATTTTAGCCTGTGTCACATTCTTTTATTTGTTTTGTTTTTGTGTTATATGACCATGTTGTGTCTAGTCGGGGTGGAGCCCCATAAGGCCCAATGGGGGCTCAAGCCCCCACTAGCCCAAAAAAATATATCTAAAAATTTATATTATATAAATATTTTTTTATATTTTATTAGGTTTTATTTGAATTTGTTTTATGAACATTTAGTAAATGAAGTTCAACTTTTGAAATATTTAAAATATGTGTATTACAGTATTGAAATTTCTTTTGGCTACATAGTATTGTTTTTAAAATTGAAAAGAATTGACGATTTCCCTATAAAAATGATTTCATTAGTTTATTGATTGACACTAACATTAATTCTGTCGGTTGCTATTGCTATAGTAAATAATGCATTTTCAATAATAAATATGTCAAAAAATCATTTGCTTAATCGAATAAGAGATTAATGGAGAACAATAAGTTAGTTGTGTGAATTGAAAAAAAATGAGTTTCAAAGCATTGATCACCGAACTATTGTGCATCGTGTTTAAAATATAAAATCGTATCAAGAGCGTTTGAAAATTTTTTAACAATTATGACTAGATACAAAAGTTTTAGTTTTTATTATTATTATTATTATTATTATTATTTGAACTAAGCCCGCACTAATTAAATTTTCTATCTCCGCCACTAGTGTCTAGGATTCTAGTAGAAACAATCTCTTAAGGCACTTAACCACAGTTCATCTAAAATCCTGAATCTTACAGTAAGAGCTTAAATACTTTGGCAAACAAATATTTCATAAGAGGGCCAATCAATGAAACCTGTAGCAATATATTCAGGGGCAGCATATCCATGAGTACCCATGACTCGAGTAGAAACATGAGAATGATCACCAGTAGGGCCTGCTTTTGCCAAGCCAAAGTCTGAAAGTTTTGCATTGAATTCCTGCAACTATGATGAAAGAATGTTAACTGTTGGAAAACTAGGCATAGTAAAACTGAATAAATTGTCAATGCCATGATTCAAAGACTGGTTACTAGATAAGCAAATTAATCATGAATGTTACCATTAAAATGCATAAAAAAATAGGTTGATAAACAGGAAAAGCCCTAAGTATAAAACATTCAACTCTTTTCTATTTTTCCTTCTTAAATAATTTTCAGATGAATTTTAACTGGTTCCATTATAGGCAGCTAGAATAGAACCTTCATCAGCACAACAACACACTTCTATTCATTTTTTAGCCAACATACCGAATCTAGCAGGATATTTGATGTTTTAAAGTCTCGGTATATAACTGGTTGTTCAGAGTCATGTAAGAAAGAAAGGCCTCTAGCAGCATCGATGGCAACTCTGATCCTTATTTCCCATGAAAGTGGTTGAGCACCCCCTGAAATTAAGATAGCCTCAAATTTGTTGAACACACATTCTTCTTTAGATAAAAGAGAAAAAGCAATCATAAGATCAAAAGAATTACAGACTGAAAACAGGGAGAAATAACTTTGTGACATTGATTTTTCAGGAAGTGTTAGTAAAGGTATGCAATAAGCAGCCCCCCAAAAAAATTAAGACGTAAAGATAGAAGAAGGGTACTGAACTTTAAAGTTCTAAAGAGTAAAGGCATTGACTTACCTCTAAAAAGATGATTCTCCAAGCTGCCTTTAGATAGATACTCATATACCACAAGCCTATTTTCCTCTTCCAAGCAATATCCAATAAGTTTGACTAGATTTGGATGATGAAGCTGACCGAGGTAATTAACTTCACTCTATAATCCACATAACTGATACATAAGCCAAGAAAATTTTTCAAAAAGGGAGAAAGTTAACATGATGAAGGAAGAAGCCCACCAGCCACTCCTTATGACCCTGAAAGCCTTCAGGTTTAAGCTTCTTCACAGCAACAACCATTCCACATCCAGGCCTTGCAGCTACAAGGGTTTGCTCATCTATCCTCCCCTTGTAAACACAACCGAACCCACCCTCCCCAATGACATTATGTGAATGAAAGTTTCTAGTAGCATTTTTTAGCTCAGTAAATGTGAATGCTTTCAGATGGGGAGATGACAATATATCGCTTTCAGTTCTTGCAGCAGGGCTACTTTCAGGCAAACATTTTCCAGTATCAGCTTTAGTCCAACTTGAAGAAGCAGAAAGATGATCTCTATTGGGAAGTTGTGTAGCTCCTGAAAGAGAAAAATAATTCCCAGCTATAAGACTGTTAATATTTAAGAGGAATTTACTTGAGCAAAATGTGTAGGCAGAGAACTCATTATGACAAACCAAATGCATATATGTATCTAAAAGAGGCACGTCAAAACCAAATCCAATTACATGCGGGATCACTAGAGGTGTGGAAAATGGCACATCGTGTGGCGTGGCCAAAAAAGAACATTAGAACTATAAGTACAAGTTGTATGAGATTGCATTACCTTCGAATTATCCTTTTGCAATCTCGTAGAGGAATTGAATCTTAAACATGATAGTTTCTTATCTACAGTCTCAATACATATAAAATTTACCAAAGTAAATAGTGCCAAACATTTAGGAATATGGCAGAAGAAAATATACTGAATAACATGAGAGTTGACCAAAAAATTTTCTGAACATGTATCTTTTGGATGTACTAATATTTCTAAAAATTAGCTATGGAAGTTAAATTTAGACACAAGATGTGTATGTTATTATTTTGAAGGAGGAAAACTAGCAAACAACATAAATAACAAATTTTATGTAATGCATTAAAACTAGCTGAAAGTGAAATATCAATTCTAAGGTCTGAGAACAGCTGTACATGATGCTGCATGGATGAACGAAATATTAAGAAACAGCCAGTGATGTGTGTGAACATACCATTCTAATCATAAACAGGACCTTGATTTTGGCCTCAAATAACAAGGGAAATTTGAATGCTACATATAGAAGTTAAACTGAGCCACAAGATTTGTACAGTAAATAGCAAATGAGTGAGATACAAGTGCATCTATCAGAATAAAGAATGTTAGATTATCATAGCTGAAGTCACTAATAGCATTAACAAGAAAACGGTGTTCAAGGAAATTCCTACACACACACCAAAAAAAAAAAACTATAGCATGCCACCCAATTATTACTTTCCAGTTGACTATTTACCATTGCGAGCGTTACAAATCACATGTTTAAAACAGAAATTCATGTGACTAACAACGCCGAATTAATGCAACCAATTTAACATTGTGAGCTTTAGTAAATCTGTACACATGTTTAAAAGACAACTTCATGAGATTCACGATACAGAACAAGCAACAGAGCCTTCTTTTCCAATGAACGCTAAAGGGTAGAGGATATAAGTGAAAAACTTAACATTTCTACATGGAATCAAGAAATCCACAAGGATAAAGAACATTATAGGATAGTAATCATAAATCTCAGAACCCAAATTAGGCAGATACGTAAAAATTCTAAAAGAAGAAAAAAACAACAAAAAGAACAGAAGAGGGAGGCATAAAATGCCCACAAAATTACCAATAATTAATTCGACGCAATTATATAACAATTACTAGATATAAACGCCAAAGAAAGCAATCCATGAAACCATTAATTTAAAAGCAATGTACGTAACTTTCAAAGTAATGAAATCACCACCCAATAACATGCCAAAAGCAGAAGCAGTGACTCTTTCCTGAAGCACCTCATAAAATATGCTTTACTTTTTAATTCTTAAGAAAGAAGAAGGAAAAGAAAACATCTGAATCCTACAAGAATAATTTAAAAAAAAAAGACCAATCATTTCGACTTCTGAGTTGAAACACTAGATTAAATAATCACTACTACAACGTCAATAAAACTAAAATGCAAAACGAAGACGTCAATCTCAATCAGATATCGAGCAAATAATCACAAATGGAATCCTCACCTGTAAACCCAATCAAACCCTTTCCAAGAAGCCCCATTTCCCTCAAAACCACCAAAGCCAAAAGACCAAGTCCTCATTGCAAACAAAAGATGATGAAACCTTTCAAGAAAAACGATTGCATGAAATGAAAAGACCCAACAAAACATTACCTGAAGTTTCCTGAGAGCTCAACGAGATGTCCACTTTTAAACGATGTCGCAAACAATTGCCCATTGCCACTATCTCTCTCTTTCCTCCGAAACAAAAGCTGAACAAGAGAAATAAATGGAAGCCAAAAAACGAAAAAGAAAGCTAATATTGTATTCGGGCTTTGCATAAAAACCTTAGAAAGAAGGTAATTAAACCATGTTAACGTGATCTGCTGGAGAGGGCTCTGCTTCTCGTTCTTTAAAACGACATGAGAGCAGAGAAGAAAGAAACCACATTTTTTTTTAATTGTTTCTTTTTTATGTTTATTATACAAAGGAGAGAGGGAATCTACGGAAACATTAATGTAAAAATGCTTAGTTATAACCCATGAATTGTAGTTCAGTTAATAACGTAGGTTAAATTTGTAAAATGAGTTTTCAGATTCGATCTCTACTAAATATATTTTTAGAGAGGGATAAAAAATCTTAATTGTAATTAAATCCCAAACAAAAATAATCTTAAATCATTAAAACGGATGAATATACATGTAATTTACACAAAAAATGCTTAGTTATATAATAACATGTTGTGGGACATTTTTATTTCTACTGTGCAAAAACTGTTACTGTATTGAATAGGGTCTGAAGGGTGGGTAAAACAGACAAATTAGTCTACATTAATGAATGCTTAATATTGAATTCACCCAGTGTTAGCTCTTTTCATCACTACCCAATATAAAACAACAATGATCAAATGTTGGATAGCTTGGCCCACTAAATTTTCCCTTTCTCAATCAGGCCTAACAATGGCCCACATGACAGAGATGCCAATTCCATTGACCATGTGAGGTCCGTTCCATCATAGACTCTATTGCAATAGGTATGTGATCTGATCAAATCTAACATCTGACATATATAGACAGGTAGTCGCAGCTTGTGATGGTGGGGTCCTGAAGGTATTAAAGGGGTTGCGTTGAGCTAACGAGGGTGAGCAAGTGAACAATGAAATTGGGCTAGGCATGAAGTAGTCGAAAAGAATGTTGGCAAGTGAACAAGGAGAATGGGTGAGACAAGTTTTAATCTTTTTTTTTTCCGATTATTTACTTATATCATTTTCGTTATATGGATGAATAAGTGGAAGCATATTTGAAACGAAGAAGGTGGGTGTGCAAGTGAAGAAAAGGTAGATGAGTGAGCAAGAAGAATGGACAAGACAAGAAATAAGCGATGAGAAGGTAGACAAGTGAATAAGAAGAATGGACGAGGCAAACTTTAAAAATTTATTCTCAACAATTTACATACATTTTTTTAAATGTGGATAAATAACAAAAGTCATACAAATGGACCTAGGAAGGTGGGCTAGTAAGTGAGGAGAAGGTGGGCAATTGAGGTGAGCAAGGCAAGCAGTAGGCGAGAAGAAGCTAGGCGAGTGAGCAAAGAAAATAAGCGAAGCAATGTTTAAACTTTTGTTCTCAATAACTTACATGCAACATGTTTTTATACGTGGATAAAAAAGTGAAGTCATACGTAAATGGAATCAGGGAGATAGATGAAAAGGTGAGAAGTGGGTGGGTGAGTGAGCAAGGAGAATGGGCAAGACAATAAGTAGGCAAGGAGAAGATGAACAAGTGAGCAAGAAGAATAGGAGAGGTAAGAAGTAGGCCAGGAGAAGCTAGGTGGTGAGTAAGGAAAATGGACAAGACAAGAAGTATGCCAGGATAAGGTGAGAAATATTAAAAGAATCACTTACGACTGACAGTTGCCTCATTTAGTTTTCATAGTAAAAAAAACATTGATAAATACGTGAAGTCATGTAAATGGAACCAAGAAGGTGGGTGAGTAGGCGAGGAGAAGGTTAGTGACTGAACAAGGATAATGAACTAGGCAAGAAGTAGGCAAGTCGAAGATGGGTGAGTGAGAAAGGAAAATAGGTGAGGCAAGATTTAAACTATTTTTTTTAACAATTTAAGTACATACTATTTCATATGTGGATGAGTAGGCAATGTCATAGCAACTTTTAGTCGGAATATTTTTGTCTACATTTATGAGAGACTGCATATATGACTTACTGTCACCTATTTTTACCGATTTCAACTTCTCATTTTCCTTCTTTCTAGACTAGAGCTAATGGTTCTAGTCATCACATTGTATTGTCTCCTTCGAAAGGTTGCTGCCAGGTAGATATGGTTATCCCTCGTAATCCAACTTCCTTTTAAATCTTGCAAGGTTCATGCCTATTTTATGATCCAACAGCCAAGCCCCATTCAATTCGGAAATGGCTTTATTTGCACTTGTCATATCGACAAATTTGACAAAATCAAATCGTCTTCACATTTTGCTTTTCTTCATTGGGATGAAGGCATTCAATTTTCATGATGTTGGAAGATTGTCCATAACCATCTCCAATGTACTTCTAGGGCGATGTTGTTGACAAATACAATGGATTTCACATCACTTTCCATATAAGTACATTTACGAGCAATAAACAATACACCATGTGAGAGAAAGATCAAATGAAAGTGGAACATTTACCTCCAACTTGCCTTGTCTCAAAACATTCACCTAAGGGGGTGTTCGTGGAAAATCTTGATCTTGGGACACGATATGACCGCACATTTGCTTTTCACTGTCTGATAAACATAATTGAAAATAAGGAGAGATGGGTTAAGTAAAGACTCGTCTTTGTAGACATTGGTGTTCCTTCCATTGTAATTAAGCAGCAACCACATCAATAGATCAACTAAGTCAAGTTTGATTTTGCCTAATCATTCAACTTCTGAAGGTGTTATAAAGACAAATAACTACTTCAAGATCAACCATACGGGCAATAGCATATAATATATTTGTTGTCTAGGTTAGGGGTTGGATTGGTACCTACACTTATCTTTTATGTATGCAGTTTCTTAGTCGCCCAACATTCACTACCATATAGTTATGTTAGTCTAACAGCTGTATTATAAAACTTGCCTTTCATCCATACAGGAATTCTTTTATCAGACAATACACCTATAGTGCTTCTCTATTTACTCCAGCCAACCTAAATCTTATGGGTCATATCGCTATCAATCTCTTCATTCATTTGTACAATTGATCCAAGATATCAAAAATGATCTCGCTTAAGTATCGCCACCACATCTAACATCACTATGTTTTGATCTTCCTCTTAATTTGAAATAAATTTACATTCCACGTATTTAATATTCACTCTGCTTAGTTTGAACCCTCTTGATTCTAGCATCTGTCTCCACATTTCTAACTTTGCATTGATCTTCTCTCTAGTCTCTGCACACAAGAGAATATCATTTACAAACGTCATACACCCAAGCACCTTATCCTGAATTAATTTTGTCAGTTCGTCCATTATTGCATCGAATAGGAATGGACCTAGGATCGACCCTTTATGTAATCCCATTAGGAAATTCACTTGTTTGCCCTTTACATGTCCTCACATGTCATTTCATCTCTACACATATCCTTAATTATTTCAATATATTTCATAGGAACTCTTTTCTTCATTAAGGACTATCATAGCACCTCCCTAAGCACTTTAACATACTCTTTCTCTAAATTTATAAAAACCATATGGAGATCTTTACCCAATACTCAAGTATGCTCCACAAATTGTCTAAGCAAAAGAATTGCTTCTATAGTTGATCGGCAAGATATAAAACTAAATTGATTCTCCAATGTCTCTATAATCTTCCTTAATCTCTGTTCTATCACTCTTTTTCATAATTTCATCATGTGACTCATCAGTTTTATGCATCAATAGTTAGAGCAACTTTGAATATCTCTATTAACTATAATGAAGGATGCTTAAAATATTTTCCAAATATTTAATTATCGAAATTTAATATCAACAAGTGAACATTTGGGATAACCTAAAATTAGTTGGTATCATTTTATTATAAGCGTTGTAGGAATGCTAATTTTTCTCTACTTGTAACCATACTCCCAAACCTAAGACTTTGACCTTAGACCAAGCTTTTATTTTGAATAAGTGACTAATCATGCCTAGTTAGTAGAATGATCAGTGGCAACTCCTAGTTTTTTTTTTTTAACGATTAGGTTCTCGGACCTAGAATTGATGACACTCCCAACTAAACCAAACATAGGAATATAACATTTTGAATATTCTCAGATATACAATATTTTACTAGTAATCATATTCAAAATGATAATCTAATTTCTCACAAACCAAACATCCCCTTATAGTTTCTAACCAAAAAAAAAAATCCCCTTATAGTTTCCATTTTCCTTTAATCTGAGTCGTAATTAAGTAGTTAATACATGTCTTCTTGTTAATTAGTAATTACGTTGCTAACCTGCATTTTTTTTATCTGTGCTTTAGCCTTAATTATCGATCGACAAGGATATGTTGGGAAGTAATCTATATTGTTTTCTCTTAGGGCTTCGATACCATAATTTTTCACTAAGAAAAAGCAAAATCTAGTGACCGAACACAGTTCAAGCATGAAACTCTAGCTATTTAGATATAGATAATTATTTGGTTATCCTGTTTTTGAAAATATATATACACACATGTGTGCGTGTGAATGGAGTGGAGGACAAACACAAAGTCAATGCTGGTTATCCCCGTGCAGCTTTTGTGCTTATTTTGAGTGCGTGAGGAACGGGCTATCCATACCCATACCACCCTAAGAAACAAGAAAGAAATGAAAATATTGCTCTCATAAGGCCAACCTCTTAGAAAGGAGCATAGACTTTGGGACTTATTTTGGTCGGTCACTCTGCAAACAAAGGTTATTTGCTTGCTAGCTACCCCATGCACACTAGTATTTGTATTTGAGGGGTGTTCAGTTGTCTCCATGTTAATTGAATATGCTATATAGTTTGAGAATCTAAATTTCTTTGAAGTAAGCACGTTGCTGTTTAAATGTATGTTTGCCCATCTTCTATATATGGAAAAAGTTGAGTCGATATACAATAATATAAACCAATAGTATGGTACTAAGGGGTGGTTTTCAATGAGTTCAAGTCTGAGAATTTTAGTTTAGACTGTTTTGAGTTTGGATCATCTTGGATTAAAATCTTTTTGGATTTCAATTATTTTGAGCCTATCCTTTTTAGGTTCAGATTATTTGTCAGTTGTGATCAATTTTAAATTCGAATTATTTGAGTCCAAGTCATTTCGAATTTAGTTTTCTCCAATTCAAGTCTTTTTTTTTTGGGTGTGTCAAATTGGATTTTATCTTATTAGAGTTCTAGCTTAGAGTTTGAGCTTTTTTAGGCAAGTTTTCGATGTTGGTTCATTTTACCATAGCTAACCAATGAAGAAGTCTTGAAATATTAAATTTTGTATGAAATATTGTTTTATTTGTTAATTGCAAGGGATATATTAAATAACTAGTGATAGGGATAGGGTTGCTTGAGTTCGAACTCAAGTCTTACAACATGCCGTAGCTTATCTTTAACCACTTGATCAAAGAGGTTGTTGGTATGAAAAATATTGATATTGAAGATATGTTATTAATTAAATTTGATAGAACTTAATTACTATTTTCTTCTTCTTGTAAATATTGTCTTATAATTTGTATATTCTCAACGGTCTCAAAGTAAAATCTCTTTGAAAAGTAAAAGATAAAAAAAAATTTTCAATTTTTCTCATAAACAACTCAGTATCGCTTTTGTCTATCTTGCTACCCTTTGTTCCCATACTTACACTAATATTACTACACTATGGTTGTAATTGTATTTAATCTTTGTTTTTCATAAGGGAGTTTCAAGATTCAATTGATCTCAAACTTTCACAACATGCATCAATCATAATATTTATATATATATATATATATATATATATATATATATATATATATATCTTAAACAATTAACTATTGTTTACCTGATTGCTTCTAGTTAAGATTTTGCGTTTTAATTATGAGTTTGTATATGATGCACTGACAGTGTATAATTTCTATACACTGTCAATATATCAGAGATTGACACCTCATCAATAAGTCCTTATGGGTAAATTAAAAAAAATTATTTATATTTGCATATAAGGGCCTATTGATGAGGTGTCAACCTCTGGTGCATTGACAGTGTATAGAAACTATATACTGTCAGTACATCATATATAAATCCTTTAATTATATCTGTACACAAACACACTGCTGAATATATGTATTTTAACACTAACCCGATTGTTCTTTTGGCATTTAATTTGACTTAATAATATAACAATCGCCATTCATGATCCCACTAATTAATTATAGGCAGAAAAATGCTTTGATTATGTAGTAGTTTAATATCTCGAAATTGGTGAGTTCATCACGTTTGCACGTTGAGAGGAGCTTGATGAGTGGATCAAGAGTACTTCTCTTATTATATTAATATAAAGTCCTTAAATTAGCACAGCTTTGCACAACGATTTTCTAGTCATTGAATTTCAACAAGGCTCTTAGTTAGCTAGCCGGTAACAAAACAAAGCCCTAAAACAGAAAGGATAAAGATAGAAATGCAAAGGGACAATTAAGAAAAAGGTAGAGAGAGAAGCACCCTATCACAGAAAGTAGTGAACCCCTAATACTTAATTGAAGCCTGATAGTCTACAGATCTATTGCATAAGCAAACTACGGATTATGGCAGCTTGGGCATTGTCAGATGTTGCCAGTAGCTCTGATAGTCTCTCGCTAAGATCATCAACCTCTCTATGCAAGCTTCTAATGTAGTTGCAAGTCTCTTGCAACACTTTGGCAGCTGAAACCTGTCAAGATCGAAAATGTATTATTAAAATCCAATGTAACAAAGTAGCATATATAATTAACATATAATCTTGAGAAACTCCAAATTTTATTAACACTTGGTCCTTCCGACAATCCTTTTTCAGGACCTTAAATATAACTGGTTGTATAAATATTAAGGTTCACAAGGAGAAAAACTAGGCAGGTGGAAGGAGGTTGGAAAAATATACCTTATCTGAGTGGCTGTTACGAATCTCAGGAAGAAGTTGCTGCAATTTGGTGACAAGATCATTGATCTGATCATCAGTAATTCTTGAACCTCCGGACTGTCTCGATCTTGACCTTCTGCTAGACATCTTAAATATTCTAAGCTAGGAATTGTAGAAGAAGAAGTGCAATATTATTGCAAAGTGAGAGATATATAAATATATGATTCGACTTGAAAAGGAGAAGAGCCCAGGAACACAAAGGAGTGGTATTGAGGGAGACAAGTTATGGAGGAAGAGATAGTGGTGTGTGCTTTGGAGAAAGGAGAGAGAGAGAAGAAGAAAGATCAAATAGACTCAAGTCAAGTGAGTAAGTGGAGATGTGTTGGGGAGTGGAGAGAAGACACTATGCATGGGAGAAAGGGATTGCTAAAGCCTGGTATTTAAATAGGGTTTTGGAGGGAGAAAAAAACAAACGCAAAACAGAAAGAATCAACACCCTCTGGATACGCCATACTGTCTTTCTTTGGGCCTGTTTCCAATTTGCTTTTCAAACTTAATTTTGATAAAAACACTGTTCATCTCTCTCTCTCTCTTGCAAAGGGAGAGATCGATACTTGGTTTTAAGCCAGCTGATCGGTGTTTTTCAGTGACTCAGATTCCACACGCAATACCATGTAATTTTTTTATTTCATCACCGTTAAAACTCAAAAAAGAAAAAATTAGGCTAATCACTCACTACTGATCATGGTTATGTAATTCACTAATGCTTGCATGAATGTTATTTTACATGAGTGAAATTTTAGTCTTTGAAATATATACAATAAATGGATAAGGGTACTTAATCTATGAATTTTCTTTTATAAGGTTATAATTAAGGGCATAGATCCCAAGAAATAGGATTTGAGATTGGAGCATGGATTTGTGTTATATATTTTTCTTAGCTTAGGGTCTTGATTAACCAAAAAACAAAACGCGAGATTATAGGGGGAAAATAAATGAAAAATAAGTTAAGCAAGTAAGGGCAGAGGAAGTGAAGATCGAGGGGTTGGGTAATGAGGGTTGACTGGTCAAGTCCAAGAAAAGCAGAGGCAGCTGCACCACAGACCACGTTCTTTGCACCTCACCACACGTGTTATCTTGGAGACCCCCAAGCCCAAGCGTTACACCGACCCTGCTCCGGGCCAATGGGTTTTTATAGTCTCACATCTCACCACAAATTAAATTATATTAAATAAGGGTTCTATAGTGTATCCAAATTTTAATTTCTTTATAATTTTGTGGTTTTCATATAGTTCCAATTTCTCCTATTCTTTTTATATGATTTTGTGGTTCTCATGGTTCCAATCTATGCATTGTGTGGTGAATGGCGCTTAAAGCAAGACTCCAAATGCGGCCAACTTAATGCCAAAAAATATTTGAAGCTTTAAGTTATTCAATGAACCCATGTGGCCAAGAAGAGAATACCTCAAAAAGGTATCGTACCTTAACGTGTCAATTTCAAATTGTGATGTGGAACTTTTTTCTGTATATGTTCTATTAATTAATTTATTTGTTTGTTTGATTTGTTCAATTGTTTTTTTATACAATGAGGGCCTCTGATTTAGAGAAAAATGCAAATGTTTAATGTTCGAATTTCAAACTTGTAAGATTTTAACATTTTAGAGATAGGGGTATAATCATTTGAATTTCTATTTCTATTTCTTTTTAATATCATGCATATTACATGTTGAATGATTGAAATTTTACTTGCAAAAATAAACTCTTAAAGAATGAAATAGAGAAGGAATTAATATTAATAGATAAATTGGATGATGACGACGATTGATTTTAATGCATTGTGTTGAAGATTTATCAAAGAAAAAAAAAGAGAGAAGTAATACTTTCATTTGAAAAGAAAATTATAAAGACTGCTTGATAAAAGCCTATTTGTTGAACAAGGTTTAGTGCAATAATATAAAAAGAAGACTAATTTAAAGATTCTGAGGGTCTTATCATGATAAAATTCCCCTTCATTATGAAAATTGAAAATCTTTAATGTTAATACGAGAAAAAAAATGAAATCGTTTATTAAGTATTTTTCGTCCACATTCTTTGGGGTTGGGGCAGAAGTGAGGGGATTCGTGAGACAATTAACCCTGAGCCTTATCATTGAGAATAAGAAATTCTAGATGATATTGCTACTTTAGTTAGTTGTCATTGTAGGTTTGTTGTTACCTTTTTTTGAGTGCGGTATCTAATACTGCATAGACAATGAGAATATCTAGATGAACTATAATTGTATATTAATACTTAATTTAATGCCTACCTGTTAATTTAATTTATATTAACTATGATCTTAATAATGGCAGCAATACATCTAAATATTGCAAATAATTTAATACTAAACAGGTTGGCAGATAATTAATAACAAGGGTTTAGTAGGATCTTTTTGGACGAAATCATGTTTAGTGAGAATTAGAAAAATTTTTAAACTTAAGTGAGAGTGATCCAATCTTGAATAAACCTCGTTATGCTTTGCATCCAGTACACTGAATTATATATGAAAAAAAAATCCCGCATGAAAATGATTTTTGATAATTAACACGTGCTTGTGACCCGCCAATAGTAGAAAAGGTAGAGATTTGATTAATTAATTTAGGAAATCCAGTGATTTGATTAATTAATTAACTATTAAACCTCTGGTCATCACGTTAAATCATCAGGGTTTTTAGAATGGACAGTTAGCCCTATGGTTATGATCATCATGCTAAACGACCAGGTTGATATAGCAAAATTTCCACCAGGCGGAACTTTTTAGAATTAGAAATAATAGCAGTAATCCTGATTTTATATTATCACTCTAGCTTAATCAGAGGCTCGAGTTCGAATCTCTGGGTATGCAGCTGTATTAAAATTCTTGAGGGAGAGCTTTGCCGCCCTTTGGGTCCTGCCCGGCTCGAATCCGGATTAGTCCTATACCAAAAGTATAGGGATACCGGATGGTCTAGACCAAAAAAAAAATCCTGATTTTATATTATCACGCTGATAAGATCAAGATCAACTTATTAAACATCCAACTTAAAATTAATTGACAATGATTTTATATTATCACACTGGGAAGATCAAGATTAACCTATTAAGCATCCAACATAAAATCAATTGGCAATAAATAGAGGGACTCAACTTAAACAGTATATACGAAAACAAGAAAACTTTAAATAAAACTTGAGTTCTGATATTATGTTTAACATCCAACTTAAAACCAACTAATAATAAGCAGTAGAACTCAACTTGAATATAAAACCACATAAAAAAAAGCATTTAACTGATGTGGGATAACATCACTTCAACATTATAAAATAAAATGCAAGGTACACATATAATAATCTAAAACAAGATTCTTTTTCAATCAATGATGAATATAAACAAATTAAAGGAGAAAGTATTATGTATTTGCTGATCAAAGGCTCTGATCAGTCTCAGATGTTAAATATAGAGTGGCAGCGTCCATCTCGGCGCACATGACCTTGATCCGATTCTGGCCAGCGGGGACTGTGCTCGAAGTCACGAGGACCTTTCATTTCTTTATTTCTTTCGCCTCAGAATAAATAGAATATGTAGTGATGAGTTTGGCTAAATTTTTGAGACTCCGAGAAAGATGTAAAGTGATCTCCTTAGCATATGCAACTCTGTACGAATTGCGTTCATTTTGTTGTATTTATTTACATAAACTCAGTATTGTCTTAAACGTAACATGCATTTGTTTATTTGTTGGATGTGTGCAAATATTAATGAAAGATCTCATTTTCTGTTCTAATTTGTCCCATGTCTTTCATCTTTAAGTCGGTGAAAGGAGATATTGGAATGCAATGCTGTGCTGAGCTGAGCTGATTAATTAAGGTTTAATTACTTAATTAAGCTGGATTTTAGCGTGCGTCGAAATTAACTGATAGACACCGACCAGAAGAGGATGCATTAAGAATGTTTCAGTTTAATGGGTTAGAAATGTAGGATCCTATGCTAGATGACTATAATTATAACTATAGCAAAATTTTGTTCGCGTTGGAGACGTAGAATTCGTTGGAGAACTCATTGTTTTCTGAATAGTGTGTCTAGAGTCCAAAAGAATCCTGAAAAAGACAATGTCAAGAGTGAGCTTGAATCCAATGGCACTTACGATTGGATGTGATTGGATCTCGTTCTAACTAAGGAAAATAATTGATAATTAAGGATAGAGATATGATTGTTTGAGTTCGAATTCAAACTTTATAATATATCATAATTCTTCTTTAATTGCTCAATCAAAATGTTGTTGGCATCACGGTTTAATTTTTCACTAGATCCAATGAGATCTAGTGGAAAATTCTACTCTCTTTGGTGGCTATCTAGAATTGAAAATTCTTTTCTTTCATTTTTTTTACTTTTATTTTTAAATTAAATCATTGGAGAATTTTTTTCATTCTAATTTTTATTTAAAATATTAAAAATAACTTTATTAATTTAATATAAATACAAATAAATTTTATTATCATATAGTAAATTAATATTACATGTATGTATATTGTATAACATAGCAATTTTTCAATATTTTGTACCAAAAAAATAATTTTCAATACTTAATAATAAGAGTATTAGTTGATATAAATATTATTTTAACAATTTTAAATTTATTAATAAAAATATTGTTTGATATTTTAATAATTTTTTAATTATTTATCTAATTTACAAATTATCAGATATATTCTATAAATTTCATTATATACAATTTTTATCTAACGTCTTTAATAGTTATTTTCTCTTTTTTCTACACTTCACCTCACTAACATCGCTACATTTGTATTTAAATTGTGATAACCGTAAATTTTTCATTTATTGGAAATAAATATTAGAGAAAATAAATATTGAAAATGAATAAATAAATAAAATTTTGAGAACAGGATAGTAGTGAAAATCCCGAGAATTGAAGAAGTGGTAAATCGAGAAATACGAGTGAAGGAAAATAAAATTGGAATTATGGAAAATAAGGAAAGGAGGAAATTTAATTTGGATAAATGAAAATCCAAATTAAATAAGAAAATAAGAAATAAAAGAGAAATATATTTATATAATTATAAATTATATAAATGTATTTTTATGTAAATACATATGTATTGAAATACTATGTAGTATATATTAATATACCGAGGTATATATAGATATATATACTATTGTACAAAATAAAATAATATATATGTATTCAAGTAAAATATCTTCTGTATATGTAGATATATACATAAATGAGAAATGTAAATACTAATTTACATTAAAGTTTAAAAATATATATTGTAAATACAATATATATTGTAGCATAACATATATAAATATATATATATATATATAAAGGTTATTTAAATTAAAAATATATAAATATACAGATATATATATACTACTAGATATATATTTTGTAATATACAATATATATTTTATATATACTATATATTGTACTATATTATATATGAAACAATACATATAATATATAATGTATATTATATGTATAAATTATAGTATATTATATACTAAAAAGGGAAATAAAATCTAAACGAAAAAGGGAAAGAAAAACAGAAGGAAGGATCGGGAAAACCCGACCTTCCCAACCAGAGGAGCCGACGGTGGCGGAGCTGCCACCGCCGGCGAAGGAAAAGAGGAAAGGGGACGTCACCGGTCGACGAGGAAGGACGAGGGTCACCAGCGACGGCCCAAAACAGAACGGAAAAAGAGAAATTGAAACAGAAACCGGCGGAAAAATCGGGAAGAAAAGAGAAAAGGAATCTCGCGGTGCCGGCCAAACCAGCCGCCGCCACTGCAGCCACACCACCGCCGGAGGAAGAGGAAGACGTGGGAGGCCACCGGTGAGGCGGAGAACGACGGAGGAAGGCCGACGGAGGAGGAGAAGAAACCGAGGCAAAACCAAGTAGATCCGCCGCCGTGCCGTCGATTCAGGATGAACGGAGGCCAGATCCGGCTTCACCGTCACGCCGGCCAGCTGCTGAGCCGTTGAACCGCCGGAGAACCGGTCACTGGTGAAGAACCGGCGGTGAGGGGAGGTGACCGGTTCGGCTGGGAAGAAAGGAAAAAGAAAAAGAAAAAGAAAAGAAAAAGGAAAAAGAAAAAGAAAAGAAAAGAAAAGAGAAAAAGAAAGAAGAAAGAAAAAAAAAGAAAGAGGAAAAGAAAAGGAATTCCGGGAATTTGAAAAATTCCCGAGAATTCGAAAATTATGAGAAATCTCGGGAAACTCAGAAATCCGAGAAACTCGGTAAGAAATTCAAGAATCATTTTCGAGTAATTAATTTGAATAAATTATGGAAAAATTCTAAATTTAAAATTTTAATTTCAAAAAATTCCCTTGATGACCGAGCCGATGAAATCGGACGAGGTGAACACGGGCGTGACCTTCGAGAGGTAGTCGCCGACCCGAGACAGGTAAGGGAGACATGTGCAGCCTGTAAGGATATCGGCACACATGTTTTAAATTATGCATTTAAATTTTATAAATGCAATTGATAGTGATTGGTTGAAAATTGTGGTGATTTATCGGTTTGGAATTGTGGTGATTTACCAGTTGAGATTTAAACTGTATTTTTGTGCAGGAGGCTAGCCAATCGACAGCCGTTATACTGTCGAAAATCATTAAAAAAAATTACCGAAAATCATAATAAATGATTTTTCATCATGAGAAACGATTTTCAACACGAAAATCGAGAAATCGATTAGTTTTCATAAAATATGAATATATTGATAATTAATTTTAAAATATTCATGTTTTGAAAATGGTAAAAAAGGAAATCACCTAAATTTATCCCGATATGTGATATTTCGCGTGAAACGAGATGAAAAATGAAAAGGACCAAAGTGAATATTTTAATAATATTTCTCCAAATATTCACTTGATTTTATAAATAACCTTTATGGGTTCAATCGTGAAAATAAGTGTTTATAGAAAATTTCATAAAGGTAATTAAAGGTGGAAAACAATGTTTTGAGACTAAAAAGTCTCCGCATGTGTTTACAGAGAAAATATGGGACGAGAGTGTTGATTTAGAAAATAAATATTTTAATTTTTCATAAATCATAAAAATGATTGATTTGAATCTCGATAACCTTGAAAATCATGTTTTCGAGTGAAAGCACGGAAAAGCGTGCGTATATGTTTTACGGTGAAAAAGACAGTTATGACCTTTTATATTTTACAGTGGTTATTTTATAAACTGTTTTCACCGTATAGAAAATGTGATTTATATTGTTCTATAATATTTAGAACATTTTCGGGAATGATTACCCCAGTATGAATATTTTATAAATTGTTATTCATAAGATGAAAATATTTTCCTTATGAATATTTATGGAGTGATTGAATTTATATTCAATGAAATTGATTTCATAAATGGGGTTTCTATCACGTGTTTACTGTTTTGAGACTGTTAGGCCCCATATCATGCTCACGTGTCAGTGTTAGTGCTGATAAATACTGATCCTATTATCAGCGTCCCAGTGGACACCTGATCAGTGCACACTGAGGACCCCATAGACTATGGCCATAGATCTCATGTGTTTCCCCTATTAGGGATGATATTATTATAGCATGATATATTTAGGGTGTTGCCTAGTCTCCATGATACTGTACTGATGATTGTACTTTTCACTGAACTTTTGCTGGTACTAAACTATCTACAGCTACTGAGCTTTTGATATATCACGTGTTAAACTAAATATTTTACGGTGTTTTACAAGTGTGGAAAAGAGTATTTGTGAAAGGAACATGAATTCCTTATTTATTTACTTAAGTGTTTTATCACGTGAATATTTAATTTTTTATTGGGATTTGAATATCAAAAGAAAACGATTACTCTCTATAGTTGCTTCTAGGTTTCGGGACAAGCCAGGTATTCTAAAATACCTGCCTTACTCCATCCGGATCCCTAGCCGACTGTAGTATCCTTCTTACATATGAGCCTAGAGCCTCTAGGAAGATTTAAAGAAAGTGAAAAATTATTTTCAGCATATAGGTAGCTGTATATCAAGTGTTGCATATAACTCTCTTACTGAGCCGTGGTTTGCTCACCCCTTAATATTAACATTTCAGATTTTGAGGACTAAGAGATTTGACATCAGAGGATTTCGAGCTGCGCATTTGGAGACATTGCGATAGCTTGATTTATATTATGAGGTATGATCATTTATTTTCTGTATTTAGACTTACTTTCAGTACTACTTTCTTGAGAATCAAAATAGGGGATGTAATTGATAATATACATTTTATATTTAATAGTTAAATGAATATGAAAAGTGAAGTATCACAGACAGCCCAACCGGATAAGTTGTGTATTTTACGTGAAAAAAATGTGGTCACGGGATGTGACATAAATACATATTCAACCATTGATTTTAATCTCTCGCTAAAGTTTCCAATCTCACTACTAAAGTAATTAACATGACATTTACTGTTGTTTTCAATCTCATCAGAGCCAATCTCACCGCCCATTCAAACTAATCCTAAGTCAAATAATTCATGGTTTAATAGTCAAATATACTATGAACCTTTTGCACAAAATAAATATAAACCCTTAACCTTTTATTTTACTATCTGAACCCTCAGCCTTTTAAAATAACACAATTAAATCCAAATTTGTTATGAATTTTTGCAATAAAATAAAATGTTAGTTGCTTATAAGACCTCAACCATTTTATTTGTTTTACTTAATTGTGTTATTTGAAAGATTGGGGTTTATTTACAATTACATAAAAATGTATAGACTTTTGTAGTAAAATTAAATGTTGAAAGCTTACATCAATTTTGTGCAAAAAGTTGATAGTATGTTTGCTACTAAGCCAATAATTCATAGTTCATCAACAAAATCAATTTCATTTAAAACAGATCAAACCAAGTTAAACAACTTCTAGTATATCAACACATCAATTTCAAATCTTCTATATGAAATTTAAACCTTGAAATAATTGTAGTTTACTTTATCTATAATACATGTACTTGTATAAGTATACTGAAAAACAATAAATACAAAATAGGATTTCTTTTTTAAGGGTTTGTATTTGATAAGTGATAGTGAATAATTTCTTTATACTATCAATCAATCACAAAGTACTGTATCATTAACCAACAAAGTTTAAAATGCACATGAACTTAAAAATAACTTCTTTATTTTTTTGGTGAGAACCTTAAAAATAACTTTAAAACAAACAAAGTTAAGGGTGGGTTTATATCCAATGAAACCTATGTTTCAATGCAATTGGATCCTATTTTTATTCCAAACGCACTAAAGGTGCATTTGTTTTCATTTGCTGTCGCACGGTGGAGTGATCTCCACCGTACCACAACTTGATTTTTCATTAAACCTAATGGAGTCTAGTGAAAAATTCCACTCTCGTTGGTGGGTAGAATTTTCAATTCTGCCTTTTTTGTTTTTACTTTTACCTTTAAATTAAACCATAAGACAATTATTTTTATTCTAATTTTTATTTAAAATATTAAAAAAACTTTAATAACTTAATATAAATACAGATAAAATTTATTATTATATAGAAAAATTAATATTACATGTATATGTATACATAATAATTTTTCAACAATTAATATAAAAGTATTATTTGATGTAAAAATTATTTTAATAATTTTAAGTATATTAACAGAAAATTATTATTTGATATTTTTAACAATTTTTAACTATTTATCTAATTTACAAAAAAAATGAAATATATTCTATAAATTTCATTATATACTATTTTTATCTAATGTTCTTAATGGTCTTTTTCTCTTCTTACTACACTTCACTACACTGCTACCACAGCATTTATATTTAAACACATATCTGACCAATACTTTTAATTTTAGTGCTACAGTACCTAATCTCATTACTACAATAGCTAATATCACCTTTACTATTATCATCAATCTCACCTCCCATCTAAACTAGTTTCATGTCAAATAATTTATAGCTTAATAGCCAAATATACCTTCAACCTTTTGCACAAAATGTATGTAACCCCTTAACATTTTATTTTGATGTATGAACCTCTAACCTTTAAAAATAACGCAATTAAGTTCAAATATGTTACTAAATTTTACAGTAAAATAAATGTTAATGGCATGTAAGACCTCAACTTTTTTTTTACTTAGTTATATTATTTTGAAAGACTGAAGGTTTATTTACAGTAAAATAAAAGTTTATAAACTTCTATAGTAAAATTAAAGGTTGAGGGCTTATATCAATTTTGTACAAAATGTTAAAAGTATATTTGGCTATTAATCGAATAACATGGCTTATCAACACTTCAATTTCATCTATAAGAGATCAAATCAAGTTGAACAACTTCAAGAATATCAACACTTCAATTTCATCTATAAGAGATCAAATCAAGTTAAACAACTTCAAGAATATCAACACATCAATTTCATACCTTCTGTTTAAAATTTAAACCTTGAAATAGTTGCAGTTTACTTTTTTTTGTACAAAGCAGCAAGCTGCTTAAGCTAAGCATAATCTAGGGTCATGAACAATAGTTTACTTTATCTATTATACATGTACTTGTATAAATACACCGAAAACAATAAATACAGCTTAGGATTTATTAAGGATTTATATTTGATGCATTGGTAGTGTATAACTTATATCTATTGTCAATCAACCACAAGTCGCCATTTCTTTAAAAATACACATGTTCTTAAAAATAAATTAAAAAACTTTATTGATATTGAAGAATCAATTTGATTTTATGCTTGAATAATCAACTATGAAGGCAATACACTTACTTAGACAACCTGTAGAGTATTCTTGAGTACAAAGTAAACATCTTCATATAGTCTTTATAGACTTAGAAAAAATATATGATAAAATACCTTGGAAGGTGTTATAGTGGTCCTTAAAGAAGAAAAGAGCTCCCGTGAAATATATTGAAATTATTAAGGACATTTACAAAAGATGCAGGACACATGTGAAGACATATAGAGGACAAACAAGTAAATTTTCTATCACAATAGAACTATTTCAAGGGTTGGCACTAAGCTTATTCTTATTTGCCATAGTAATAGGTAAACTAACAAAATCTATACAGGATAATGTGTCTTCATGTATGATATTTATAGATGATATTATCTTATGTGCTAAGACTAGAACGGATGGTAACACGGAATTAGAATTTTGGAGACAGATGCTAGAATCAAGTGGATTTAGTCTGAATAAATGAAATGTAACTCCATTTCAAACAAATAGGGAGATAAAACATAGTGATGCTAGATGATAATCTCTAAACGAATCATTTTAAATATTTTGGATTGATCGTATAGATGGATGGAGAGATTGATGGCAATTTCACTTATAGAATCTAGATTGGCTAGAGCAAGTGGAGAAGCACTATATGTGTATTGTGCGATAAATAAATTCTTATATAGTTGAAAGGCAAGTTTTATTAAACAGTTGTTAAACCAACATTGCTCTATGATCGTGAATGTTTGATGACTAAAGATTGCATATGCAAAAGATAAGTATAGCAGTATTCATTGTGTACTGCTTCTCTTCCCTACACTCTTACATTGCTAGTTGTTTGTTGCTTTATCTATCATTTGCTTGATTTTAGTATAGTCAATGTAAATAGTACCTAAGATAGAAATGCCTCAAGTTAGAAAAAAATTTAGGAGCCGATTTACCCCTTTTGGGTTATTAGCGAGCCAACAGTGGATATATATGAAAAATAATAAAATAAGAAATGAAAACATTTGAAAGAAGGTTGGAATGACACCTATTGAAGACAAGATGAATGTAAGTTGTTTACGTTGGTTTGGATACATACTACATAGACCTGTGGAAGCTCTTGTTATAAGAGTGAAGGTTATGAGTGATCAAAAATGGTCAAGATTAGAGGAAAAGCGAAAAAAAATTGAAAAGAAGTTATTCTGAAAGATATGGTGAAAGAAGAGCTGAAAGAATAAATTGCTTTAGATAAGAATGAGTGGAGGAGCAGTTTCATGCAAACGATTTAGCATAAATTCATTTATTGGTTTAGTAACTTATCCTAATATTAGAATAAAAGCTCTAATGATGATAATATATTTTTAAGAACTTACAAAAATTTTAATTTTACTCATTAATGATATGATGTATCCCATCCCAATATCACAATAAAATCTCTAATGATAATAATTTATTTTTAAGAACTTACAAAATTTTTAATTTTACTCATTAATGATATCTCCACATTCACTACAGCAAAAATAACTTTTTGCGGCATTTATTTAGTGGCGTTTTTATAAAAACGCCGTTAGAAACCGTGTTTTCAATGAAGTCATGGCGTTTTTAAGTAAAAACGCCGTAAAAATTTACAGGTAGCGGCGTTTTTTGGATTAAACGCTGCTAACTTTACCAAATAGTGGCATTCTATTCTTAAAAAATGCCACTATATTTTAAAATAAAATAAAATAAAATATAAAAAAATATATTTTAATTTTTAAAAAATATATATTTTATAAAAAAAATATATTAAATAACGGCATTTATATAAATAAATGCCGCTATTTTATAATTAAATATTTAAAATAACAAACATAAAACAAACGTTTTTTTATAAAAACAAAAGTTCTCTTACACAGATGAAAGAGAATCAACGAGTCTGTGTTCTTCTCCTCTCCCTTGACACCGTTCTTCCCAAACCCATAAATTCTCTTCGATTATCACAATGCTGTTCATATTTTTTTCTCTCCGATTCTCCTCTTCAATTCCCTCTTAGTGTTTAGGTTTTCTCTCTCCGATTCTCTTTCCAAGTTTTCAAGCATAAGAACTTTGGCAGTTTTCTCTCTCCGATTCTCCATTTCTTATTGATTCGAGGTTTAAAAAATTTGCATTTTAATACCTTCATTTGCTTCTAATTTTGACTTGGTAGCTAATTTATTGTCTTATTTTATACTTCATTTGCTTTTATTTTGTTTAACAGGGTTTGAATGTTAAAGACGTTGTTGTAAGATCTCTATTTGCTGCTCTTTGCTTCCATCCGTATCAACAAGTAAGAATTTTTGCATATTGATGGTTTTCTGTCTTCCTTAAGAATCGTCGTGCATGAATACAAATTCAATGCTTACTAAATAACCAGTGAGTTGTTGGACACAATATATGAAAAATGGAGAATGCAATCAGCTTAGGAAAGAGTATAGGTAATGGGAAATTGGAGTTGTTAGGCTGCTAAGAAAATCGCGTTGTTAAATACATAATTTATTTGAAATAGCTTGAATTTGTTATTAGATAGGCATCAAAAGAGTGAGTACACTGCACTCAACTAAATGGATATTGTCTCTAATAAGCAAACGCTTCATGGCATATAATTTTAGTGGAAAGGGTTTTAAGAAATTTGTACATCTATGTTGCTTGTTTGAGTGTTGGGTATGATT
Organism: Heritiera fomes; assembly: GCA_032173925.1. NCBI lineage: Eukaryota > Viridiplantae > Streptophyta > Magnoliopsida > Malvales > Malvaceae > Heritiera > Heritiera fomes. The sequence goes on along the minus strand of JAPDPM010000022.1, from coordinate 6,185,345 downwards.
TTTATTTTATAGGATGGAAAGTTTGGTTTGTCTTTTTACTAAAAATAGCAGTAGCATTTGTGTCTATGAGCTTTTATGAATTTTCACTCTTTTCTTTGCTGTGTATAAGCTTCTTACTTGTTGACTGTTTTTCTTCCTTTCAATGAATCCTGTTGAAGCCTCTCTATAACTATGTTTTCCAGTTGGTTATTGATTGTTGAGGAAAAGGTGTACAAATTGCTGATTAATTGAGTCAGTGTCTACTAATTTAGGACAAGGAATTGGATTTCATTCTTGTTTGGTTCAGTTGATTTCAATGAGTAACTCAAATTGGCTCATTGAAACTTGAGTTTCTCGAAAATTTCAGTCTTTTACATACCTAGGCAGAATGCTTAGGCTTTTTACGACTTGGTCTATGTTTTCTGTTTTAGACTAGACAATTCAATAAGCCACTTTTCTATGCACACCATCTGGGAATTTTTTAAAGTTTGATTCAATCTTAGCAAAAAATTGGTTAAATGGCTAAAGTATGGGTAACACCTACAGTGTGTCTCTGTATAGTATGCATTAAAGCTTTTAGCTTATAGTTATATAAAATGTTTTCTTTTGGATTTTTTTTGTTACAGTTTTCTTTTGGATTTGGAATGCTGGATCTTGTGGAATATTTATTTTTTCAGGTATAAATGCATTCTCTATCATCAGACTCTGAAGTCATTAACAGAATAACTTTCAACTGCCATGGGAGCATGTTTCACATCTGATTGTTTGATCAATATGACTAGAGATATTATCACATTCCTTGTTTTAAAATTTTAATGGCCTTCATTGAGGACTTCATAAGACTTTATATTGCTTAATGGCATTTAGCATTTGCCAGTGAATTCTTTCATGCACATGCTCACATACTAGCACAAACTGGCTAAAAAATTGCGAGTCATAAAGCTCCATGTTGTAATCAAATTGTATCATGCTTTTGTTGTTACAGCTAATTGACATGTTCTATGTTTTGATTCCATGTCTCTAATCAAGGAAAGACTTGAATAAATCTAAGGCCCTAATGTTATAACATGCTATTGCCTGTTCTTCTATCAGTAGGATAACTCTTGTATGAATTGCATGCATATTAAATCCTGCATTTTGCCTATAAACCTTCATTAAACAATGTCATGATCGGTCCTTTCCTGGTGATTCATAGAACAAAAAGTATCTCCTATCATTTTTCACCTCCCTTCCAATACTTATTCCTGGAATTGTTGTCAGCTTCAAAGCGGAGTAAAGAATCTTACATATGCATGGCATACACAATTATATCCCCAAAATGATTTATAAATGGTGATAACATGACACAAACATCTGTATGCACCACAGCAAAAAAATAGATAAACCTGAAAAAGAGTCATACCAGATAAATTCTTAATACAATTAGTGACACGAGGAAAAGAGTTACTGTTCCAGCAGCAAGCATAAATCTTAAAGGTTCCTGCATGGTGCCAATTAGAATGTTAAGTGGACCCCATCATAAAAGTGATAGATAAAAATCTTTAACTGTAGTTTTTAAGTATAATTTGGCATTAATTCTTTTAGTTGTAAAGTTGTTATTGAGACATTAGTTTTTAAGTATATTTCATTCTTCATCAAGAATGAAATATATATTAAAAATATCAAAATAATAATTTTTCTGCTGTAAACTCTAATTTATCCTTTACTTAAAGCCCTCTGTTACAGCCTCCACAAACAGCTATCGCTTCTGCTTTAATGGCTGTCTCGGTTCAGCCCTCTTATCCAAGATATTTCTCTGTTTTTTCTCTTCCAGATGGTGCCGGCTACCTTAGCTTCTTTACTGCTCTGTTACTTGGTTCCAACAGCCAAAGGGATCCTTGTTTATTGCCCTTAACACAGCATCGTGTTCCCTTTTGTTTCCAAGCAAGATATCAACTTTTGTTAAATTAACTTTTAACCTCTTCTTTGCTACACTATAATTTCGTAATTGGTTCTTCATGTTTTGTCACAGTTCTACATGCAAGGCTTATCATTATCATTATATAGTTTTTAACCTTTTCTTTGCTGTACTATTGCCCGTGTTTACTCTTGTTTACTCAAGGCTTGATTTTACAGAAAGTTCATTTTTTTAGTCGCATTTTAGTTTTGATAGCTAATTAAGTGTGTAAATTTTTAAGTTTGGATTGCTTTTAGTTTCGATTTTTAGTTGGGATTGAACTGTTTTAGACTTATTTGGTTTAAGTTATTGAATTTTCAGGCTTCAGCAGTATAGGTTGGTTGAGATGAAACTTCTTGCTCAGCAACGAGATCTTCAGGTAGTATTTTGGGATCTTTTTCTTGTACTAACTGTCTTTTTTAAATGTGTTATTCATTTTTTACTTCCACTATGCTTAGTTTTTACTTATCAAAAAGAAGAGTTCAATTCCATATGAATGACACATTTGGTTATGGACTTATGCTCATGCTGTGGACAAAAGTGATGTTTGACAGTTGTGCTTTTACTATTTTTATAGTTTGTATTTAGGTTAATGTTTCTTATGAGAAAAATGAAAAAATTGAGGAGAAATTTTCATGGTCAATGATAAAAAATTATTTCTGAACCAATCATGGGGAAAACACTTGTTGTTAAGCATCAATGTGTAGGTAGACCATAGCAGTGAATTTGCATTGATGCTCAGGTAAACTTGAAGCTGCTATTATGCTATATCCTTGCATGTTAGTGAACATTTGAACATTGCAATGAACAAATTCGAACCAAGTTTAAAATTTCAATCAAAAAGAGTCCTTAAGATTATGCTCATGCTGTAGTACATACTATGGGAGCCTTTGTTTATATTTCCTTCATTAGCTTGTAGATTCAATTTGTACTTACAGGAGTATTAAATGTGGATTGCGTCAGTCTGTAGATTCCAGACTTCTGTTCAGAAATTCATGACCTTTTTCCCCTATGTTCCAAGGAAGAAGGGGGTCAAGTATATGTCTGTAACAAATATTAATCTACTTTATCTATTATTTCTTTGGACGAGCGTCTAATAGATTACATTGAAGAGGAGATCAATGACTTTGTTAGTTTATTATTCTAAGCATATTTAATATCCGTGTTTTTTGTCTTCCGTTTGATTGTTTATTTTGGTCACACGTGTGACAGTAAACATACTTTATATTTATGTTTAGGCATTGTGGTTGGATGGATTGTATGTCACTGATGCTACAAAAACTCTGCATGGAGTACTGACAATTCCCTTGGCAAATGGTGACAATGTGAATCTTTATATGTCAAAGGTTTTGTTCAGGAACCAATATTTATCTGTTGTTTTATGAATTGTTTTTCACTGACACTATTCTAGTAGTAGCAATAGTATTTCTTGAATTCTCATTTGCCTCATTAAGAGCTTTTATGTTTAAATTGTTTGCAGAAAGTACATAAAGAATTTGTATTGAAACTGCTTGCTCTGTCCCACAGTATAAGGACAGCAATGAAGATTCATGAAGATTTATCACAGACTTTGCAGGGACCAGCAGAGTTAATAATGGGTTCTTTTGATGGCATTAAGGTACTTAAAGACTTGATTTGGCTAATAGTTTATAGATTACTATCTTTTCTGAAAATATGTTTGGAAACCATCTTCTTTAAGTGCATGGTTTTTTTAATTCTTTTCACCCACTGTCCATTGTTAAAAATCCTTGTAAATCTATTAATGAGGAAGAAAAGGGTTTATTTGCATTGCACTTCTTTTCGTTAAAACTGAAATGTAACTACCCTTCTAAGACATTTTGACATTGCTCCCCAATGACAAAGGGCATTATTACCTGCCATGCTTGCTTGGCCTTATAAAATGTCTCTGTCTTCCTATCATTTTTGCACAGAGGATAATGTAGTTTTTGATGATTTCTGGATGGAATGCATGAATTTTATGACATTTGTTATCAAAAGGCCTCGGGCTAATGGAGCCATGTGGAGTCTGAACTTTGGACTTGGTTGCTTTGCTGTTGTGCTGAGCATTTTGTTAATAGTTGCTGATGTGTGGAACTTAGCTATTTTGTTATGCAGGTATGTTACTAAATCTTATCTTTACAAATAAAATTGTGCTCTTTTAGATAATGCTAATTCTAATCATTGTGCTTTCTTTACTGTTTTGTGGTTGCAGAGTGGATGTTGTGGTCTTTTTTATATGGGCAACTTTTGTTAAAGAAAGAAAGGGCAACTTTTGGATAAAAAAGCTCAAGTATTTTATAACTTTAATCTTTGTTCTTTGTTTTTTCTTACATAAGTATTTCGTAAAAGCTTAGATGTTGGGAGACTCAAATGTTTAGGATAGATAAGAGATGTATTTTATATATAAATATGTTTTTACATTACGCTTATTTTATATATGAACAATCTGATCAACAATTTATGACTCTCATATGACTAGAAGAAGTCTATTTATTTTTTTTTTACTGAAAGAAGTCTATTTTATATTCTTAACAGTTGACAATTCTTAATATTGAAGGCAAAAACTCATAGTTTCCTCATTCTGTTTTGATCTTTTCTAAAAGTAATTAAAATGTTTTTTAAAAATATAATTAAAATTCATTAAATGTATTCAAATTGAAAAAAATATAAAATCTAATGATATAAAAAAAATTTTTAAAAAAAGTCTAACTTAGCGGCGTTTATGTAGAAAAATGCCGCTATTTTCGCGGCGTTTTTTACAAAACGCCGCTAATTTTGCGTCGATTATAAATGCCATTAATTGGCATAAAATCGCCGTGAACTTAGCGACATTTTTCATAAAAATGCCGCTATTTTTCCCGACACTAGAATAGCCGGCATTTTTTTGCAGCGTTTTTTGTTAGTGCCGTGAAATTTTAGCGGCATTTATAAACGCCGCTAAAAGTACATTTTGTTGTAGTGATTGTAATTGATTGATAGTGTATAAAAATTATACACTGTTAGTGTATCAAATATAAATATAAATTCAAATTCAAATTAATTTTGTGTTTACTTATTATTTATTAAGAGTGCAAAATATGGGAGACATTTGTTCGAGTTTTCCATTAACTTTGAAAACTTCAAAATAAGATCAAAGCCAGGACCTTAACATATATATAGGTCCATCGACAGTTTGAGTTGAATCGTGTTTTCGGGCGATAAGTTGGATATGTTAGTATTCAAAGATGGGCCTCTTTTTAGTTTCTTGTGGACTAACCTTTTTGAGCCCCATTAAAATTTCTTGCTCTGAAACCTTCTTTCTTTTCTTCCAACTCTTTTTTTGGATAAATTTTCTTCTAACTTTTTAATTATGGGAAAAGAGTGGATAAAGTTAAAACTAGACCATGCAATTTTAAACACAAAATAATGATATGATACGAAAACGATAAAAAAAAGCATGAAAATGCTAAAAAAATTGTATATAATTTTGGTAAAAGATAAAAAAAAATGTTATGTTTTTAACATGTCACAAATTTTGATAAAACTTTTTCATATTTTATACTACAAGAGCACAATTTTACAAAACACAAACACGAATTATATACAGCAATTTTGGGTCTACTCAAAAGGAAAATTTGCAATTTTCTATATGCGAAGAAAAAAAAATATTATTAGCCCAATGCAGTATAGTGCTACAACATGCAGGTAAAAAATGAAGTTACTTTGAGGCCTTCTTGGTGATGGAGGAAATTACAAATAGTGAGTTTAATTTTTCATCTCATTCCTTATCAAGGATTGACTCTGTAACAATCTTGAGCAGTTTTGATATATAGATTCTGTCATCCTATCACAATATTAGCAAACAAGTTATAGATACTTACATTGTACTTGGCTTCAAATCCAGAAAGAACCCATTTCACTCTTTAAAGATGTTTGGAATTGAAATATTAGTGCTTGTTTCCTCTTTGAGCATATAATAATTGTTTATTCCAAGCATACATGGCTAATCTGCAAAATGGAATCTCTGCAACAGTTTCTTCCATACATGGTTACTGTTTTCATCTACAGGTTCATGAACATCTGAACTTCGTAGTTTATATTTCTATTTTCCAGGCAAATGTAATGATTTTTGCTTTTTGTGCGAATTCCAAACTGTTGTCCAAAGATGGTATTTGGATATGATTTGAATCTTGAAGTAATTATTATTGAAAAGGTTTTACCATTTAGGTTTTACCATTTAGTCATTTACGATTTCTACCCGAACAAGATTAATCTCAGACCGTAAAATAAATAAGGATAGCTCCGATTACACAAAAACAAAAAACTCTTGTCGAAAGATCAAGCCTGGGTATGTAACTGCTCATTGGACACCTCTAATATCCAACGTACCAGCCAGTGTTGTTTCTTCGAATCTGTAAAGGAATTTGATGCATATCAGCATTCAGATTCAGCAATATGTCAAAGCATAGCTTTGAATTTATCTGCTTGCACATGGAATAGAAGCTAGCAATAGATAGAATAGCATGACTCAGTCTCAAAGCATATATTCAACTAGCATTTGCCTTCCAACTTTTGAAACTAACCTAGAAATAAAGGTAATGCTATGTTGTCAAATTAATAAAAGAAGGGTCAGAGCAAGTACTGTAGCTATAGTCAATTTAGACAAGGCCATTAGATCTATTTGGATCATCCATTTGCATTTTAGTGTCACATTACCATTAACAAGACTCAACTAACTTGAACTTGAATAATTAATTTTATTTTCCTTTTCAAACTTATATATCTAGACCCCAATTTTGCTTTATCAAGGGTTAAGAATGAAACACTGCCGGTCCCCTCTCTTCCCATGTCCCAACCTATCTAATTTTCCCCTCTTACTATGCAGCATTAAGAAACCAGCATTATAGTGTAATCAAAGAACTTTTAAAATTTTTTATAAACATAAAAAAAATCAATGAAGAAACCAACCAATATATTATATAAAATTAGGTAAAATTAATATTTCATTGAACTTGAATCTGATATCTAACTAAGGTTCTGATTTCCAAAAGTTTCTTTCTGTTTTTCATTGATTAATCGACTCATTCCCTTTTTTGTTAATTTTCAAAAGAAGAATTGGAAAAATACTTATGCTGCAATTTTCCATTTAAATTCAGAAGCTCCTTAATACCATGATTAGCTGCTATTTACTTAACAGGACCACCGATATCCACTCGCTTTAGGAGATCATCACTATTGATATTATGATGCTAGCAACAGGATTTGACAACATCAAAGTTACTTTTGTTCTCAAAGAGGCAAACCAAACAACAAATTGTTTGTCAGTTCGAGCGGTGATATCATCATTTTCAAAAATTTACATGTATTTGTCCGTTTTTTTACCGCCATTTTTACATTTTTTTTGTAATTGTACTATACCTTGGCTAGTTAAATCTGTTGTACCATGTACTTTTCATATTAACCAAGTAAATAACACAAATCCTGCCTTTTGTTTAAAAATACCATGATTAGATATTTCTTCTGTTATATCATTTTGGTCATGCAATATTACTAATTAAATCCTAATCTAGTTGTTGATTACTTACTCATTAACTTATTGAAAGGTGGCAGAAGGTTAAATCTTCTGAGACAGCTAGGTGTAATCACCACAATTCAGGTAATTGGATTTTGATTCAATTTCAACCATAATTCTTGATGCTTATTATTGGTTTGGTAATAATTAATGAAAGTAAAGCATGATTATTAACTACTAAAATTATTGGTTTGGCGTCAGCAGTTATCTCTTGCAACAAAAACCAAATTAATGTTTGGCTACTAGTTGAGGTGGTACAAACATACCCTTTTAATGTCTTCATAATGTCCCCTTTTAATGTCTACATTTTTCTAAAGTGATGATGGAATTGGAAAGTGAATCCAAAAAGTGTAGCTGAGGTTGCTGCTTGCCCTGCGCGCGTATGCCTCTCCATTAATCCTTACTCAAGAACTACTGTACATTTCTCACATGCCAACCTCCGCTTATGTTCTTGTAAAGAACTATTATCATAGAATAAAAAGTATAATTCTACCGATTAGAAAAAGTGATAGTGGATATCTTCTCCACACATTTAAACATGATATGAATCTTGAAATCACTACAGTTGGAAGAATTATACCATTTACCATTTCTGACCTAATCAGAACTAGTTTCAGATCATAAAATAGACAAAAACATTTGTGGTAAAAAAAATGGCACAATTCCAATGTCCCTTAGGCAGTATCTTTGGATCAAGCAGCCCAAAGCATTACTTCTTTAAAACGATCAGTGGGTTTGTTTCTTTCTTCTTCTTTTTTTTAATGTCTTTCTAATTCTTCAAAAATTAACAAAAACCAAGCAAAAAGAACTTCGCAGACATCAAATCAGGTTCTATTTTGAATATGATTCATTATTCTGCGGTTCCATGGTAGTTGTTTTTACCAATGAAAATATGGAACTCGATTAGAGTTCGAAGTTATCTGTTTTGAGAGAAAAAGATTTTGGTCTGGTTGTTTAGTAGTGGTATGTAATCAGGCATCTTGACACAACTTCCTATAGACTTCGAGTAAAGGTCAAAACAAATGATGTAATAACTGAAGACGAAAACCAATGTTGGACCATTAAATATTACACCAAAATGACATAGTATCATTTGTCGAGGATTTGAGGCCAAAACATTAAAACAACTTCGTTTCAATAAGCTTCTGACTTGCGTGATGACAAAATTGGTACATAGGTCTAGGTCTCGTAGTTTGTTAAAGTCCGAAATTTAGTTTGATTTTTTAGTGGATTTGGACAATAAAATAGATTCGATGATTTTCTGATCAAGCTTGAGCTTGGCCTATGGAGATCTTGGCCCAACCCTACTTGAACATTATTTATATTAAAAAATTTTAATATATTTTATTGAATATAATGTAATTATAAGTATTTAAAACATTGTTGATTAATAAACATTATATATTTAATATGAAAATTAACATACATAGTTTGACAAATCAAATTAAATTTTAAATGGAATAAAAAATAAAGAAAAAACAAAATAACCAAAATGATTAAAAAAAAAAGAAATGAAAATCTAGTCGGTCTTGGACTTGAACCATATAACATAAACATTAGTCTGAGCTCAAATTCATGCCCGAATAATTGGGCTGAGCCGAATTCGAGCTTATATGTAGTCTATTAACATATAACTTAAGCCTGACTCAACCCATAGACATCTCTAATGATGACCCATTACTCATGCACTGCCCCGTAGCTTGACCTAACCCCTATGTCATTCATTTTTTATTTTATTGATTTCTGTTTATTTAATTACTTTGTTTTAGTTCTAACTTGTTTAGTTAGCATTATTTAATTTATTCAATTTGTTAAAATTGTCTAATTTATTAACTTTAATTCGTTTTGCTTTGTAATTTTTTCTATTTTGTTTGATTAATCTATTTTTTTTAAATTACTTTTGTTTTAGATTGAATTAGATTCTTTAAAAAAAAGATTATGTGTTAGAAAAACTAAGTTAGATTGGTAAATTAAATATTTTTTAAAATTAAAATTTGTAAATATAGATTCATTTGTAGCTAAAAATGTAAACAAATAAAATAAAAATGGAGATTGTTCTGATAATGAAATTTTTAGGATGATTGCAAATACATAACACCTAATAAATTCCTAAGTTAATTTTTTTTAATATTTATTAGAGTAATGAAAATTTAAAGGAATACGTAACATCTAAGAAATTCCTCGGTGAGAAATTTTTCTTTAAATTTTATGAGAATAATGAAAATTTTAAATGAATAATTTCAATAAAAAATAATCAACTTTTATTCTCATGCAAATAAAAATTAATTGAAAAATTAAAAATTAAGAAAAATAATATAATAACATTTTTGAAAGGAATAGAAATTAGAAAATAAGGAAAATTGATATAAAATTTAGAAAAAAATTAAGAATTCTCTCGTAATACACCTAATTGGTCTGTGTGATTGAGTATTTTCAAAAAAGTCGAATAAGATTGCTTGAATACTCTTAAGGTGAGGAAGTTTTTTTTTTGTATGTTTTCTACCAAGATAGTGGAAGAAATCAAAAGAATATTACTAAAATTTAATCATTTAAATAAAAATCAAATTAAAGGTAAATCCTACGAAAACATATAAGTAATTGATACCATATTAAGACGAACGTTACATGATGCATAAAACCTTTCTCATACATAACTATATTATCAAACTTAGATTTTGAAATATACACCAATATTTTTCCTTAGATTAAAATAAATGACCTATGGCATTTATAAAAAAAATAATTGTTGGTGACAACTCTATTAATTGGATTAGACGTGATGACAAAATTAATTATATTTCGATTAGAATTTTACATTACAGTATGATTGGTATCGTTAGTTACCATGTACTATTTTCCAGTGAAGTGGTACGCAGTACTCTGCCACCAAAACATACTACAATTAAATATTACTGGCATTCAAAACATAATATTCAAGTACTATTTGGCTGTCATAACTTTGGTCAAGGGTAGTTGATATGGTTTTCCAAGAGACTAAAATTTGTCTCTACTTTCTACCAAAAAAAAGCAATGTCTCCGTTTGTGTCTGATCGTACAAAGGACACATTTCTTTCCGTTGTCTTCCTTTCACCGTCTAATTTCAGCTGCAGCAATTATTTCAGTGGAAAATGCAACCTTGATCCTACATCAACATGAAAGCCACGGTACCACTCTACTTAAACACTCTGATATCCGAATGTCAATTACATGTAATAATGATAATTTTAAAATATTTTTAAAAAATTAATGTTTCATACACAATCAATAAAATTTTTTAATTTTATAAATGAGATTAAAATCATGATTTATATTCTTTAAAAATATTAAATAAATAAAATAAAACATGTATCATGATCTTAATTCCGTTTGTGAAATAAAAAAATTCACTGATGATGTATAAGCTAATTACCCTTTTAAAAAAATAAAACTCATAAATAAATTAGCAAAGACAATTTACTTATAATAATAATAATTTCAAATTAATAATTAATTAATATCAAAACACCCTCAAAGTCAACAAATAAATTACTTAAATAAACATGACGAAGAGCAAAAATTAAAATTAACACTCCAATTATACAAAACTATACAATTTTCAATTTTTCTCTTGACTTCATAACAACTGAACAAATTCTCTCTATCTTCCAATAGAAAATCTAACATCATGATTAAAAAATAAAAAAATATAAAAATTTATAAAAATACAAACACAATAGTAAAATGACAAACAAGAACAAGGAAAAAAAATGTAATACACAATAAATACACTTATATAACCTCCTACCTTAAAAAAAAAAAGAGATTAACAATCATTAGTCACAAGAATATATAAATTTTATAAAATTAAAGATCTAAATAAATTTTAACAATTTACAGTTTTTTGAAGAAAATGAATAAAAGAAAATCAAAAATTAAAAATTCATATGAATGTTAGGCAAACTAAACTCTATTTGTTTTATAAAATAAAACTAGTATATATCTATTTATATATATATATATATATATGTATGTATGTATGTGTTTAAATCTTATGTAAAAATACTTAACATTTATCACAAAAATATTTGAGTTCAAAAACTTACATGTTAAAAAGCATACGTTTTAGACATTTGACAATCTAAACCAATAATGATGAAATTAAAGTATGATGTAACATATGTAAGAAGACCTGACATTTCAAGCAGATGATCACTTATACTACTAGCACGTGGGAATATATTTCTTAGACACTCAAGTAACACAACTAAATAAAACTCTCACTTTAAGTCATGTTTAGTGAACTGATTTTCTAATAAGCGCCCGCATTCTATCCTCAAATTTCACTATATTTCAATCCAAGAGACCGATTACTAACTTTATAAGAAAGAAGGCTTAGCATGTATTGATCTTTGAGCACTATCAATGACTTGTTTCAACAGTATAAGTTTTTAGGAACTAAGCTTTGATACTTAAGGATTCTCATAATTGTGACTCTATTACAAATCCCTTGTAAGGCTTATGTTGTTTTATGGGCTTCACCTCATCTTGTGATTATTATGTTTCAACATAATCAACTAAAATGGTGAAAGAAAACCTATCACTTCCTCAAGTAAACATGTTTTGCTATGGAATCATGCCTTTTACCAGATCAGTTGGCTCTAGGACATACACTAATAAATTGAGCACAAGCTAAAGCCTTACAAAAAGTTGGAAGAATACATTGCATTGGATGGAAATGAGTGAATAAAAAGAATTTATGTTGACAACTTAATGTGAATTCATATATTAGTTTGTATAATCTACCCTAATCTATTGAAATAAAAGTTCTGATGCATTTTTAGATTCTTGCTTTTTAGTTAGCCCTATGATTTGAGGAAAAATATGTTTAATATATTGATAACACAAAATTGATAATCTATCTAATATTAAAAATTACTAACAGCAATGGACAAGTTTTCTTTTTTTTCTTTTTAATTGTACTATACCGAAAAAAAAAAAAACAAAGTGCATTTATTGGCAAATATTTTTTAGTTTCACAAAATTTCGACATAAAGAATTAGAAGAAGTTTCCTATACTGAACTATTTGTCTGTTGCATATTTCATGGATAATAGAGGTTTTCAATTAAAGAGGCATGAGGGAACAGTTCTATTTTATTCTTTTAGCATTAGGGTTTTTGTCAATTCCAAAAAGCATTGGTGATTTATCACAGAGAATCCAAGAAACCAATGTACTAATAATATTTACAGCATCTGATGCAGCTTTCAATTCATGATGAGATCATACAATTCTTTGAATAGCCCTGTGCCCTAGAAATTAGAATTATCCTCCTAATACTAGACTTTGTTGGCAATGGCAGCAAGCCACCAATCCCTCTTAGCCATCCACACCGTTTTAGCCTTTTTCTTCCTTCAAGTCATGTCTTAGTTGGTAACAATCAAAACCTTGTACAATTCAACCAAATTGGCATTAAATCCATGTGGTCGTTCCATTTTATTACCAACTCATTTCATGCTGGGTAGCGGCCTTTAATGATATTGAAAAACATGACATCATCTTAAGTCTCGCGCAGGGCAATCAATCTACAATAGATTCTTCTTCCAATTGGAAACTTTAAAGTTTCAACATTAATCCTACAATTTTCTCAAAACAAAAAAACATTAATCCTACAATTCCACCTCATTTTTTCCCTACATAACTTTTCTATATAGATGTAGTTTAGTCCCATAAATTTTATTTATTTATTTTTAATAGTTTGGGAATGGCGAATTCAAATTAGTTTTTTCTTTTTATTTTATATTTAAATTTTTAAAGATTGAATTATAATAATTGAAATTAAAGTTTAAACATTTTTCCAATGTCATATGATTGTTGACTAAGTTTTCTTCTTTTATTTAAATAAATTTTTTGAAATAAATAAATTATTCGATCTCCCTTAGCATTAAAATATAAAATCTCATATATCCACAAAGTATAGATATTCAAGAATAGTGTAAATAATAAGGAATTACCAATAAAACTCAAATTGGATACATTACTAGAAAAAAAAACGCTTATAAATTGCTTCTAAAAAGCGTAGTTTATGGAAAAAAACTACATTTTTCCAACCGCAACATATTTTGGTATAGTCTTTTCTCAGGTATAATAAATTACTTTTTTTTTAACATAGTCTAATATATAATATTAAATTATAGTTATTATCATCGAAAATTATCATATAGTAGATTATGGTTAACAAAAAAACCCAATCTTCTAAAGAATAGACTACATTTTTAAATTTAAAACCGTAGTTTTTTTTTTATAAGGATAGATTACATTTTAAATTTATAACTTGATCTCATTTTAATTAAAATATTTTTTGAAAAAAATATTTGTATTTTTTTTGAATAAATTGATATCTTGTATCAATATTGATTTATTTGAAAATAATTTGATATATTAGATTAATAGACTAGATTACCATAGTTTAATGTCATTACACAAATCATAACAAATAGCAAAGTAACTATTACAACATATTCTTATGCCACTTTTTCATAACAATGAACTGTCTTCGATACTTCAATACATCACTTTTGTTTTCTCCTTAAACTTCATCACCAACAACCAAAATTTCTTTTGCATAAGAGCTCTCGCAATTGGTTTCTGGACTCATTGCTAATACAATATACACTATTGACTCCATTAAAGCTGCCAAGCTCACAACCTCCAACCATAGGTTTTCTGACTTCGGACCAACTTTAGAATTGCTTGAGAGGTTAGGCATGAAAGCTGGCATTTTACTTGCTAGGTTTGAGGGGTTTATTAGCATCTTTTAACATCCTAGATTTTCACCCTTTTCTCATATTCTATTGATCATTTATCACATTGTAACCAAGATTTATCCATTTATTTCTATTTCTTATTAAAAAAAATATTTTTTTAATATACAACAATTATACCATTTAGGCACAACCACATTTTAGAAAAACAAAAAAAAATTAAAGTAATAAATATACAATACAAACTCTAACTTGATAAAATAATAATAATAAAAAAGGAAATAAAATCAAGAATAAGAACTCAAAATTATTAATCTTTATTATCATACCAAAAATATCTATTCAGAAAATAAAAATTTTAAATTTTTTCAAAAGGAAACTAAATTATCATTTTTGCCATCAATTTTAAGTTGAATTTCTAAAATTATGTGAAAATTATAATTTTATTTCATTTTTTAAAGTTATATTTTTTAGTAAATATATTTTAGTAGGATCAAAGAACAATAATTTTAAATCATTATCGTAATTTATAATTTTTTTTCTTATTTTGATGCCAAATTAGATAAGAGGACTCTAATGACACTTTTTTTAAAAAATTGAGACTATTATAAAATAAAATAAAAAAAATGAAAATGAAATCCACATAACAAAAATTGAAACTACAAATGCACTTTATCCCAATTAGTGGGTAATTGAGTTGAGTCGAGACGATCCAATAAGATCGAGCTCGGCTTGACTAGAAAACTCGAGGCTCAAACTCGATTGAATTTGGTTTTTGAAGCTCAAGGTAAGCTTGAGAAAATACTTGAGCAACTCAAACTCAACTTGATAAGCTCGATTTGTCAATTTTAACTATATATTATGAGGATAAAATAATAAATTAATTATAAAATATTAAAATATATATTAACAAAAAGCTTGATAAGATTCGAGAACCGCTTGAACTAAATATTAAGAAACTCAAATTCAACTCGATTCGTTATTCGAGTAACTCGAATTCGGCTTGAAAATCAACTAGTTTAGCTTGCTTCATCATTCATACAAATTTTAAGATTCTAGCTGTTTAAGCTGGGAAAGAGAGAAGGAAATTTGGGAAAGGAAAGTATGCTTTTATTTCTATAAATAATATTCTTTGATGATGATTTTTCTTTATGTTATTATGTCATTATCAACGAAACATATATTAATTAAGATTATTATTAAAGTGAACAACATAGTTTATAATTTATAAATAAAAAAAATATTCATATGGTTAGCTTAATTCCACGTATCATTCCTACGGTTAATCACTTTGGAAGATGACCAGCCATTATGACTAATGGACTTTGGGAACATGTAATTGTCTTTCATTATCAAATGGGATTTTCTTTCCATAATAAGATAATATGAATTTTATGAAAAAATCGTTTCAAAATGGAAAATTTTTAAATCAACTTTTACATCAGACTTTTTTTTGTTAAAATCAGATAAAAATTTGGAAAAATGCTCTCCACAATTCCGGCAGGAGCTCAACTAACCACACCCTATTCTTTTCTTCACACACCCATTTTTTGCCTTCAGTGAACAGTATCATATAGTGTAAAATAAGGTGTGTGAAGAAAAATTTAGGGTGTGGTTAGTTGGACTCTTCCGGCAGTCTGATTTTTAGAGGCGCGCAAGGCTTTTATAAAAACTCGAGAGATTTAGTGATCGTTAAATCTGACATAGAAAAGACGTATTTATTGTGTAAGATGGTAAATTAAATTGAATAAATATATGAAATACTGTTGAAACATGATAGAGAAAATTGAATTATTATTTTTTTTCTCGAAGAATGAGAATTTTGATTTCTTTTTGAGTAACGGTTATATACCAATTATTAAGTTAATATTTGAAGGGGATTTATTAATTTATTATTTTAGATTTGTTATCGAATTTAGTTAATTTAATAATGTATTTGGATTGAGACGAACGCAAAAATGAAGGCTAGTGAGAAAACCTTTCCTCGTTTATGTTCCACTTAAATTAAAAGAAAGGAAAGGAACAGAGTTGAACACCTTCCGATTATTTTAAATTTTTTTTAATGTAATATGTTGATTATAGTTGTATTTTTGAATAAAAATATACTGTTTAAAAAATATATAAAAATGATTATTATATTTATATTTTCTTCTTAAAATTTTAAACAAAATCCCGTACAAGCTTCACAATTTTAAAAGCATCTCTCCACTTGTAACTTCACATAAAATTCTCACCCAGTCTTTTTGTATCTCATCATCAAGTGTCTATTTAGTTTGAACACAAAAAAATTTTTAACGTACCTATTTTTTTGTTACAAAAAAATATATTAAATAATAGGAATAGGATTACTTAGATTCGAATACAAATCTTATAAGATACCACAACTCAAATTTAACCACTCGGTTCAGAGGTAGTTGGCATTCATGAACTTTTTAGTTTTTAATCCAAAGGTAAAGTATTTTGTTTTGAGTCTGTGATAAAGATTTTATGTTAGTACACATCTTTATTGTTATATTTAACGTGCTAGTGTTATTTGCATGTTTTGGTGTATTAGTTTTTAGCTCTAGACATGATATTTTTTGATTGGGCAAGTGTTATAATAGTGTTCTATAATTTTTTTTAAAGTAATGTATTTTAGTTACAAAAACAAAATTAATAATAATATTATTAATAATTAATTTTAGAAGTATTATTCACTACATTGTCAGTGAAAATTTTAGACTCTACACATATGATTAACGACATATACCCTATTTTATTTTTTAATAAATTTATTTATTTTTAATATTCCTAAAGAATACGTGTTATTATTTTAACTTCACTTGCAGAGTTTAAAAACTCTACTAATAATATATTGAATAATAATCTTTAAATTTAAAGTCAATCATATTATCCACAAAAATTATATATCATTTAAAATGGTATATCTGTAAGGTAAAAAGTCTAGTTTAATGTATCCTTCCTTTTCCTTTTCACACCTTAACCAAATAAAACTTCAATAAACATTTTTTTTTCATTTTTAACTATCCAAATAAACAATAGAATGATACATCATTTTTTTTCCTTCAAAAGTACATCATTTTTTTTCCTTTAAAAGTCCTTCTCTCTTTTTTTTTTTTAAATTATTTTACAAGTGCAATCCAAATGAAATGTAAGAAACAATATATGGATTTAACAATTAAGGCTTAGTCTAATGGTTGTTACCCCTTCTTAAAAGGGATTAGGTCTAAGTTCGATTCCTCCATCTCTCGTTGTACCTTCCTATGAACAAAAAAAAAAGAGAATACATGGACTTAATTTTCAAACCCAATCTCATTTAATGGACTTAATATTTCTTTAAATTCGCCTAAAAATTGAGCTAGCTTTCGAATAGTTCGACTTTTGAACATGTATAAAATAATCCTTTTGGATCTATCTTAAAATTTGATTTCAAAACATTACAAAATGGAGCCTTTAAATTTTAATTATTTATAAACATGATTTGTTTTTGTTTTTGTTTTATGAGATCATTTGTGTCAATAAAAATATAATTATAATTAAATATTATATTTTATGTGTAAACAATAAATTAATTAACCAACAGACTAACTTACAACTAAATAAATTCAACTTAAATTTAAATTAAATCTATAAAACTTGAAACCGAGACCTTAACTTCTCTCATCACCATTAGAATCGTCTTATTGGCAAAAACTGTTTTGTTAATTTGATTTTTTTTTTAACACTACATTACATGAGAAGTTACGTCATAATCAAGCATTATATTTATAAAACATGCAACCATATGGAAATCATTTAACTCAACTAACTAAATTAATAAAGAATTAGATTTAATAACTAAATTAAACAAGTATTATATTCATAGAATTTGTTAATTTGATCTGAGTAGGGAATAAAAGGAGAAATTATTAACCCTCTTTTGTAAAGATGAAAATTAAATGGACTAAAAGCTAAAAAGATTAAGGCTCTATTTGGTTCATAAATGTAGACTTGTTCAAAGATCGGGTTATTCGTCTAAACTTGAAGGTCAACCTAGTTTTTGAACAAGCTTGGAAAAATTTTAAGTTTATTAAATGGGCTTGGATTTGGGAATCAATATTCGATAAAAAATTGGGTTGGATTTGGATTCACCATTTTAAGTCAAAATTCGATCTAGCCCGACCTGTAATTATAATTTTTATTATTTTTTATGCTAATGCACTTTTTAATTACTTTTTTTTTTGCAATTTATTTTGAGCATGTGTTATTTTTTATGTTTTAAAGTGAAATTTTCATGTTTATTGCAGTCTTTTTGTAAGATTTTATTTGAACTTGTTGTGTTTTAATATTTTTATATTTTATTATAACTTTTACTAGTTTTTATAAACCTAAGCTCGACCCACAATTATAATTTTTTACTATTTTTTTACTAATGTTGTGCAATTTAATTTGAACATGTTATTATTTTTTTTATAATTTTATTTAAAATTTTCATGTTTCTTGTAGTCTTTTTGTAAGAATTTATTTAAACTTATTAATTATTATATGTTTTAATATTTTTATACTTTATTATAATTTTTTTTAAAAATTGCTAATATTTATGCGAGTTTAGACTCATTCATTATATGTACAAGCGGCTTTGGACAATAAATTAGACTTAATAATCGAGCTGAGTAGAGCTTGAACTCACTTTAAATCTATTAATTACTTACCTCATTTTGACCCTATCTATTAACACCTTTTCATAGGAAATGAAAAATATAAAAAGAAATATATAGGGAAATGAATAAAATTAGGAAAACAAAAATCATTATTCTGCTTGGATGGTAAAGGAAAATGGTTTTTCATGAAAAAGTAGTCATACTAAAATAATCAAAAACAAAACCTCAAATATAATTGGAAAAAAAAAATCCATATTTGTAGAATTTTCTAGAAGAATTCTATAGTAAGGTCGACCTTATTGTAAGGTCGACATATTTTATATCTATTTTAAAATTATTTTCATTTTAAAAATATCATAAACATATAAAAATAAGTATAAAATTAGTGTTAATATATATAAATTACATGATAATAAATATAAACATTTGAAAAAATGCAAATTTTTTAATGTATTTTTTTACACTAAATTTACGTTTTTCATTTGTTTATGTTTATTATCATGTAATTACATCTATTAACACTAATTTTACACTTATTCTCATGTGTTTTATGATATTTTTAAAATGAAAATAATTTTAAAATAGGTATAAAATAAATTGACTTTTTATAAAATCGATTTTACTGAAAAATTTCCTGCAATTCTCATCCTCGATGTATATGGATATTATAATGCAATTTGATTTGGGCTAGGGGTGTAATCGAGCCGAGCTGAGTCTTTACAGTGAGGTGCTCGAGCTCAAGCTCAACCCCAAAACTCGCTGCTCGATACTTGGCTCGAGCTCAATCGAGTCTTAACTTTTAGGCTCGAGCTTGGCTCGAGATAAAAATCGAGCTACTCGAGCTTGCTCAATTAGGCTTGATGTGATAACCGAAAATTTTTCCTATTTTTGGTATTAATTATCCGAAAATAAATAAATAAAGTTATTTATGAGGATTAGAATATATAGAATTTCGAAAATTGATGAAGTGATGAATTGAAGGAAATTATTTTGGATATTAAGAGATCCAAAATAATAACGAATAAAATGGGTATATTTATATCCATATAAACATAATTATATATTACAAAAAATATAACTATAAATATAATTATATTATTAAAAAAAAGTAACAGAAATGGGAATCGGGGAACCTGATTTCCTACAATTTCTCTTCTGTTTAGCCCAAACAGAAGAGAAACAAATGGAGAGCCGGCCGGCGCGGGGAGGAGGGAGAGGCAGCAACGCCACCGGCGAGCCAAGGAGAGGAAACCCACGTCGATACCGACGGTGGGAAAGGAAAAGGAAAACAGAAGCGAAGCGAAAACGGGGAAGAATCGAAGAGAAAAGAGAAAGGGAGATCGACGGTGCCGGCCAATCCAGGCATCGCCACCGCCACCAACGCCACCGGCGAGGACCAACGAAGGAGAAGGAGACCACCGACGATGAAGGAAACGACGGAGGAAGGAAGAAACAGAGGAGAAAGGAGCCGAAACCCACGTCGCCAGATCCGGCGTCGTCGTCAGTGATGGGGCGAAACCGAGGCCAGATCCGACGTCCCTACAACTATGGCTAGCTGTGGGAGGTCCGAACCGGCAGTGATGCCGGTGGGAAGAGGCTGAATCGGCTAAGCAAAGACTGACTCGGTCCGACCCGACCCCAACCGACCCGGTTCAGAAAAGAAAAGAAAAAGAAAAGAAAAAGAAAGAAAGGAAAAAGAAGAAAAGAAAAGAAAAAGAAAAAGAAAGAGAAAAGAAAAAGAAAAAGGAAAAACGAAGAAGAAGAAGAAGAAGAAATGGGTAAGGAAAATTAAAAGATTTCGCTACATTTCTATGAAATTTATTGGAAATTGTTGGATTATTTTCTAAATGAAAATATATGTCAATTATTGAAATTGTAGCAAAACGAAAATGAGACGAATGGTGGAGTTCGGCAAGGCTCGAAAATCGAAAAGTGCGCTATTCTTTGGCGAATAGGTAAGATACTTTTGTAAAGCATTAGTAGCATTATATTGTATAAGGGATTATGATTTCATATATTGCATTGATGGAACGATTTTTAACGGAATTGTAATTTTTTTTATATGATGCATTAATTGAATTGATGTTAAAAATGCTAAGAGGACCCACAATTGATGGTGGGGGTCTTAGTAGAGACATAAGAATTGTGAGAATCAATGGCTGTGGTATAAATTGTGTTTTCCTTGCAGGAGGTTTAGTGAAAATTAAGCCGTTATGTTGCCAAAATTCCTAATGTTGAGGAAAAAGATTTAAGTTTCTCAAGTAAATGAAATTTTGGAAATAATTATTGAAAAATAAACATTGCAAGGACTTTATGATATTACCGGAAAAGTTTGATATTGAAATCGATGAGAAGATAGATCGTTGAACACGATAATGTGATGAATTATATGATTTAAACCTTATAGAATCGATAAATCAAGTAAGTTTAATACCACAAATGGTATCAAGTTGAGATTAAGGTGGAATTATTTATTAGACGGATCACGGATAAAAGTGACGATGATTATATGATACAACTTAAAAGAGAAAAAATCGAAGTTGTGATTTAGATGGTTGAATGATAAAATTGCGAAATTATCAATCGAGTGATGATTATAGAATTGATAGATTCAAATAAATGGACCGTCTTAGTGGTATGATTGAGATAATGATAATAAGAAAGTAGATTGTGATATCTTATGGACATTTAATAGAACATACGTTTACATAAAAATGTACTTGTACATATCGATGTTAAATAGATGTGAACTGAGATTTTTGCAATAATATGGATAGTCGCAAGGCGACTTAAATGATTGAAACACTGTTGATAGTGGAAATTGGCAAATTCTTTTAAGTGCGTAAATTGCCAATCAAAAATTGAATTGATGATATTTTATAGATAATTCTAGCATGATATTACATTCTACAGGCCATATGAAAAGTGAATTGAGGATTGTGATCTGATTTTATGATAGTGAATGAAATTGAACCGCAAGTCGAAAATTCTGAATATGTACCAATAGGTCAAACCATAAATGGATTTGATAAGCGATTATTGATCTTGTGGTTCTATGATCCTCGATGTCGACTCTGGAATAGATATTGAATAAGGATATTAGTATTGCATAATTTCAGTATCATGATGGCTATATGGAAACACGGTATTTAAATGCTCATAGATACTAAGAGGATTCACACTGATGATGTGGTTCTAGTATCGATAATGAAATGTACAAATGATTATTATAGTCGATAATTATCGAAAAAGGATATTGAATACCGAATGGTTTGAATACCAAGTGATCTGATTATTAAATAATTAGAGTACTGAACAATCTGAATACTGAATTAAATGAATCTTGAATGATTTGAACAGTGATTTGCTGATTGGATAGAAAGAAAGTCTTGAAATCGAATAATTGATGGTGATAAAGTTAAATGAATCACTTCACTGTATTTGATGAAAATATTACCGAAGTTGCATACTGAAATATTTTATAGCATCGCATTTAAGCATGCTTTCTTACAACTTGAAACATTACAATAATGTTTATAAGAATACTGAAAAGTATTGATTTGTTTTTAAATGAAAGTATATGGTAGATATATATATTTTGATATATGAAGTCTCATACAGAATTTTACCATATGCTTTACATGATATTGAAAAGAAAGCTAAAGATTTAAATGTTTTATGAGACTGTAGGCATCCTAAAAGAATTAAATTCAATAAAGCATAGTGAAAACCGCCTAATTGGAGCTTTGCTCATTAGGCAGAGATGCTTGTCCGACAATAGTCGTGGACAGGTCTCAGTCATGCCTAATCAGTGGGGCTGAGAGAGATGAGGTCTATGGCCATAGATAGCGCCCTAGTTGGTTTCTAGGGGACGATGACATGATTTTCACTGCTAGCTACAGTGATTTAAGTCTTTATTGATAGAGATGATAGGGATATAGCCTAATCTCTAGCCGATATGATATGAAGTCTAGAGTATGATTTTATTGATATGAACTCTAGACTTGACATGATTTATATAGTACATGAAACATATTTGAGATGAATATGAAATATGTTTTGAAACTGTATATGTATTAAACATGTTTTAAAAGTACATGATATATGATTTCGACACTTATATGATTTATATATGATTTGTGTCGAACATGACATTATATGCGGTCTAGAGTATAGTTTGATTTGATATAAACTCTAGACCTGATATGACTTATAGTATATGAAAAATGTTTTGAATTGACATGATATGAAAAAAGAAATGTGCACATTTTGATTTGAAATGATATGAAAAGACATGTTTTGAATTGACATGATATGAAAAGAGAAATGTGCATGTTTTGAATTGAAATGATATGAAAAGACATGTTTTGAATTAACATGATATGAAGATTGAAAAGACATGTTTTGAATTGACATGATATAAAAAGAGAATTATGCATGCTTTCAACCTTAAATATGAAATAAATTGAAAATTCATATGTTGAGCATGTTCTAAAAACATATATGATACGATTTGAAATGATAGCGGTTTATACAGTAAAGATACATAAACTATCTACTAAATCATGACATAATAATATGCTTTTTACATAAGATATGTCATGACCTTATATGGTACAAAAACATGAAAAGTATATGAGGAGTATCACGACTTTGTGGTAACGATATTTCTTCTATATGATGATATGATATGATATGATATGATACATGAATATAGAATTTATACGAAGATGATTATGACTTCGTACCATCGTGATCATGATTTCTCTATATGAAAAGTGATATGAGATGATAGAATACAGCAGTACAATTATGAAACATAAAGTGACTCGATACGATATCTCGATTGGGCATGATGTACTCTGAGATTGAGGAAAGTATGGACTAATAGTATTTGATATACAAATTGGACACGACATATTGTCGTGCGATGCACTATAGTATAAGGATGAAAAGACTAAAAAGTGATTATGATGATTTATTTAGAAATATAAGTGATAGACAGATGACAAGAAATGAGATAATGAAATGTTATCGATGAAAAAGGATTAACTGTAATTGCAAACTTGCAAGTTGTAAGCATTGCGGTTTAAGACAGTATAATCCTACTCTTGCATTTATATTAGTATCTTACTGAGTCGTGGTTTTGCTCACCCCACTAAATTTCATATCTTTCAGATTATTGAAGTTAACATCTGCCATGTGAGCTGCTAAGTGGGCATCGGAGACGGTATCTAACCTTGGTACTAGCCACCGTTCTTCGAATCCACTTCATTGCCTCGAGGTATATGTTCTTTGTAAATCTCTTGTTTACATGTACAAACTTTAATTAATACACAGTACGTATTTTATTCAATGAGTCGGGATGTAACTTAGAAGTGTGATAAATTATTGTATAGAAAATCAATGAAAGTAGAGTAGTAACTACATTGACACCAAATACAAACCTAAAAATGAAAAAGAAAAATTTAGTCCATAAATTTACAGACTAAGAAAAGTATAAGCATTAAGTGAAAGTCACGGCCTTCGGGTCGTGACACTTGATTCTCATGCTCAAATTTGAGCTTGATTCTCATACTAGAACTCGAGTTCGAAATTGAATTCAACACATTTTAGATTCAGCATATCAAAACCAAAATTATTAAAGCTTCTCTAAAAGTAGGCAACAAAGCAAAAATTGAACAAAAATAATGAATTTAAGAAACATTAACAGAACAAATATATTAGCAAAATAACATTAAGTTGTTAATTAACTAAAACATAAATGTAAAAAAAAAACTAAAAACTTAAAAGCATCAGTTCCACTTCAACATGGATGCTAACAAAAGGAAACTGGCTGACATCAAATATCCATACTCTGGTGAACAACTTCAAATGCCAAACTATAAATCAAAGAAATAAGTAACGCTTGTAATTAGAAATCACGTTTTTAAAGAATAAATCATATTATAAAGGCAAAAGCACAATTAAATAATATATATCCAAATATAAGCACTGCAACTGCCTAAAATTGCTACTGCAAAGATTTTAAAGAGATGAACTCCGTCACTTTAAAGCCTTATCTAAGCCAACATCAGGAGGTATGGGAAAAATAAGGGCAAACCATTTCCAAAGAAAAGCAGGGGAGATTATTGACTTCAATGGGTCAAATTTTGAAAGAGTCCATCACTTGTTATAGAAGAATCAAAATGATAAATATGACTTAGAAAACCTCTAATAACAAAATGGAAACAACTTGGAGATTTAGGTCAAGCTCCTTACCAGATCTTCTATCAATCTGGGTTAATAACTTCGCGAACTTGATAGCAATGTTGGGGGAAGAGTCGAAGAGGTAGGGAAGAGATAAGAGAGAGAGAGGATAGATCGACGAGGAGGACTCGTTAACGGGCTTGTCGGATTTGTGGGTAACGGCTGTTAGGAAGAAGGGAGCTAGCAACGTTGGAGAGGGAGAAGGGAGCGAGCAGCGTGGGAAAGGCTGAAAGAAAGAAGGGATATGAGAGTTTAGGTTTAGGGTTGTAAATATATATAACAAGGGTAATTTTGTAATTTTACAATAAATATATGTTAAAATAAAAAGCTCGATTAAGCTCGCGAGCTACTCAAGTCGGATACCAGACTACTCGAACTCGGCTCGCTCGGTAGCTCCAGCTCAAGCTCGGCTCGATAAAAATTGAGTCAAATTCGAGTTTTTTTCGAGCTGAGCTCGAGTAGCTTGCGAGTATCAATGTATCATTTACACCCCTATTTTGGGCCCTACAGCTGCCAATATCATTCTCCTAGTTCGTTTTTTTAACCTATTTTCAATCACTAAAATGATATTATTTAGTATTTGTAAGGACTCGAGTGGCACTTTGGTCCCCACTGGGATTCAAAAGGTGGCCTCCTCAGTGACCTCACTCATCCGTATTGTCCTCTCTGGGCCCACTGACCCTCAAGGATTTCTTTTGCGTTCGCATGTCTCGAACCCTTGACCTCTTGCAAGTATTGAGACATGCTAACCATTAGGCCTGACCAAAGTGTCACTCGGGTCCTTACAAAAAAACAAAAAAACGTGCGTTTTTTTGTAAGGACCCAAGTGGCACTTTGGTCCCCACTGGGATTCAAGAGGTGGCCCCCTCAGTGACCTCACTCATCTGTATTGTCTGCTCTGGGGTGCACCACACAGGCCACTGCCCCTCACGGCTTTCTCAGAGTGTACCCTTAGGCCACAACTCCAATTCGCATCCCCAGGGATTCTAACTCAGGATCCTTAAGTACCTAGTTCTTACACACCTGGTACCATTGAGACAAGGCCTAATGGTTAGCATGTCTCAACACTTGCAAGAGGTTAAGTGTTCAAGACATGCGGACGCGAAAGAAATCCTTGAGGGCCAGTGGGCCTAGAGAAGACAATACGGATGAGTGAGGTCACTGAGGGAGCCACCTCTTGAATCCCAGTAGGGACCAAAGTGCCAGGCCTAAAAGTTAGCATGTTTCAACACTTGCAAGAGATCAAGGGTTCAAGACATGCGGACGCGAAAGAAATCCTTGAGGGTCAGTGGGCCCAGAGAGAACAATACGGATGAGTGAGGTCGCTGAGGGGGCCACCTCTTGAATCCCAGTGGGGACCAAAGTGCCACTCGGGTCCTTATAGTATTTTACCTAAGAAATTCCTTTGTGAAAAATTTTTCTTTAAATTTTACGAGAATAATGAAAATTTTAAATGAATAATTTCAATAAAAAAATAATCAAGTTTTATTCTCATGCAAATAAAAATTAATTGAAAAATTAAAAAAATAATATAATAACATTTTTGAAAGGAATAGAAATTAGAGAAAAAGAAAAATTGAGATAAAATTTAGAATTCTCTCATAATACACTTAATTGGTCTGCGTAATTGAGTATTTTCAAGAAAGTCGAATAAAATTGCTTGAATACACTTGAGGTGAAAAAGTTTCTTTGAGAATTCTACCAAGATAATGAAGAAAATTTCTAAAATTTAATTATTGAAATTAAAATCAAATTAAAGGTAAAACCTGCGAAAACATATGAGTAGTTGATACTATATTAAAACAGAAGTTACGTAATGCATAAAACCTTTCTCAGACATAACCATATTACCAAACTTAGATTTTGAAATATAAACTAATATTTTTCCTTAGATTAGAATGAATGACATATCACATTTAAAAAAATAATTGTTGGTGACAACTCTATTAATTGGATTCTAAGGCCTTAGACGTGATGACAGAATTAATTATATTTTCATTAGAATTTTACATTACAGTATGATTGGTATCGTTAATTAGTGTGTACTGTTTTCTTTTTTTTTGAGTAGTACATTTTCATTTGAAGTTACAATCACAATCAGCATATTACAATCCATGAACAGATAACTATGAAAATCACATTATTCAAACTAGATAAACTAATAAATAACTATAACAAACTGTTTTCTAGTGAAGCAGTACATAGTACTCCGCCACCAAAACATGCTACAATTAAATACTAATTACTAGCATTGAAAATATAATTTTCAAGTACTTTTTGGCTGTCATAACTTTGTCAAGGGTAGTTGATATGGTTTTCCAAAGAGACCAAAACTTGACTCTGATTGTCTGAGATCGTACAAAGGACACAGATCTTTCCGTTGTCTTTCTTTCACCGTCTAATTTCAGCTGCAGCAATTATTTCAGTGGAAAATGCATCCTTGATCCTACACGAAAAACTACCATACCACTCTACTTAAACACTCGAGATCTGAATGTCGAATACACGTAATAATGATAATTTTAAAATATTTAATATTTTATACACTATAAAAAATTTTTAATTTTATAAACAAAATTAAAATTATAACGCATATTTTTTTAAAATATAAAAAAATAAAAATAAATAAAATAAGATATATATCATGATTCTAATTTTACTTGTAAAGTAAAAAATTTAACTAACGGTGTATAAGGTAATCATTTTTTTTAAAAAATAAAACTTATAAATAAATTAGCAAAGACAATTTACTAATAATAATAATTTCAAATAATAATTAATTAATAACAAAGCATCCTCAAAGTCAACAAATAAATTACTTAAACAAACATGACGAAGAGCAAAACTTAAATTATAAAAAAATTAAACTTAACACTCCAATTGTACAAAACCATACAATTTTCATTTTTTTTCTTTCGACTTCATAAAAACTGAACAAATTCTCTCTATCTTCCAATAAAAATTCTAACATCATGATTAAAAAATAAAAAAATTATAAAAATACAAACACAATAGTAAAATGACAAACAAGAATAAGGGAAAAAATGTAATACAAATATTAAACACACTTATATAACCTCCTAACTTTCAAAATAAAAATGAGATTAACAATCATTAGTCACAAGAAAATCAAAAATATAAATTTTATAAAATTAAAGATCTAAATAAATTTTAACAATTTACAATTTTTTAAAGAATATGAATAAAAGAAAATCAAAAATTCCTGTAATTGTTAGGCAAACAAAACTCTATTGTGTTTTATACAATAAAACTAATATATATGTGTGTATTTAAAACTTATGTAAAATACTTAACATTTATCACAAAATATTTGAGTTCAAAAATTTACATGTTAAAAAATCATACGTTTTAGGCATTTTGCAATCCAAACCCATAATGATGAAATTTAAGTATGATGTAACATTTTTAAGAAGACTTGACATCTCAAGTAAGATGATCACTTACACCATTGGCATGTGGGAGTATATTTCTTAGACACTCAAGTAACACCACGAAATGGAACTCCCACTTTAAGTCATGTTTGGTGAACTTATTCTCTAATAAGTACCCACATTCTATCATCAAATATTACTATTTTTCAATCCATGAGACCAATTGCTTACTTCATAAGTAAGAAGGCTTAGCATATACTAATCTTTGAGCACTATCAATAACTTGTTTCAATAGCACAATAACCAGAAACAGTTTTTACGAACTAAGCTTTGATACATAAGGATTCTCATAATTGTGACTCTAATACAAATCCCTTGTAAGGCTTATGTTGTTTTATGGGCTTCACCTCATCTTGTGATCATTATGTCTCAACATAATCAACTAAAATGTTGAAAGAAAACCTTTCATGTCACTTCCTTGAGTAAACATGTTTTGCTATGGAATTATCATTTTCATCAGATCAGTTGGATTTAGGACATACACTAATAAATTTAGCATAAGCTAAAGCCTTACAGAGAGTTAGAAGAATACATTGCATTGGATAAGAATGAGTGAATAAGAAGAATTTACATTGACGATTTCGTGTGAGTTTATATATTAATTCGTGTAATCTACTATAATCTATTGAAATAAAATTTTTGGTGCATTTTTAGATTCTTGCCTTTTCGTTAACCCTACGAACTGAGGAATAATATGTTTAATATATTGATAACACAAAGAAATTGATAATCTATCTAATATTAAAAATTACTAGCAGCAATGGACAAATTTTCTTTTATTAGTGCATTTATTGGCAAATATTTTTTAGTTTCACAAAATTTCGACATAAAGAATTAGAAGAAGTTTCCTATACTAAACTTTTTGTCTGTTGCATATTTCACGGATAATAGAGGTTTTCAATTAAAGAGGTATGAGGGAACAGTTCTATTTTATTCTTTTAGCATTAGGGTTATTATCAATTCCAAAAAGCATTGGTGATTTATCAAAGAGAATCCAAGAAAGCAAGATACTAATAATATTTACAGCATCTGATGCAGCTTTCAATTCATGATGAGATCATACAATTCTTTGAATAGCCCTGTCCCCTAGAAATTAGAATTATCCTCCTAATACTAGACTTTGTTGGCAATGGCAGCAAGCCACCAATCCCTCTTAGCCATCCACACCGTTTTAGCCTTTTTCTTTCTTCAAGTCATGTCTTTGTCGGTAACAATCACAACCTTGTACAATTCAACATTAAATCCATGTGGTCGTTCCATTTTATTACCAACTCATTTCATGCTGGCTAGCGGCTTTTAATGATATTGAAAAACATGACATCATCTTGAATCTCGTGTAGGGCAATCAATCTACAATAGATTCTTCTTCCAATTGGAAACTTTAAAGTTTCAACATTAACCTACAATTTTCTCAAAACAAAAAAACATTAATCCTACAATTCCACCTCATTTTTTTCCCTTCATAACTTTTCTGTATAGATGTAGTTTAGTCCCATAAATTTTATTTATTTATTTTTAAATAGTTTGGGAATGGCGAATTCAAATTAGTTTTTTCTTTTTATTTTATATTTAAAGTTTTCAAAGATTGAATTATAATCATTGAAATTAAAGATTCAACATTTTTCCAACGTCATATAATTGTTGACTAAGTTTTATTCTTTTATTTAAATAAATTTTTTGAAATAAATAAATTATTCGATCTCCCTTAGTATTAAAATATATATCTCACATCCACAAAGTATAGATATTCAAAAATAGTGTAAATAATAAAGAGTTACCAATAAAACTCAAATTGGATACACTACTAGAAAAAACTCATAAATTACTTCTAAAAAACATAGTCTAATATATAATATTAAATTATAGTTATTATCATCGAAAATTATCATATAGTAGATTATGGTTAACAAAAAAACCCATTCTTCTAAAAAATAGACTACATTTTTAAATTTAAAAAATTAGTTTTTTTTTATAAGGATAGATTACATTTTAAATTTATAACTTGATCTCATTTTAATTAAATTATTTTTTTTGCAAAAAATATTTGTATTTTTTTGAATAAATTGATATATTTTATTATATTGATTTATTTGAAAATAATTTGATATATTAGATTAATAAACCACATTACCATAGATTAATGTCATTACACAAATCATAACAAATAACAAAGTAACTACTACAAAATACTCTTATGTCACTTTTTCATAACAATGAACTATCTTTGAGACTTTAATACATCACTTTTGTATTCTCCTTAAACTTCATCACCAACAACCAAAATTTCTTTGCATAAGAACTCTCGCAATTGGTTTCTGGAGTCATTGCTAATACAATACTGATGCCAATAGAGCTGCCAAGCTCACATCCTCCAACCATAGGTTTTCTGACTTTGTACCAACTTTAGAATTACTTGAGAGGATAGGCATGAAAGTTGGCATTTTACCTGCTGGGTTTGAGGGGTTTATCAGCATCTTTTAACATCCAAATTTTTACCCTTTTCTCATATTTTATTGATCGTTTATCACATTGTAACCAAGATTTATCCATATTTTTCTATTTCTTAGTAAAAAAAATTATACAACAATTATACCATTCAGGCACAACCACATTTTAGAAAAAAAAAATTAAAAGTAATAAATATACAATACAAACTCTAACTTGATAAAATTATAATAATAATGATAAAGGAAATAAAATCAAAAATAAGAACTCAAAATTATTAATCTTTACCATCATACCAAAATATATTTATTAAGAAAATTAAAATTTTAAAATTTTTCAGAAGGAGACTAAATTATCATTTTTGCCATCAATTTTAAGTTGAATTTCTAAAATTATGTGAAAATTATAATTTTATTTCATTTTTAGAAATTTTATTTTTTTAATAAATATATTTTAGTAGGGTCAAATAATAATAATTTTAAATCCGTTATCTTAATTTATAATTTTTTTTCTTATTTCTATGCTAAATTAGATGAGAGGACTCTAATGACACTTTTTTTAAAAAAAATGAGACTAATTATAAAACAAATTAAAAATTAAAAACAAAAATGAAATCCACATAAAAAAATTGAAACTACAAATGCACTTTATCCCAATTAAGGGTGTAATTGAGACGATCCAGTAGGATCAAGCTCAGCTTGACTCGAAAACTCTAGGCTCAAGTTCGATTGAACTTGGTTTATGAAGCTCAAGCTAACTCGATAGAATACTCAACTCGAACTCAACTTGATAGGTCCGATTTGTCCATTTTTAACTATATATTATGAAGATAAAATAGTAAATTAATTATAAAATATTAAAATATATATTAAAAAAGCTTGATTAGACTTAGAAGCTGCTTAAGCTGAATATTAAAAAATTCAAATTCGACTCAACTCGTTACTTGAATAACTTAAACTCAGCTAAATAATAATCGAATTTAGCTTGCATCATCATTCATACAAATTTTAAGATTCTAGCTGTTTAAGCTGGGAATGAGAAGGAAATTTGGAAAAGGAAAGTATGCTTTTATTTCTATAAAAAAAATATTCTTTGATGATGATTTTTCTTTATTCTATTGTCTTATGTCATTATCAATGAAACATATATTAATTAAGATTATTATTAAAGTGAACAACATAGTTTATAATTTTTTATTTATGAAAGTGAATCTATTCATGTGGTTAGCTTAATTCCACGTATCATTCCTACGGTTAATCACTTTGAAAGATGACCAGCCATTATGACTAATTGACTTTGGGAACATGAAATAAGATAATATGAATTTTCTAGCTTAATCAGAGGTCTCAAGTTCGAGTTTTTGGGTATGTAGTTGTGTTAAAACTCTTGAGGGAGAGCTTTGCCGCCCTTTGAGTCCTGCCCGGCTCGAATCCGGATTAGTCTTATACCTACCGGATGGTCTAGACCAAAAAAAAAATAATATGAATTTTATGAAAAATTCATTTCAAAATGGAAAATTTTTAAATCAACTTTTACATCAGACTTTTTTTGTTAAGATTAGATAAAAATTTAGAAAAATGCTCTTGAGAATTCCAGTAGTCTGATTTTTAGAGGCAAGGCTTTCATAAAAACTTGAGAGATTTAGTGATTGTTAAATCTGTCACAGAAAAGATGTATCTATTGTGTAAGATGGTAAATTAAATTGACTAAATATATGAAATACTGTTGAAACATGATAGAGAAAATTGAATTATTATTTTTTTTCTTGAAGAATGAAATTTTTGATTTCTTCTTGAGTAACGGTTATGTACAATTATTTAGTTAATATTCGAAGGCGATTTATTAATTAATTATTTTAAATTTGTTATAGAATTTAGTTAATTTAATAATGTATTTGGATTGAGACGAATGCAAAAATGAAGGATAGTGAGAAAACCTTTCCTCGTTTATATTCCACTTAAATTAAAAGAAAGGAAAGGAATAGAGTTGAACACCTTCCGATTATTTTAAAATGTTTTTAATGTAACATATTGATTATAGTTGTGTCTTTGAATAAAAATATATAAAAATGGTTATTATATTTATGTTTTCTTCTTTAAAATTTAAACAAAATCCCGTACAAGCTTTACAATCTTAAAAACATCTCTCCACTTGTAACTTCACATAAAATTCTCATCTAATTAGAGGTGGCAAAAGTTGACCCAACTCGAAAAATCCGTCCAATTAGTCCGAATCTAAACCCGACCGCTCCAATTTAACTAAAAAAGTCAATAATCCAAATCCAACCCGATCCAAATCCGAATTGATCTGAAACTAAATTTATCCGAAACTAAATTTATCCAAATTCACATTGATCCAAACACGACCTAATCCGAACTCGAATTGATCCGAACTCAAATTCATTCGAATTTAGATTAATCCGAACCCAAATTGATCCGAACTCGAATTGATCCGAATCCAAATTTACTCAAACCTGAAAAGATTCAAACTTAAATTTAATATTATCAATAAGTATTTAAATGTTAAAATTAATTATCAAAGTATTTTAATATAGTAAAAAAATAATTTTTTTCAATAATATAAGTGTTATATATATTTTTTAATCTAGTTAAACTTAAATATTCACTTTTATATTGCATTCATTTGAACCTAATGTATAATTATTTAATGGCTAATCTATAATAGAGTACAAAAGCTATATCACCTACACTTAATGTCTCCAATTATTCTATAAAAAATAAGATAAATTAAAGAAATATATAATACTATTTTATTATATTTAGTAGGGATTATTAAATCACTTTGATTCATAAAGTTATTAATTATTATAAATAATAAAAATAAAATGAAAAAAATGTAATTAATTTATGAATATTGGTAAATATATTATAAAGAAAATTATCATACAGATTATTAATTATTTTGATTATTTCAATCCCAAATGTACTATAGGTCATGTAAGAAGAAAATTTTATTTTCATGAGTTTTGTAATTTTTAGAAATATGGTTTCAGTTGATTTTCATACTAGATAAATCATATCGAGATGACCAAGGTTTAAACCAATAAACTTGTCCAATCGACCTGAATCCAAATCCAACCAACACGAATTAACTAAAAAAGTCAACGACCCAAACCCGATCTAATCCAAACCCAGATTGATTCGAATTCAAATTGATCCAAACCCGACCTTATCCGAACTCTAATAGACCGATTTTTCCTTGACCCAAACCTGCCTTATCCGAACCCGAAAGGATCTGAACCCAAAATGATCCGATTTTTCCTTAATCCAAAATGATCCAATTCAAAATAACTCAACCCAAACCCAATCCGACCTGATCTTTTTGTATCTCATCATCAAGTTTCTATTTAGTTTGAACACAAACAAATTTCTTGTGTACTTTTTTTTTGTTAGAAGGAAATTATTAAATAATTGTGATAGGAATAGGATTACTTAGACTTGAATCCAGTCCTTACAAAATGCCACAACTCACACTTAATCATTCGGTCAAGAAGTTGTTGACTTTCATGGACTTTTTAGTTTTTAATTCAAAGGAAAAGTATTTTGTTTTGGGTCTGTGACAAAGGTTTTATGTTAATACAATTGTTATATTTAACGTGCTAGTGTTATTTGCATGTTTTGGTGCAGTAGTTTTTAGCTCTAGACATGATATTTTTTGTTTGGGCCAGTGTTATAATAGTGTTCTATAAATTTTTTTAAGTAATGTATTTTAGTTAAAAAAACACAATTAGTAATATTATTATTAGTTGTTATTGTACAAAACAACAATGATGAAATGCTGACGTAAGTAGCTTGATCCTTCCTCACATATGTCACTGAAAGTTCTGCAAAAAAGAAAGGTCAGAGAACAAAACAACATTAGTAATAAATTTTAATAATTAATTTTAGAATTATTATTTACTTGATTGTCAGTGGAGATTTTGGACTCTACCCATAAGATTAAAATAGTGACATATACCTTATTTTATTTTTAATAAATTTTTTATTTTTAATATTCCTAAAGAATACGTGCTATTATTTAACTTCACTTATGCAATTTAAAAATTCTATTGATAATGTATTAATAATAATCCTTAAATTTAAAGCCAATCATATTATTCACAAAAAATATATATTATTTAAAATGGTATAACTATAAGGTAAAAATTTTAGTTTAATGTATCCTTCCTTTTCCTTTTCACACCTTAACCAAATAAAACTTCGATAAACACTTTTTTTTTAATTTTTAACTATCAAAATAAACGATAGAATGATACATCATTTTTTTCCCTTTAAAAGCCATTCTCTCTCTTCTTCTTTTTTTTTCTACAAGTGCAATCCAAATATAATGTGAGAGAGAATACATAGACTTAATTTTCAAGCTCAATCTCATTTAATGGACTTAATATTTCTTTAAACTCGCCCAAAAAATTGAGCTAGCCTTTGAATAGTTCGATTTTTGGACAAGTCTAAAATAATCCTTTTGGATCTATCTTAAAATTTGATTTCAAAACATTACAATATGGAGTTTTTAAATTTTAATTATTTATAAACATGATTTGTTTTGTTTTATGAGATTATTCGTATAAATAAAAATATAATTATAATTAAATATTATATTTTATGCGTAAACAATAAATTAATCAACCAACATACTAACTTACAACTAAATAAATTCAACTTAAATTTAAATTAAATCTATAAAACTTGAAACTGAGACCTTAACTTACCAAAAACTCTCATCACCATTAGAATTGTCTTATTGGCAAAACATGTTTTGTTAATTTGATTTTTTTTTTACACTATATTACATGTGAAGTTACAATCATAATCAAGCATTGCATTTATAAAACATGCAACCCTATGAAAATCATTTAACTCAACTAACTAAATTAGTAAAGAATTAGATTTAATAACTACATGAAACAAGTATTATATTCATAGAATTTGTTAATTTGATTTGTGTAGGGAACAAAAGGATAAATAATTAACCTTCTTTTGTAAAGATGAAAATTAAATAGACTAAAAGCTAAAATAAGGCTTTATTTGGTTCATAAATATAAATTTGTTCAAAGATCGAGTTATCTGTCTAAACTTGAAGGTCAACCCAATTTTTGAATAAGCTTGGAAAATTTTTAAGTTTATGAAATGGGCTTGGATTTGGGAATCAATGTTCAATAAAAATTTGGGTTCGATATGGATTCACTATTTTAGGTCAAAATTCGATCTAGCTTGACCTGTAATTTTAATTTTTATTATTTTTTATACTATTGCATTTTTTTAATTACTTTTTATTTTTTTTGTGCAATTTATTTTGTGCATGTGTTATTTTTTATGTTTTAATGTAAAATTTTCATGTTTATTATAGTCTTTTTGTAAGAATTTTTTTGAACTTGTTGTGTTTTAATATTTTTATATTTTATTATAACTTTTACTATTTTTTATAAACCTAAGCTTGAGCCGTAATTAAAATTTTTTACTATTTTTTTACTAATGTGGTGCAATTTAATTTGAACATGTTATTATTTTTTTATTTTTTAATTTAAAATGAAAATATGTTTACAAAAACAATATAAAAATGGAAACATGTTGCTAAATATGTTTTCTGTTTCTGTTTTCAAAACAATTAAAAACAAAAATAAAAAACACGAAATAAAAACGATACCAAACAACCCTTAAGTAATATCATTTTAGTGAATGAAAAGAGGTAAAAAAAAAAAAGAACTAGGAGAATGATATTGGTAGCTGTAGGGCCCAAACCAAATTGCATTATAACATCCATATACATCATTCAAGGATGGGAATTGCAGGAAATTTTTCGGTAAAATCGATTTTATAAAAAGTCAATTTATTTTATACTTATTTTAAAATTATTTTTATTTTAAAAAATATCATAAACATACAAAAATAAGTGTAAATAAGTGTAAAATTAGTGTTAATAGATATAATTACATGATAATAAACATAACATAAACATTTGAAAAACATAGATTTATAGTGTAAAAAAGGACAAAAAAATTTACGTTTTTTTCATATATATAAATTTTGTTCACTTACTTATAAACAATAACAAAAATGAAAATATGTTTACAAAAACAATAGAAACAAGTTCAATTAAAAAATAAAAAAATAATAAGAAATAAAAATATGTAATTTTATATTTATATAAGGTTATTATATAAATATATTTTTGAATAAATATATACATTCATATATGGAATATATGTATATATATATATATATATATATATGTAAATTTTTGTACATTTACGTATATATATAATAATATATATGAAATATATATATATATATATATAGAATTTTGAATTAAAGTATACATATATATAGACGGTTTATATATGAAATATATACTTATATATAAATATATATATGAAATATATGTATAGTGTTTTAAATTGAAGTATATATATGGTTTATACAAATTATATATATATATATATATATAAAATATAGTAAATATATATAATTATATGAAAATAATTATATAAAAAAAAATGGGGAATCGGTATAACCCGATTCCCACGTTGTTTTCTCCTTTGTTAAAACAGAGGAGAAAATGTAAATAAGACAGAAGGGAAGCCGGCGAATGCCGACCGGCCAAGAGAGGAGGAGGAAGGAGAGGGTCGTCGCCGGCGAGGCGAGGGGGAAGAGAAGAAACGACCGGCGGCGACCCGAAGCGGAAAAAGAAAAAGGAAAACGGAAAAGAAAAAGAGAGAGGAGAAAAAGGAAAGAGGGAATGTCGGTTGATCCAGATGCTGGCATCGCCACCAACGCCACCGGCGAGGACCAACGAAGGTGAAGGAGGCCACCGGCAGTGAAGGAAACGGCGGAGGAAGGAGAAGAGAGGAAGGAAAAGGGCCGAAACCCACGGACTCAGATCCAGCGCCGTCGCCGGTGATGGGGCGAAACCGAGGCCAGATCCGGCATCCTTGCAACCGTGGCCAGCTGAGGGAGGTGCGAACCGGCGGTGATGCCGGCGGGAAGAAGCCGAACTGGCCAGCAGAAGTGAACCGGTCCGAACCGATTCAGGCCAGAAAAAAAAACAGAACAGAAAAGAAAAAGGAAAGAAAAAGAAAAGAAAGAAGAAAAGAAAAGAAAAGGAGAAAGAAAAGAAGGAAGAAGAAGAAGAAGGAAAGGAAAAAGAAAGAGAAGAAAAAAAAGTGGTAAGGAAAATATAGAAAATAAATTGATGGTATTTATTGAATAAATTATTGTTATATTGATGTAGTGCATTGATATTGAAATTGTAGTAAAGCGGAAATGCGACGAATGGTGGAGTTCGGCAATGCTCGAAAATCAGAAAGTGCGCCAAGCTTGACGAATAGGTAAAATACTTTTATAAAGCATTAGTAGTATCATATTGTATGTGGGATTTTATGATTTTTATATGATGCATAGATGGAATGAATTTAAATAGAATTGTGAAAATTTTTATATGATTTATAGATTGAATTGATGTTAAAAATGCTAAGAGGACCCACAACTGATGGTGGGGGTTTTAGTAAGAGATAAAGAAAATGTGAGAAACAACGACTGCAATTATAAACTGTTTTCCGTGCAGGAGGCTTAGTAAAAATTAAGCCGTTATGCTGCCGAAATTTTTAGGAAAATATCTGAGGAAAAAGATTAAGTTTCTCACATAAATGGAATCTTGGAGATAATTATTGGAAATAAATATTAAAAGGATTATATGGTATTACTGAAGAGTTTGATATTGAAATCGATGGGAAGATAGATTATTGAAAACGATAATGTGATGAATTATATGGTCTAAACATTATAGAATTGATAAATCAAGTGATTTTAATATCATAAATGGTATCAAGTTGAGATTGAGGTGAAATTATTTATTTGACGAATCACAGATAAAGGTGATGATAATTATATGATACAACTTAAAAGAGAAAAAAAATCGAAGTTGTGATTTAGATGGTCGAATGATAGAATTGCGGAATTATCAATCGAGTGACGATTATAGGATTGATAAATTCAAATAAATGGACCGTCTTAGTGGTATGAACTGAGATTTTTGGCAATAATATGGATAGTCGCAAGGCGACTTAAATGATTGAAATACTGTTGATAGTGGAAATTGGCAAATTCTTTTAAGTGGTGAATTGCCAATCAAAAATTGAATTGAGGACGTTTATGGATAATTTTAACATGATATTACATTCTACAGGCCAGATGAAAAGTGAATTGAGGATTGTGATATGATTTTTATGATAGTGAATGAAAAATGAACCGCAAGTCGAAAATTCTGAATATGTACCAATAGGTCAAACCATAAATGGATTTGATATGCGATTATTGATCTTGTGGTTCTACGATCCTCGATGTCGACTCTGGAATAGATATCGAATGAGGATATTAGTATTTCATAATTTCAGTATCCTGATGGCTATATGGAAACATGATATTTGATGCTCATAGATACTAAGAGGATTCACACTGATGATGTGGTTCTAGTATCGGTAATAAAAGTACAATTGATTATTATAGTCGATAATTATCGAAAAAGGATATTAAGAATACCAAGTGATCTGGTTATTAAATAATTAGAGTATTGAGCAATCTGAATACTGAATGAAATGAATCTTGAATGATTTGAATAGTGATTTACTGATTGGACAGAAAGAAAGTCTTGAAATCGAATAACTGATGGTGATAAAGTTAAATGAATCGCTTCAGCGTATTTGATGGAAATAATACTGAAGTTGCATACTGAAATGTTTTATAGCATCGCATTTAAGCATGCTTTCTTGCAACTTGAAACATTTTAATAATGTTTATATGAATACTGAAAAGTATTGATTTGTTTTGAAATGAAAGTATATGGTAGATATTTATATATATATATATTTTGATATATGAAATATCATACAGAATTTTACCATATGCTTTACATGATATTGAAAACAAAGCTATAGATTTAAATGTTTTATGAGACTATAGGCACCCTAAGAGAATTAAATTCAATAAAGCATAGTGGAAACCGCCTAATTGGAGCTTTGCTCATTAGGCAGATATGCTTGTCCGACAATAGTCGTGGACAGGTCTCAATCACGCCTGATCAGTGGGGCTGAGAGAGATGAGGTCTATGGCCATAGATAGCGCCCTAGTTGGTTTCCAGGGGACGATGACATGATTTTCACTGCTAGCTACAGTGATTTAAGTCTTTATTGATAGAGAGATGATAGGGATCTAGCCTAGTCTCTAACTGATATGATATGAAGTCTAGAGTATGATTTTATTGATATGAACTCTAGACTTGACATGATTTATACTGTACATGAAACAGATTTGAAATGAAATATGTTTTGAAACAGTACATGTTTTAAACATGTTTTAAAAGTCCATGAGATATGATTTCGACACTTATATGATTTATACGTAATTTTGTGTCGAACATGGCATGATATGCGGTCTAGAGTATAGTTTGATTTGATATGAACTCTAGACCTGATATGATTTACAATATATGTTTTAAAAGTATATGATAAATGATTTCGACACTGATATGATTTATATACGATTTCGTGTCGAATTTAAAATGATATGCGGTTTAGAGTATAAATCGATTAGAAATGAACTCTAGACCTGATATGACTTATAGTATATGAAAAATGTTTTAAACCGCACATGTTTTAGACATGCTCTGAAAATGAATACATGAATTGAAATTGAACATGTTTTTATCATGCCATAAAGGTAGACTTGAATGAATTGAAAATTCATACGTGGAGCATGTTCTAAAGTACATATGACACGATTAGAGATGATAGCGGTTTATACAGTAAAGTTACATAATTGCATATTAAACATGAAGAATATATGATGAGTATCATGACTCGGTGGTAACGAAATTTCATCTATATGATGTCATGATACGATATGAAACATTAATATAGAAATACACGAAGAGAATTATGACTTCGTACCACCGTGATCATGATCCACAATATGAGAATGGATAAGAGATGATATGAGAATTGATAAGAGATGATATGAGAATCGATACGAGATGATAGAATACAGAAATATGATTATGAAATGAAAATTAAATATGAGAATTGATATGAGATGATAGCATACCAAAGTATGATTATGAAATGAAAAGTGAAAATGAGAAGTGATAATGAGATGTATAGATGAGAAAGGATTAACTGTAATTGCATCCTTGCAAGTTTTAAGCATTGCAGTTTAAGACAGTGTAATCCTACTCATGTATTTATATTAGTATCTTACTGAACCGTGGTTTTGCTCACCCCACTAAATTTCATTTCTTTCAGATTATTGAAGTTAACATCTGTCATGTGAGCTGCTCAGTGGGCATCGGAGACGGTATATGGACTTAGTACTAGTCTTCTGAGGTATATGTCTCTTATAAAATACTTGTTTACATGTAAGACTTAAATTGATGCACAGTACATATTCTGTTTAACAAGTCGGGATGTAACTAAGAACCGTTTCCATGTTTGTTTAATATTTAAATGGAATGACTATAAGTCACCTAGATAGTATAGTAACTACACTGACACCGAATACAAACCGTAAAATGAAAAAGAAAAATTTAGTTCATAAATTTGTAGACTAAGAAAAGTATAAGAATCAAGTGAAAGTCACAGTCTTCGGGTCGTGACAAAAGTAACATGTTTTCTGTTTTCAGAAATTAAAAACAAAATTTTCAAAAACAAAATTTTCAAAAACAAAAAATATAAAACAGAAAATATGAAACTATACCAAACGATCCCTAATAAGTATTTCAATTTTTTTTTATTTTTTTAACTCATCTTGATCAGATCCCTCTGGCCTCTTTCTCCTCCTTCCTCAGTTCTTCTTTACGTGCCTTTGCCTGTCGCTGTTGCCGGAGTCCTCATCGGTCGGCGGGAACTTCCAAATCTAACTTACCTTGTTGCCGTCACTGATGGATGTTCAACGTTATTGTAGAATAATGAAAGAGAGGTGGGGTTGAAGTGTTAGAACTGAACAATTTTTCTTTCTCGTTTTCTCATATTTGCCCTCATTTTTATTGGAAAATCTGTGAAAGAGATTATTCTACATTTTCTCTCCCAGAAATAAATTCTCCTCAACCAAACAAGGCAATGCCTGGAAGAAAAAGGAAGGCAACAGTTTCAGTATGTCACGTTTTCGGGCATTGGGTGGTGTCACATACCAGAGAGGTTCAAAAGAAAAGGTTGGCAAATGCCAAATGCCAAATGCCAAATTTGAAGCTTTATGAGATAATCAGAACTTCAGAAGCACTAACTGCAGTGGAATCTCACATAAATATGAATCAAAGAGAGAAAAAAAAAAGAAAGAGAGAAGAAAACGAAGGAAAAATGAAAATTTTTGAAGACAAGGAGACAAAGCCAGCGGCGCAGAAAATCCAAATTCAACACTTTCCTAACTTGCTCATCCACTCCTCAAGGCAAGAGGCCAAGTCCAACCTTGATGTTTTTTTTTTCTCTGGATTCTCTCATGGTATTAAAAAACAAAATAAATTTTAATTCTTCTCTTTTTGGTAAAAACAAAACTGTATTGATTAATTGCTGTTTTATTTAACCATGGTATAGTAATTAATACTATGTTGGTTAAATAAATAATGGATTACGGACTATGAGGTATGTCAAACGTCATCATCATCGTCATTCATCGACATAAAAGAAAATGGTAAATTTGCGGTATGCAACCAAGAAAACAAGTCAAGGCAAGTACATGTTTTCACAATTTTTTGTCAACTCAGCTCAACCAAAACTTAATAAAGTTCGAAGTAGGGATGTAAACGGGTCGGGTACCCGCTAGATTTGGGATATCCGAACCCGAACTCGATTAACTTTAATAATACCCTAACCCGATTAACTACCCGATTATTTTTATTTATGCTACCCGAACCCTAACCCTATAAAATATAAATACCCTTTTAACTACCCGAACCCGTTTAACTACCCATTTATTAAGTCAAAGTTTGATTTTTAAATTTAAAATTAAAATTAATTTTAGAATAACTTAATTAAAACATTATATTAATAAATTTAATTTAACTCATAAAAATAAATTAAAGTTAAAAATCATAATTATAATATATAATGATTTAATTTAATTAAATAAAACATTAATAATAAATAATTTATATATAAAAAATATAAGTATTGTATTAATTAATTATTATTTATAATCGGGTTCGGGTAACGGGTACCCTAAGGTAACTACCTGAACCCTACCCTAACCCGTGACGGGTAGTAATTTCATTACTCGAACCCTACCCGAACCCGATTATACACTACCCTAATCCTACTTAAACGGGTCGGATAGCACCGGGTACCCGTTTATAGGGTACCCATTGCCATCCCTAGTTCGAAGTGACTCGAAACAATTTAGTATCATGTTTAAATTTTATTTTATTTGAAAATTTAAAATTCAAAATTTAGTTGGAATTTGATAGAATTTAATTTTTAAAATTCAAGTTCAACTTGACAAAATATTCGATTTGAACTTGACTCATTAAACCTGATTTATTATTTTTTTAACTGTATATCATGAGAGTAAAATATAAATTAATAATAAAATATTTAAAATTGTATATTAAAAAATTTGATGACTCGCGAGTATTAAAAAATTCGAATTCGGCTTAATTTGTAATTCGAATAGCTTGAGTTCGAAGTTAACTCGAAAGTAAACAAATTGATTTCAAATAAGCATTGAATTGAGTTCGAGTAGTTCATGAATAATTTGACTTATTTACATTTTTACTTATGATAGCTTATTTGTTTTATGTTTTCAATGAAAAAAAAAATCAACTATAGTTTTTGGGTGTACAAATTCTATTAACTCACAAGAGTTCATTTTAAGTCACATTGAAGTATATATGGTGATTGATTTGAAATTAAATTTTTAATGCATAAATACGAATAAACTTGTGAGTAAATTTAATCGAGTGACTAAAAATTTTATTAATTGAATTCACGTGGAAAGAGCTCTCGAGTTCGACTTTTCCTAAACACATTTTTGGGAAGAGGTGAAGACTGAAGAGCTTTAACTGTGATTAAACTCCGAACAAAATTACTCTCTAACCGTTAAAACGGATGAGGATACATGTGGTTTATACAAAAAAATATTAATTGAATTCACATGTGTTATTTTTTATTATGAGATAGAACTTCCATCTTTCATATTTTATATCTTATTTTCATAGTTTGCAGTTAGATATGTTCGAAATCTTAATTTAGATTGATATTAAAGGCTTTAAAAGTCAATTTAGTCTTGAAAAGAATGTTTTTTAATTGACCATTATAAAGAACAAAGAATAAAAAAAAAAAGGAATACTATGATAAAGTGAAATAACTAAAGACCCTCACATCATTTTTAAAAAACATTGACACGTGTAAAACGAGAGAATAAAACAGAGTTTTTCTTTTTTAATATTAATAAAGTTTATTTATACTCTCGTCCCATCTCTTAAGTAAAGATAAAAAA
Organism: Heritiera fomes; assembly: GCA_032173925.1. Classification (NCBI taxonomy): domain Eukaryota; kingdom Viridiplantae; phylum Streptophyta; class Magnoliopsida; order Malvales; family Malvaceae; genus Heritiera; species Heritiera fomes. The sequence goes on along the minus strand of JAPDPM010000022.1, from coordinate 6,140,858 downwards.
TTAATTTCGAATCAATCATCTTATTCTTATCCAAAATATTTAAATACTTATAATAAAGTGAAACCGAACTTTAACTTAGATTCATACTAACTGAATTGGCATGCTAAAACATTAGTAGGTGTATATGTGTTCATGTCTTTAATCCCGAAATTACAACATTATATAATCATCTTATAACGAGCTGTAGTGAAACATTTTAATAATTTTCTTGAATACACCAAGATCAAGATGATATGGAGACAGTGGAGTACACAATTAAAATCATTAGAAAAAAATTAATATCAAAATACAAGCAAATTAAATCCAAAACATTTTGAATGTAAGGAAAAAATATATTTTTTTATAAATATGTTTATTCCTTCGTTGATTTACTTGACTATGGTGAAAAAAAAAAATTTTTTTATAGACCACAAATATTTTCATCCGTTTTAACGGTCTAAGACTAATTGTATTCAGGGTTTAGTCACAATTAAGACTCTTCATCCCTCTCCAAAAATGTGTTTAGTGGGAGTCGAATCCGAGAGCTCTTCTCACAAACTCAGCTTGCGTTGTCAACTGAGCTACAACCCTTAAGTGTAAAAAAAAAAAGTCTTAAACCAATTAAACTCTTACCAAAACCTCTTTGAAAATAAAAATTAAAAGAAAAAGAAAATAGGAAAAGAAAGCGAGAGAAAGAGAAAAGAAACAAAGGAAGCCACGCACGCAGGGGTAGTACTTGTCCAGAGCATGGGCTGGAGTAGAAACACGTGCAGAAACGGCCGTTACCGGTTTCGCTTCCTTGGGGCCGCAATTCCTAAACGGCGACTGCCTCCCTTAGCCGTTGTAGACCCCATCACTTCTCCCCTTTCTGTTAAAATAAAAGTATTATTAAAAAATTAATGCTTTTCTCCTTATATAAATCCACTTCTCTTAACCCATTTTTTATGAGTTCTGTCTCTCAAAGCGAATATAAACTATCCCTGAGATAGAGAATCTGCAGCAATTGAGCTTTTTTTTTCCTTTTTAATTTGATTCTCAGAGATAATTGAAGGGCAACATAGCTAAAAGCTTCAGCCTTTGTTATCCAATTTGTAAGCCGTTTTTCTTTCCTTCCCTTTTGTGGTGGTTTCTGGGTTCTTTTTTAACTTTCTCATTTCCATTGTTAAAGGTTGCGGTTTTTTTCTTTTTCTTTTTATTTTTTTGTTGGATTTTCTTTTCTGGGTACTTCTCATTTTTGAAATGGTGAAGTTTTTTCTTTTTCTGAAATGACATTGATTTCAGTGAAGGGTAGATCTTTCTTTTGGCTTTTTTGGAGCCAAATTTAGATTTGGTTTTCACTGTTGATTTGCTGAAAAGTGTGGCATGTGATTGACTCTTGATGAATTTCTTTTTTTTCGCTTTTTATCTGTTTATATCACAAAACGTGTGAATTTAAATATCTAATTTTTGGATATTGTCATTGCTCATTAATGGGTTGGATTTTTCTGGCTATTCAGCTTTGCAAAGACTATCAATTTGTAAGTTTTATTTATTTGTTTGTTTTTGGGATTGTTGGCTTTGATTAAAAGATTGTTCTTGTTATGCATGTTGTTTCTGATGATAAACAAGGATTACGATCTGTCATTATGGAAAATGGTTGCTTTGTTCTTCTTATGCCTTTGTTAGTTTTCATTTTGCCTAGTTTTGGGTTGATAGAACTGTCTTATTCTTTGTCTTTTAAATTATGTTCTTTTTTGGAATTCCCTGCCCTCTCTATGTATAGGGTGTTATCAGCTCTTTAGCCATTAGTTTCTGCAGGGATTTGCATTCATTTTTTTGTTGGAATTTACGGAATTCTATATAGGTGAATTGGTCATGCTATAATTCTTCCGAAAATTACATCGTAAGCTAAATAGGTAATCTTTGTTCATGCAGTAACTGAGGATTGTCATTTTCCTTATTGACTGGTCAGTTTTGCATTTCACTACGATGAAGAAGAAAGGAAACGTTCCTGGTGCTCAGATTATATAATCCTGAGATCATGTTGGAGGGCCCATCATATCTTGTCTCAAGGGATTTGCCAAGCCCCTGCGAGCAAGAGAGCAAGTGGATTTATAATACTTATCGAGTAGTCGAGCTCTCCAGAAGCAAGCACCAGATGGAAGATGGAGAAGACCAGATAGCGAGAAAAGTTCTCAAGCCACTTGAAGGTGATGAGAATGAGGAAAAAATGGAGGATATGCCCCTTGCACGAATTGACCAATCAAATAACTGCCGCCATGCTGGGGATCATTCAGAATCAAGTTTACTGATCCACCAGCTTGGGCGAGACATCTCGATTAACTGTCTCCTCCGCTGCTCAAGGTCTGATTATGGTGTCACTGCATCTTTGAATAAGGGTTTCCACTCTGTTATACGGAGTGGTGAGCTGTACAGGTTGAGGCGGGAAATGGGAATTGTTGAACATTGGGTTTACTTCTCTTGCAACCATCTGGAGTGGGAGGCTTTTGATCCTTTTCGTCACCGATGGATGCATTTGCCCAGAATGACCTCCAATGAATGTTTCATGTTTTCAGATAAGGAGTCACTGGCCGTTGGGACTGAACTTCTCGTTTTTGGAAGAGAAATAACGTCCCATGTTATTTATAGATATAGCATTTTGACGAACTCCTGGTCATCAGGGATGAAGATGAATACACCCAGGTGCTTATTTGGATCTGCCAGTCTTGGTGAAATTGCAATTCTAGCTGGTGGTTGTGATCCATGTGGAAATATTTTGAGCTCAGCAGAGCTTTATAATTCAGAAACTGGCAACTGGGAGACCATTCCAAGCATGAATAAAGCAAGAAAAATGTGTTCTGGTGTATTTATGGATGGGAAGTTTTATGTTATTAGTGGAATTGGGGTTGGGAATTCAAAAACACTGACATGTGGGGAGGTGTATGATTTGAAGGCGAAGATGTGGCAGGAGATACCTAACATGCTTCCTGCACGAAAGGGGGGGGCTGGAGCGACTGAGGCACCTGCTGCTGCTGAGGCACCTCCTCTAGTGGCAGTTGTAAATAATGAGCTGTACGCGGCTGATTATGCAGAGCAAGAAGTGAGGAAATATGACAAAGAGAAGAACTTGTGGGTCACACTAGGGCACTTACCTGAACGAGCTGTCTCAATGAATGGTTGGGGGTTAGCCTTTCGTGCGTGTGGGGATCGGCTAATTGTTATTGGTGGACCTAGGACTTTTGGTGAAGGGATGATTGAGCTAAACTCTTGGGTTCCAAATGAGGGCCCACTGCAATGGAACTTGCTTGCAAGGAAACCCTCTAGCAGTTTTGTGTATAACTGTGCCGTGATGGGATGCTGAAATGTGCATCCAGTTTTGGTGGCACTGTCTGCTGTATGTAGTCCTTTTCTGCTGGAACTTACAGCTGCGGACTTCAAGGAGAAAGGGTTCTGGAGAGTGGGTAATCTCTGCCTTCATTTAGGGGGAAATTTCATGTTTTAATTTAGATCCATAGATACCGTTATAGGAGGTCAGGAGAATTCTTGACCTTTTTAGTTTTATCTTGTTTCATTGTTTTGGGTCTTTTCTAAATTGCCATTTTTCTTTTTTCTTTTGTTGGGTCAGAGAGTCGTTCTTTATTTGGTTACCTTCAGGGTTTGTCAAAGGTTGGCATCATGTAGAACATGCACGGTTCAATAATTTCAAGTCTCAGTGCATTTTAGGTTTTTTCAATATTCACAAAATTTCTTTCAGCCAAATGTTAATTCTCTCATGTTTATCAATTACTTAGATAACATTTTAAAGATATAAGCAATGGCCTGCCATCTCCATACCCCAAAATCCTAAACCCCCCTCAACCCCCACCACCCCCCCCCCCCCCCCCCAAAAAAAAAAAAGGAAGCAACATTCTTTAAGCTAAAAATGTTTTACCTTTGATTTGATGTAACTAACTAGTTATTCATTATACATATACCATTTACATATTTCAGTTCAGTACTTCTTGCGAGACTATTAGATATTAAACTCATTGTATTATTGCATTAATGACAATGTAGTGTGGATTATGTTTTACATAGCTTTGTTGTTCATGAAGGTTGTAAGCCATGGACATTCAAGTACCTTCCCCCTACAGTTTATTGTACAGGCCTCCTAGTAGGAACATGAAAACGCTTAATAGGAGAAGATAAAGGATTTATTCTCTATTTGCTTCATATAGCATGCTAATATTTTTTGGTCAGTTTTAAGAGCTTGCAGAGAACAAAATTTAAAATAGAAAAGAAATAAAAGATTGTTAATATTCTATATTAGTCCAGTTAAGTGAAATTTTCACCAAAAGAACCAAGATGGAGTAAATATCAGTAAGATATTTATATAATAATAAAAATCTGGAATGAAGAAATATATTTCTAAGATCAATAAATACATCAGGGTTGGTAAGTTTGAAAAGACAGGGATGAACATTTGGTCAAGATGGGTAACTTTGTAGGAAGGTTACATGTAAATCTTGTCCACTTAACCCAGCCTCTTAATGGTATTAAATGTCTAGGAGTGCATGGTTTTTGCATTCAGTGAGACAAGCGCCAAGCAACGCACAATAACTTTCTTTGGCACAAAATACATTAGGAGTGAAAGTAACTTCTCAATGAAAATATTACGTCAATTCTTATAATTCATTCTCATGTTTGGCATTAAGATGGTATTTGTCCAGGAAATTTTCTACTACTAGTTTTTATTTCTGTTTATAGTATGCAATACATCATGCTTTCTTGCATGTAATCATTTAATTGGCTTTTCTAGCGCCAGAGCTTGAAGAAATTTTCATTCGGCTTCAATCTATACTGTTGCTTTATCACACCATCATTTTTTAATGAAATTCAATGTCTTATTATATCAGATCACCAAAGTACAGGACACTTGTTAATGAATTTCCTGCAAATGTATGAGCCTCAGGTGATTAGTAAATTATCTTTAGTAAAAAATTTGGTGGGACATGTTTGGAAAGAGCTGTCTTTTTGATAAAATTTCTCTGCAACTTAGAAACTTGTGGCAACTATCACTTCCATGTGTGTTTAATTCTATTGACTCTTTGGTTGCAAGCATATGGATGGATTTGGAGATAACATTTTGTGATGCTGCAATTCACATCCCTGACAAATTTTCTCATTTCATTAATGTTTTATTTTGTTGCATCATTCTTTATCTTCAATTGATCACCAATCATTGGCTGTATTTAATGTGAAAAACTTTTCTTGATGTTTGTAAATTTAACTCTAATTTATTTGGTAAAATCTCCTTTTACTTTTTGTGAGTTTGCTTTCGGATACTGAGATGAGATGCCAGCATTGGTGTTTTTAATTTTTTTTTTTCCTGTAACATAACCAAAACTGAGGATATCTGTTTCTGTTCTATGGATTGAACAATAGGTTTTTCTTTTTTTATTGATAATTCAAATTAGGAACTTTTACATGATAAACTATGCATAATCAATTTTCTTTTTGCTTTTCTGTTGCTATTCATCTGTACGGTGCCAACAAAAATGGCTTTAATTTTCATTTTCTGGATTCATGTCATGATCTGGGAATCAGATATATGTCAGAACAAAGTAGAAAACTGGGTGCATGAGGCTGGTCGGATGGGATTTTAATGCACATGAGAGGAGAAACTGCCAAGAAAGAAAGTTTTGTTGGCTTATATGTATCAATGTTTACAGGTGATTTGCTATGATGGAAAATTCCCGCTTTTTCCTTCTCATTATGGTGGAATTTCCTGTCATTGGTTTCCATTCAATGAAAATTTGTCTATTACTATAATCATTTTAGTTTCTTTGATTTGAAATCTTTTACCATGCAGGATTATGTTTGTACAAATTCAATATTGCATATATAATGTTTGGCAAAGAAAGATTATGATTCAGTGTTTCTCTCCTATGCTGGTTGCTTTGTGGCAAATTCTACAGTAAGGTCACAAAAATTGACCTTATTTTAAGGTCATTGAATTAGAACCATTGGATTAGTTAAATCTAATATAAACCGTTGATGAAATTTTAAAAATTAAAAAACTCTTTAACCTCGTAACCTGCTAAACCAATTATTAAAATTAACATTATTTATTAAATATTATTAAAATTATACTATTATATTACTAATATACCCTTGTTATAATTGTAGTACTATTCTTCGTCTTATATAAACCTTTTTATTATTTTTAAATCCTAATTCCCAAATCATAAACCCCTTTATTCCAATTTTTGTCTGTTCCACCTTTAATCCAGTTTGTAGCTGTCTCAATATTTTATAAATCCTAAACTTTAAGCCTAACCTCAATCAAATAGTTGTTCTTATTTATTCCCCTCTTATATTTTCAACAATGGGTAAGTTTGTGGAAGAGAATTGCATAAACGATGGAAACTGCGATGAAAAATGCAAAGAACCAATGATTTACAAAGAAAGTCCTCCCAAGCGACCAAGGAATCATTATATTTTTTACTAATAAGATTTTTAATTCTTGACATGTTTTCAGGTAGTTGACTGCCTGGTTTTATAAGTGTTTCGATAAAAAAATTCATCAGGGAAGTCGACTGCTCAATTGAAGCAGTCGACTTCCTAAGAGAAAATTTATCGCAGAACGTTAGAATGCGTAAGGCAGTCGACTGCTAAATAGCCAGAAGCATTCTGTTTCCAGAATGCATATGGGAAGTCGATTGATATTTTCGGGCAGTTGAATTCCCAAATTTTTTAAGCATGCTATTCTTAATTTATTTATAGAATGTCGACTTTTATTATTAAGAATTTTTGAACATAATTTTCACATCACTTGTGTAAATTGGATTGTATTCATCGTGAAAGTAAATAGATTAAACGTAAATTTGTCAAGGATCATCATAAATTAATAAAAGATTATCGTAAATTGAAAAAGGGTCATCGTAAATTTGAGTAGATTATTCGTAAATTTAAAAAGGATAATCGTAAATTTGGGTAGATTTTTCGTAAATTTAATAAAGATAATCGTAAAAATTTTGACATTCATTGTAAATTTAATTATATTTATCGTAAAAATGATTGGATTTATCATAATAATAATAATGATAAATACAACCAAAAAAATAATAAATACTTATTAATAATAATAATATAATAAAAAATATCAGAACAACATTAATAAATAAAAAATATATATAATAACAAAATAAAAAAAAGTTTCATACTGGGAGTCGACTTCCCGAGAAAGATAGTTGACTGCCCAGATGCATTCTGGAAACAGAATGCATCTGGTAACGAAGCAGTTGACTGCTAATAATTAGCAGTCGACTGGTTCGTTACCAGATGCATTCTGTTTCCAGAATGCATCTGGGCAGTCGACTACCTTTCTTGGGCAGTCGATTTTCTAATTTTTTTAAGCTTGTTGTTCTTATTCAATTTATGTTAAGTCGACTTTTATTATTGAAAATTTGACATTCCATGTATTTTAAATGTAATTCTCACATCACTAACGTAAATTAGATTAGAATTATTGTAAAACTAAATAAATTAAATGTAAATTTAGCTAAGGATCATCATAAATTAATAGAAGATGTTCGTAGCTTTAATAATGTTCATCATAAAAATGATGAGATTTGTCGTAAATTTAAGTAGATTGTTCGTAAATTTAATAAGGATAATCGTAAAAATTATGAGATTCATCGTAAATTTCGGTAGATTGTTCGTAAATTTAATAAGGCTAATCGTAAAAATTATAAGATTCATCATAAATTTAATAAGGATAATCGTAAAAATGATGAGATTCATTGTAAATTTCGGTAGATTATTCGTAAATTTAAAAAGGATAATCGTAAAAATGATGAGATTTATCGTAAATTTGGATATATTGTTTGTAAATTAAATAAGGATAATTGTAAAAATAATGAGATTCATAGTTAATTTAAGTAGATTGTTCGTAATTTTAAAAAGGATAATCACAAAAATTATAAGATTCATCATAATATTAATAATTTCAACCAAAAAAATAATAAATATTTATTAATAATAATATAACAATAAAAAAATCGTAACAATATTAATAAATAAAAAAATATATAATAACAATTTTTTAAAAAAAAATTTCATGGGGAGTCGACTTCCTTTCTCGGGAAGTCGAGTCCCCATGAAAATTTGGACTTTATACAAGATTTTTTAGGCAGAAAATCCCTAAACCAAGCGTTCTCTCTTAGACACTCCTCCTCCTTCATCTTTCTCTCTAATTCAATCTTGCAAATCCCAAACATATTCTCATCAACATAATCCTATTCTAAATCCAAATTTCTTCCATTTACACCAAAATCCCTAAAAATTTATTATATTCATCGTAAATTTTATGATATTAATTGTAAATTTTATAATATTCATCGTAAATTCAATGAAATTCATCGTAAATTTTACGAGATTCGTCATAAATTAAATGAAATTCATCGTAAAATTTATTAAATTCATCGTAATATACCGTAAAATTTATCTAATTGATCATAAAATTTATAACATTTATCATAAAATATATGACATCTTAAATTTTATTATATTGATAAAATCTATAATAATTAGCAGAAAAATTAATGTAACTTAGGATAAATTTTAAGTAAATAATCATAAAAATACTAAGAGTTCAAATAAATTATAATTAACAGTAAAATAAATCCCTTATTAAATATGGCAGTCGACTTCCTTTTATAAGCAGTCGATTGCCAATATGCTAGAATCAATCTGTAGAGTAAAATAACTGGGAAAATCGACTTTTATACACGAGTAGTCGACTTCCCAAACTTTTCTGGGCAATTACCTTGTATTTTTTTAATATTAATGGGTAATATCGTAATTTAATTTTGATTAATGGTTAAAGATGTAAATATAAATATTTTCTTACCTTTTAAAGGATAAAAATGTAATTTAAATATTTTTAATTAAATTTTGATTTACCTGTTAACCTGTTAAGCCATTATTAATATATTTAAATAATTTTTAAATTTTATTCAATATCTCATGAGATATTGAATATCTCATGAGATATCATGACCTTACAATAAAGTCGATATTTTGCGACCTTACTGTAGAATTTTCCGTTGCTTTTATCATTTTTGGTGAAGGGTCTTTTTGGTTTTTTTGGCTGCCCTCACTTATAGTTCTGGTTTCTGCATTAGCTATCCTGGTTAAGTTCTAATTATGGTAATTAAGGATCCGCAATCTTGATCATTAATTAGTAATAACCATGTTTCTCCTCATTACTTTTTTTGTGTGTATACGAGCTATTTTTATATCGCATTAGGTATGAGATTAATTATCGCTCACAACGCTACATAGTTGGCGCTGACTCAAGAGAATTTAACTTATGATGATTTAAATACAAGACTTTCTGCTATGGATTTTTTTAACTCATAGATATTAAATTTAGGTTGGAAATCAGGTGAGTAATGGGGCTCTCCATGTTCATTCTTTTCTTCTCCCAATCAAAGGAGAAAGAAAAAGAAATAAAAAAAAGGAAGAAAACACCCTACATCCAAAATGGCTTATGATATGGTGACCAAATCCTTTTTAACCGTACCAAGTTGCTACCGTGTAAGAAACACCCTTTTAGGTGTGCTTGCTGGCTTTTACTTCAAAGTAACGCTCTCTCTCCACCTGCACCAAAAATAAAGGTAAAAAATAGAAAATAAAAAGGATGGATTTTTAGTTGGCCCCAAGGCGAAAGAGTACAATAAGTACAGCAAATGAAATTTGTTTCTCTGGTTTGTCTGTGGGAAGAAGCAGAGGCAGAGTGGCAGAGGGCCTAGGGCTTTGGCAGCTGCCGGGCTCACCTGGATGTTGGTCTGCATGATGCTGCGTTGACGCATCTCTGCAGTCTGCTGTGCCTGTGCCTGTTCCTGTGAGTGTGAAGTTGCTGTTTAAACTTGAATGTTCGATCTGTACTTTGTTTGATGACTCTGTTGGTGATTCCACGAATGCCAAAAAAAAATTGACAACTTTTTGCTCATGCTATTAGTTTTTCTCTCTCACCCTTTTTTTGTGATGCTGAAATTTAATATTTCTGCTTTTTATTTTCAAAAGGTTTTTTTTTTTCAGAAAAATTTGGAGTATTTATAACTTCATCTTTTACAGCAAAAAAAAAAAGTTTGGTCATGCTCAAAATTAGACTTAATCATAGATTGGATCAGATTTGGGTTAGGCTTGGATATGATATTAACAAGTTTTATGTGTGGTCAAATTTGGTTTGATCCGATATTTGTGTTTTAGTTTTTTGCTCAAGCCTTTTTTTCAAAAATAACAAAACAAACCAGGTCTGCTTAGACTTGTCCAAATAAATCAATTTTTGTTCAACGTAAAAACATAATTTTGATTCTATTATTAGGTTGGTTTCTTTAATTAGATCATTTAATATGGGTTTTTTTAATTGTTAATAGATTGGCATATTTAATGAGTTTTATTAATTGGGTTCAATATTGTTGGGTTTAATTGATTTTGATATATTCAATGTATTTATATAGAGGCATATTGAGATACTTAAAATCATATAAATATTATCGAGTTTGATGGGGACTTTTAAGGGTGAGACTAAGGTTCGGCCCGAAAATTGATTGAGCCTATTTTGTTTGCTCAAATTCGTTTTAATAGATTTAATATTTTGTTCAAGCCCAACCAAATTTGTTTACGCAAGTAGGGAGAAGTATAAATATTTATCTTATTTTTTTTCCCTTTTTGATGTTTTGAAGTTTACCTCTTATTGAGTTTTCATACTTTCATCTTCTTCAATGCTATCATAATAACTATTATCACTTAATTTTTTTTTATTTTTGTTAGAAAGAATAAACTTTAGGATTTAGAATAGAAGGAAAAAATGTGAAGATGATGAGGAAAGAGAGAAGAAGTTGATGAAGAAAAGAGAGGAGATGAGTTACATGTTTTGAAAATTTATATTAGGGTATATTTGTCTCTTCATACATGCTTTTTTTGTCTTAAAAAAATCTTGAAGTGTAAAAAATAAAAAAAATGAATTTTAAATAGATATTCTCTTTAAGATAATGTGTTTTAGTGTATAATGTTTGCAAATGATATTATCTTGTGTGCTACAACTAAAGCAGAGGTTAATGCAAAGTTAAAACTGTGGAAACAAATGTTAAAATCAAGAAGGTTTAGACTAATTAGAGTAAAGAATTGATGAATGAAATGTAAATTCAGTTCAAACAAAAAAAAAGTCGAAACATAGTGATGCTTGATGGGTCGGTGATCCTTAAGCAGGATTATTTCAGATATTTGAGATCGATCGTATAGCTGGACGGAGAGATTGATAGCACTGTGACCTATAGGATCTACACTAGTTGGAGCAAATAAAGAAACACTACAAACATGTTGTGCGGTAAGAAAATCCCTAAATGGTTGAAAGGTAAGTTTTATAAGATAGTTATTAGACTAACATTACTTTATGGTAGTAAATGTTGGGTGACTAAAAGATTGCATATACAAAAAATGAGTGTAGCAAAAATGCAAATGTTACGGTAAATGTGTGGATATACAAGAAATTGTAAAATAAGAAAAAAAACATTTACAAGAAAATTGAAATGTTAGTTATCGAAGACGTAAATCTATAGATGCTCTAGTTAGAGAGTGGATGTTATGAGTGATGTAAAATAAGTCACGGCTAGCAGAAGACTAAAAAAGACTTAGAAAGAGCCGATAAGGCCTTGGTTTAATCGCAAGGAAGAGGCCTTGAGACTTTAAGGTCTTAGGTTCAAGTCTCACTAAATGTGAGATTTGTTTAGTTTGTTATTGTTTACTTAGTTTGTTAAATATTGTTATTGTATTTACCAGTTTATCAAGTTATTTGTTTATCAAATATAATATCTGATTATGATTATAACTTTGAATAAAATATATCTTTTCAAAAAAAAAAAGACTTAGAAAGAAAATTATTTGTAAAGATATAGCAGAACGAGAATTAGAAGTACAAATTGTCTTAACAGAAAATGAGGGAAGAAGGAGAATTGATACTGAAAACTTAGTGTGAGTTCATATATTAATTAATATAAGCTATCCCACTTTTAGGATAAAGACGATTATGATGATGATGCCTAGCATTAACTATCAATTATCCATTTAATGCAAAAAGTATTACAATAAATAATATCTTAACTAATGTTTAGAAAAATTATTTTAAAATATTGGTGAGCAAAATCCATAACAAATTATCAAAAAATATAAATAGATTATATTATCGAAGTCAATGTAATTTTTTTTGTCCAATATGTCCTTTTATTATCTCGAGTCTAGTTAATAAAAAAAATGGGCCATTCCGGCCCAATCCAGACCAACTTTCAATCTGGTCTTGGGCTGATCCGATACCAACCCCAATTCGAGTCCTTTTTCCTTTTGCTAAGAATCGAACTCAGTATCTCCTCCATGGAAGCTACGAATCAGCCGATTCTGGTCAGCTTTCTCTCTCACCTCAATCCAATACGGAACTTCAGAATTCCCTGTAGACCGTCCTTTGCCTATCAAATTTCCCTTGCCGCCCAACTCCTCCATGGCTTGACCCGACAACCCGACCCAAATGGACTCACTGCAAAGTCTCCCTCCACTCTCGATTCTCTCCACCTCATCCTCCTCCATCCTCAACGCTAAACTCAGCACTGACCACGACCTAACTGAAGCACCGAGTCTGGTCTCCGAGTTCCTGGTTCAGTGTGATGATTTGGACCGAAGCCTAATCCACCTCAATCGTACCCTCAAATCAAGCCTCGGATCTTACGCTTCCTTCTCCGCTCGCATCGGAAACCTCTTCACTGATGTTAATTCGAAATTGACCGATCTGGGATCCTCCGTTTGTTCTCGGACCTACCTTTCAGGTTCGAACCAATGTATAGTTTTAACTTTGATACTGATTTTGTCTAATTTTGTTGGAAAGTTTAGGCAATTTTGGAATTTGTGCCATGGAGAGCATTGGTTTTATTTTATTATTATTTTTTTCTTTGTCGAAATTGCTGATTTATAGATGGAGAAGGATTGGGGGACGAGCTGCCGGCATTGGCGAAGGAGGTGGCGAGGGTGGAAACTGTCCGAGCATATACCGGTGAGGGTTCTATAAGACCATAGTTATCGGATTCTGAGCTGCTGATTGAATATAGAGAAAGAATATTTTTTTAGATAACTTGGAATTATTATTGTTTATATTTTTCTGGGATTTCAGTTGTTGTGTTTCAATATAAAAGAGAGGTGGTTTTGTTGTTCAGTGGTTGAAATTGGGTAAACTTTGTTCGTATTAGGCTCATATTGATTGATTCTTTTGTTATTTTTTTTTTCAAAAAAAAAATGGAAATCAAAAAAGCAAAAAAATGAAAAAATGAATAGAAATCAGAAGGCAAATAGCAAAAGCATCGATTAAACAAAGTCTTCTAACCGTTGAACTTCGTTTCATACTTTTCTTCTAATAAAGAAGTTATCCATAGCCAATGAGCAGTTTTCTCAATGACAAGGAGGAGTTAAGCCTCTAGTTCTGAGGTTTAAGTCCCAGTGTTTGTGGTTTATCCTAACTATATATCAGCTCAACCATTTGTTTTTTTTTTGGCTTGTTTATTGGTTTCTTTACCGGATATATGTTAAAAGTTGTTTGATTATAATTGTAATTTCTATCTATACATGTAACTTCGTTGAAAAAAAAAGTCATCGAAGTGGAGAGATCTTCAAGGCAGGACTTCTATAGAATTATTAGTTATCATACCCTCAAATCTCAACTCATTCAAGCTATTGCTCGCTAATTTTTTTGATCCTTTGTGGCCTTAGATTAATCGAAGCCTCAAAGCTCAAGTAATCCAAACTATAGGATTCCACATCTGGACTATGTCACTGTGGGTTTTCCTTTTCTGTGATGTACAATTCTTTTCTTTTCTGAAATAATTTGCTAATCTAATATATCATTTTTGCAATTACTTTGTGTGTTTCTTTTGGGTCTATCAATGGTGGTCTAGTCTTTTAGCCACCAGTGACACATTTGCTTATATCCATCTTGCAGCAAAATTTAGCAATTGGGTGTAATGGGAAAAAAATTATATTTGGTGGTATAGGTTGTAGTCTTATTGTTTAGTATCCTTATAGAATCCAGATAGACTGAGCACTATGCTGCTGTTAGAGTTATTGTGTAAGAAGTGTGCTTTTTGCTGCTAAGGGCATGGTTAGGATGGTTTAGTGATACGGATATCACTATCGCAGCTGCTGATTGGGATCAGCTGATCTCTTTTTTAAGCAAAATGGTATTCATATCAGTGAAAGTTGTTTGTTGGAAGTAAGCTATTTCTTAATGTGTTCATGTTTCAAATCAATTATATGCCACATCCACCTCTACTTTAATTTTGCCATTAGATCTTTGATTAAAAGTATTGTTTGCATCAATTGTGAAGTATAGTAGAATCTATGTACTAGCACTCATGTCACATCTATTGTTGCTTTAGATTTCTATGATTTATAATGTGGTAACATCCACTAATTGTCCAAATACAGTGTCTCTTTAGATTTAGAATCATGAGGCTAATCATCATAGTGAAGTGGTACATAATTTTGCCATTAGATCTTTGATTCAAAGTATTGTTTGCATCAATTGTGAAGTATAGTAGAATCTATGTACTAGCACTCATGTCACATGTATTGTTGCTTTAGATTTCTATGATTTATAATGTGGTAACATCCACTAATTGTCCAAATACAGTGTCTCTTTAGATTTAGAATCATGAGGCTAATCATCATAGTGAAGTGGTACATAATTTTTGGTCCAATGAAGCTAAATATCTTCTTGCAGTGTCAACTATAGATGATTATTGATCCTGTTAAAAGCTTTCTTCCTGCTAGGTTCTTTTCTTGCTTTTAGAGTTCATGATGACGTAGTCTTACGCTAAAGATATGACTACTCCGTGAAATTAGATGAATAAAATTGCTTTGATTGGAAAAGATACTAATTAGTAAGATCTTCATAATAATGTAGCTAAATCTTTCTTCTTAATTTTAGCTAATTTTCCCTACTGTTGTTTCCTTTTGTTGCCTCTGTATACAATTGTGATCTAATGCTTTCACCTGCCTTTTGTCGTCCTTGAAAACGATCTTTCCTATCAGAGTTAGCGTCAAAGCTTGATAATTTAGTTGGTGATATTGAAGATGCTGTCTCTTCTACTATGAACAAAAATTTAAGAAAGGATTCTTCCACACGAAATTCAGAAGTAAGCACCCCCATGAAGCTAAATACTCACGCATACTCTTATGGAAATGATTTTCTTGCATAAATCTTTATCTTTCTTAATGTTGCAGGAAACCCGCCTGGTTGCTATTGACACACTCAAACTAACAGAAGACTTGTTAACTTCGGTCACAAAGACTCGCCCTCAATGGACACGTCTAGTCTCAGCTGTTGATCACAGAGTAGATCGAGCTCTAGCTATATTAAGACCCCAGGCAATCGCAGATCATCGAGCCCTTCTAGCATCCCTTAGATGGCCACCACCTCTTTCCAGTTTGACTTCCTCAAGTCTGGATACAAGGAAATCAAGTGAAGTCCCAAATCCTCTTTTTACAATGCAAGGTGATCTCAAACACCAGTACTGTGAAAACTTTCTTGCCTTGTGCCGCCTTCAGGAGTTGCAGAGACAGAGAAAATCTCGGCAACTTGAGGGCCATAATCGGGATGTTGCTCTTCACCAGCCACTTTGGGCAATTGAAGAGCTTGTCAATCCTGTGTCTGTTGCATCCCAACGCCATTTTTCTAAGTGGATTGATAAACCAGAATACATTTTTGCTTTGGTGTATAAAATTACTGGGGATTATGTTGATTCTATGGACGAATTATTGCAACCTTTGGTTGACAAAGCAATGCTAACTGGGTACAGTTGTAGAGAAGAATGGATTTCAGCAATGGTAGCCTCCTTATCGACATACTTGGCGAAAGAGATATTCCCTATTTATGTCAGTCAACTGGAGGAAGAGAGTGTGACTGGTGTTAGGTCACAGGCTAGGACATCTTGGCTCCAACTTGTTGACTTGATGGTCTCTTTTGACAAACGAATAAAGTCTCTTGTAGAACAGTCTGGTATCTTGCTTTCCCTTCAGGAAGATGGGATCCTGCGCAAGATTTCCTCTCTATCTGTCTTCTGTGATCGGCCTGACTGGCTTGATTTATGGGCAGAAATAGAGCTAGCTGACTCACTGGAAAAACTAAGACCGGATATGGATGAAGAGAAAAACTGGACTAAAAAGGTTCAGGGGGCAATTCTCTCTAATTCTGATGATTATAAATGTCCTGCAGTTTCTAGCAGCATTTTTCGGTGTTTATCATCTCTGATTGATCGATGTCAATCATTGCCTACAGTTTCCTTGAGGTCAAGGTTTTTGAGATTAGCTGGTACACCAGTCATAAAAAAATTTTTGGATTGTTTACTTCTCAGATGCCAAGAAGCTGAAGGATTGACTGCTTTAACAGATGATGATGCTCTTATCAAAGTTGCAAACTCCATTAATGCAGCTCACTATGCTGAATCTACTTTAAAAGAATGGTGTGAGGATGTTTTTTTCCTTGAGATGGGATTGGATCAAGGAGATGAACTTGGAGAGTCTATTGTTGAATATAGTGGTATCAAGGTTCCAATTGAAGATTATGGAAATGGCATTTTCCATGAGGAGATTGTTAAGTTCGAGGATTTCAGAACACAGTGGGTTGATAAGATATCTATAGTTGTTTTGAGAGGATTTGATGCCCAGTGCAGAGAGTACATGAAAAACAGGAAACAATGGCAGGAAAAGAGTGAAGAAGGTTGGACGGTATCAAAAACATTGGTTGGGGCCCTGGAATATTTGAAGGGGAAAATGTCAGTAATAGAAGAAAATTTAAACAAGTTAGACTTTGCCAGGATCTGGAGGAGTCTGGCAGTGGGGGTGGATCAATTGATTTTTAATGGCGTCCTTATGAGCAATGTGAAGTTTCATGATGACGGAGTGGAGAGATTCGGGTATGATTTGGAGGTCCTATTAGGTGTTTTCAGGGCTTGGTGCTTGAGGCCCGACAGTTTCTTTCCCAAAGCAACTGATGGCTTGAAGTTGTTGAAGATGGGAAGGAAGCAACTTCAAGGTAGCCTGACAGGAGGCGAGAAATGGATGAAGGAGAATGGAATCAGGCATTTGAGTGTCGCTGAGGTTGAAAAGATTGGGACGAGCAGAGTATTTGCAAAGTAGAAGGGTTTTGAATGAGTTTGTATATGATGCACTGATAGTGTATAGTTTCTATATACTGTCAATGCACCAGAGATCGACACTTCATTAATAGGTCCTTATGGGTAAATTAAAAAAATTTATTTATATTTGCATATAAGGACTTATTGATGAGGTGTAAACTTTTTGTGTATTGACAATGTATAAAAACTATATACTGTTAATGCATCATATATAAATCTTTCGAATATTGGTTTCATTCTTATCTTTGTAGCTGATACACAATGGCTTGGACATAGAACTAAGCACAGAGAGGTTAGGTCTGTGTTGTGCGTAGGTCTTCACCTCTTTGAGATTAACCCATTTGTTTTCAGAAAATAATACAATAATAATAAAAAAAAATGAAATTGCTTTGTTATTTTTTGAGCACCATTGTTATTAAGTGTAAAATTTTCAGATTTAAACTTTTTGAGTTTTATTTTATTTTGTAATTGTCGTTAAATTGAAAAGTTAAACGGGAGTTTTTTTGTGCTGCTTAAATAAAATCATGCTGTCTTAGAACATTAACAGACAATTACATTTCTAAGTACGGTCCTGTTTATTTAACATTCTTACATCCTGTCTCCTTTTGTGTTTTTGTGGAAAGGATCTTTGCTCTTTGGGGTACTGAAAGGCTAGCTATCTCTTAATCCAATTGATGAATCAGTGGTCAATGTTCCTAATTATAACCTAGTGCCTTCTATCACTTCTGAGAAAATAATTTATGAATGAATGAAAAAAAGAACCATATAAAACAATTTTATTTTATTAAGGAATCCATCGTTCCAATAGGAGTAAATTTCGTCTAAATTCTTGAGGTTTGTACTTAATTTAATTTTAGTCCATTGATATAAAAAATGGATGATCAGCCCCAAACTTCTCTACTTCGAAGGATAAATAAGTCATTTCGTTAGTCAACTGTTAAGTAAATTATTAAAAAGTTAAGTTTGAGACTATTTTTTGCTTGAATCATTTGAAATATTGTTTTAAAATATCAAATTTATCCGAAATCACAAAAGCCTGAAATATCGTCCTAACTCTTCACGGAGACCCTTTTTTGTATTTTCGGTATATATTTTTTTTCTTTTTAAACTTAACAGTAAACATTTATTTCAGGCTATTTTGTTATAGAACTATAAGACGGGATGTAAACTAGGATAATGGAATGTTAATATATTCTTCTGATGCATATGATATGATTATGTTTATGCCAATGGAAATGAGTTTAATGATCTGGAAATTGTAAAGCATATTTGATATTGATGACATAATGAATGTTAATTGGATTGGTATGTATAAAGCAAATTGAATTGATATTATGGAATATTACGACCGTATAGAGAGTATGATTTCTATATAGGTATTAGATTGGGACCTTGAGCAAAGAGCTCAAAATGAGGCAGGTAGTTAATGACTGAATATCGGCACTGCACATATAAAAACAAATCTAAGAATTAGAAAAGTAAAAAATTAGCTTAAAATTTATTGCGCATTCGCAATGTTAAGTATCTAGTTGTGACCTCCGAATCATGACAATTTCTTACTTTCTTTTACCAGTTTTATCTTTAAAAACAGCAATTCTATCTTAGATTTTATAGTCACAAACACCTTTTATTTCTTATTTTTGACACCCACTATTAAAAAATTTATATTTGGTGAGTATAATAACTTTTTTGACCTCTCAAATTATACCAAAAGGATCATTTTGATCCTCTATATTTTTTTTCTCTTTTTAGTTTTATATTAAAAAAAGTAGCTCTATCCTAACTTTTTTTAGTCAATTTAGTCACATTTTAACAGTGAAATAATGGAATTGTTAAATCTATCGCATCAGATGCCATGTCACTCATCACATCATTAAAAAATTCATGTGACAATTGATGTAACAAACTTTTAATTTTTGTTAAAAATATTTGTTTGAAGCAAGTTTTTTTTGGTTACATCCGATTTTCATAGCCAACAGCAAATCTAGCAGTACATTCATTCTTGATATTGAGAAAACCAAAAAAGATCAACCAAAAAAATCTAACAATCAGCCAAACCTAAAACTCAATAATCAACCAAAGCCAAAAAATCCATCTAAATTCATCCACATCAATACCAAACCCAAATCATCCACAAAATAACAAAAAACAAAAAAGTCCATATTCATTCATAACATAAAAATCAAGCTTAGCTAACATTCAAACCATAAAAAATTTCGAATAAAGAATTAACCACAAAATATAGAATCAAATAACAAAATCCATCTCGAAAACATAGTTCAAGAAATCAATCAATACCTAGAATTCATGCCTAAATTATGTCAGTATAAGCCTTGCAAGCCAATTGTACCTTGTCATGGTTGTAAACATTTTATTGTTATTTTTTACATCATTAATATTTATATGGATTATCACTTTGAGTTTTGATAATTATAACAAATTTCTTTATCCATAGGTCTCGAAAATAATTTTGATTATTATACTTATGTAGATAGAGCCTATGAAACATAATAGCTTTGTAAGTGAATTGTAATGTGTTGCAATTATTGAATCACTATGCATTAAAGCTTTGTTCCTAAACTTGTTCTTGGTCATTGTACTATTAAGAATGGGCATTCATAGAGCTCAAAGATCGATATATGCAAAGCCTCATACTTGTAAAGAATGTAACCAGTCCAGTATGTTGATATGTGGAGATGTTTGAGGATAGCACGTGGGTGCTTACTAAAGAATAAGTTCACTAATTATGACCCACTATTCGAGTTCCATTTAGTAGTGTCAATTAAATGTTTATAGACTATACTTTTATATGGCAACAATGTAAGTAATCATTTGACTTTAGATGTCAAGTTATCTTATATGTGGACTGACAACATACTTTGATTTCATCCTTACAGGTTTGGAAGAGCCAAATGCTTAAAACAGATGTTTTTGGATATCTCTCGAAGCATATGAAAATGGATGAGTAGTCAAGATAGGGATAATATCTCACATATCCTACCTCACATGAACTCCGAAGTCTTTGGCCAAGACAAAATATGACTTAGAGTTAATGTTGGTAGCTCAAGGATAAAAATGAAATTGTGAATAGACTAGACATTGAGCCAAACTCTATCCATTTTTGAGATACTAAGATGAAATGATTGAATTACATTAAAATGTTGTTTACTGAATAGGTCGGTCAAGCCATTTGATCTTTCTAACATTTGGATGGTCATGATGCATTGTTAGATGTCACTCTTTCTTAATAGCTAGAAGACATAATTAAGACTGGATGGTGAGATTAAGAATTCAATCTACTAGCATAGAAACCATCATAACACAATTTAGACTCCCATAGAATTTTGTTGTTGTTTGTGTGGATTACCATTAGAGGTTGGGCAATTGAACGAATATTGATCTGAAACAAGCTATTCGGTGTATGTGTTGAATTGGGTCTTCATAATCTTGAGTTTTGAGTTCTTAAGATTGAGGTATGAATTTATTTTGAAAACCATGTTAGCATGTATGTTGATTTTTTTTTTTTGTATATTAAGTTTGATCCATGATGTGGTTCAATACTGTATGATCATGATTCAACTTCGTACTTTGATTATTATATGATTGAGCATGAATCGAAAATTACAATTGGTATCCGAGTCTTGCTTAATATGATAAAATCGAAATAAGGATTTCTTGATGTTGCCATTAATTCATAGGATGCATGTTAGGCATTTGATAAAATTTCTCATAGAATTGAAATGTTTAAAAATATTTTTTAAAAAGGTTTTCTATTCTAAAAATTAATCTTAATCATTGATTTATGATGTTTAAATAGTGATTTAAACAATTGAAAGATGTTATATTAAGTGATAATACATTCATATGTTTAAACAATTGACTTATGATGTTTAAATAATGCTTAATACTGAAATCTATCCTTAACCTTTTGCATAAAAATGAATTAAGCCTTCGACGTTTTATCGAGTAAAAATCAGTATATAAACTTTTTATTTTAGTGTAAATAAACTCTCAATCTTTCAAAATCATGCAATTAAATTCAAATCTGTTAAATGATACTAATTGCCATTAGGACATCCTATGTGGAAGCTGACATGGATAGCTTAGTTAGTTGCCACGTGTGCGATACTAACGAAAGTTAGTGTCATTTAACATATTTGGACTTAATTGAATAATTTTGAATGGATGAAGGTTTATTTATAGTAAAATAAAAATTAATGAACTGATTTTCATGCAAAAATGTTGAGGGTTTATGTCACGACCCGAAGACCGCGACTTTCACTCGATTCTTATACTTTTCTTAGTCTACAAATTTATGGACTAAATTTTTCTTTTTCATTTTAAGGTTTGTATTCGGTGTCAGTGTAGTTACTATACTACCTAGGTGACTTATAGTCATTCCATTTAAATATTAAACAAACACGGAAACGGTTCTTAGTTACATCCCGACTTGTTAAACAGAATATGCACTGTGCTTCAATTTAAGTCTTACATGTAAACAAGTAATTTATAAGAAACATATACCTCAGAAGACTAGTACCAAGTCCATATACAGTCTCCGATGCCCACTGAGCAGCTCACATGGCAGATGTTAACTTCAATAATCTGGAAGAGATGAAATTTAGTGGGGTGAGCAAAACCACAGCTCAGTAAGATACTAATATAAATACAAGAGTAGGATTAAACTGTCTTAAACTGCAATGCTTAATACTTACAAGGATGCAATTACAGTTAATCCTTTCTCATCGATACATCTCATTATCACTTTTCATTTCATAATCATATTTCTGTATTCTATCATCTCTTATCAATTCTCATATCATCTCTTATCAATTCTTATATCATCTCTTATCAATTCTCGTATTGTAGATCATAATCACGGTGGTACCCAGTCATAATTCTCTTCGTGTATCTCTATATTCGTGTTTCATAACATATCATGACCTCATATAGATGAAATATCGTTACCACCGAGTCATGACATTCCTCATGGAATTCTCATATACTAAGCATATTGTCATATTAGGGTTTAATATGCAATTCATGTAATTTTTCTGTATAAACCGCGATCATTTCAAATCATATCATATATACTTTAGGACATGCTCAACATATGCATTTTCAAAAGTTTGCCTTTAAGGCATAATATAAACATATTCAATTTCAATTCATGTATTCGTTTTCGGAGCATGTCTAAAACATGTGCGGTTTTAAAACATTTTTCATATACTATAAATCATATCAGGTTTAGAGTTCATATCAAATCAATCTATACTCTAAACCGCATGTCGTTTCAAATTCGACACAAAATCGTATATAAATCATGTAAGTGTCGAAATCATTTATCATATACTTTTAAATCATCTACTGTAAATCATATCAGGTCTAGAGTTCATATCAAATCAAACTATACTCTAGACCGCATATCATGCCATGTTCGACACAAAATCACATATAAATCATATAGTGTCGAATTCATATCTTATGGACTTTTAAAACATGTACTGTTTCAAAACATATTTCATTTCAAATCTGTTTCATGTACAGTATAAATCATGTCAAGTCTAGAGTTCATATCAATAAAAATCATACTCTAGACTTCATATCATATTTGTTAGAGACTAGGCTAGATCCCTATCATCTATATCAATAAAGACTTAAATCACTGTAGCTAGCAGTGAATCATATCATCGTCCCCTGGAAACCAACTAGGGCGCTATCTATGGCCATAGACCTCATCTCTCTCAGCCCCACTGATCAGGCGTGACTGAGACCTGTCCACGACTATTGTCGGACAAGCATATCTATCTGCCTAATGAGCAAAGCTCCAATTAGGCGGTTTCCACTATGCTTTATTGAATTTAATTCTTTTAGGGTGCCTACAGTCTCATAAAACATTTAAATCTGTAGCTTTCTTTTCAATATCATGTAAGGCATATGGTAAATTCTGTATGAGACTTCATATATCAAAATATATATATATATATATATTTACCATATACTTTCATTTCAAAACAAATCAATACTTTTCAGTATTCATATAAACATTATTAAAATGTTTCAAGTTGCAAGAAGGCATGCTTAAATGCGATGCTGTAAAACATTTCAGTATGCAACTTCGATAATGTTTCCATCAAATACGCTAAAGCGATTCATTTAACTTTATCACCATCAATTATTCGATTTCAAGACTTTCTTTCTGTCAACCAATAAATCACTATACAATTCATTCACTATTCATCTAATTCAGTATTCAATTTGCTCAGTACTCAATTCATTTGGAAATCGAATCACTTGGTATTCAGACCATTCGGTATTCAATACCCTTTCTTGATCGTCATTGACTATTATAATCATTTATACACTTCATTATCAATATTAGGATCGCATCATTAGTGTGAATCCTCTAAGTTTTGATAAGCATTTAAACATCAATTTCTAAAATAGTCATCAAGTTACCGAATTTATGCAAATAATAATATCATCCTTCAATATCTGTTCCAGAATCGACATCGAGGATAACAGAATCACAAAATCGATAGTCACTTATCAAATCCATTTATGATTTGATCTATTGATACATGTTTATCATTTTCGATTTGAGGTTCAATTTCATTTACTATCACAAAATCGTATCTAAATCCTCAAATCCATTTTCATGTGGCCTTTATGATTTTATCCGAACTCATGCAATTGTCGATCTTATTATTCAAGATCTATTCTAAGATTATAAGCACAATCATCTTTTCACATATTTATCACTCATTTCTTTGAATCCATAATTGATCGGATTGTGTCGTAATTAAATCTCCATTTCAATCTCTCGAATTTGTCCATATTATCACTTTCGAAATTATTTCAAAATCATGAAACCGGATTCGGTAAATTCTGGAAATCATTACTCCGTTAATAACTTCACAATCCAATCATTCGACCATCGAAATTTCAACTGTGATCTTCTCTTCCAAGCTACATCATATAATTATCATCACTTTTATCCGTGATCCGTCTAATTAATAATTCCACCTCAATCTCAACTTGATACCATTCGTGATATTAAAATTACTTGATTTATCGATTCTATAAGGTTTTAAACCATGTAATTCACCACATTATCGTTTCCAACGATCTATCTTCTCATCGATTTCAATATCAAACTCTTTCGATAATACTATAAAATCCTTTCAATATTTAATTTCAATAATTATCTCCAAGATTCCATTTATGTGAGAAACTTAATCTTTTTCCTCAATTATTTTCCTAAAAATTTCGGCAGCATAACGGCTTAATTTTCCCTAACCTCCTGCAAGGGAAACACAATTTATACTTGCAGCTGTTGATTCTCACCAATTTTACCTCTTACTAAGACCCCCACCATCAGTTGTGGGTCCTCTTAGCATTTTTTAGCAAATCTATTTAAATTGATGCATCATATAAAAATCATAATTCCATTTAAAGTCAATTAAATAAATGCATCATAAAAAATCATAATTCCCACATACAATATAAAGCTACTAATGCTTTATAAAAGTATCTTACCTATTCGCCAAGCTTAGCGCACTTTCCGATTTTTCGAGCCTTGCCGAATTCCACCATTCGTCTCATTTTCATTTTTGCTACAATTTCAAAATCAATGCACTACATCAATATAACCATAAATTATTTAATAAAGACCATCAATTTATTTTCTATATTTTTCCTTACCACATTTTTTTTTCTTTCTTTTTCCTTTCCTTCTTCTTCTTCTTCCTTCTTTTCTTTCTCCTTTTCTTTTCTTTTCTTCTTTCTTTTCTTTTTCTTTCCCTTTCTTTTCTGTTTTTTTTTCTGGCCTGAACCGGTTCGGACCGGTTCAGGCCGGTTCTGGCCGGTTCACTTCTGCTGGCCGGTTCGGTCACCGGCGGTCACCCTCTCCGCCGGTTCAAGCCTCCCACAGCTAGTCGACATCGTGAGGATGCCGGATCTGGCCTCGGTTTCGCCCCATCACCGGCGACGGCGCCGGATCTGGTCCGTGGCTCTCGGCTCCTTTCCTTCCTCTTTTCTCCTTCCTCCGTCGGTTTCCCCTTCGCCGGTGGCTCCTCTCACCTCCCCCTGGTCCCCGCCGGTCTCGTGGGGGGAGTGGCGGTGCCCGAATCGGCCGGCACCGCCGATCTCCTCTTCTCTTTTCCTCTCTTTTTCCTTTAGTTTTCCGCCTCTGTTTCGCTTCGCCAATCCCTCTTCCGTCGCCGGATTCATCTTCCTCTTCTTTCTCCTTCGCCAGCGATGCCCTCTCTCCGCTTTCTCCTTTAACCGGCCGGCCAACGGTGGCGGCCGCCCCTGAGTTGCTTCTCTTCTGTTTAACGAAACAGAAGAGAAGAAGTGGGAATCGGGAGAATCCGATTCCCATTTCTGTTATAAATTTTTTTTTATTTATTTTTTTCATATATATAATTATATTTTTATAATTTTATATATATTCAAAATATTAAACATATATACTTTTAAACTTTTAACACAAAATAATATTTATATAATATCATTATATAAATATACCAAAATATTTTTTTTTCTTATTAAGTTTTGGATTTCTAAATATCCAAAATTATTTTCTTCACTTTCATTCTTATTTAATTTGGATTTCCATTTATCCAAATTAAATTTCCTCCTTCATTTCTTATTTCCAAATTTAATTTTCCTTTTTATTTCTTATTTAATTTGGATTTCACTTTGTCCAAATTAAATTTTTCGGATACCTTATATTTATTTAGAAAATTCTTGGTCTTCACATTCTCCCCACCTTAAGAAATTCGGTCCTCCGAATTTAACTTAGATTTAGAAAGTGGTACTGTTCTGTACTCTTATCTTTCTTGTCCTTTCAATCATCCTTTAAATGATGCTACCAGCATACTGTCAAATTCAGATTCACTTTTTATACTGTTATGTATCATTTCCCACCATATATTCATACCTCTTAAAATTTCTTATCACCTTGGGAGTTGTCACTTTCTATCTCTTTTCACATAATAGCTGTTTCACACCATTTATCATTCGTTTCTCTCATTTGATGCCAAGTCGATATAGTTTAGTAACTATCGTTTACCGATTTAATCAGTAGTATGTAATTGTCCCAGTAGCTTTTTAAATCTCGTGCATCCGCTCTCTCAACATATCTTCGAGCGTTTCCACATTATGCTCGAATTTTCATATCAGTATGGAGCGATGCCGTCAATCAATTTGGAATCCCAAAGCCTTTTACTATTTTCCATAACATATGGCAATTCAAGATTCCATCATATGTAATGCTCACTGGAACTTCACATACCTTCTCTTCGTTTCATATTTATATTTCGACTAAGGCATTAGAGAAATCTAGAAGTTTGAAAATGGAAAAGTGATTCAATTTGATCAACTAGTCTATAATCACTTCCATAATATCATATTTCTTTTGGGTTTCATATTATCCTACAACACTCATTGTCACATTGATAAATCAAGGCTGCACCTCATTGCAGACTTTACTGTTAATCATCTCTTGCCATAAATGCAACATTTATCAATCATTTTCTCTCTATATCTCTTTTCATACAGTATTCTTATTACATCTCAATGTGATAACCAAAGTGAAATCACCTTCAGTCTTAAATTTGAAAATTGTTTCATATTCGGGTTCCCTTATAACTCAAAATCATAGTTTCAATTTCCAATAGTCCTCATAATTAAGGTGGGACTATACTTTCAATTAAACCATATACTTTTGTTCGATCATTTTCAATGGCGATTCCTTTACCTCTTTCAACCCCTTTTCAGTTCACATATCGATCATATTCTATACCATCATTACATTATCTTCCATATAACTGCCACAATCAATCATTCTCGATCATTCATATTCTATTCCTTTATGGTGATACACAATTCTTCTATACCATATCGATACCATTCATTACCGGTTTCCAGTCCGTTTCAATAAGTCATCGATTGGCATTTTTTTTTGGTCAAAGCCCAGCCTGTTTCAATAGGCCGTCGATTGGTATCACCATACCAATAGCTGACAATTCTTGGTACAGATTGAAAATCAACAAGTTTACATGTAGACACTACACAGTACATGGGATGTAACACTATCACTGTCTCAACTACACCGACACGTACTAGACAAATCGTGCTCTGATACCATTAAATCTGTCACGACCCGAAGACCACGACTTTCACTCGATTCTTATACTTTTCTTAGTCTACAAATTTATGGACTAAATTTTTCTTTTTCATTTTAAGGTTTGTATTCGGTGTCAGTGTAGTTACTATACTACCTAGGTGACTTATAGTCATTCCATTTAAATATTAAACAAACACGGAAACGGTTCTTAGTTACATCCCGACTTGTTAAACAGAATATGTACTGTGCTTCAATTTAAGTCTTACATGTAAACAAGTAATTTATAAGAAACATATACCTCAGAAGACTAGTACCAAGTCCATATACAGTCTCCGATGCCCACTGAGCAGCTCACATGGCAGATGTTAACTTCAATAATCTGGAAGAGATGAAATTTAGTGGGGTGAGCAAAACCACGGCTCAGTAAGATACTAATATAAATACAAGAGTAGGATTAAACTGTCTTAAACTGCAATGCTTAATACTTACAAGGATGCAATTACAGTTAATCTTTTCTCATCGATACATCTCATTATCACTTTTCATTTCATAATCATATTTCTGTATTCTATCATCTCTTATCAATTCTCATATCATCTCTTATCAATTCTTATATCATCTCTTATCAATTCTCGTATTGTAGATCATAATCACGGTGGTACCCAGTCATAATTCTCTTCGTGTATCTCTATATTCGTGTTTCATAACATATCATGACCTCATATAGATGAAATATCGTTACCACCGAGTCATGACATTCCTCATGGAATTCTCATATACTAAGCATATTGTCATATTAGGGTTTAATATGCAATTCATGTAATTTTTCTGTATAAACCGCGATCATTTCAAATCATATCATATATACTTTAGGACATGCTCAACATATGCATTTTCAAAAGTTTGCCTTTAAGGCATAATATAAACATATTCAATTTCAATTCATGTATTCGTTTTCGGAGCATGTCTAAAACATGTGCGGTTTTAAAACATTTTTCATATACTATAAATCATATCAGGTTTAGAGTTCATATCAAATCAATCTATACTCTAAACCGCATGTCGTTTCAAATTCGACACAAAATCGTATATAAATCATGTAAGTGTCGAAATCATTTATCATATACTTTTAAATCATCTACTGTAAATCATATCAGGTCTAGAGTTCATATCAAATCAAACTATACTCTAGACCGCATATCATGCCATGTTCGACACAAAATCACATATAAATCATATAGTGTCGAATTCATATCTTATGGACTTTTAAAACATGTTTAAAACATGTACTGTTTCAAAACATATTTCATTTCAAATCTGTTTCATGTACAGTATAAATCATGTCAAGTCTAGAGTTCATATCAATAAAAATCATACTCTAGACTTCATATCATATTTGTTAGAGACTAGGCTAGATCCCTATCATCTATATCAATAAAGACTTAAATCACTGTAGCTAGCAGTGAATCATATCATCGTCCCCTGGAAACCAACTAGGGCGCTATCTATGGCCATAGACCTCATCTCTCTCAGCCCCACTGATCAGGCGTGACTGAGACCTGTCCACGACTATTGTCGGACAAGCATATCTATCTGCCTAATGAGCAAAGCTCCAATTAGGCGGTTTCCACTATGCTTTATTGAATTTAATTCTTTTAGGGTGCCTACAGTCTCATAAAACATTTAAATCTGTAGCTTTCTTTTCAATATCATGTAAGGCATATGGTAAATTCTGTATGAGACTTCATATATCAAAATATATATATATATATATATATATATTTACCATATACTTTCATTTCAAAACAAATCAATACTTTTCAGTATTCATATAAACATTATTAAAATGTTTCAAGTTGCAAGAAGGCATGCTTAAATGCGATGCTGTAAAACATTTCAGTATGCAACTTCGATAATGTTTCCATCAAATACGCTAAAGCGATTCATTTAACTTTATCACCATCAATTATTCGATTTCAAGACTTTCTTTCTGTCAACCAATAAATCACTATACAATTCATTCACTATTCATCTAATTCAGTATTCAATTTGCTCAGTACTCAATTCATTTGGAAATCGAATCACTTGGTATTCAGACCATTCGGTATTCAATACCCTTTCTTGATCGTCATTGACTATTATAATCATTTATACACTTCATTATCAATATTAGGATCGCATCATTAGTGTGAATCCTCTAAGTTTTGATAAGCATTTAAACATCAATTTCTAAAATAGTCATCAAGTTACCGAATTTATGCAAATAATAATATCATCCTTCAATATCTGTTCCAGAATCGACATCGAGGATAACAGAATCACAAAATCGATAGTCACTTATCAAATCCATTTATGATTTGATCTATTGATACATGTTTATCATTTTCGATTTGAGGTTCAATTTCATTTACTATCACAAAATCGTATCTAAATCCTCAAATCCATTTTCATGTGGCCTTTATGATTTTATCCGAACTCATGCAATTGTCGATCTTATTATTTAAGATCTATTCTAAGATTATAAGCACAATCATCTTTTCACATATTTATCACTCATTTCTTTGAATCCATAATTGATCGGATTGTGTCGTAATTAAATCTCCATTTCAATCTCTCGAATTTGTCCATATTATCACTTTCGAAATTATTTCAAAATCATGAAACCGGATTCGGTAAATTCTGGAAATCATTACTCCGTTAATAACTTCACAATCCAATCATTCGACCATCGAAATTTCAACTGTGATCTTCTCTTCCAAGCTACATCATATAATTATCATCACTTTTATCCGTGATCCGTCTAATTAATAATTCCACCTCAATCTCAACTTGATACCATTCGTGATATTAAAATTACTTGATTTATCGATTCTATAAGGTTTTAAACCATGTAATTCACCACATTATCGTTTCCAACGATCTATCTTCTCATCGATTTCAATATCAAACTCTTTCGATAATACTATAAAATCCTTTCAATATTTAATTTCAATAATTATCTCCAAGATTCCATTTATGTGAGAAACTTAATCTTTTTCCTCAATTATTTTCCTAAAAATTTCGGCAGCATAACGGCTTAATTTTCCCTAACCTCCTGCAAGGGAAACACAATTTATACTTGCAGCCGTTGATTCTCACCAATTTTACCTCTTACTAAGACCCCCACCATCAGTTGTGGGTCCTCTTAGCATTTTTTAGCAAATCTATTTAAATTGATGCATCATATAAAAATCATAATTCCATTTAAAGTCAATTAAATAAATGCATCATAAAAAATCATAATTCCCACATACAATATAAAGCTACTAATGCTTTATAAAAGTATCTTACCTATTCGCCAAGCTTAGCGCACTTTCCGATTTTTCGAGCCTTGCCGAATTCCACCATTCGTCTCATTTTCATTTTTGCTACAATTTCAAAATCAATGCACTACATCAATATAACCATAAATTATTTAATAAAGACCATCAATTTATTTTCTATATTTTTCCTTACCACATTTTTTTTCTTTCTTTTTCCTTTCCTTCTTCTTCTTCTTCCTTCTTTTCTTTCTCCTTTTCTTTTCTTTTCTTCTTTCTTTTCTTTTTCTTTCCCTTTCTTTTTTGTTTTTTTTTTCTGGCCTGAACCGGTTCGGACCGGTTCAGGCCGGTTCTGGCCGGTTCACTTCTGCTGGCCGGTTCGGTCACCGGCGGTCACCCTCTCCGCCGGTTCAAGCCTCCCACAGCTAGTCGACATCGTGAGGATGCCGGATCTGGCCTCGGTTTCGCCCCATCACCGGCGACGGCGCCGGATCTGGTCCGTGGCTCTCGGCTCCTTTCCTTCCTCTTTTCTCCTTCCTCCGTCGGTTTCCCCTTCGCCGGTGGCTCCTCTCACCTCCCCCTGGTCCCCGCCGGTCTCGTGGGGGGAGTGGCGGTGCCCGAATCGGCCGGCACCGCCGATCTCCTCTTCTCTTTTCCTCTCTTTTTCCTTTAGTTTTCCGCCTCTGTTTCGCTTCGCCAATCCCTCTTCCGTCGCCGGATTCATCTTCCTCTTCTTTCTCCTTCGCCAGCGATGCCCTCTCTCCGCTTTCTCCTTTAGCCGGTCGGCCAACGGTGGCGGCCGCCCCTGAGTTGCTTCTCTTCTGTTTAACGAAACAGAAGAGAAGAAGTGGGAATCAGGAGAATCCGATTCCCATTTCTGTTATAAATTTTTTTTATTTTATTTTATTTATTTATTTTTTTCATATATATAATTATATTTTTATAATTTTATATATATTCAAAATATTAAACATATATACTTTTATACTTTTAACACAAAATAATATTTATATAATATCATTATATAAATATACCAAAATATTTTTTTTTCTTATTAAGTTTTGGATTTCTAAATATCCAAAATTATTTTCTTCACTTTCATTCTTATTTAATTTGAATTTCCATTTATCCAAATTAAATTTCCTCCTTCATTTCTTATTTCCAAATTTAATTTTCCTTTTTATTTCTTATTTAATTTGGATTTCACTTTGTCCAAATTAAATTTTTCGGATACCTTATATTTATTTAGAAAATTCTTGGTCTTCACAGTTTAATTCCATTTTATACCAGTCTTTAAATAATGACTTAAAAAACTATTCATATGTTCATCTTATTAGACTCGTTTTACAGTTTAGGTTAAACGCATAGAGGTGGCAAATGGGCCAGTTCGAGCGGATTCGATTCGGGTTATATTCAGGTTTGGGTTTTTTCAATTTTGGATTTTTTTCGATTTCGAGTATTTTCGGGTTCGGTTATTTCTGTTTCAAGTTCGATCCAGTTTTAATCGAGTGGGCTTACTCAAATTATTACATTTTAATGTTTTTATTACTTGACAATTATAATTTATTTTTTATAGTTTCCTGCAATATTCACATTTGTTATAAAATATATAATTATAAATTAATAATTATATAAAAAATTTTTCTAAGTGAGCCATATATATAGTAAAACTAAAGGAAAGTAAAAATTCAAAAGTATTAGCTCTACAAATAAATAACTAACAAATTATAAATAAATCATACTAAACAATTAAACATTTATATATATGGCTTCATACTCTTAACAATAACTTACTAGGTCATTATATTTTTTGGTCAACGTTAGGCCATTGGAATTTGGACACTCTTAGTTCAATAAATTTCTTTTTTTTTTACTTTGTTTTATTAGCTTTTTTTAATAATTATATTATATTTTTAATAAAATTTTAAATTTTTAAGAATTTTTTTACATTTATTTTGTTTTTAAATACGAACATAATTAGTAATTAAATTAAATATAACCGTATAACTAGTTAACTAATTGTTCAACTATATTTTTAGTTTGTACATGAATCATAATATTAACATTATTAGATTAAATATAATCGTACTCGTACACACTAATTAATCAAATATCTCATTAAAAATTTAGAACGTTGAATTAAACAAGTTATATACACCAATTGACATTATATTATAAATAATAACATTTGATATAATCATATCATATACATTTATACACCAATTGAGTACTAATTTTTTCATGTTCGCATGAATATAATAATATTATATATACACCAATTGATCAAATGTCTAATTAAAATGTTAAATAGTAGATATTACTAAATTAATTAATATAATGCTAGTTATTTAAATATAATTAATAATAATATTAATAAAGTATAAAAAATAAATCTTATTAAAATTACCACTTATACAGTAATACTACTCTATAGTGTATTATTAAATTACACTTTAATTTACTATTAGAATTATTATTTTTATCCACACTTTAATTTTATATATAATAGATAATAAATAAATTATTTTTAATAAATATTTAATTCTATCAAAATAATACTTACACACTAAGAGATTACATAATTCATGCTTAAAATATTATTATAATATAATATAATATACAAATCATTATTATAAGATATCAAAATTGATTTATTCATGTATAAGATTATTATAATAATATAAATAATTAATTACCACTAGCTTGATTTATAATTTTTTCTTTCAATGATACCCAAGCTTATAAAAAGAAAAATTGTACTTGTGTTATTTAATTTAATTATTTAACTTTTTCTAATCTTAAAAACTTGAATTTTAATTTTAAGTTTAGGCTTTTTTAATATAAATTTAATATCTTTCTGTACTTGAAACTTTAAGAAAATATAGTTTAAATTTAATTATATTAATAATGTTCTTAATATGTTGCACAAAATATCAAATTTAAAGTTTCAAACAAATATTGAAATTATATAATGTTTTTTTTATATATTTGATTTATTATTGTATTAAAATTAAAATTTTATTATAAAATAAAAATAATAAAATGTTAAAATAATTTTTATAACAAAATCAAATGTTAAATTAATAATATATTTATTATTATAAATACAATAAGTATAATATTAAAGATTATTTTATATCATATATTCTGGTGTTTTAAATTAATTTTATTTAATAATTGAATTAAAAAAATTCAATATTTATTTTGCTGATAATACATAATTTATATAATTGTATAATAAAAATAATTGTTTTCAAAATTTTAAACTTTGTAATTAAAGAGTGTATTAATTATTTATTTTTTAAAAATAATAATTATATAATTATAATTCAAATTTTTTTGAGTTATAAATGTGATTTTTTTACTGATTTTAGATCGGATCAGTCTCTGTTTCAGATCATATCATATTCCAATTATATCAAATTTGAGTTTTTTTGGTTTTAGGCTTTTTTTGATTTTGGATTTTTTCAGTTCGGACTTTTTCGATTTTAGATTTTTTCGGTTTAATATATTTGATTTTTTTAATCAATTCAGATTGATCTAAGTTTAGTTTCGAGCGAATTCGGACAAATTTTGAAACTCAAACCAGCTTTTACCACCTCTATAAAGGCAAAATAGCCAAATAAGCCCTCGATCTTGGGTCCAAAATGGAATTAAGCCCTCGACCTTTTATTTCGTGAAAATCAGTCCATAAACTTTTATTTTAGTGGAAATAAACCCTTAAGCTTCTAAAATTATGCAATTAAGTCCAAATCTGTTAAATGACACTAACTGCCGTTAGTATTGCACATGTGGCATGCCACGTGGCAGCCAAGTAAGCTATCCACGTCAGCTTTCACTAACGGCAGTTAGTGTCATTTAACAGATTTGGATTTAATTACATAATTTAAGAAGGTTGAGGGTTTATTTCCACTAAAATAAAAGTTTATGGACTGATTGCCACGAAATAAAACGTTGAGGGCTTAATTCCATTTTGGGCTTAAGGTCGAGGGCTTATTTAGCTATTATTCCCCTCTATAAACGCACTTTCTTTTTAGGTTTTCTTTCTAATTTTAACAGCAGACTTGTTTTACAGTTAAACCGCCAAAACACTTAACTAACTGTCGCAATCTTTGCTCAAAACTTCTGTAGAGAAATAGTAGTCTGAACTTGGGGCAGGGCAGGGGTCCAAAGATAACGACAGTGCCTTTCCATGGATTCCTGTCAGAAAATGAAAGGGGTAGAGAAGACAAATCAATTAATTGAAGCAGTACGCTTGGCAACCGGAAATTTAGGGCCTGATTATGGGGTCGGTAAGTGAAGACAAAACCTCTTATAAACACCAAAATTATTAGAAAAAGATTCTATAAAATAGTTACGTGTATCACATTTTACTCATTTAATGTTATTTTAATAATTTTTTTCATGTCATTTACACATCAGCCCATAAGTTTTTGAATGTCATTCTAATATTAAAACAGTCTTATAGCATAAAAATTACAAAATATTATTAACTCTGTTCAACATTTATCTGTTTCACGAGATATCAATGTTTTTTTTTTCAACTTCAACCCTTTCTAAATCTTAAATGCAATTGACCAGATATCATGGTTTTTTTTTTCAAGTCCAACCCTTTCTAAATTTCAAAAACAAATCTGTTTATTTCTAAAAAAAATTGCAAGAAAATAGATCGATTAGTTTCTCTGTTTCATGGGATATCAAGCCTTGCTGGGTTTTATGTGTTTTAACTCAAATCCCATTCAACCATTTTTTTTTCTAACTCGTTTTCATCGTGCTTATTTGTTTGGTTTTATGCGTTTTATGTAATAATATGCCTTATATTTATTGCATCTTGCAGTGGTCTTAACCAAACAATTTATATAATTAAGTGGTAATAGTTTTCATGTCCACAACATGTTTGATTTTTTGTCTCAATGAATAACACTAAGCAGATTACTTAAGCATGATACAATCCAATTAATCTAACTCAACTATTGTTCCACAACGTGTCAGTTTCTTCCTTTGTTCATTTTATAATAGAGTTTGTCTTGTATCTTGCGAAGATTATTGAATATTCTTATTCATTGCAATGAATAGATTTATTCCTAAAAAATGAATCAGAAGCGAAAGCAATTGAACAAAGACATCATACGAATGCTAAGAAATGTAATCCAAAGAAAAGAGCATGGATTGAAGAAGACAAGAGAAGCGACCAAGAAATAACCTCAAGCTGGCTGACATGGGCAATAATAGTCTTAGCTCCACATCCAGAGTGGCGAGTAAAGGTGAGAGAGGAAGTCCTAATTTTTGTGAAAAAAATTAGTGAAAAATTTTTAGGTATAAATTTTGAATAATTATTTCATACATTGTCAGTGAAATATGGTTGAATGGGATTTGAGTTAAAACACATAAAATCCAGCAAGGCTTGATATCTCATAAAACAAAGAAACTAACCTTGATCTATTTTCTTGCAATTTTTTTAGAAATAAACAGATTTGATTTTGAGATTTAGAACGGGTTGGAATTGAAAAAAAAATAACCATGATATCTCATCAATTGCTTTGAGATTTAGAGAGGGCTGGAGTTGAAAAAAAAAGAAACTTTGATATCTCGTGAAATAGAGAAATGTTGAACAGAATTAATAACATTTTGGAATTTTTATGCTCTAAGACTGTTTTAATATTAGAATGGGATTCAAAAAATTATGGGCTGATGTGTTAAATGACATGGAAAAAATTGTTGAAATGGCATTAAATGAGTGGAATGTGATAGAAGCTGATGTGGCGTAACTGTTTCATAGAATCCTTTCTCAAATTATTATTGCCCTTTTTTCAGTTTTCCTTTTCCAATTTGCCTATTGGCCCTAAATTGTATCCATTGGCGGCTACCCGTTGTCAACCAAAAATAAATGTGATAGATTTATTTAATCTGGTTGATAAAAAACAGTTTTTTTCATTAATTTGAATTTAATTTTTGAGAAAAAATATTTTAAAAATAAATTTTTTTAAAGGGTATATTTCATTCAAAGTTACAATCATAATCAGATATTACATTCGATGAACAGGTAACTTGATGAATCGGTAAATATAATAACAATATTTAACAAACTAACCAAACAATAACAAACTAAACAAATTTCACATTTAGTGAGACTCGAACTTGAGACCTTAAAGTCTCAAAGCCTCTTCCTTGCCATCAAGCCAATGCCTCATTGGCTTAAAAATAAAATTTTAAATGTATAAAATTGATGTTAAAAGTGCATTTTTAATATTCTTTGATAAAAAATTAAATTCAAATGAAATTTTAAAATATTTTTAATAATTCTATAAAAAACCTTAAATTGTATTGATAATAATAAATCATGTCACATGTGAGTTTTCTTAAATTTAGTCATGATAACATCAAAAGGAAATTTTACAGTAAGATCTTACTGTATAAATTCCTCACATGAAATTTTGCTCCCCTCACATGCATTTCTTGCCATGGATCCAATTGGGTTAATTTTTTTTATTCATAAGAAGGCACAAGAAGAGAAAAAATTCAAAACTTAGATCTAATCTTTTTTAAAAAGAAATAACAACCACTTAACTAAGCCTTACCTGTTGATCCAATTGAGTTAAGAGAGCAACTAAACACACCCAAACTTTAGCTAGACACATCCTATTTGCTAGACTCATCCTATTTTTCCCATTTCTCTTCACTTTTATGCTACCCACACCTTAAATCTGAAAATTCTATTCCCATTTTAACCCTCTTACCCATGGCACACCCAAATCCCACATCTCTTTGTTTTTCCCAAACCCTCATTCCCTCAAATCCTCTTCAAATCCTTGAGTATTTGAAGTTAATAAGATATGTATGGCTTCTATATTCAATTATAGATGTTAAATGTTCATTATTTTTCATTTAAACGAACTCTTCGGAGCATTTTTGGAGATTTTAGTCGAAGTGCAGCTCGCGGCAATGAACATGCCGCGATCATTGCAATGCGCAGCACCTTAGTGCCGCACATGCTGGCTAGTTGCAGCACCCTAGTGCCGTGACTGTGGAGCATCTCGCGGTACCTTGACCTGACAATCTTAGACACGACACGAATACACACACGAAAACGATACAAATATAAGACATGAGATGACACGAATTAAAATTAAGTAAAAATTGTATATCAATATTGTAAAAGCTACAAATAGGCTAAAATAAGATTTTATGTTTTCTGTGTCAACACGAATTTTGACACGAAATTTTTGTGTTTTACATGACACGAACACGATTTTACATGACACAAAAACAAATTAGAAACACGAATTACCAGGTCTAGCAGCGAGTGCTTATTGACTCGCGGCAACATGGTGTCGCGAGTGTCTATTTAGGGTGTGTTTAGGGTATGTTTAGGGTATAATGGTCATATTGTCAATGGCATGTTGCCGTGAGTGTCTACTTAGAGTGTGTTTAGGGTATAATGATCATATTGTCAATGGTTAGTTTTAGAAGAAAAAAATAATTTTACTTAGGGTGCACCTAGCACAATATAGGGTGTGTTTAAAAATTTCCTTGAGTTAATTAGATACATTTTGCAAAATATATATCTATGTAGTGAAGGCCCGAACTAGCCATATGGAGTAGAATAAATGCACAACAACTGCCTAGAAAAATGGTGGAAGAGGCACTGTTTATGTAGATTGGGCCTTACTTGTAGGCTTTGTAAGTTGTTAGTACACTACTGCCTGAATTATATGCTGAAAGAAACAAAGAAAGGGTTGACGTGGGATTTAACTTACCTCTAGCTAACAAATGAATGCGTCCTTTTCACAAACAACTTGGTGTAGTGTTCTTGGAGGACAAGTGGACAACTCTTTTGCATTGTAAATTACCCTTAACTTTTAACATGTTCCCAATTCGGCCTCATAAAGAAGAAAAGCATTGGGTTGAGGGCTTGAGGCCGAGCGTGAATGCATGGATCCATCTTGACTCCATGTCTGTCAGTCTATGCAGACGCAAGCTTTTCCATCTCTTAACAGTTGTAAAGATCCTACCAAATCTACGTTAGATTTGATGGGCCGACATGCAAATATGGGATTTTACCAAAGCACAAGTTCCACCATGGTTAAAAATAACAAAATAAATTTTTGTATAAATAGAAAAGCTTAATAGTCAAATAAACCCTCAACATTTAGTTTAAAATAGAATTAAGCTATCAACGTTTTATTGCATAAAAATCAGTTCATAAACTTTTATTTTATTGTAAATAAATCCTAAACCTTTTAAAATTATGCAATTAAGTCCAAATCTGTTAAATGACACAAACTGCTGTTTGGACATCTAAGTTGAAAGCTAACATAGATAGCTTCGTTGATTGCCACGTGGTATGCCACGTGTGCAATACTAATGAAAGTTAGTGTCATTTAACAGATTTATACTTAATTGCATAATTTTAAAAAGTTGAGAGTTTATTTACAATGAAATAAAAGTTTATGGACTGATTTCTATACGATAAAATGTTGAGAGCTTAATTCCATTTTATACTAAATGTTGAGGGTCTATTTGGCTATTAAACCTAAATAGAAACTTTTATATTCTATTTTTTGGTACATGAAACTTTTATATTCTTGTTACATTCAAATAAATGCTTAACTTTTAATTTACATTTGAATGATTCTTTATCATTAAATTTGTATTTAAATAAGCTCATAACATAAATTAAAAATTTTTTTTGAAATAAGAATTTATTTGAGTACAAATTAAAAAAAATAAAAATTTAGTTGTAGAGATTTACTTACAAAAACAGAATTATTTAAAAATTTTATTGTTATTTTAATCCACTACAATAGAATTAAAAAAAAAAACCTTTCTACAGTAGAGACCAGAGAGGCAAATGCAAGAAACGAACAGAAAAGGCTGTGTCTCCATTAAACGTACAAGAGACAAGGGCAAAAATTTGGTAAGGTGTAAGCATCTGTACTTTATATAAATTCAAAAATCTTTAAATCTCCGTTAATTAGTTACATCCAAGGAACATATATTATTATTATTATTATTATTATTATTGAGTAAAATATTACTATTATTCTTGTTGTGCATTTTGTGCTTCTTCACTTGTTTGTAATTACAAAATAATTTACGAAAAGTGACAAATAAGCATAGTTTCTGTAAATAAAACATAAAATTTCACTATCGAATCAAAAAATATAAGTAGTATAAAATTTTGTGAAATAATATAAAATTAAATTAATTTTACATTATTATAAATTGATCGCTTTGTATACATATACTCTAAATTTCAAAGACTAAATTTCTGACAGATTTGTGTCATTTAAAATTTGCTAAAGTTTTGCACTAACTAAACCATGGCCATTTTGGCAGACTTAATAGGACCTAAATTGTTGTGGGCCAATGCAATGCAGAAACATGTGACAAATCATGATTGAGTATATGCTATGTAAATCAACAATGTTTATGTTTTAGATATGATTTTATCAACTGCCTTGTTGCGCAATCCCCATCCTCAAGTCTCTTTATAAGCTCAACCTGCCTGTGCCCTCCAATTTCATACTTCCCCACCATATTAGAAATTAGAGGGTGTTAAAACAAAGCAAGAAGCTAGGTTTCTTCATGTCTAGCCAAGTATCAAGAGCTTCAAACAAAACCACTGATGATGAGCTCAATGCTCTCATCTTAAAACTACAAACACTGCTGCAACAGCAGAATCAAGGCCGCAATGGCAGGGTAGAGCCTACATCTCTCTCTCTCTCTCTCTCTCTCTCTCTCTCTCTCTCTCTTTTCTCTTTATTCTCCTTTCTATCTTCACTTTCTTAAAGCATGGTGCAAATGTTTAAGGAACCTATTCAACAGTACTGTTAACTTGTTTACGTTACTTTTGTCATATTGTCATTGACAATGCTGAAGTAGCTGAAAATCCTAGCTAGGCTCTTTGTCATGAGAATATTCTGATTTTATCTCGGAATTTATGGCAATGATTATGCGGAGAACCTGTTGGACCGAATTGCAATGATAATAATAACAAAACATAAAATGTTTTGATGCTCTTCCAAAACACCCTTCCAAGTTTCAACATTGATGAAGATAAATCCTGATGAAGAGAATAAAGTTGTGCTGTGGGAACTTGAGTGTGAATTTTTTTGTCTGTATTATGCTTAGGAAGATTTTAAGGGTACAAGACTAACCATTGTTTCTATGATTTTGTTTTTGTAGGCATCAGCAACAAAAGTTCTGAACGAAACATGCAGTTACATCAGAAGATTACAGAAAGAGGTAGATGATTTGAGCGAAAGACTATCTCATTGTCTAGGTTCCATGGACATAACTAGTGTTGATGCAGAGATTCTGAGAAATTTGCTGCAGCAGTAAAGCCCCAAGTAATCTATCCTGTCTCTTCCTCAGCTTGTCTGAGGTTCCACCAATAGACAAAAGTATTGTGTTTTTTCTCCCGTCCATATTGTCATGTTTCATTGTTCCCTAATTATAGCCAAGTTTCATTGTGACTCGGAGAGCAGTCAGACTATAAAATACGTATATCAAATGTAAATATTTCCATGTTTCATTATTGTACTGTCTCATCTCATTTCTTCCTTGTTTGTCTTTATTAAACAAAAAAAGGCTTCGGTCTTGGGGACCCTTTTCACTTGAAAACATAGCTTTGAGAGGTTTGTGGGAGATTATCCCTTAAAGCCATAACACTTATTGTATCCACAAAACAGCAGTAATACTAATAAACTCTTGGAAGAATAAACAATGGATATTAAAACATAGATTCAATTGCAAAGTTTGGAGAGTTATAAGATGCTGCCAAAGCTCAACAAATTAGACACAATGCAACCACCATTTTTTCGTCTTTTCTAAATGTTCCTATCTAACGTTAAAAATATTCCAGGATTCATAGTGCAACAAAGCAAAGTAAGCAAATACTATTATTCACCCGGACCTCTCCGATGTTCTTGATGTCAAGTTGTCTGCCATTTTCAATGTTAATTCTCAAAATGACACACATAACAGATGTGAAGGGAGGATTCCTTCAGTTTGACTTTGCTGATCTCTTTGTATTGTTCTTCTAATACTTGCGAAATAAGTGGTCCAAGGGTCTTTCAACAGTAGTAATCTGAATAATATGCAATCTGAAATACTTAGACCACCATTTTCAAAGAATTAAGAAAGCAGAAGATTGCTAAGTTTACAAGTATGAGAGCAGAGGTGGAGGATTGGTGAATTCTCAAAAACATCCTCAATTCACTTCAAACAGATACAACCTGTCAAAAACTAACTGCTGGAATGAAGATTCAGAAGGCAGAACTCTATAAAGCCCTCCAATAATCTAGCAAGTATTCCAGTACTCTGAAATTGCCTGTTCTGGCCAGAAGCTAGCCACTTAAAGGAATATTCTAACTCGAGATGGCCTAAAATTTACTGGCTTATGGTTCGGGATCAGAAATAGTAATAATAGTTTTAAATATAATATTTGAAAAGATGAACAATTGGTTATATAGCAGTGACCGGTAAATTCACACAAAAATTTTCCTAAATTGAATTTCCAGACCCAAGCTCTGTAAAGTTGAAGTGCTTAAGCAACAGTATGTGCTTTATCTGCTATGGAAATTCACGCTCTGAAGAGTTAGCGGAAAACGTTTGTAAACTAGAACAAGAATTAACAAGCAAACTTGCCAATAAATGGTAAAATATTCCATCTCATTCAACAAAATCAGTGTTTTAAGTTATTCCAATAAGTGACCTAAATACTACTGGATTTCCTTGGATTAAAACAACAGATTTCAATGGACACGCTTTTGGCCACTAGTTCAATATGATGCAAGATTACTTCTTCCGGAGCTTTTTTTTTTGCATTTCTTGTTTTTCCATGCATTTTCAAGCTCAGAAGGCTAAAAAAAGGTGATGGTTCTGATAGGATCAACCCAAGGAGCCACGTTGAATCCAAGTGACGCCGGCCTGTTATCCTTCCACTGCCAAGGGTGGGAAGTTCTCGCTGCTCTGTGAATCCAGCCTCACGCAGTGCCTTCCACTCTAGGAGACCCGAGACCCAGAGCTTTCGCTCAAGTCCCGTGGCTCAACTCGTTGGCTTGGAACGGGCAGGCCAAAGATAAGCCACAATGGACCCGACTACGTGAGTAGAAC
This sequence comes from Heritiera fomes, assembly GCA_032173925.1. NCBI lineage: Eukaryota > Viridiplantae > Streptophyta > Magnoliopsida > Malvales > Malvaceae > Heritiera > Heritiera fomes. The sequence goes on along the minus strand of JAPDPM010000022.1, from coordinate 6,098,127 downwards.
CACCGTTCCATCACCTTAGAGCCCCCACTCGGGTTACAAGCATACGCAACTATGCTCGGCTGACTAAGTAGCGGCTTACGCTCCATATAAATAATATACATCTCTTGAGAGTTAGTGATGTGGGATTTGGTTACCTCTTCTAAAAGCGTCTTATCGGGGTGCTGAACTTTGAAGCCTTACAAGAAACTTGAAATGAAAATTCTAGTTCGTATTAATGATTGGCAAAGATAAAATTGATACAGTTCAGTGAAAAATCTAGGAATTTCTAATAGAAACAGAAACAACCGATCTGAAGGTCCTATTTATGCTGCCTTTGTCACACCAATAGGTGCTGATGCTGGATTGAACTTTGATCAAATTAAAATAAACTACTATACTTCTTTAACAGGAGTTGATGTTGGCTTGAACTTCGATCAAATTAAAATAAAGTCTGAATGCTCAATTCAGGATTTAACGTTTTCGAGAATAATCAATTCAGGACATAAACTTTTATTTTGCTCAATTTAGGATAAAACGTTTCGATTTTACTCAATGTAAGATTTTTCAACGAAACTGAGCTACACGCGCCCTTAATATAATAACGGCGTTTAATAAAAGACACGTGGTAATATTTTACTAACACACGTGACGCATTTGACACATGGCAGCATGTTAGTGGGACACGTGGCAGTATAATTATATTTAATTTTCTTTTAATAGGTAAAAAATACGTGGACACGTGGTAACATATAAGTTTGACACGTGGCACAATTGACACGTTGCATTGGTGGACACGTGGCAGTATGTTAATGGGACACGTTGCAGTATAATTAAACTTAATTTTCTTTTAATAGGTAAAAAATATGTGGACACGTAGCACAATTGACACGTGGCAGCATGTTAGTGGGACACGTGGCGGTGGTGGACACGTGGCAGCATGTTATTGGGATATGTGGCAGTATACTTATGCTAATTTTTCTTTTAATAAGTAAAAAATACGTGGACACGTAGCAACATATTAATCTGACACGTGGCACAATAGACACGTGGCATGGTAGACACGTGGTAGCATGTTATTGGGACACGTGGCAGTATACTTATGCTTATTTTTCTTTTAATAAGTAAAAATACATGGACACGTGACAGCATATTAGTCCAACACGTGGCACAATTGTCATTTTATCGTCAGCGACTCTCTTTAACGGAGAGAGTAACTCACACACGTTCAAAAATCTTACATTAAGCGAAATCGAAAACGTTTTATCCTGAATTGAGCAAAACAAAAGTTTATGTCCTGAATTGATAATTCTCGAAAACGTTTAATCCTGAATTGAGAATTCAGCCTAAAATAAACTACTTGTTAACTACCCACAATAATTGGATCTCGACGGAAGCCCATTACCTTAAAACTTAAGGCCCTAGCGCCCAAGATGTATAAGGATAATCAAAGTGGGCCTCTAATTCCTCTAAATGAGAAATGTGAGATAAGTGAGTATAAAACTACTCATTCACATACTAAATAGTACATTGACAATGGCCTCCATTCTTGCAAATAACTGTCCAATCATACATTCTTTGTGTATTGATACGGTAATCATTAGGTATCGAGCCTAGAACAAAGCATTTTACTTCTATTTGATGATAACAATATGAGTATCAATGCATATTCGATGCATAGTTAGTTCAAAACATGGGTATCGATACCTCTAGCAAGAGTATCAATACCTTGTATATGAAATGCAGATTTATGACTAAGAAAGATATGCATTTATTCTTCCAAGAAAACACAAAGACTATTGTAAAGGAATTCTTTATTGCAAAGAGGAAACATTGCAAACTATAAAATAGGATGTGCTAAGAGACAACAAAGAAAAAGACCAGGAAAAACCTTGAAGAATGAGTGTTGTCAGTTAAGCTATTTGACAGGCTCTCTCAAATTCTTTCTGATCTTCTAATTGAACAAGCTAATGGTGAATTTTCTTTGAAAGAACAGATGTTAACTTCTTACAGAACACTTGTTCAAGCTCTATGGAAGAAATTTTAGAATATAAGATGTGAGCACAATCAAAAATCTACAAATAAGTATGCTGATGCACCTGCTACTTTAATCTCCAAAATTTAGCTTCCAAAAGAGCACGAGTTCATTACTATGTTAGTTGTTAGAAGAACTTTATCATGTTAATCTAATGATTTACTTCAAACTCCTAACTATGAAGAAGATGAAGTTTGGCATTCAGATATCATTGATCATTTGGTCAAGCCTATTTCTGCTATAATTTTGAATTGGAAATACTTTCTCTTAATCCATTAAGTTTTATACTACAAAAGTGCTAACAAAGTATTGGCAAGATGTGCTTCCAAGCATGAAGCCTAAGAAAGATTGAAAGTAGCGCATAACCAATAGTGAGGTGAAGAAGGACCTCTATTACATTGTTTACTTTAAAAACTTGGGTACTTTTGGATAACCATGCCTAAGGATGCTTTGCAACTCAAAATCCTATAGTAAGTGTTTTGAACCTCTAAATGTCAAAGAAAAAAAAGCGATTGTATCCAAAATGCTGATGATTGACATAAACCCTATATTGACTATCTGAAAAATGTTCTTTCAACCAATTATCATGAAGCAAGATAGCTGGAAAAAAGAGTTTGAGGTTTTTCATGAATGGAGATAATCTATCCCGAGTCTTACTTGCAGGAAAATAATTGGAATGCATTTATTCAACTAATATGAATCCCTTGTTGGAAAAGATACATAGTGGAAGTAGTGAAGAACATGAGAGAGAGAGAAAGGTAGAAAGCCTTATTAAAAGCTCTTGAATATTAGATATTATTGGCCTACTATGGAAGCAAATGCTACTAATTATGCGAAGAAGTGGTGTCCGTGCCAAGTGTGCCAAGTTCATGTAAGTGCTATACATGCTCCAACAATGGATTACATAGCATCACAACTTCATGGCCTTTTAATACTTGGGATTTTGATTTAATTGATCCTAGAATTCCACCATCCAAAGGCTACACATGTATTCTAGCAACAAGAGAGTGTTTCACAAAATAGGTAGAAGCTATCCCCTTGAAGAATGTAATAAGACCAGTAGTGACAAACTTTATCAAGGAGACTATCATTTGTTGCTTTGGAAAACTCAAAAGAATTCTCTCAGATAAATGAACTCCATTTATCAATTCTAATATGAGAGAATTTCTTACACTTTATAATGTTGATCATGTGAAGTCTTTTCATTTATCAATTTAAATACTTTTAAGGCTTAATACCCAAATATGTCCTCTACGTTTGTCACAAAATAGAATTAAGTCCTCAACGTTCAATTACATGAAAATTAGTCCTAAATATTTCAAAATAATAGAATTAAGGATATTTCCGTTAAATTCTTTGATTTCAGTTACTATTGCACACTAATAAAACTTAACGGTGTTAGGAGTTAACAGAAATGTCCTTAATTCTATTATTTTCAAACGTTTAGGACTAATTTTCATGCAATTGAATGTTGAGGACTTAATTCCATTTTGTGACAAACGTGGAGGATATATTTGAGTATTAAGTCTACTTTTAACAACCTCTTGACTGAATGATTAATAAAAACTTGCGACATATCATAAAATTTGGATTCGAATTTAAACAATCATACCCATGCTTAATTATCAAATATTTCCTTTATAAAAGAAAAAAACAAAAATACTCTTCATATCTTTTTTTTTTCAATTTAACAATCATGAATCAATATTATAACTTCTAATGAAAATGTACTATTCAAAAAAAATTTCATGAATCATTTTTTTTTCATGTTAAATTTTTATTTGTTGGCACATGATCCATAAAGTCGAAAAGTCACAGCCAATAAATTTTACGCATGTAATACCATATGTCATAAAATTAGGAAATCAATTTCACATATATAAGATGACATTGCAAACCCAAAATAATATATAGGTATTATATACAGTTTGACTCCTACCTTTTTATTTTATTTTATTATTTTATAAAAAAAAGTATATTTTCCCTAGTACGATTGCTATCCTATATTTAAACTAGGAATAATAGCCAAATAAGCCCTCGACCTTGAGCCCAAAATGAAATTAAGCCCTCAACGTTTTATTTCGTGCCAATCAGTCCATAAACTTTTATTTCAGTGGAAATAAACCCTCAACCTTCTAAAATTATGTAATTAAGTCCAAATATGTTAAATGACACTAATTGCCGTTAGCATTGCACACGTGGCATGCCACGTGGTAGCTAACTAAGCTATCCAGGTCAGCTGCCACGTATGCAAAACTAACGGCAATTAGTGTCATTTAACAGATTTTGACTTAATTGCATAATTGTAAAAGGTTGAGGGTTTATTTCTACTGAAATAAAAGTTTATGTACTGAATTTCATGCAATAAAACGTTGATGGTTGAATTTCATTTTGGGTTAAAGGTTGAGGGCTTATTTGGCTATTAAGCCAATAATAATATGATGAAATTGAGCCCATGGCCATGGGGATGGGGATGGGCAGGCAAGAACATCTTATAGTGTTATTAGATCCCAATCGCATCTAAGTGGCTGTCCTTATCCAATGTTTTTTCAAATGCGAACTAATGCAAAAAAAAAAAAAACTAATGCAAACCAAAAAAAAAAATTAACGCAAGCCAACCAATCATGGGCTACCATAGACCTGACAATCCGTGTTTCCGTGTAATGACACGACACGAATTATCAAAACACGAACACGACACGAATTATAAAACGTGTCTGAATAGTAAACACGAAACACGACACTTTTTTTATACATGTAACACGTGACACGACACGATTGATACGTGATAATTAATCGTGTCACACGACACGACACAACACAACATGATTAACACGACACGACACGATTTAGATAAAATAACACGAAATTGACACGACACGAATAGACACGACACGAATAGACACGAATGACATGATTACAAGTAAAATATAATAAAAATGATAAAAAAATATTTTTACATTTTTTACATCTATATTAATTAACATTCAAATATTAATAACAAATATAACAAAATAATAATATTTTCAATCCATACAATCCATAATATGACTAACATTCATCAATTCATTGTCATCATATGACTATGATTTAAGATTAAGCATATAAAATAAATCAATAAATCATTAATAAGTATATTAATATTATTCTTACTATAATAATTTGTATGTTAATATTATGTTATTTTATTTTCTATAATGTGATAATTGATATAGAGTAAATTAATAAACTATAAAATCTCTTAGTATACTGAATAATATAATTTTGTAAAGTGTAAACTCTTAATTTCTTATGAATATTATGTGATACAGTTAGTGTCCGTGACATAAAATAATTAATTAATTATACAATCTTTTATTAGTATAATACAATATTTATATTTTATACATTATAATAAAAAATATCATGTATATTTATACATTATAGTATTGTATTTAAGTTCTTAACTTAAGTTATTAATACTTTATTTTCAAAATTTATAAAATTTTATTATCTTAACCATAAATTAATTTTCATAACACATTATACTAATATATTACAATTGTTCATTTGGTAAAACACTTATGTATTTTACTTTTGGTCAAGGTTCAATTCCCACTAAAAACATATATGATTATCGTGTCTTATATGTGTATCTGTGTATTCGTGTATCCGTGTAACACGATTTTCTTTAAACGTGTTTTCGTGTCGTGTACGTGTTAATCGTGTATTCGTGTAACACGAAATTCTTAAACGTGTTTTCGTGTCTTACATGTGTTTAGTCGTGTCAGACACGGCTAAACACGAAAATTGCCGTGTCTAAATTCGTGTCGACACGGATAAACACGAAACACGAATTTTTCAAACATGTACACAGTTTTTTCGTATCGTTTTCGTGTCGTGTCACCTGTGTCGTATCTAGATTTGCCAGGTCTAGGCTACCATCACGCTCATGTCTTGTACTACAAACACACTGCTACTCTCACTTCTTGGGGAATCTAACATTTCTCCAACAAGAGGAAAATTACCTTTTTTGCTTATAAAAGGAAAAATTATCTTTTAGTCAATAATTAAATTAAGTATTTATATTATAAGCATGGACAATGAAATTTTAAATTTTTTTAAGTAAAAATGATGATAGTATATTGATTTAATGAATAATTTATTTATTAATAATTATAATAGATATATTCTAATAAAATATGTGTCAATTTTTTAATAGTTATATTGTAGGAGCTTAAAAATTTTATCTTTTATGCGTTTATAAAGTAGTTTTCCTTAAAAATAATATATAATAAATTTTATTGTATTTTGAGTTACATAACAAAAGAAATCCCATATAGATTTTAGAATAATTATCCTATATTTTATTCTTTTTCAAAATTTGAACTTGGAAAATTTCAAGTATAATACACAAATAAAGAAAAGAATAATAAAATAAATGGATAATTATTCAATACATCATCAGTAAAGTTTTTTAACTCTATAAACATGGTTAAGATGATAACACAACACATATCCTATTTTATTTATTTTTTATTTTATTAATATCTTAAATAACATGTGTTATTATTCTAATCCCGCTTGTGGAGTAAAAAACTTCATAGACGATGTATTGGATATTAATCCGAAAAAAAATTGTTATCTTGTATACTATGGAGTTTTAAACTTTACAAGCTGGATTTAATTACTAGATGACACATATCCTTTAGGAATATTTAAAAAATTAATAAAAAATAGAATATATGATAGTCTTTTTATCCCACTTATAAAATTAAAAAATTTCAGTGTATAGTTTAATAATCCAAAAAGATAATAGTGTTCCATTAGAATCTAAAAATTGAATTAAAAGGTTGCTGGATAAATTAAAAAATCAAATAAAATTTCTATCATAAAAGTATTTGATATGTTATAAAAAAATTAAATGTTAACTAAAATTTTATTTCATTTTTGTCAAAATACATATATTTTGATATATTTTATTTAAGAATGTAATAAAAGAGTTAACATTTGAATGATATTGAAATTGAAAATTTTAAATAATATATGAAACTATACTAGATTTTTAATAAAAACAGAAGAAGAGAAATGACAAAAAAAAAGGAAGAGTATGCCTTTTGTTTTTCAAGTCCGAGCTTTTTTGTTGTAACGTTCTCTAAAAACACAAACAAAAAGTCAAGGAAAACAAACACAAACTAAAAAGTCAAGGATTTTTTAGTATACTTAAATATTAAAGAAGACTCTTAAATTATTTTATTTTTATTAAGTAAACCTTGCATCCAAGTAAATTTTTAATTTTTGGTTTGTATTTAAATAAATTTTTATTTTAAATAAAATGTTGAGTTATGTTAAAAGTTTATTTAAGCATAAATTGAAAGTTAAAAGTTTATTTCAATACATTTTAAAGAAAGCTTTTTCGGATGTAACTAAAAATTAAAAATTTATTTTGATGTGTAGATGACAAATTTTAAGAGTTTTTTTTAGTTATCTTGTCTATTTATTACTTACAATATTATATTTAATTAATTTTTAAAAAATAATTGATTAATTAAATAATGACATAAGTTTTTTTTTTTAGAAAATAAAAAGAAAAATTGACCAAAAAAAGGGAGAAATTCCTTCACACAGTAAAGAGGTCGGTGGCAGACAGAGGGGGAGAGAGAGAGAGGCGTCGGATTTCTTTCTTCAGCTGCGGGTTTTCTTGTTCAGATATCAGCCATCCATTTCTTTCAGTTTTTCAGTTCTAAAACAAAAAATTCTAATAAATTCGAAATCCAAAACTGAAAATCACTTTCAAAAACCCTTCCTTGTATTACGCCTTAATCTTTCCTCTCTATAGCACATTGCCCTCTCTCTTTCTCTTCCGGTTTCTCCTCTTCTTTTCTTTGTGATATTTTTTAAATTTGGGAGGTTGAAAGCAAAATTGTAATAAAAAAGAAAAACAACAAGAAGAAGAGAGAAAATGGCGTCGAATATAGGAATGATGGACAGTGCTTACTTTGTTGGAAGGAATGAGATTTTAACGTGGATCAACAACCGGCTTCAGCTTAATCTCTCTCGTATTGAAGAAGTAATTTATGTTATATCTATTATAGTATTTGCAAAATTATTATTTTTTAATGGGAAATGCTAGTTTTTATCAATGATTGTCGTTTTTTGTTTGGGTGAATTTTATGGCATTGTATTACATTTTTGTATACAAATGTAGAATCTCTTTCGTTTGGGTTTTTAGTCTTTTGATAGGTAATGTTGGTTCTTATTAGATTTGATTTTTTTTTTTTGTTAAAGATTGGTTTGAAATGGGTTTTTGGTTTTATTTTAAATAAAATTATTTCTTCACCAAGAACTATATGAAACAAGAAAGTGTTTCTTTTTTAAGGGATTCTCCTGGGCCATTTTAGTAAATTTTTAATATTGACAATTTTTACTGGTGAAAGGTAGCATTTTGTTAAAGGTCTTCTGATGTTGGATTTAATTATTTTTATTAATCTTACTTTTATTTGCTTCAAGAATGTTGCTTTTCTCCTTTTCTTGCCTTCAAAAGAGAAATGTATACTTTAATTACTTCACTTTTTCAACCTTAGTGTTGGTTTTTTATTCCTATATATTAATCCATCCCATTTCTGCATGTGATTTGAGACTTTAATCTATCATTATGGATGGACTGTAGTGAGTCACCCTGCAATTCCACTTATATAGACCAGAAGCAGAGAAATGATTTTAGAGACATCCTTGCTTTTGTAGATTATGATGATTTTGAGACAGAGGACCATTTTGTAATGTCTATTGCGAGTGATTTACACTCTCCTTCTGCTAGATGGGATGGTAACTAGGATAACTTGAGGAACACAGGGAATTTAAATTGGGAACAAAAGTGGGTGATAATTTCGGAATTTCTAATATTTGATCCCTTGTGATCAGCCTCCCTGTCCCGGTTGATTGGGACATTGTGCTATCCTGGTATTGTTTTTTTTACTTTAAATTGGCCATGCTTGGCAGTCGGAAGCTTTTGCAGTTTTTCGCTTGAGATGGCCCGGTTTAATGAAATAGGCGATTGTTGTTTGGCTTTTCATATATTCTATTGGAAATGTGCACTATTCCTGTGAGGACTTTTGATTCAGCTTTTTGCCTTTGTTTCAAGTTTTGCTGAATTGAAAAATGGCCGGTTGATGGCTAGCACAGTCATTGTAGTTCACTGATATAATTTCAGTATGCTTTTGAAATTTATTCTCTTAAATATTGACTTTCATTATTTTTTTCACTTAAAACTACTTGTTGCCAGGCTGCATCTGGTGCTGTGCAGTGTCAGATGATAGATATGACCTATCCAGGAGCTGTCCCAATGCACAAGGTGAGATTTAGCTGATTTGTCTTTATTTCATCTTTCTGTGTCTTTTGCTCAATTAATTTTCGTCATTAAATAGTTTCCCTGATTTTAATTGGACTGCAGGTGAATTTTGATGCAAAGACAGAATATGATATGATCCAAAATTACAAGGTTCTACAAGAAGTATTCAACAAGTTGAAAATTGAAAAGGTAATTCCATCTCTATTTACGGATCATTTTCTTTTTATGTCAATATATGAAGTTTTTGTTCTTTCTTTTACTACACATGTTCTAAAAGAATAAAAGAAAAAGAACCTTGAGTATGCTTCGTCCCATTTGGTCGCATATTGTCTGCTAAAAAACTAATTAAGCATAAAGTTGAACTAATTTCAGCATTTTTGAAATTCAATTACATTTCATTTGATATGCTCACATGTGAGTTGCATTTTTTTGGGTTAGGCCAAAAAAAATTATGGCTGAACACTAGAAAATAGAATAAGATATGTGATGCCATTGGTGGGATTCTTAATTTGGCATAACAATGGATGGTGTCTTGCGTATAGATGCTTTTGTAGGTGGTGAAGCTTCAACTTCATATGAATTAATAATTGATCTCAACCTTTGTGTTGTTTGTTGCCATGGTTAAGCTAGCATATGAATATGTCCCTATGATTAGATTTGCTAGTTTTGTTTTTTTTTTTTAACATGAAAAATTAATATTTACATACGACCCTTCTCAGACCCCACAATTGGGAGCCTTGTGCACTGAGTTGCCCCTTTTTATTTGGATAACAAATTATTTCATTGATAATATTTCCATCTGCAGCATATTGAGGTCAATAGACTTGTTAAAGGCAGACCTTTGGACAATTTGGAGTTCTTACAGTGGTTGAAACGGTATTGTGATTCTGTGAATGGTGGAATTATGAACGAGTAAGATATTCTTCCTGTCATCATATTAATCTTTTCCTCTCCCCCTTCCTCTCTCCTGCTCTTTTGTTGACATGTTAGTACAATATAATTGAATTATTTCATTTCTTTTGTGTGATATCAAAGGAATTATAATCCTGTTGAAAGAAGACTTAAAGGTGGAAAAGAGAAGAACTCAAAGGGTTCTAATAAGAGCTCAAAATCTCTACAAACAAACAATCTCCATAACTCTGCCTCTGGAGATACAGCTGGAATTAATAAAAACACTGGTCTGCTTGTGCAATGCACTTTCTTTTGCATTAAGATCGTAATTTGTATTTTTTATGCATTTAAATCTCCTTATGATTGTTTCATGCTTACCACTAACTCTTCTCACCATTGTTTGACACTTATTGTGTCAGTTTCCAAGCAAGGGAAGACTTCAGGGGATGTCCAGGCTTTGTCCAAGGAGGTAATAGGATTTGAGCTCTCCTTTAGGTTTTTATTTTTTATTTTTACCATGCTTTTTGTGCTTATGATGGCTGTCTGACCTGGATTCTTCCTGTTTTTTAACTGCTTGGTCATAACATGCATCACACTATAAATTTGCTGTTGCGCATTTATTTTGTTTTACTTTAGAGTGGGAAATTATTGTGCTAAGCATTTTTAGTCTCTTGAATGTTTTTACCCCTTCTCTCAAGTCCTTTATGCATATTGCAGTTAGGAAAGTTGAGTAATTCACTGCCTGGACAATGAAAATAATATTCTGCTGTGATTTTGTCATGTGCTGTGATTTAATATGATTTCATGTTTCTGTTGCACAGGTTACTGATTTGAAGCTCTCTGTCGACCTTTTGGAAAAGGAAAGAGATTTTTACTTTGCTAAATTGCGGGATATTGAGATACTTTGTCAGACTCCTGAGCTGGAGAATCTTCCGGTAAGAGTTCCTGTTAAGCCCTTCCCATCTTCTCAAGTGTTTATATGCATGCATACCTGTATAGTCATTAATTTTTATGGATGCATTTCCCATTATCATCTTAAATCAATGAAGCATACATCTTGAACTGATCCATTAGCTGCCCAGTGGTAGATCTTTCCTAACTTTAGTTGCTTGTACTCAAACTCAGGACATAAAGAGAGGTGCCATTGCCCTCAAGGTGATTGGCAGTATCATATATTTTTATTTTAAACATGCCCGCAATGTTACCCTTGCACACCTTTGATGTTTGGATGTGAAATACCTGAGCAGGAAATCTGCTTTTTTTATGGGACCTTGGGCTTTAATTCGATTTTCGTACTCACATTTTCCCTCTTATTCCTCCAAGTAGAGGCTTCCTATCTCTCAGTACGCATCTGTAAGGCCTTCAATTGCACTTAGAATACATGAATTGCCTTGTTTTTTCACCTGATTCATTACGTTGAAGGATCTTGAGGTAAAACTCAGAAATATAGCATAATTGTTCTTATAGGCTTGCATTTTTTTGTATGATATGTATTGGTTGTCATGATTACAGAAGTGAAGTATTTTCTTTAATCCCATATTCTGATTACATGCATATTGGAAAAAAATGCAGATGGCAGTAGCTACAAAGAAGATACTGTACGCTGCTGATGCAAAAGAATCTGCACTCGAAGAAGCTCAGGAGTATATCAGCCGATCTGCCGATTCTGGTGAAACAGAAGAGGGAAACGACGATTGAGCTTTGACAAATGAAAGCAAGGCACCTCAAGCAAGGAAACTGTGAAAGTACCTTTAAAAGTAACACTGTAATATTTTGCCGGCTGACTATGAATTGAAGAAATACTGAATAATTTATTAGTGATATACCTTTATTTTTCAAAACATATCTGGTAGGAAATCAAAGTATTGTATTGAAAGACTTAAGTTAAAACTGTACATAGGTACCCTATTTATATACAAAGAACTTCTAACTAAATAGGAAAGTATATCACTCATAATCCTAGATATTATTCTAATTAATAGAATCTATAATCAAGTGATTCTCTAACCTTAATGCTAGGAATACACATATATACTGATTTCCTAAAATAATAAATTAATTAAAACAGTAGTTGACTTTCCAATAATATTCTTGACACTCCTTTTCAAGCTGGTGAATAAATATTGTTCATTCCCAGCTTGGTTACAATCTTGTGGAAGAGTGGATTGTTAAGTTCCTTGGTTAAAACGTCTGCTAGCTGTGATTCGCTTGGTACATAGGGTGTGCAAATGAGACCACTGTCAAGCTTCTCCTTAATGAAGTGTCTGTCAACTTCAATATGTTTTGTTCTGTCATGCTGCACAGGATTGTGTGCGATGCTAATTGCAGATTTGTTGTCACAGTAGAGCTTCATAGGGCCATCCCACTTGAGTCTTAGATCTTCCAAAATGATCTTTAACCATAGTAGCTCACATACACCTTGCGCCATTACCCGAAATTCTGATTCTGCACTTGATCTTGCCACAACATTCTGCTTTTTGCTCCTCCAAGTAACTAAGTTTCCTCCCAAAAAGGTGCAATAACCTGTGGTGGATCTTCTATCAACCACTGAGCTTGCGTAGTCAGCGTCGGTGTAGGCCTCCAAAGTGAGCTTATCACCTTTTTTGAACAAAATTCCCTTTCTTGGAGTTCCCTTGAGATAGTGCAATATTCTGTGAACTGCATGCAAATGGAGTTCCTTAGGGTTGTGCATAAATTGGCTCACCACACTAACTGCATAGGCAATATCAGGCCGTGTGTGGGATAGGTAGATTAGTCTACCAACCAGTCTCTGATATGATTCTTTGTCTGTAGCATTGTCTCCCTCTACTTCTCCAAGTTTATGATTAGGATCAATTGGTGTGCTGGATGGTTTGCACGCCAATTTTCCTGTGTCTCGCAAGAGATCGAGGACATACTTTTGTTGGGATATAAAGATCCCTTGTTTCGACCGTGCCACTTCAATGCCCAAGAAATATTTCAAGTTTCCTAATTCCTTAATCTCGAACTCCTTTGCCAAACATCTTCCCAAGTTCTGCCTTTCCTTTTCACTATTTCCCGTCACTATGATATCGTCAACATAGACAATGAGAGCAGTAACTCCCTCTAAACCTGAGTGTTTTATGAATAAGGTGTGATCCCCTTGGCTCTGCTTGTACCCCATGGAATGCATTACCTTGGCAAATCTCCCAAACCAGGCTCTTGGTGACTGTTTTAGGCCATATAGTGCCTTCTTGAGCTTGCAAACCTTATTTACAGCCATGTTTCTATTGAATCCAGGGGGTATTTCCATATAGATTTCCTCCTCAAGATCTCCGTGCAAGAATGCATTTTTTACATCAAACTATTGTAAAGGCCAGTCAAAGTTAACTGCTAAAGATAGAAGAATTCTCACCGTATTCATCTTGGCAACTGGAGCAAAGGTTTCTTGATAATCTATTACATATGTCTGTGTGTATCCTTTAGCCACCAACCTAGCTTTGTACCTCTCAAACATTCCATCTGCTTTATGCTTAACTGTAAAGACCCACTTACATCCCAACGGTTTCTTTCCTCTTGGTAGCTCCACAATCTCCCAAGTATTGTTCTTCTCCAGGGCCTGCATTTCAACATTCATAGCATTCTTCCAACTTTCACAATTTAAAGCCTTTGATAATGTTTTTGGAATGGATACTGTGTTTATGTTTGTAAGGAAACTTCTATGAGATGGAGAGCATTTCTCAAAGGACACAAAGTGGGATATTGGGTATAATGGATGTTTTGTGCACTCTCTAGTTCCTTTCCTAAGGGCTATGGGCAAATCAATGTCAAATAAGAAATCACTTTGAGGAGTAGAGCTAGAAGATATTACCTCATTTCCAGGATTTGAGTCTGATGATTGGTCCGGCCTTGGTTCAGGGGCTAGACTTTTCCTTCTTGAGTAAACCTGTGAGAACCGATTGTCAGTAGTGGCCTTTCCCCATTCTGCTTGTGAACTAGGTTGTAAGGAGGATTCATTTTGGGTTTGTGAAGGTGGAGGCTCAGGTTGCTCAATTTCAGCTTTAGGAGAGATTTCGATCTCGGGTTGAAATTTAGAAGATGATGATGGCAAGTCAAGGAGAAAGAAGTCTCGATCCTTATCTTCCACAAATGTTGTCTCCCCCTGAAGATAAGGTTGAGTGAAATATGGTTCTGTTTCAATGAAGGTAACATCTGCGGAGATTAGGAGTTTTTTAGTAGGTGGGTGATAGCACTGTACCCTTTCTGTGTTGAAGAGTATCCCACAAAGGCACACTTGATAGCTCTAGGGTCTAACTTTCCTCTATTTTGGCTGTGGATATGAACAAATGAGACACACCCAAATACTCTGGGAACAAGATGGTTTGTTGTACTAAGACTTGGATAAAAGTGAGACAATACCTCCATGGGACTCTTGAAGTTTAACACTCGGGATGGTAACCTGTTTATGACATGTGTGGCTGTAAGAACTGCTTCCCCCCAAAGGTATTTTGGCACATTTTTCTGAAATAATAATGCTCGAGTAGTGTTTAGGAGATGGCTATTTTTCCTTTCTGCAACTCCATTTTGTTGTGGAGTAGAGACACAGGATGACTCATGAATAATACCTTCTTGTTGAAAATATGGGGAAAGTGTTTGGTTGAAATAATCTTTTGCATTATTTGACCTAAACCTTTTGATTTGGACCCCAAATTGGTTTTTTATTATGGAAAAGAAGTTTGGGAGGATATCACTCACATCAGATTTTGATTTAAGTAGAAATATCCAGGTAACTCTTGTACAATCATCAATAAATGAAACAAACCAACGTGCCCCAGAAATATTTGGAATTGTAGATAGACCCCATATATCACTATGAATCAACTCAAAAGGAAAAAGACTTCTTTTGTTATTGGTGGGAAAGGTAGCACGTCTGTGTTTTGCAAGTTCACATGCATCACAATGAAACTGCTTATCAACTAGTCCTTTGAACAAAGAAGGGAACATAATTTCAAGTGTTGAAAAAGAAGGATGTCCGAGCCTAAAATGGTGAAGCCAAATTGTGTCTTTATTGGTGAGATTT
Organism: Heritiera fomes; assembly: GCA_032173925.1. Classification (NCBI taxonomy): domain Eukaryota; kingdom Viridiplantae; phylum Streptophyta; class Magnoliopsida; order Malvales; family Malvaceae; genus Heritiera; species Heritiera fomes. The sequence goes on along the minus strand of JAPDPM010000022.1, from coordinate 6,082,860 downwards.
TGTCCAGAAAGGTAGGTTAGGGGCTGGTTCCACTTACCAACTTTCGATTTCTCTAATTCCTCAAGATAGTATAATCTGTCATTCTCCATAGCACGTCCAATCATCATTCCCGAGCCCTGGTCTTGAAATAGACAATAAGATGGAAAAAAAGTTACTTTGCAATTCATGTCATGAGAAAGCTTGGATATTGATAAAAGATTGGTGGACAATTTGGGAACATGTAGGACATTTTTCAAAGTAAGGTTAGGGCTGATTTTTATTTCTCCTACCCCAGCTACCGTGGCCAAGGAGCCATCGGTAGTAGCAATTTTCCTACTACTAGAACAAGGTGAATATGAACTAAAGTTTTGAAAGGAATGAGTCATATGATCTGTGGTTCCTGAATCAATAATCCACAAATGTTTAAAGGTTCTATCCGAGGCATTTAAAGCGTGAGAGGTTGGAAGTTTACCTGAATGTATCAATGAATAGGTACCTGAAGGTTTTTCAAGGATACTTAGGAGATTTCTCAGCTTTTCAATCTCTTCTTTGTTGAGACTGCCCAACTCCTTTGGTGCTGCAATGGTTGTTTCTGCAACTTTTGACATCTTTCACAAATCAAAACTTGCTGAAGGATAGGTGAGAATCAGGGATAAATCGGCAATGAAGGCCAAGCAACAAAGAGAAACCACCAATGATGAAGAACAAAGGAAAAATTCAGCTATGAAGTCTGATAAAAAAGAACAAATGAAATACTCTGTTTTGTCTTTAGAAAACAGAGCAAAGACAATAGTGATGAAGGCTGGAACAATAGAACCAGAACCGAGCCTATAGAGATGAACAAAAACAAATTTTGTTGATGAAGGCTGGATGAGAAAATGGCTATGAAGGTCTAAGGCAAAAAAATCAGCAATGAAGGCTGAAGAAGAAACTGCAAAAAATCAACAATGAAGGCTGAAAAAGAAACTGCAGAAAATCAGCAATGAAGGCTGAAAAAGTGACTGATTTCCAAGAAAAAAACCTAAAACTCTGATACCATGTAGGAAATCAAAGTATTGTATTGAAAGACTTAAGTTAAAACTATACATAGGTACCCTATTTGTATACAAAGAACTTCTAACTAAATAGGAAAGTATATCACTCATAATCCTAGATATTATTCTAATTAATAGAATCTATAATCAAGTGATTCTCTAACCTTAATGCTAGGGATACATATATATACTGATTTTCTAAAATAACAAATTAATTAAAACAGTAGTTGACTTTCCAATAATATTCTTGACATATCTTATTATTATTATTATTAATTATCAGTTGTGAAAGACATTGGGAACTTGTCAGGTTTTATCCTTTCTTTGAACTTCTCTAAATTTTTTATACATGTATGATGTCAGGTATGAAATTAATTTTTGATTTATGAAAAAATTCACATCAGCGTACATGTGGCATACTGTTATTGAATTAAATTTTTTTTACAATTATCTTGTTATAAAAAAAAAAGTTAAGTTTTTAACCCAAATGGTTGGTATGACTTACTTCGAACAAATCTTGTCTCATGATGGCAGGAAAATATTGGTGCAAATACATCTCAGTCTAACTTCTAAATCATACTAGAAATTTGAAGCTCACCTTATTGTTAAGGTTACAGATCAGAGCATAATACATAAACACTTTCCTCCCAATGCTTAATTTTTTTTCTTGGTCTGGAAAATATTCAAATGAAAAGAATGTATAGCATTTATATTTGAAAAGAAAACTAGAATTTATGCAATATCATAATTCTTACAGCAAAACAAGGTTGAGATTCATAGGCTTTTCAGTTCAGATCAGACATACATCAGCTAAAATGTTTTAAACAAAAAGGAGGTGTCTGTACCTGAGTGGAAAAGGTCTCAAATAGTTAATTGCTGACCAAGAAGAAATGAGTGTCGTAACGGCTTCGCGCTCGACGATTTTCGAAAAAAAAGCGTTTAAAAACAAAAATGGAGTCGCCACCAATCTTTTTTTTGTAAGGTGTGATTGGCCACCTGAAAACGTTTATCTTTTCAACAAAATCTCAAAATCAATTAAGTTTTATTAAAAAGATAATCTTTTGGTCTGCGAAACAAAAATTGGGTTCGGGGGTATGGTTACGCGTGGAGAAGGATTAGCACCCCCACGACGCCCGTTAAAAACGGTACCATAATAATCATGTGTTATCCTTTAATTTTGATAAAATAGTCTTGAATTAATATTTAAAATTAATTCCTATTTTATTCCAATCAATTTTATTTTTTTTTAATTTTGAAACATTTAAGTTTTATTTTTTTATTTGAAATAAGTGAAAATCTTTTGTATTGAAAATTATTCCGAAGTACCCCAATACTCTGGTAGCATTTCGGATAATTTCCTCACCTAGAGATTTCTTAAGAATCACTACTTGTGAGTTCTATAGAATCTCATCATCAGAAGATTCACACTCGTTTCAAAAATTATTATGAATGCATATGATGCAAACAGTTAATAAATGATGCAAATGAATTTTTTGATTTTTTATATAAATATTTCCTTATTTATTTTAAATAAAAATTCTTATTATTGAAAAATTGCACTAAGTATCCCAATACTCTGGTAACACTTAGTGAACTCTTCTCACCTAGGGATCAGTCAAGAAATCACTACTTGTGAGTCTCATGACATCCCATCCTCGGAAAAATATTTAATTAAATTTAAATTTTTATTATTAATTTCCTTTTTCAATTTTCTTTTTAAAAAACTTATTTATTTTTATTTTTAATAAAAAATAAATTATTGAAAAATCATACTAAATATCCAATACTCTGGTAACATTTAATATGACTCTTCTCACCTAGGGATCAGTTAAGAAATCACTACTTGTGAGTTTCATAACATCCCATCATCGGACTTTATTATTATTTGAGAAATCTATTTTCTTTTTAAATAAACTTATTTGTTTTTATTTTAATAAAACTTTAAATTATTGAAAAATCATACTAAGTATCCCAATACTCTGGTAACACTTAGTACAACTCTTCTCACCTAGGGATCAGTCAAGAAATCACTACTTGTGAGTTTCATAACATCCCATCATCGGACGATTTGTTTACTTAAATTTAAATTTTATTATTTATTTCCTTTTCTTATTTTCTTTTAAAAAACTTATTCATTTTTATTTTTTTAATAAAAAATTTAAATTATTGAAAAATCATACTAAATATCCCAATACTCTGGTAACATTTAATACGACTCTTCTCACCTAGGGATCAGTCAAGAAATCACTACTTGTGAGTTTTATGACATCCCATCATCGGACATTTATTTATTTATGAATCAAATGTAAAATATGAATCCATTTCAAAAGTGCACATGATCTATATAATTTAATCATTAAAACTGAAGTTAATAGCTTAAACATAACATTGATTTACTCTAAAAATATGCTTTAAAAAAAAAGGAAAAAAAAAGAAGATACAAATAGTAAATAAACGAAGGATTAGATTTACCAAAAGTTTAGTCCAAATCCAATCTGAAATAGACCCAAGGTTGAGTTTTCGGCCTGCCAAAAGAGAGGCCCATGCTAGATCCGGGTCGCATCCCTTGCCGCACGGTTCGGGTCAGCAGATGGGCAACTGCTGGTCTTCTTTCTAGCTAAAAAATGTAGTGTTTTGGTTGCTTATTCCCTTTCCAAAACGACGTAGTTTCACCTCACTATAAAATCCCTTTATTATTAATTTTTTTTTTTACATCAGAATTCCCAAAGCTTCAACAAAAAATGCTTTAATCTCCAAAAATTCCCTGCCCCACTCCTTCTTTTCCCGACCACCATGAGGTTCACCGGCGCCGCCACCTCCGCCGTCGTAGGAGGTCGAAAAGGGAAAAGCTTTCCACTTTTGGAAAGCCTTTGATCTCCTCTCTCCGATTTCAAGCTTGGTTTTAGCTAAAACCCCAAAAGTCCACCACTGTCGGCCTTCAAGACCTAAAAATTCCCTATTTCCCGAGACCTCTTCAACTCCTCTGCCTCCCTCTCTAACTATTTCTAAAAAAAACTTTTCTTTTTCAGATCTAGTGTCAACCCAAAAAGTTTCTCTCTTTTGTATTTTTTTTGTTTCCCTATAAAGACTTAATGTGGTTATAAGTTTCTTCTTTTTTTCTTTTTTTTTTGTTTTTTTTTTGTGTTTCTTGTTTATTTTCTTTTTGACAGATCTAAAGAAGACTCGACTCTTTGGTTTTGGTTTTAGATGTGGGATTCGAGGCTCTCGGGTTTAGTGGTTTTTAGGTGGTGTCGAATGTGTGTTTGATCTGTCGGAAGAGGGATTTTCGGTTGTAGGAGGTTCTGGCTTTTTTTTTGGGTATTACGGCTCAGTTCGGGTGCGTTGGTTTCAAAATGGTTTGGTGATGGTGACGGTTGTTGGTTTGTGAGGGTGCACCGAAGGGGTTGAGATGATGGTGGTGCGGTGGTTCACGGTTGGCTTTTATTGGCAGTGGAGTTGGGGTAATGGTGGTTTGTGGCTTGGTGATGATGATGGTTTCTTGGTGGTGGCTAGGCTGCGTGGTATTCGGGACACGGTGGTGGTAGATGTCGAGTGGCAATGGCGAAGGTGGTGAGTTGAAGGATTTTGGGTGGTTACTGCGTATGTGTGCTGGGGTTGTGAATGGTGGCTTCAGGTTTGGTTCTTTGGGTGGTGGCTGTGAAAATGGCGGTGATTACCAGTGGGGGAATGTGGCTGGTACTGAAGATGGGTTTCTAAGGGTTTTCGGTTTTAAGAGGATGAAAGCTAGAGCTATGGATTTCTCGGATGGAGGGTGTCGAATTTTTTTCATAGCTCCTCCTCAGTGTTGGTTTAAGAACACTTTTTATTGCTGGTTAACACTAATCAAATCCTTGATATTCGGGGAAAATAATCATCTGGCAGCTAATTTTCAGCTGCCTGGAAGAGCTCGGGTCAACAAAAGTGGGCTGGCAGCGTGATTTTGGCTGCCAGCCACAGTCTGCAAGTGGTGCCGGCATCAAACCATTGCATTTTTCAATTTTTTTTATTTTTTTATTAAAAGAATAAAATAACATAAATAAAATAGAGTAAATAATAATAATAATAAGCCCAACATGAGTTAAGCCCAAAGCCAAACTTGGGCTTTCTAAATTCTAATTGGATTTTAAGTGGATTTTCAAACCTATATGAAAAAACAAGATTAGCCCATAGAAATAAAATTTTAACAAATGATATCTTGTAACATGATTCAATATTTAGAGAGAATTTTGAATCGAGTAATTTAATGATTTTATTTTTTTCAAAATTAGACATCTAATGGTCTGGACAAAATTAGGTGTCTACAGCTGCCCCTCTTTGCACATTGCTGAGAATCAGGAATAGGGCAAAGACAATAGACACACTAATTTTATCTAGCTCATAATCTAATCTCTTCCTCTTTTCTTTCTTTCTTTTTTTTTATTTTCTCTTTTTTTTTCTTCTTCTTTTTTTGTATGCGCTCCTCTTGCAGCAGAGGCGATGAAACTTTAAATTTAAATCATCCATTTTTTTTGTTTTTTTTAAATGTGCTCTTTTTGCAGCAGAGGCGATGAAATTTTAAATTTCTTTTTGTTTTGTTTTTTTTTATTTTTTGAGAAAGCTCCTCCTGCAGCAGAGGCAATGAAACTTTAAATTCCTTTCTGAAAATGTGCTCCTCTTGCAACAGAGGCAATGAAACTTTAAATTTTTTTTTTTGAAAAATGTGCTCCTCTTGCAGCAGAGGCAATAAAACTTTAAATTCTTTTTCTGGAAAATGTGCTCCTCTTGTAGCAGAGGCAATGGAACTTTAAATCCCTTTTTTCTAAAAATGTGCTACTCTTGCAGCAGAGGTAGCGAAATTTTAAATTCTTCCTGGAAATGTGCTCCTCTTGCAGCAGAGGCAATGAAACTTTAAATTCTTTTCCTAGAAATGTGCTCCCCTTGCAGCAGAGGCAATGAAACTTAAAATTTTCTTTTTCAAATGTGCTCCTCTTGCAGCAGAGGCGATGAAACTTTAAATTCTTTTTCTGAAAATGTGCTCCTCTTGCAGCAGAGGCGATGAAACTTTAAATTTTTTTTTTCTGGAAAATGTGCTCCTCTTGCAGCAGAGGCAATGAAACTTTAAAAATTCTTTTTCTGAAAATGTGCTCCTCTTGCAGCAGAGGCGATGAAACTTTAAATTTTTTTTTCTGGAAAATGTGCTCCTCTTGCAGCAGAGGCAATGAAACTTTAAAAATTCTTTTTCTGAAAGTGCTCCTCTTGCAGCAGAGGCAATGAAACTTTAAAATCTTGCCCGGAAGACTTATGATTTGTGCCCGGAGGACTTAAATGCTTTTTCTGAAAAGTGCTCCTCTTGCAGCAGAGGCGATGAAACTTTAAAATTTTGCCCGGAGGACTTAGAATTTGTGCCCGGAGGTCTTTGATTTTTGCCCGAAGGTCTAGAATTTGTGCCCGGAGGACTTATGATTTGTGCCCGGAGGACTTAAATGCTTTTTCTGAAAAGTGCTCCTCTTGCAGCAGAGGCGATGAAACTTTAAAATTTTGCCCGGAGGACTTAGAATTTGTGCCCGGAGGTCTTTGATTTTTGCCCGGAGGTCTTAGAATTTGTGCCCGGAGGACTTAAGATTTGTGCCCGGAGGACTTAAATGCTTTTTTTTTGAAAAGTGCTCCTCTTGCAGCAGAGTCGATGAAACTTTAAAATTTTGCCCGGAGGACTTGTGATTTGTGCCCGGAGGACTTATGATTTGTGCCCGGAGGACTTATGATTTGTGCCCGGAGGACTTGAGATTTGGTGCCCGGAGGACTTGGAATTGGATTTGAAATTTTGCCCGGAGGACTTAGAATTATACTTGAAGAGTTAAACTTTGTGCCCGAAGGACTTGATTTTTGAATTTGTGCCCGGAGGACTTGAAATTTGCTTATCTTCTGAAAATCAAACTTTAATCTTGATTAAACATTGCACTGGTAAAACTAGATTTGAAATTTTCTTTATCATGAGCAAACTTGCCCCTCTCTTTGTAGACACCTCATTTTGTCCGGGTTGTATTTTTGTAAAAAATAATAATTTGTAAATTTTGAATTGACATTTTGAATTAACATCTAGAAAAATTAGGATTAACATTATTAGGATTATTTAAATTAGAATTATTTAATAGATTAGGATAATTGTATAGGTTACGATTTATTAGATAATTGTAAATTAAAATATTTTTAGGATAGGATAATTAGATCTTTTTTAAGGATAATTATTTAGATTAATGTTAAATTTGATAAAGTTAGATTAAGATTAACATAAAAATTAAATAGATAAATATTAAAAATAAGAGATAATTAACAGAATAGATTGAGTTGTATTAGGGCTCTAACAATTTTATGACTATAAAAAGGGGTTAAACCCCATAACGGAGGTGAAAGCTAGCATCTCAGTTTATAAATTCTCCAAAACCGGGGATCATTCTCTTAGTCTCCATCCTCCTCGTCGAACTGAAGCTACAACCCTTCACCGTTAGTCATCATCGTCTTCCTGCACCCTGCCCTCCAAACTGTGCCTCGTTGTTTGCCGCTTGCCGCACCATCACTTCACCACTTATCCTCATCATCTAAGCCATCAACCCATAAGCCAACCTTCACAACTACCCTTTCAAAACAGCACCATCTTCATCACTTCAAACGGCCCCTGCTTCACCACCGCTGCTGCTTGCTGCATTGTGCCACTGTTCCGCAACCTGCTACCATCCCCGTACCATCGCCAGACGTCACCCGCTGGCGCCCGTCCCTGTTTCAAGCTCTAGCACTTGTTGCATCGTCCTCAGCACCAACTTGCGTCCGCGACCTGCCGCTCCACTCGATTAGCCGCTGCTGTACTACTACCATTGCTGAGCACATCGCCTAGCTTCTAGAGTTGCTGCTGCACCTTCTGCTTATGCATGAACGAGCTACACCACTGCCCTGCTCCCGAGTTTTTTTTGCCATCTATGCGTGACGGTGCCTCCGCTGGTTGTTAAGGTTAGACCGAAGAAGACCAAAGAAAGAGAAAGAAGCTTTTCCCTCCTCCTTTCCAGACAGAATTGAAGCAACAGTACGTATAACTGCAAGCTTTGTTGATTCCACGGAATAGCTTCAATATTCTACTGCGGTTTTAAAGGCATTTGTTGGGTTTAGAACTCTTAAAATCCCAGCTTATTACCGGGACCCACGTCCATTTGTTGAAAGGCCTATTGCAAGTTTATGTCAAGAACCCAAGTAAGGATATTCTTTTTTGTTTGTTTTGCTTTCCTGTTTCCATGTGATAGGCTTTTATAAATCGTTGAATGTTATACTTGACGTATTATTTTGTTGTTCTTTAGAATAAGATGAAAAGTAAAAATAAAATTCGTAGAAGTAAGTAGGAATAATACATTGGATGATAACGAAGTTAGAGAACAAATTAAATAAAAAAGAAAGGTATTAAATAAGAAATAAGGTTAAAAAATAAATTAAATAAAAATATAATAAAGAATAAATAATATAGATTGAATAACTATGATAATAAAAATGAATAAAAATAAATAAAATTAAAGGATTTATATTAATATTAATAAATCACGGTATAATAAACAGTGAGGATGAGTTAGACCTTTCTGATGATGGAATCTTCGAGGCGATTACGAATGAGTAACACTCGAGGAATTCCTAGGTAAGAGAATCCTTTTACGTCTATCCAGAATGATGGAAGATTTAAAAGGTATTTTCAAAAAATGAAGGTTAAATTGTATTCTCCAAATAATTAAAATAGAATAATACATAAAAATCATAGTCGTAAAAAATATAATAATAAACATAATAGTAAAATTTTTAGGATAATAATTAATAAAAAACATAAATTATAATAATTTCGATGATGGAATCTTTGAGGTGATTACGAATGAGTAACACTCGAAGAATTCTTAGGTGAGAAGATCTTTCTAAATTTATCCAGAACGATGGAAGATTTAGAAGGCATTTTCAAAATAAACAAATAAATAAAGATAAAACATAACAATAATAAAATTTATATTCTAATAAAGATAAAAAAATAAATAATAAAGTTAATAAATAATTGAATAATAATTCCAATGATGGAATCTTCAAGGCGATTGCGAATGAGTAACACTTGAGGAATTTCTAGGTGAGAGGGTTCTCTTAAGTTTATCCAGAATGATGGAAAATTTATGAGATATTCTCAATATTAAATACCAATAATCCTATGAATATTAATAAATAATAATATAAAAAATAATAATATTTAAATTGAATAAATAAATACAAATAATAAAAATAAAAAAATAAAATAAGGAATAATAAAATTTTAAAATAATTCCGACGATGGAGCCTCTTCAGGGGAGTCGAATGGTACCCCTTGAATACTCTTGAGGTGAGAAGATTTTTTTAAGAGTTCATTCAGAATGATGGAGGATTCTTAAAAGAATTTTCAATATTTAAACAATAAAATATAAAGGCCACATAACTAAGACTAAGTTAAAATAACACAAGATTAAAATGGTACCAATATTGGGCGTTGTAGGGGTGCTATAACCTTCCCTACACGTAAATGAACTCCCGAACCCAAAACTTAAAAATGTAGATCAGTCCTAGAGTCATTTAGGTGGCCAATCACACCTAGGTTAAAAAAGATTGGTGGCGACTCCATTTGTTTAATGTCTAGCATCCTAACCCTAGGAAACGTTATGACAGCTTGGTGACTCCACTGGGGACATCAAAGTGAGTCAAGCCATAATTTGATCTTGTGTTATACTAAGTCTAAATTTTGATGGCCTAAAATTTGTTGGAATTTATTGCACTAATCTTATTTGATGTTCTCTTTGGTTTGTTTAGTGTTTTGAAGAGTTGGTTAAAATAAAGTTCCCTCTCACACACCACACCTTGCATTTGCATGCATAAAACTCTCGACCCGAGCTCAGTCCTTTCTAGGAGGGAGTAGAGTAGCTATCGCTCTCGTGAGGTGGTAACCTCCGCATGGGCTAGCCAAATACTCCCACTCAAATTGAACCTTTTCTGTTTGTAGCCTGTCATGGGTGAGGATTGGGGTGCCTTACTAGTCCAGAGTGGACGACAGTGAGGAACAATTTGGGAACCTTTAGTAACTATTATGTCCAAACCTAGCATATAAAAAGCCTAAGAGCCAACCCTTAAGTTAGAACCTTGACTATCCGTGAAATAGTTGGCCAAAGTTAGGACATATGAGGGAACAAAATCCCAATATCTTTCCCATAGTTGCATTCTCATGCATTGTCATATCATATAAAAGAAGGCTTTTTACATAACAATTTGTTAATTGATTGAACCTCAGTTACATCCATGGAGGATTTATCAAGCGTTAAAGCCACACCTTTCCCCACTGAGAATTCCAACAGTGTCAGAATCAGATCTGAAGAAGCTCAACGAAGAGAAGGAGACTGTTTACCTCAAGAATTTATATCACCACTCCCTGAAAAAGTTCACCTGGATCTCAAACAAAATGATTTTACTTAGTTCATTGATCTTTGGAAGCTTTGGAGTCTTTCAAAAAAAGAATATTTTGAAAAGAAGTATGGTGATATAGCTTTATTAATTGCAGTTCCTGTAGACAAAGACTTGATTAGAGCTATAACGCAATTTTGGGACCCTTCCTATAGATGCTTTGTTTTTAATGAAGTTGACATGGTTCCAACGGTTGAAGAGTACTCACTCTTACTTCGCATCCAATGTTCCAATGCGGATAAGATATATTGGAAGAACAAGAAGATTGGTTATCGTAGGAAGCTCGCCGGAATGATGAATGTCAGTTTGCCAGAAATTGATAAATGGGTGAGACAGAAAGGAGGGCAAGATTTTGTGCCTTGGGATTTCTTACGAGATCACATTAGGAAGAATATGGAGAATGATCAGAGTATGAGCATGATGGCATTGGCGATTTATGGCTTGGTGGTCTTTCCCAAAGTCTTGGGATATATAGATGTCACAGTGATAGATTTCCTTGATCAAGTTGAGCATGGAGTTAATCCCGTTCCAACTATTCTAGCTGAAACTCTCAGATCTTTGAGCTTTTGTAGACGAAATGGGGAAGGACGCTTCATCGGCTGTGCCCAATTATTATACCTTTGGATGAGAAGTCATCTTGTATGTGAAAAAAGTGAATTTCACAGAGCTTTCTTTAATACCAGCTTCCCTATCAAGGAATTTTGCAAGAGTCAATGGCCAAAACCCAAATCCAAGAATGAGTGGGTCTCAATTTTTCGCAAGCTTTCTAGTACCAGTCAAGAGATCGTATGGATGGCACCTTGGATGCGACATGATGCCGTATTGTTTAGTTGTGGGGGCCAACCATGGGTTCCACTTTTGGGGCTGTGGGGTGCTATCAGTTATGCACCAATAATGGTAAGGAGACAGGCAGGCTATGAACAATTTATTCCTATGACCAAAGGACTGGATAAATTGGAATTTGCATACACTGAAGCAGGAGCTTTGAAGATGATTGAAGAAGTTATAAAGGCATGGAAACAAACTTTGAGGATCGATCAAGGAAGACTTACTAATGATGTGACTCCAGAGTATGCGGTGTGGCACATGAGGAGAGCCAAGGATGTGGTAATCCCTAAGGAAGTAAAGTTAGATCAATCGACTGAACCTACTCCACGAGACCCCATGATAGATTTGGAAATTTCTAAGAGAAAGCTTCAAGAAGAGAAAGAGCAACTTGAACAAGAAAATAAGAAGCTCAAAGTAGATATGAAGGAAGAATTGAGACAATGTAACCAGACAATCAAGAAAGCTGACCAAGAAAAGAAGGAATTAACAGAACTAGCCACCAGACTGAGAAGGGAATTGTCCAAATCTGAAAATAGACGATTGAAGCAAGAAAAAGAGCAGTTGAAAACAGAAGTGCAGACGAAAAAGCAAGAAAATGAACAATTGAAAGATGAAATACAAAGAATGAAGCTTAAGCAAGAAGAATTTCAAACAGAGAAAGATTTGATGCAAGCACAGATGCAAGCCGCACTTTCTGAAACCCAAGAATATAGACAGGCACTTCAGCAAATGATTCATGAAGTGACTACTCTAAGAGAAGAATGTGATGGTTGGAGGAAAGCTGAGGGATCTCAATTGTTATTGAAGATGTTCCAGCAGTTCAACCTAGCCGCGCGCAAAGCCAGAGAAATGGAAGAAAGGATAGAAGAGATAAAACCAGGGATAAGCCCTATTTCAGATCATGGGAGACAATTAGAGCAGTTACTTGATGAGGTGCAACATCACTATAACCTGATCAAGAGGCTATTATGGAGACCATAGGTCCTCTTTATGTAGTAGATTTCATTTTATGCTTATGTTAGGCTGCAAGTTCTTTAGATTTTCTCTTGGATGTAATCTCAGATTTTTTTTTTTAATAATAAAGGTTCTTTCATTTAACAAATAATTATGTTCCAAGTCTTCTTTGCATACATGCATAAATTCATTCATAACAAAATGAGAATAAAAAGAACTAATATTGGGATGTGTATCAATCACAAAGGTCTCGAGGTGACAAGATCCAAAGTGGCAAGTCGATCTACCCAACATCCATATAGTACCCGTCTTCGAAGCAAACAAATGGAGAATGAACAGTCTGCAAGAGTTGAGAAGATGGAGAGAATGCAAGAAGAAATGAGAGAACAAATGGCAGGAGAATTGGAAGAAATGAGGAAGCAAATGTTCGAGATGATGCAAATGATGAAAGCTATGACAAAAGGGAAAGCTGTTGTCGAAACATCCCCCTTAAAAGATGAAAGCGGGTCTCATGAATTCAGTGCTGAACCAGTTTATCCACCAGGGTTTACCCCGCCACAGAATTCTCATGGCGTAACTATTCAAGGTCATTCACCAGCTGTAGAGCAACCATTTATTCCTATAGGGCAACAAAGAAATCAAGCTCAAGTGGAATCAAACCTTGGAGGAGGCTTTGTGAACCCTTTATATGTTCCAAATCTGGACGATCCTCTGGAACATGAAAAGCTGAGGAGAAAAACTTCTGAACCTGTAGAAGATAAAGAAATTCAGCTTAAATATGATTTGTTAGAAGAAAGATTGAAGGCCATAGAAGGGAAAGATAATTTTGATTGCATTGATGCAAGTGAACTGAGCCTAGTTCCTGATTTGGTGATTCCGCCAAAATTTAAAGTTCCTGAATTTTCAAAATATGATGGAACGACATGCCCTTTAACTCACATCACAATGTTCTATCGGAAAATGGCTGGGTATACGAACAATGAAAAGTTACTAATCCATTGCTTCCAAAATAGTTTGACAGGATCCGCAGCCAAATGGTATGTTCAACTCGATAAAGAGCGAATTCGCTCTTGGAAAGATTTGGCTAGAGCTTTTAAAGCTCAGTATAAACATGTAGTGGACATGGCTCCAGATAGGTTATCTCTTCAGAATATGGAGAAGAAGTCGAATGAAGGCTTTAAAGAATATGCACAAAGATGGAGAGACATGGCTACCCAAGTCCACCCACCTCTCACAGAAAAAGAGACGACCATGTTGTTCATTAATTCGCTTCGAACACCTTATTATGAGAGGCTTGTTGGCAATGCAACAAAAGACTTTGCAGATTTAGTGGTAGCAGGAGAAATGATTGAAAATGCAATAAAGAATGGGAGAATTGAAGCAAGTGATGCTCCAAGTTTCAGAAAAGGGGCAAACTCCAAGAAGAAAGAAGGGGAGTCCAACAACATCAGTTTTGGAAGTAGGCAACCAAGCAATGTTCCTTACCATGCTCGATCCAACTATAATTCTTACCCTACCAGCAACAATGTATAAAGCCCCTACTCTTACCAACCAATGTCCCAAAATCCATACCCTCACCAATCGGTGTCCCGACCTCCAACCTATCGTCCAATAACCCCATTCACTCCACAAACACAATACCAAGCCAACAATTCAGACCACAACCCAGGAAGGTCTTGGAATAATCAAAACAAATACCAATTCGATCCCATCCCAATAACCTACACTGAATTGCTACCACAACTCATTGAAAAACGCCTAATAGCACCAGTCCACATTGAGCCATTTAAACCTCCTTTTCCTAAATGGTATGATCCCAATGCTCATTGTGATTATCATTATGGGATCACCGGTCATTCGACAGAAAATTGCACAGGGCTCAAGTACAAAGTTCGTGATCTTATAAAAGCAGGAATTTTGAACTTTGATGTTGAAAAAGAACCAAATGTAGTTGGAAATCCTTTACCGGATCATGGAGGAAAAGTCAATGCTATTATTGAAGGAAAAATATGTTGGGTTAAGGGTAGCATCGATGAAGTCAAGACACCAATGGAAAGGGTAATGGATGCAATGATAAAAGCAAAGATGATTCAACCTGCTAATATGGGATTGGGAGTTGAAGAAGAGAACAGTGAAGAAACCTTTTGCAAATATCATGGACAATCAGTTGGTCATACCATTCAATTTTGTGAACAATTTCGAAAGAAAGTACAGATGATGATGAATGAGGGTACAATAGAATTTTATGAGGAAACAGCTGAAGATGCAGTTGTTGCTATGGCAGAAGATTCAAAAAAAGATCACCCTTTTGAAGGAATAGAGCCAGTGACCATATTTTGTAAGAAGAAACCAGCACTTAATACTACTCCAATGGTTCCCAAAGTCACCATCAAAGTTCCAAAACCATTCCCATATAGGGATGATAAAGCAGTTCCATGGAACTATAATTGCAGTATTGTAACTCAAAATGCATCAGATGTTAATAGTGCTGCGATGTCTGGGAATCTAACAAATGAAGGTGGGATAACCCGCAGTGGGCGTTGCTATACACCCCAAATGCTGATGTCACAGAAAGGGAAAGAGGTTGAAGAGGTTCTGTTGAAGGATGACAAAGGAAAGACAATAATACCTGCGGAACTTAAGCAATCCGTGACAGAAAGAGAAGCCTGTGAATTCCTAAAGTTCATTAAGCATAGTGAGTATAGTGTTGTAGAACAACTGAATAAACTGCCGGCTCGCATAACAATGCTCTCTTTATTGCTAAATTCAGAGCCACATAGGAATGCCTTACTAAAGGTACTCAATGAAGCACATGTGGCACATAACATTTCGGTAGAAAAGTTAGATAGATTGGTGGGAAATATCACGGCTGATAATTTTATCTCATTTAGTGATGATGAGATTCCTCCTGATGGAAGAGGTAGCACCAAGGCTTTGCATATAACTACCAAATGCAAAGATCATATCCTGCCACGGGTCCTTATTGACAATGGCTCAGCTCTGAATGTGATTCCAATGGCTACTTTATCTAAGTTACCAGTTGATAAGTCTCACATGAGAAGAAGCCACACGATAGTCAAAGCTTTTGATGGTACTCGTCGAGAGATAATAGGAGAGATTGAATTGCCTATCGAGATTGGGCCACATGTATTCAACATTGAGTTCATAGTGATGGATATCACCCCCTCATACAATTGTCTTTTAGGAAGACCATGGATTCATCAAGCTGGTGCAATCCCTTCAACTTTGCATCAAAAGATTAAATTTGTCATGGATGAACACTTAGTGACTGTGAATGCTGAAGAGGATATGATTGCCACAACCTTCTTGTCAACACCATATGTGGAAATCACAGAAGATGCCGTTGAATGTTCTTTCAGGTCTTTGGAGTTGGTCAATGCCACTTTTGTAGGAGAAGGATCTACTGTGCCTGTGCCACGATTGTCTAGGGTTACTAAAGCAGGCGTTTGTCAGATTGTAGGAAAAGGATACCGTGCTGGGTCAGGCTTGGGAAAAAGGCTGCAAGGAATCAAGATGCCGGTGAAGGTTATCATGAAAAAAGATAGGTTTGGCTTAGGCTACAAGCCAAAAGGGTTTGAGATGAAGAGGTTTGTTGAAGAAAAGAGGAAGAAAAGGAGGGCTGCTTTCAACGAGGAAGATCTGGAAACTGAACCAATGGTATTCCCTCCATTGTATGATACCTTCCATTCAGCAGGATATGTCTATCTTGGAGTGAATAATTCCGCATTGGAAAAGGCTTTTGAAGAACTTTCTATCCAAATGGTACATAAAGAAGAGATTGGAGAGAACATCGAGATGTTAAAAGTACTTCCTTGCCCACCAGGTTTTGAGTTGAAGAATTGGAGTGCTGTTGAGATCCCTACTGTCTATAAGACTTCTTCAAAGTAATGCAATAAATCCTTTCTCAATGCTTATGCCCAAAAGCATTAGGGACCTTATGTAGGGCGTTTATTCAATTTCAATAAAATAAAAGCATGATGCATTTGCTCATATCTTTTTCCATTTTTTCCCTTTTCCTTTTTCTTTTGCATTCATTTCTTTTTGCCTATACACTTCTCTATATTTTCCTATTTTTTTGCCCAATGCCAGGTGTCAAGATAATGAATACGTAGACAATTATAATGATGATCCAGGATTTGATTTTGAGAGGTCTAGTTGTGTGGGTGAACTTAATAAAGATGAGAATTCTGATGATTATGCTTTGCCTCCCGATTTATTAAGATTAGTAGAGCAAGAAGAAAAACAAATCGTGCCTCATAAGGAATCTACTGATGTCATCAATTTAGGGGATGAAGAAGTCAAGAAAGAAGTCAAGATTGGAACTTCCATCTCATCTTCTACAAGAAAGAATCTGGTGAATTTGCTCCATGAGTTCCAGGATGTATTTGCATGGTCATATCAAGACATGCCCGGTTTAGACACAGACGTTGTGGTGCATAAATTACCCCTGAAACTAGAATGTAAACCAGTTCAACAAAAGTTAAGAAGAATGAAGCCAGACATGCTTTTGAAGATCAAAGAAGAAGTTAAAAAGCAATTTGATGCTGGTTTTCTAGAAGTGGCAAGATACCCTCAATGGGTAGCAAACATTGTTCCTGTTCCGAAAAAAGATGGGAAAGTACGAATGTGCGTCGATTACAGGGATCTAAATCGGGCTAGCCCAAAAGACAACTTTCCATTGCCACATATCGATACTTTGGTTGATAATACTGCTAGGTACTCCCTATTCTCTTTCATGGATGGTTTTTCAGGTTACAACCAGATCAAGATGGATAAAGATGATATGGAGAAAACTACATTCATTACGATGTGGGGAACTTTCTGTTACAGAGTCATGCCATTTGGATTAAAGAATGCAGGGGCAACTTATCAAAGAGCTATGGTAACTCTATTCCATGATATGATGCACAAGGAGATAGAAGTATATGTGGATGATATGATTGCCAAATCCCATAAAGAAGAAGATCATGTGGTCAATCTCAAGAAGTTATTTGAGAGATTGAGAAAGTTTCAACTCAAGTTGAACCCCGCTAAGTGCACGTTTGGAGCAACTTCTGGAAAATTGTTGGGATTTATTGTCAGTGAAAAAGGCATTGAGGTGGACCCAGACAAAATACGTGCTATTCAAAACTTGCCTCCACCACGTACTCAAAAAGAAATAAGGGGTTTTCTTGGAAGACTGAATTATATTGCCCGTTTCATTTCTCAATTAACGACCAAGTGTGATCCAATTTTCAAACTCCTACGAAAGAATGATAAGGGGGATTGGGATAAAGACTGTCAAGCGGCTTTTGATAAGATTAAGGAGTATCTCTCAAGTCCACCAGTATTGGTCCCACCTGTTCCAGGGAGGCCTCTCATCCTCTACCTGACAGTGCATGAAAAATCGATGGGATGTGTACTGGCGCAACATGATGCTACAAGTAGAAAAGAAAGGGCTATTTATTACTTGAGCAAAAAGTTTACTGACTATGAATCCAAGTATTCATCCTTGGAAAAGATGTGTTGTGCTTTGACCTGGGCAGCTCATAGACTCAGACAGTACATGTTATATCATACCACTTGGCTGTTCTCAAAATTAGATCCTGTCAAGTACATATTCGAGAAGCCTTCTCTATCTGGAAGAATAGCAAGATGGCAAGTATTGCTTTCTGAATACGATATTGTGTACGTGTCACAGAAAGCCATCAAAGGGAGTGCCATTGCAGAATTCCTTGCAGAACGAGCTTTAGAAGATTATGAGTCCATAAATTTTGACTTCCCAGATGAAGACTTAATGGCTGTCATGCAAGTTGATGAGGATCAAGTAGAAAAAGATACATGGAAGATGTACTTTGATGGTGCATCAAATGCCCTAGGGCATGGCATTGGAGCTGTCTTGATATCCCCAAAAGGAGATCAATGCCCATTCACTGCAAGATTGAATTTCAATTGCACCAATAACGTGGCAGAATACGAAGCTTGTGCCATGGGGCTTCAGGCTGCTATTGAAAAGAAAATAAAAAAGATGGAAGTCTATGGTGATTCAGCTTTAGTAATTTACCAATTGCGAAGAGAATGGGAAACAAGAGACTCAAAGTTACTTCTCTACCGTGACTTCATAGTTAAGTTGGTTGAACAGTTTGAGGAAATTCAATTTAATCATTTACCTCGGGAAGAGAACCAAATGGCTGATGCTTTAGCTACCTTAGCTGCAATGTTTAAAGTGGATTCTAATGCCGAAATTTATCCCATTAAGCTAAGGATACAAAAGTCTCCTGCACATTGTTGCAATGTTGAAGAGGAAGTTGATGGAAAACCATGGTATTATGATATTTTGAGATATTTGAAATATCAACAATACCCAGATTCGATCTCTGAAAACGATAAAAGAACATTGAGAAGACTGGCAATGAATTTCTTGGTAGATGGTGAAGTCTTGTACAAAAAAGGAAAGGATCAAGTGCTCTTGAGGTGTGTAGATGCTGTTGAAGCAAGAAGAATTCTTGAAGAAGTTCATGAAGGAGTTTGTGGGACCCATGCTAATGGTCAGAGATTGGCTAAACAAATTATGAGGGCAGGTTATTATTGGATGACTATGGAAGGTGATTGCATTAAGTATGCTAGAAGGTGCCATAAATGCCAAATATATGCAGACAAGATGCATGCTCCTTCGTTGCCTTTGCATGTAATGGCAACTCCTTGGCCTTTCTCTATGTGGGGTATGGATGTCATTGGGCCTATTACTCCAAAAGCTTCGAATGGACATCGTTTCATCTTTGTGGTCATTGATTATTTCACAAAATGGGTAGAGGCAGCTTCATATGCTAATGTGACGAAAGTCGTGGTGTGTAGGTTTATCAAGAAAGAGATAATATGCCGATATGGTCTTCCAGAAAGAATCATCTCAGACAATGCACTTAACCTGAATAACACAATGATGAAAGAAGTGTGCAGTCAGTTCAAAATCAAACACCACAATTCAGCACCATATCGTCCGAAGATGAATGGAGCAGTAGAGGCAGCTAACAAGAATATAAAGAAGATCGTTAGCAAGATGACAGAAACATATAGGGATTGGCATGAGAAATTATCATTTGCCTTGCATGCTTATCGCACTTCAGTTCGTACATCTACTGGAGTCACCCCATTTTCATTAGTATATGGAATGGAAGCAGTATTACCTATCGAGGTAGAAATCCCGTCATTACGAGTATTGATGGAAGTTGAATTAGAAGAAGCTGAATGGGTTCGTTGTCGTTATGAACAACTAAATTTGATCGAAGAAAAAAGGTTTAAGGCTCTTTGTCACGGGCAATTGTATCAAAAGAGGATGATGCGAGCTCATGATAAGAAAATTCGTCCTAGACATCTTCAAGAAGGAGAATTGGTATTAAAGAAAATTCTACCAAATCAGCCAGATCCTCGTGGAAAATGGGCGCCAAATTGGGAAGGCCCTTATGTGGTGAAGAAAGCTTTTTCAGGAGGGGCATTATTACTTAGTGAAATGGACGGAGATGATTTACCAAATCCAATAAATTCAGATGCAGTGAAGAAGTACTATGCCTGAAGAGAAAAAAGAATTCAAGTTGAAAACCTGAAAAGGCAGCTTGATTTCAAAAAAAAAACAAAAACAAAAAAAAAGAAAGAAGAGAGAATCCAAGTTGAAAACCTGAAAAGGCGGTTTGAATTCAAAAAAAAAAAAGAAAAAAAAGAAAATTCAAGTTGAAAACCTGAAAAGGCGGCTTGAATTCAAAAAAAAAAAGAAAAAAGAAATTTCAAGTTGAAAACCTGAAAAGGCGGCTTGAATTCAAAAAAAAAAGGAAAAAAACAAAAAAAGAAATTTCAAGTTGAAAACCTGAAAAGGCGGCTTGAACAAAAAGAATAATTGGGCCAAAGATTGAAAAGAGGAATGTCTCATAGTGAAGGGGGCAAAGTTCTGATCTAAAGGTTCTTGGAAGATTATGGACATCTACTAACGAGGCTTCTAAAGCAAAATTCTGTGATGATGGGTTTGTAGTTGTCTGGGTATTCATTATTTGTGACTCACTAGCCATTGCTTTTGTACTTATCCCTATCAATTCTTGAAAATGTTCGCTTGTTATTCAAATAGATATACCTTGTTCAAATAAATACACCATCGTGTTCTTATCTTATTCATCTTGCTTTTGTTCGAATTGGAATTGAATAGCGTACTATAGGGTCTTTAAAGAAAAAGAGGGTGTTTGCATTACATTGAAGGAAATACAAAGGGATGATGATTGCCAACATTACTTGGGGCAAAAACATGAAAGATAAAGATTGATTCAATAGAAGTATGACACTGATCTCGAGCGGGGCAAGAATAGTGGAAGAATGGAAATTGGAATGTGGGGGTTAATCTTGGAGGACATTAAAATGAAGATTTTAACTAAAAACTGATTTTTAACATTTTGCATCATACATTTAGGTTATAGGCATTCACTTCATGATAGGAATGTTGTCAATTTCATTACTTTCACATTAACATAAAAAAAAAAAGAGTCAGTGTTGCATGGACATTTGCATTATTTGACATACATTTACATTTGCATTATTTAGGTGCATACATTGAAGGAAATAGATTAAAACTTGAGAGGTCGAAATTCTTGGAAACGAAATTTTGAATCTTATGTCGTGTTGTGATATTAAGACTATTGGATTTGGTATATTAGTGAGTGATAAGAACAAGGTTATTTTTCAAAGTTTCATTGCCTCTGGTGAGAGGAGCACAAGGTTATTTTTCAAAGTTTCATTGCCTCTGGTGAGAGGAGCACAATGTTATTTTTCAAAGTTTCATTGCCTCTGGTGAGAGGAGCACAAGGTCATTTTTCAAGTTTCATTGCCTCTGGTGAGAGGAGCACAAGGTTATTTTTCAAAGTTTCATTGCCTCTGGTGAGAGGAGCACAAGGTTATTTTTCAAAGTTTCATTGCCTCTGGTGAGAGGAGCACAAGGTTATTTTTCAAGTTTCATTGCCTCTGGTGAGAGGAGCACAAGGTTATTTTTCAAAGTTTCATTGCCTCTGGTGAGAGGAGCACAAGGTTATTTTTCAAAGTTTCATTGCCTCTGGTGAGAGGAGCACAAGGTTATTTTTCAAAGTTTCATTGCCTCTGGTGAGAGGTGCACAAGGTTATTTTTCAAGTTTCATTGCCTCTGGTGAGAGGAGCACAAGGTTATTTTTCAAAGTTTCATTGCCTCTGGTGAGAGGAGCACAAGGTTATTTTTCAAAGTTTCATTGCCTCTGGTGAGAGGAGCACAAGGTTATTTTTCAAAGTTTCATTGCCTCTGGTGAGAGGAGCACAAGGTTATGTTTCAAAGTTCTAATGCCTCTGGTGAGAGGAGCACAAGGTTATTTTTCAAAGTTTTATTGCCTCTGGTGAGAGGAGCACAAGGTTATTTTTCAAAGTTTCATTGCCTCGGGGAAGAGGAGCACAAGGTTATTTTTCAAAAGTTTCAATGCCTCTAGTGAGAGGAGCACAAGGTTATGTTTCGAAGTTCCAATGCCTCTGGTGAGAGGAGCAAAAGGTTATTTTTCAAAGTCTTACAGCCTCTGGCAAGAGGAACTAAATGTTTCTTAAAATTGTAAATATTTTGTAAAAAAGAAAAAAAAAAAATATAAAAAAAAATCCGGACAAAATAGTTGTCTAATTGTCTTTGCACAATTCCTGATTTTCAGAAAATGTGCAAAGAGGGGCAGCTGTAGACACCTCATTTTGTCCGGGTTGTATTTTTGTAAAAAATAATAATTTGTAAATTTTGAATTGACATTTTGAATTAACATCTAGAAAAATTAGGATTAACATTATTAGGATTATTTAAATTAGAATTATTTAATAGATTAGGATAATTGTATAGGTTACGATTTATTAGATAATTGTAAATTAAAATATTTTTAGGATAGGATAATTAGATCTTTTTTAAGGATAATTATTTAGATTAATGTTAAATTTGATAAAGTTAGATTAAGATTAACATAAAAATTAAATAGATAAATATTAAAAATAAGAGATAATTAACAGAATAGATTGAGTTGTATTAGGGCTCTAACAATTTTATGACTATAAAAAGGGGTTAAACCCCATAACGGAGGTGAAAGCTAGCATCTCAGTTTATAAATTCTCCAAAACCGGGGATCATTCTCTTGGTCTCCATCCTCCTCGTCGAACTGAAGCTACAACCCTTCACCGTTAGTCATCATCGTCTTCCTGCACCCTGCCCTCCAAACTGTGCCTCGTTGTTTGCTGCTTGCCGCACCATCACTTCACCACTTATCCTCATCATCTAAGCCATCAACCCATAAGCCAACCTTCACAACTACCCTTTCAAAACAGCACCATCTTCATCACTTCAAACGGCCCCTGCTTCACCACCGCTGCTGCTTGCTGCATTGTGCCACTGTTCCGCAACCTGCTAACATCCCCGTACCATCGCCAGACGTCACCCGCTGGCGCCCGTCCCTGTTTCAAGCTCTAGCACTTGTTGCATCGTCCTCAGCACCAACTTGCGTCCGCGACCTGCCGCTCCACTCGATTAGCCGCTGCTGTACTACTACCATTGCCGAGCACATCGCCTAGCTTCTAGAGTTGCTGCTGCACCTTCTGCTTATGCATGAACGAGCTACACCACTGCCCTGCCCCCGAGTTTTTTGTGCCATCTATGCGTGACGGTGCCTCCGCTGGTTGTTAAGGTTAGACCGAAGAAGACCAAAGAAAGAGAAAGAAGCTTTTCCCTCCTCCTTTCCAGACAGAATTGAAGCAACAGTACGTATAACTACAAGCTTTGTTGATTCCACGGAATAGCTTCAATATTCTACTGCGGTTTTAAAGGCATTTGTTGGGTTTAGAACTCTTAAAATCCCAGCTTATTACCGGGACCCACGTCCATTTGTTGAAAGGCCTATTGCAAGTTTATGTCAAGAACCCAAGTAAGGATATTCTTTTTTGTTTGTTTTGCTTTCCTGTTTCCATGTGATAGGCTTTTATAAATCGTTGAATGTTATACTTGACGTATTATTTTGTTGTTCTTTAGAATAAGATGAAAAGTAAAAATAAAATTCGTAGAAGTAAGTAGGAATAATACATTGGATGATAACGAAGTTAGAGAACAAATTAAATAAAAAAGAAAGGTATTAAATAAGAAATAAGGTTAAAAAATAAATTAAATAAAAATATAATAAAGAATAAATAATATAGATTGAATAACTATGATAATAAAAATGAATAAAAATAAATAAAATTAAAGGATTTATATTAATATTAATAAATCACGGTATAATAAACAGTGAGGATGAGTTAGACCTTTCTGATGATGGAATCTTCGAGGCGATTACGAATGAGTAACACTCGAGGAATTCCTAGGTAAGAGAATCCTTTTACGTCTATCCAGAATGATGGAAGATTTAAAAGGTATTTTCAAAAAATGAAGGTTAAATTGTATTCTCCAAATAATTAAAATAGAATAATACATAAAAATCATAGTCGTAAAAAATATAATAATAAACATAATAGTAAAATTTTTAGGATAATAATTAATAAAAAACATAAATTATAATAATTTCGATGATGGAATCTTTGAGGTGATTACGAATGAGTAACACTCGAAGAATTCTTAGGTGAGAAGATCTTTCTAAATTTATCCAGAACGATGGAAGATTTAGAAGGCATTTTCAAAATAAACAAATAAATAAAGATAAAACATAACAATAATAAAATTTATATTCTAATAAAGATAAAAAAATAAATAATAAAGTTAATAAATAATTGAATAATAATTCCAATGATGGAATCTTCAAGGCGATTGCGAATGAGTAACACTTGAGGAATTTCTAGGTGAGAGGGTTCTCTTAAGTTTATCCAGAATGATGGAAAATTTATGAGATATTCTCAATATTAAATACCAATAATCCTATGAATATTAATAAATAATCATATAAAAAATAATAATATTTAAATTGAATAAATAAATACAAATAATAAAAATAAAAAAATAAAATAAGGAATAATAAAATTTTAAAATAATTCCGACGATGGAGCCTCTTCAGGGGAGTCGAATGGTACTCCTTGAATACTCTTGAGGTGAGAAGATTTTTTTAAGAGTTCATTCAGAATGATGGAGGATTCTTAAAAGAATTTTCAATATTTAAACAATAAAATATAAAGGCCACATAACTA
This sequence comes from Heritiera fomes, assembly GCA_032173925.1. Classification (NCBI taxonomy): domain Eukaryota; kingdom Viridiplantae; phylum Streptophyta; class Magnoliopsida; order Malvales; family Malvaceae; genus Heritiera; species Heritiera fomes. The sequence continues at coordinate 6,058,402 of JAPDPM010000022.1, read as the reverse complement.
AGACTAAGTTAAAATAACACAAGATTAAAATGGTACCAATATTGGGCGTTGTAGGGGTGCTATAACCTTCTCTACACGTAAATGAACTCCCGAACCCAAAACTTAAAAATGTAGATCAGTCTTAGAGTCATTTAGGTGGCCAATCACACCTAGGTTAAAAAAGATTGGTGGCGACTCCATTTGTTTAATGTCTAGCATCCTAACCCTAGGAAACGTTATGACACTCTTTTTTTTTCTTTCTCTTTTTTTTTCTTCTCTTTTCTCTCTCTCCTTCTTTCTTCTCTTTTCTTTCTTTTCTTCTCTTTTTCTTCTCTCTTCTTTCTTTCTCTTTTCTTTTCTCTTCTTTAAGTGGATTTTCAAACCTATATGAAAAAACAAGATTAGCCCATAGAAATAAAATTTTAACAAATGATATCTTGTAACATGATTCAATATTTAGAGAGAATTTTGATCCACAACTCAAAATTTTGAATCAAGTAATTTAATGATTTTATTTTTTTCAAAATTAGACATCTAATGGTCTGGACAAAAATAGGTGTCTACAATGAGCTTACAAATGTGTCAGTTTGCATTTTACTATCCACTAATTTGCCATCCTTTGTCAGTGCTGTTTACATTGCCATTAGATTCATATATATCATACTCAAGATGTGGGGCACGTCAGAGCGCTTTTACTTCTATTTAGGCTAGTCATGGTTCTGAGATACGATTGGACTCTGACCAATAATGTGAATCCAGCAAGCGAAACTCAGTTCCTAGGTGAAGTTGATTGTTCAGGTGCTCTTCCAGCCATTTTCTTCAACTGCCAAAGAATAGTACTAATCAGTATCCATTGTTGTTATATTGGATGAACATAAAACCGAAAAATTTAGTAAAAACATCTCGAGGATAATTGTATTTCATTATTCTATTCTTAGTTCAAGTCATTTACACTGATCAATATAATGGAGCCTTGATGGTTTTTAGGCAGTAGTATCATTTCTGCCATCACCTACAAGCACTGGATTGAGGAGGCCTAGCTGCTCCTCCTATTCTTAGTGCATGTCTCATGAACTTTTTCGTTGGAACCTCTCCAAAGAAAGCGTGTGAGTGGTGTATATGCATAGTGCCAAGTGCCAATAATTAAAAGCTTCCAGTGTGAGGGTTATCAAAAGGCAATAGTAGCATAAATGCAATCCACAATTCTAGAGGAAAAAAACTAGTAAGTTGTGTTCATAAAGAACATTAACGAGACTAAGCATTTCATTAATAACAAATGTGCGACTTCCTGCACGCTTATGCCACTTCTCTGATACTACTATAATAACAAAGGCAGTCTGTACAAGTTCTTGTACTTTGGAATCCTTTCAGCTATGTTTCTCCGGAATCCAGATACTTTTTTCCATATTTCTTCCAACCTTAAACAAACTATGCCTTTCAAGATGAGATAAAAGGAAAAGTTCAATCAAGTTCTTGTATAGGTATAAAAATATAAGCTTCTGCCCAATCTAAAGCTCATATTCCAATGCAATAGCACAACCAGGAATATGTTTTTTCATTTTTACCTGCATTGATAGAGATCTGATTACTTCCTTTGGAGCCTTATTCTTTTCAGCTTCCTCGTGCTGTAGCCGTTGCCTCTTTCAAGCTCCTTGATGTTCTTTCAAGTTTTGCTTCTAGGACTTGGGATTTGACAGTAAGATCCTTAACCTGCAAGCCATATTACCATCATAATTCACTTCGGCTAGTATATAGTTTCCTGACATGGAAATTGGAAGGGCATCTTTATATAAACTAGTATTTGGCACCCGCTTCGTGTGGAGTCAAATTTTATATATCAATTAATTGAAGAATTATAACGTTAATTAATTAATAAAATAATGAACAACATTTGAAAAATAAGTGTATTACTTGTACAATTTTTGTTTTATTGTTTTCTTTTTTATTAATCTTTTATTTTTTATGTTGAATATTTATATATGTTATTTAATAATTAAAATTTTTTAAATTGTGCTTACAAATTGATAAAATTTTAATAATATCTTCTTAGCTAATAATTTTTTTTAAAAAATTACCATTTATATTGTTCTTTATTTATTTATTTTTAAATATTTCACCTTATTTAATATATTTATAGTTTTTTATGTCTATCTTTGTTAATTTTTAAATTGTCATGTGGTTAAATAATTCTTTGGACTATTTCAAAAATTTGGTAAAACCAACTAAATTATTCTTAACTTTTTTTTTTGACAAATTTCACTACAAATTTTCAAAAAAAATATTAATGAGAAATTTTCAATGATTATTATTTATTTTTTGTTATTTTTTATTTTCAACAAATACAATAATTTCGTTAATTTAAATTTTTATCTTTACATGCTTTTCACCACTTAATGGCTTGCTTTTGGCAGCTTGCGTCTTGTCTTTCATTTTAGATGAAAGCTTAATTTCTACACTGAAGCTACAGGAGTCATTGAAGGGAGGAGGATTGGAGGAGTTGAGAATCAAGGGAAGTGGACTGTTCCAAGAATGCAAAAGGTGAGAAAAAACTGTTGACACAGAAGCTTATATACAGGAAAAGAGGATGACGAAAAAAGAGACAGTTTACAGATGACGTGGCTTTATGTGAGAAGAGAAAATCCCACAAAATTTATTCATTGGGTTGTGAGATATGCACTAGTGAAAATTCTTGGATCACATTGAATCAAGTGTCACGCTATCCACTCATAGGAACGTCAGCAGTCAATGCAGGTTGTGCATTGACTACTATTACTTTTGTACCATGGCTCTTTTTTTTTAATATTCTATTGTCAAAATATAATCCTTTCACTGACTGCTGAATTAAGTACAGAAACAACAATGATCCTAGAGTAGCCTTGCCCGCTTAAATTAAGTGTCAGAATAGAGAAAGGAGAGAACTTTTAATGTATTTGTCAAGAAATTACTTTACGGAATAAATAGAATAAAACCAAAGATACGAGTGATAAACTCAAATGAAGGTGAATGATAAGTGCAAAACAAATACATGTACACACGAGTATAAGTAAATAAAAACTTGTAGATGCCTCAGCAGTCATAATCACAAGGTATGCAAATGTATAACTTAAAATGTTGAAAAGAATCATAGTAGTTTCCTTTTTTTACATGTGTTGTTACACAAAATAACAATAAAAGTATGCTGACGTCGATGTTCATACTTTATCTGCATGTGTCTCCAACAAGCTTCTGTAAAATAAAAAAAGTCAGAGAGACACAGGGGTGGTTCCCTGCGTAGACACTTCGATGCTTAAGTCAGCAAAAAGTTCTTCAATATTGGGAAACGTAAAAGCCAGTAGTCAAAAATTGGGAAATAAGATTGTATCTGGGGCCTATTTATAGGCGAATATTCTAGGTTAATTACCTGAGGATAAGTGCGTCATTTTGCTAAGAGTTTGTTTCCGAATATAACACAAATTCCCCAAATCTCGGAAAAAGTAGAGGCCTGTTACCAACAAGAGACCCATAACGCGTGGCATGTTGTTGTGTCAGGGGTATGTCGCTGACGAAAACCGAAATTGCGCCACGTGTCGCGCGATGATGACAGACGATAGACGAGGGAGTCTATCGCCAGCGATAGGCGTCATGTCGCAGCTGTGCCTTCTGTCGTCGAAGGCCACGTGGCCCAATGATCTCTTGCCACGTGGTGATTCCTGACGCCTTTGGGCCTGGCCCAATGTAGATAGACTTTGTCATATCAATTGCTCCCCACTCTCTTGTTGGATTTCTCCAATAAGAGAGTATAAATATGTGTTTTGGGCCTTAGCCCGCAGTAAATAGTCTCCTTTTTTTGTGATTTCTTCTGGTATTTTTTTGTAGGTGAAAAATCTTGGTTCTGCGGGAGACGTCATCAGGCGCGACGTTTGGTATTCTCTGTCACTGCTATATAAACGGTTGGGGCTTGACGTAGACGATCACGAGAAACCTTTGCGCTAGCACTCTGTCGCACACCATTTTATTCTTCCACCGAAAGTACCTATTGCCAAAGTCTTTCGCCCCACACCAAGAGTCTTTCGCCTACCGTGGTAACAGTAAGTATCCACCTGTCGCCATATTTATCACCTTTCGCGTTATTTTTAGGTCTCCCGTTGGTGCCTTAGTCTCTCACTCAATAGGTATATCGCCATAAGCCTGTCGCCCATTAGGTCTGTTGCCCATTAAGTCTGTCGTCTGTTAGGTCTATCGCCTGTTTTTGGTTTTCCCTCACCCCTTTGCCATGTCTTCGCAACGTCCGGGTGGTGTTGTGTGTTCTTTGACAAATGCTAACTTAGAGGAGATCAGGATTCGTTTTCCTCTTCCCTCTTGTTATCGTTATAGACTCCTAGCTGAAGGGGAGGTTACACCCGACTTGGTTAGAAACGGTGTAGCCGTTCATAAGGCTTCTTTATCCTTCGGTTTTCGCTTCCCTCTTCCTGAGTTTGTCGAAGCGTTTCTTAGGTATAAGGACATCGTCCCGTGTCAACTTCATCCCCATGCGTGGGCTCAACTGGTAGCATTTTTCGAAGTGTGTCGTAACTTGGATATTGTTCCAACAGTTCCTCTTTTAAGCGCCTTTTTCAGAGTTCGTGGGTTGAAAGGGTTAATAACATTCTCTCTTCAAAGGTTAAAGGTAGACGAGTTTCCTAACAATAAAATCTTCTCGGACTTTCCTAATAAATTGCGCGGCTTTGAGAGTGAGTGAGTCGTTGTTGAGATTCCAAGCGACTTGCGGATTCACACTAGATGGAATCGTGATACCACCGACCACTCACAGCACTCGGAAAAATTTAAAACAGAAACTTTAAGAGACCAATTTGGTGAGCCTATTCAGCGAATCTGTTCTACTGGGGAGCGTAATTTATTTTCCCTTTTAACCCTGGAGAATATTATTGCAGTCGGCTGGGGGGTAAGCAGGACCGTTCTTGGGGCTTCTGCTGCCCCATCTAACCTCCCTACAACTCCACGTGTTTCTGATGTTGGTCCTAGCCAGCCACCCTCGATACTCGTAGCCGAAGCATCCATCCTCGTAGGTCGCCTTGTAGATGAATCCTCTTCAGACTCGGAGGGCGAGACCCCTGAGGTCGCGGGTACTAGTGATCAACTAGAGGAGAACCCTGAGTGAACTCGAGCCGACGCCTTCGGGAGTCCTTTCGTCGATTTTCTGTTGGATTCAAACTTGAATAGTTTAGAGGACTTTGGTGGTTTTTTAGGTTTCTAATCCTTTTTTACTTCTTGTATGTGTGTGCGTGGCATTTTACTTGGTCAACTAATCCTTTCCTTTCATATTGTGCAGGCATGAACTTCAATGATTTAATACGTATGAGGGATGCCAGTGTTGTTGCTCGAGCGGCTCCTCATTCTCAATCGCAAGTTAGAGCCCCCTCATCTGGATCGGCTCGTGCTCCTACTCCTCCTCCTCCTCCTGCTACTGGTGGATCCAACCGTCCTACACAAGTGACTGGGAGAAATAAACGAAAGAGGCCTCTTGTCTATGATTGTGGTTCGGACGATCATGAGAGCTTCGAGTCCCAAAGGAGTGATTCAGCCCGTCATGAAGGTGGCTCTCGTGTTGCTGAGTGTAGGTCAGCTCCTCGCCAGCCTAGGCGCAAATACAGGAAGAGGTTGATTATTGAAGCCTCAATGCCTACAAGACCAATATTGCCTAAGGTAGCCGATCCTACTTTGAGACACTATCCAGTTGATAGTGGGGTAGTCGTATGTGGAGAAGACTTCCAGACCTATCCCGGAGTGAATAACAATGATAGCATCGAGGAGGCCAGGATAGCGTCTCGTCTAGCCTGGAGCACCATCCTTCCTCGTGACGAGGCGAGGCTTTTCACAAACCTTACAGAAGTGAAGGATAATTCTGACTATCTCGCTATGAAGGTGAGAGCTTTGTGCTTGTTTGGTAATTAAATTTCCCTTTTTTTTAACTTCTTCCGTCAAATTTTTTGAGTTACTTCTGTTTTTTGTCTTGTCAGATGACTCAACAACTTGCGGCTGTCAATGCTCGACACAAGGCTCTCAGGGAGCAAGCTGACAAAGACATTCATGAGCTTTGAGAGGAAAAAATGGAGCTTTTGAACGAGGTTATCCAGCTTCGCCCTTATCCCAAAAGGGTGGAAGAGTTGACTAAAAGGAACGCTGATCTCGAGCAGAGGCTCCAAGAAAAGCAGGCGAAGGTGGTTTCCCTTCAGGGGTACGAAGAAGCTTACAATAAGGTCGTCAATGATCAGGGAGCTATGGAGAGGTAGCGGGATGAGGCCACTGAGGAGCTACAAAATGTTCTGGACCATCAAAAAGAGGTTCGAACCGAGGCTGTCCTTGAATACCGCCTGTCCCAGCATTGCTTTGATAAGAAAGCAGAGTTCGCGACGGGATTCATCAAGTACGGCTTCTATTTGGCTCGTGCTTGGCTGGAGAAGCATTGGCCTAGTGATGCTTTCCCTGAATTGCTCTTTACTAAGGAAGCCAAGTACTACGAAGCTCCTTCTTGGACCAAGTATCAGCCCGGTTCGCAAGGTCCGGACGCTTATTTAGAGGAGGGAGTCGTAGATGACTTGGACAATCTTGAGGGTTCGTGGCTTCCTCGACAGCCAAGGAGTCAGCCTGAGTCTTCTGAAGCTCGTGATCGATCTGGGCCTTCAGCAGTGCCAGGCAAGCCTGAGTCTATTGAGGCAGGCGATCAGCCTAAGCCTATCGAGGCACTGTTAGGGCTAGATGGCGATGAGCTCCAGTTTTCTGATTCTGTTGCTGCCGACCCCGTGTAAGACTTCGCGGCTGTGGTTGGGCCTTCAACCAAGGCTCCTTCTTTTGGGATAGCTCCTCAGGATCCTGATCATCCGATAGCTTCTTCAACTCCCTAGGATCTTGATCCTCCAGCTCCTCAAGACCCTAGTGCTGATGTAGCGTCTTCTCAGCCGGTTAACTCGGTCCTTGCCGTAGATTAGGATTCTGTATTTTTTGTTTTGTTTGTTAACTCCGATATACATATTCATTTTTTAATGAAAAAGTACCATTTCATTCTGTAGCTCTTTCTTTTGTCTATATGAATTCAGTAGAATATCTTGTATAACTGTTACATCACAAAGTCCTGAAGCAGTATTAGAAAGATCAAATAATTCTATTTTTCAGCAAAAGCGTACCTTTACACCATGTTGCTCCCCCAGTTCTGTTTTGAAACTGTGTCGTCATTCCTGTTCAAAGATGAACTTTTCTCGAGTGTTGTGCCTATCTCGCGCTTTTTTCGCTTAAAGACTTTTTAGAATAATCAAGACTAAAATGCCAAGGTGTTAACCATAATTTGTCAACTTATTGCAACATATTAATCTAAAAAATTTTAACGTACCTCGTAACATGCTATATAGTTTGTATCTTTTGTGTTACTTGGATATCGCACTTGTCAGTTTGCTCATTGCTTGATGATTCCGCGATTTGCCTTTTTTGCGCACTTTTCGCGTTTAAGGACTTGTATTTGCCCGTCTCGCACCTTTTTGTGCTTATGGACTTTTGAGTTGCCTGTCTCGCGCATTTTTCACTTAAGGACTTTTGAGTTGCCCGTCTTGCGCATTTTTCGCTTAGGGACTTTAGTTTGTCCGTCTCGTGCATTTTTCGCTTAGGGACTTTTTGAGTTGCCCGTCTCGCGCATTTTTCGCTTAGGGATTTTAATTTGCCCGTCTCTCGCATTTTTCGCTTAGGGACTTTAGTTTGCCCGTCTTGCGCATTTTTCGCTTAGGGACTTTTTGAGTTGCTCGTCTTGCGCATTTTTCGCTTAGGGACTTTAGTTTGCCCGTCTCGCTCATTTTTCATTTAGGGACTTTTGAGTGACCAGCTTTTGCCTCATTTCAATTCCTATAACACATAATCTGTCTCATACATTGCATTAGAGAATATAGAAAGTGAATAGCTGGCCTTTATTCTTGAATCAGATAATCACAAAACAATAATATCTGTAAAGTAATGGAGTAATAGATGGAAAATTAAAGACAAGAATAATAATAATAATAATAATAAGTACAATATTTACTGCCAGTACAGCTTGAGATGGTTGGCGTTCCAAGTCTTCGAGATCTTCTTTCCTTGCAAGGTTTCTAAGGTGCATGTGCTAGGTCCGATCACTCTTCTGATTCTGTAAGGTCCTTCCCAATTAGCCCGGAGTTTTCCATCCTCCCTATAGGCGTTTGTAATCGCCGACTTTCTCAGTACCAGGTCTCCTTCTTGCAATTCCCTGTTTTTAACTCGTGCATTGTAATAAGTGGCTGCTCTCTGTTGGTAGGCCGCCAATCTCATTTTTGTCATGTCTCTTAACTCATCTATCAGGTCTAGATTCTCCCTTAGTCCCTGAGAGTTAAGTTCTTCAATGTAAGGGACCAATCTAGGCGACTCAACTCCAATTTCAACCGGGATGAGGGCTTCAGTCCCATACACCAAATTGAACGGTGTTTCCCCTGTCGACACTTTTCTTGTCATAATATAGGCCCATAGGACACTCGGGAGCTCATCTACCCATGCTCCCTTTGCCTTATCCAGTCTGGTCTTTAAACCGTGCAGTATAGTTCGATCACTCACTTCTGCCTGTCCATTGGCCTGTGGGTAAGATATAGAAGATATTCTTACCTGAATACTCAGGCCCTTACAGAAATCTTGGAAAGCATCACAGTTGAATTGCTTCCCGTGATTTGCATTTATCACATGGGGGATCCCAAATCGGCAAATTATGTCCTTCCACACCATTGCTTCCACCTTCTTCTCAGAAATTGTAGCCAAAGGCTCTACCTCTATCCACTTCGTGAAGTAATCCGTGGGCACAAGTAGGTACTTCCTTTGTCCTAAACCTAGGGGAAAAGGTCCCAGGATATCTAACTCCCATTGTGTGAATGGAGTCGGTTGGAGAGTGTTCTGAAGGGTCGAAACTGGCGCAATAGCTATAGGAGCGAATTTCTGACACTTTTCGCATCTTCGCACTTTGTTTGTGGCATCCTTCCTCAGTGTAGGCCATTAAAACCCCGCCCGTAATATTTTCGAAGCTAGGGCTTGAGCCCCCAAGTGCTCACCACATATTCCTTCATGAACTTCAGCTAAGGTGTATTCAGCCTGTTGGGGCCCTAGACACTTCAGCAAGGGCATTGTGAATCCCCGTTTATAGAGTTCTCCATTTACCACGGTAAACCTGACACTCTTCAATTTTGGCCTTCGAGCTTCATCTCTGTCTGTTGGGAGTGTGCCCCCAATATATAGTCTTTGATCGAGATTCTCCAATCATTTCCAATCTCAATATCACAAACACCTTCTTCTTCGATACTCGGCTTAGCGAGGGATTTCACTTTGACCATACCCCCTTTGACTCCTCTAGAGGAAGCCAACTTTGAGAGAGCATCCGCATGGTTATTCTCAAACCAGTTTATCTAAGTTAATTGGAAGTTCTTAAACGATTGTGCCAATAATTGCACCTTCTACAGATAAGGGACTAAAGCGGGTTCTCGTGCTTCATACTCCCACGAGAACTGGTTTATCACCAATTGCGAATCACTATAGGCCATTAAGTTGCTGACTCCTAGTTTCTCAGCAAGTTTCATCCCGGCTATCAAGGCCTCGTACTTAGCTGGATTATTCGAACTTGAAAAATCGAAACGTAGGGAATACTCATAGGTTTCCCCTGCATGCGAAGTTAGCACAATTCTAGCTCCATTGCCATCCATGTTACGAGCCCCATCTACAAATAATTTCCACTAGACTAACTCTGTTTCTTCTCGGACCTCAGCCAGTGCATTCTACAATTAAATCTGCCAACGCCTGCCCTTTTATTGCTTGGTGAGGCTGAAAGTGTATGTCGTATTCACTCAACTCGAAAGTCTATTTAGTTAGACGTCCGGAGTGCTCGGGTTTTTGTAGTATTTGCCTCAAAGGTTGATTCGTTAAGATAGTCACTGAATGAGCTTGGAAGTAAGGTCGTAACTTCCGAGTTGCCATCACCAAGGATAGAACTATTCTTTCGACTAGGGGGTACTTTATCTCAGCATCTAGCAGGACTTTGTTTACATAATAGATCGGACAATCCCTGTCTCCTTCTTTCCTTAGTAAGACTGCACTTACAGCTTTCTCTCCTACTCCGAGATATATGAGGAGGTGGTCTCCGGGCTGTGGTCGAGATAATAGGGGCAATTCTTTCAGGTAGTCTTTTAAAATTTCAAAGGCGTCATTGCACTCTTCCGTCTATTTGAAGTTCTTTCCCGCCTTTATCGCCTTAAAAAATGTTAGACTCCTTTCAGCTGATTTGGACAAGAAGCGATTCAAAGCTGCTATCCTCCCTGTTAGCCTTTGAACTTCTCTAACAGTATTGGGTGGCCTCATGTCCAAAATAGCCTGAACTTTCTCGGGATTAGCTTCTATCCCCCGATTAGTAATCATGAATCCCAGAAACTTTCCAAACTTCACCCCGAATGAGTATTTATTGGGGTTTAACTTCATCTCATACTGTCGCAACACATTAAATACCTTCGTCATTTTCTCGGCGTGCGATTCCTCCTGTCGACTTTTTATGATCATATCATCAACATAGGCTTTCATAGTGTTGCCTAACAAGTCTTTGAACACCTTATTCACCATGCGCTGGTAGGTTGCCCCCGCGTTTTTCAAACCGAATGGCATTACTCAATAGCAATATGTCCTACTATCGGTAATGAAGGAAGTCTTCTCCTCATCATCCGATGCATCATGATTTGGTGGTACCCTGAAAAGGCATCTAAGAAACTAAGCAATTCGTACCCACAAGTTTCATCTACCAACTTGTCAATTTGGGGTAGTGGATACGAATCCTTAGGGTAAGCTTTGTTCAGGCCCGTGAAGTCCACACAAATTCTCTATTTCCCGTTGGCTTTCTTCACCATCACAACGTTAGCCAACCATTCCGGATAGTTAACTTCTCTAATAAATTTCGCCCGTAACAATTTTGAGATTTCTTCGTTTATGGCCTGTTGCCTCTCTAGCACAAAATTCCTCTTCTTTTGCTTTATTGGCCTTGCCCCTGAGACTACGTTCAATCGATAACAAACAACTTCAGGGTCAATTCCAGGCATATCGGCTGGGGTCCATGCAAACACATCACTATTCTCCTTCAAGCATCAAATTATTTCCCTTTTTACTTCTTCAGGTAATTGGCTCCCCACATACACTATTCTTTCTTCATCTTCTTCATCCAACCGGATTGCCTCCATCTCCTCATCAGGTTTTGGCTTAAGCGGTTCTTCAATTGTAAGGGTTTCCTTCCTCTGAATCCCCTTACATGTGGTGGATGTGACGTTACATGTTCTGGCTTTCCTTTGATCTCCCCTTACTTGTCCAACACCATGGGGAGTCGGAAACTTCATTAACAAATAGCAGGGATGCACCACCGCTCTCATGTCATTCAACAATTGCCGCTCGAAGATCATATTATAAGCCACAGACGTTGATTTCACCACCATAAACAACGCTTGACGGATGACACCTTTTGGGCTCTCCCCTAATGTAACAGGTAGATGAATGGCACCTACTACCTTTACCTTCTCTCCAGAGAAATCGTATAAGGGTGTAGGTACTGGCTTCAACCTGTCCTTCGTGATATTCATCCTTTCGAAGCAGTTCCAGTAGATCAAGTTCACCGAACTCCCATTGTCGACCAAGATTCGACTCACTGGATGCTTTGCTAGCACCGCTGAAATTACTATCAGGTCATCATGAGGAACCACTACATCTCCTCTATCAGCTGGTGTAAAAGTAATGGGTTCCTCATCCTACTTTTCCTCCATTATTGAGTTGATTTTGTGGGCCTGTCGGGCGTAAGATTTTCGGGATGAGGAAGAAGTACCAGCTAATGATTCACCTCTAGATATTACATTAATAGCTGGCCTTGTGGGTTTATTATCTTCCTCCCGATTCCTTCCTTCTGTCCTTCTGTCATTATCTCTCCTGTCATCTTCATTTCGTCTTACAGGTCCCCTATTTTCACCTCTTCTATCTCTAAAATAGTTTCCTCTGCTTCGCGTAGGATAGTTGTTTTTGTCACTTCTCCACACAAAACGGTTTATTGTCCCCTCTCGCGCTAGCTTTTCTAGCTGATTCATCAACTCCTTACACTTTTCGATCGTGTGCCCATGTGCTGAGTGGTAATCGCAATACAACCTTAAATCACGGCCTTGATTCCCTAACGCCTTCCTTGGAGGCTGTATAAGACCTGACCCTTCAATAGCTGCCAACACTGAAACCTGAGATTCAGTGAGTGGGGTATAGGAAGTGTATTTTAGTGTGGGAGCTTTCTCAAACTTTCTCGATTGGCTAGAGGATGCTTCAGTGACCTCTCTTCCTCATTTCCTTCCATCCTTGGATTCTCCATTCGCCACCATTTTCATTACTTCTTCCTGGGTGACATACTTATTTGCCCAAGAAAGCATATTCGAGATCGTAGTCGGCTGGTCTAGTGACAGGGATTCTTGCAGTTTCTCAAACCTTGTCACTTGTAACATGGCTGCCACGACTATACCGACTTGCAAATCTCGCACCTCTAGAGTAGCATCTTTGAACCGATCCACATAACTCTTCAATGACTCCTTAGCTCCTTGCTTAATAGTGAGCAAATAGGTTGGTTCCTTCCTTCTCTGACTATTCACAGCAAACTCCTTAAGAAACTCGCTTCGCAGTTGGTCAAAAGAGACAATAGACCCTTCAGCAGGTTATTAAACTATTTCATCGCATGTCCGGACAGAGTTAGAGAAAAGGCCCTGCACATTATCTCATCTTCCCATCCATGTAGCAACATTAGGGCCTCATAGTTTTGCATATGGTCATAGGGGTCCATCTTCCCGGTGTATACGACCATCTGCGGCATTTTGAACTTTGGAGGTAGAGGTTTTTGCATGATGGTCGTATAGAACGGTACTCTTCTTCTCTGACTCTCCTCTGCAGACACTAATTTTTTCTCTTCTAGTACTTGTTCTATCATCTTCTTCATGTCCACGGGGGGAGCAAGTTGATTTCTGGCATGAGACGAATCAAGTAGGTCTTCAGCTATTTTCTTACCCCTTGCTTGAGGTGCATTTGTTCGTACCATTTGCGTACACCAAGTGGGGTCAAACTCCGACTCGGCTCCCCAAGTGCTTTGATCTTTAACACCGTTTTTTTCAGCACCTCCAACACCATCTTCTAAGTTGGTACCAGCAAAATTTGACAAGTCATGATGGTGGGCGGTAGACCCTGTCGCACGATCAATGTCCTGTCGCCCAGACACCTGCCGCCCTACACCTGGAGTTTGTCGCCTGACCCCTGTCGCAGGGTCTAAGTCTGCTGCTTCCTAGTCTCTCGCTGGGTACCTGCGACAGGCCTCCTGCTTCCCTGTCCTACCGCACCCTGCTGAATATCATTCTCTTCCACGGGAGGAACCTCTTGCCGCCGAAAGGGGTCTGCCGCTGTCGCGTCCTCTTGTCGTCCAAACACCTGTGACGGGACCCCTTGATTTGTTCCTCCTATCAAATTCTGCACCGCAGGCAGCAGACTCAATGTTGAGAGGACTCCCTGGAACAGATCTACCATGGCTCTTAGCGCCAAGGTAGTTTCTTCACTCTGTCGCCTCAGAGCTTCGAATTCTGCCGCCGACACAGTAATTCTTTCTTCCTCCCTGTTCACCTGGTTCCTCTGGTGAATCTGTTGTTTAGGGGAGCTTACAAAGTTTTCCTCACTTCCAGTCCTCACGTTTGTCGATCTTGTTCTCACCATCTTAGAAAGTCTTGATTGGCTTTTTATACGTTTCCCACAGACGGCGCCAATTGTTTTTATACAAAACAACAATAAAAGTATGATGACGTCGATGTTCGTACTTTGTCTGCACGTGTCTCTAAAAAGCTTCTGTAAAATAAGAAAAGTCAGAGAGACGCAGGGGTGGTTCGCTGCGTAGACACTCCGATGCTTAAGTTAGCAAAAAGTTCTTCAATATTGGGAAACGTAAAAGCCAGTAGTCAAAAATTGGGGAATAAGATTGTACCTGGGACCTATTTATAGGCGAGTATTCTAGGTTAATTACCTAAGGATAAGTGCGTCATTTTGCTAAGAGTTTGTTTCCGAATATAACAGAAATTCCCCAAATCTCGAGAAAAGTAAAGGCTTGTCGCCGGTGAGAGACCTATAACGCGTGGCATGTTGTAGTGTCAGGGGTCTGTTGCTGACGGAAACCGAAATTACGCCATGTGTCGCGTGATGATGATAGACGATAGACGAGGGAGTCTATCGCCAGCGATAGGCGTCATGTCGCAGCTGTGCCTTCTGTCGCCAAAGGCCACGTGACCCAATGATCCCTTGCCACGTGGTGATTCTTGACGCCTTTGGGCCTGACCCAATGTAGATAGACTTTGTCATATCAACATAAAATCCTCCTACCCCTCTTCCCCCTAAAAAAAAAAAGGAGATTACAAATAAGAACGTAATTTGTATCTTTTTTCTATCTTAGCTATTTGCTAAAGCATGTTTCTGATACTTGAGAAGCCATGGATAATTGCCTGTGCTCTTAATATACTTATTTCTTGTGTGAGGCTCTCATTTGAGTGCTTTGAGTCATCAAGAAGGAATTCTTGATTTGCAAGATTCGTATGAATTGAAGTTCTTGTAAAATAAGCTGGACTCAACTTTCTTGTGGGGGGAGATGATCCTTGAGAAACCATTCTTGAGCCAGGAGAAGAAGCTGGTGTTCTCATATAATTTCCAAGTAAAGAGCTTGATTCCTTCTGGGACGTTAATACTCTCCTATCATGTTTGGAATTCTGGTTCCTGGTCTTTCTGAATGAATCAAAGGAGGCAAGCCTGGCTAGTTTACGAAGAGGTTTTCTTTTTGAATTATCTTTCTCCGGTAGCACATTACCATTCTGATATATGCTTTCCCTTGAATTCTTAGTGAATTCAGGAGCTGATGCATACTCCTTTTTCATATTTAATTTGGTAAAACAATCACCACAGACCCGATAAAGCTTGTTTATGTGAGGGGCCAAAGAAGCTTTTAGAGATTTCTTACAGCCGCAAGCTTTACAAAAGACTAGCCCGCAGTTGTAACAGTTATGACGCTTTCTGATTAAACTAAATGGGTTCCGACAACCAGAACACTTAAAATGATCAGCACCTAGGGCCCAGTCATGAAGACAAATGGCAGCAGTAAAATTGGAGCCACATTCCACTCTTTACTTGTTTGCATTTTAAAGCTTCAACAAGTGTGGGAGTGTTCTTGTCTTGTCTGCAGTGTCTCCATGACCTAATTGACCATTTCCACCCTTACCCCAGGTGTAAATCTTAGCATCTGAACTGCGAACTGCAATATGATAAGAACCGCATGCTATCTCTTCAATTTGGCTGCTTTTGATGTTGTCTTTGACACAAGTTGGGAGCTTGCTAATTCCGGAGCTCCCAGGGTGTTCATGACCAACAATCCCCATGGAATACACTTTCCCTTTGTCAGTTAGAGCAACAGTGATACTATGGCCACAGGCCACTTGAGAAAAGCTTGTAGTGTCTGACAGTGCAACCAAAGAAGGAACTAATCTTGGTTCTTTATCACCATGTCCAAGCTGGCCTTTCGTCCCATCCCCCCATGTGAACAGCTTTCCAGATGAATACTCACCATAAATCTCAGTAGGCACTTCATCAACTGCAGCAGCGTGCCAAACTCCACAAGATGCCCTCAGCGTTCGTAGCCCTCTAAGAGCATCAACTTCTCTAGGCATATTTGTGCTACTACGGTCCCCATGGCCTAGAGCTCCAAAAGTTCCATCTCCAAATGTAAGCAATTTACCTGTTGATGTCACAGCAGCTGTATGCCAAGCTCCGCAAGAGATATATGACCCATGCATACCTTCCATCTCACCACTTACCTTTTTAGGAGTCCACTTACCGAATTGAGTACCGTGCCCTAGAAGACCAAGATTGTGATAACCATCACCCCAGGTATAAAGGTCCCCTGATAGGGTTACAGCACAAGTATGAAATTCCCCACATGCAACTAATCCAATATTTGACTCACTGAGAGCACCAATGAGCGTTGGTTGAGAAACATCAGCTTCAATTCCATGCCCGAGCTTGCCACCACTTCCCTCACCCCAACTAAAGATCTGTCCCTGCCTTGTGACTAAAACAGGATGCTTATTCCCACAAGAGATATTTGGAGCATCTAGGAGCACAGTTGATTCAAGAGCCTTGGGTGAAAGTGCATCTATACTGGCAAGAGAAGTAGTTAAGAGTTCTACGCACACTGCCACCAAGCAGTCCATTACCAGTTCCTTCTCCCCAGATATAAACATCACCTAATGCATCAAAATCCTCGAAAGAAGATCTCTGGCTGGATGAGCTCACGGCACTGGATAAACTACTTCGAAATGAATCAACAAAGAGGAGTTATCTAAACCCCCCAACGATAATGAACTGAAATGTTTGGAAACTGGATCAGTCTGAGTAAAGACCTTTATCATAGAAGTGTATGTTAAAACCTCGGAAAAAGCTTTTCCTAGTGTGTGCTGCGGAGAACTCTCATATGGGAGTGGAACCGTTTGGATTTCTCTGGGATCCTACAACAAGCAAACATGGAAAGATATAATAAAGGAAACAGAGAATGACTGAATCTTCAGGCAATTCATAGTAGGAAATCTTATAGATGATATCACTGCTTGTAGATGACACATTAGATAGAGAGTTTCTTTGTGTATAGCTAGATGGACTTTCTGGTGATGTATTATCACTTTTTGCATCACTTGTAGGCCTGCAATTGTCACCTCCCAAAATTAAGAACTTAAGAGCCGTAAAACAGACCTCATCTTCATCTCTGTCCTTGCAGATCTATTAACAGTACACAGTAATTAGTAGTTTTTATTTTTTATGATTCAGGTTATGATACCAAATATACTCCCTGTTCAAAATCAAAATATAGGTTATATTAAAGGGAAAATTTGGAAAATGTGAGTTTCAAACCATTGTATATGAGAAGTTTCTTCATACCTTCTCCCAACCGTAAAAAATAAAGTAAAAGGAAATGAATTAACGACCATTCACAAATCTATGTGAAACAGAATTTAGAAATTCACAAACCACCAGCAAAATACAGCAACACTCCCTCTGTTCCTAACTAGCAAAAAAGGTAAAGAATAGAAAAGCAAGAAACTTAATTCTACTTTTCTACACGATCCTAATAAAGATTAAAAACACCAGTAATGAGATAAAACAGCTCAGGACTGACACTGCAAATTCAAAAACCAAAAAACAACAAGCGGAATAACATTCATAAGAAAGAAAATTTCAGAAGCAAGATAAAATCTTAACATTCATAGGTTAAAGACAAGTTTAATATGGATCCAGGACTAAAATAATAACATTTTATGTGTTGAATGGAAAGGACGTGGACTTTTGCTATGCATGTATTCAACATTATAGTTGAACTGAAACTGAAATTTCACAAAAAGTGCAATCATGGTCAATGTATTTTAAAGGAAGGATATAGACAGGTCAAAAGCAAGATAGTTTACAAACCAAATCCAAGGATCTATTGCTGTAAATAAGAAAAAATGACTGGTGTTCTTTATCAAGCTTAGGGAACCGCTGGAATAATGCCTGCAACCATGCAACAAAACTTTTGTTACTTTTGCCTCCTGTTGATACTGCTGTAGTCTTGACAAATGCGTTTCAAGAAGATAAAGAAAAAGGTTCAGATGTTTCCAATACTGAAACAATTCATATGTAATATACAATTGGTTAGGAACTCCTAAACAGTCAGTAGCTCAATTATCACACTTAGTTTAGTTTTGTCCACTATGGTTTGATATTAAGAATATATTGCCACATCTCATGTAGGTGCATATTAACATCGTTAAAAGTAGTTCTATACTTAATAAGAGCATAAAATTACAGATCAACAGCAAAGGCATTAAAAGATGTTCTTCCTAGAAAATGTAGAGCTTCAATTGTCAAACCTTTTTTTTTCTACAAATGTTGGTTTGATATTAAAAATATAGCATAACTTTGTATTTTTTAGGATGTGAATATATATTAGCACGGTTAAGCTTAGGTTAAAGCAGTGCTAATTTGAGCACCAAAAAAGTACAGATCAATAGCAAAAGGCATTAATGGATATACAGACTTACAGTACGCTGTCCAGGCATAATCCTTGAAACATGGCTTAGTTTGATTTGTTTCTCTTCTTTGCCAGAGTACCAAACCAGTGATTTTTCATCCTGGCACATAGATGAAGTGAACTTAAATCACTGCAATTTCCCTAACTGAATTGTGCATATTAATTCCTAATTTTGAACACAGGATTCTTTGGATTTTGCACAGCTTGTTTAATTTTCGTAGCACGCTTTACATAAAGACATAGAGGTGGAAAACCCACAGACAGACAAGTAAAACTGCTATCTATTATTGTACTACATGTTCTTCTAAGGATCTTCTCACAATCTGACTTAACTCATACATTTAAAATTTGATAAATTTAAAAGTTCTTTGGCTCCAATTACTCCTAGTAGAGTGCATAACATTATCTAGAGCAAAAGCCATCCCAACTAGAATGGAAGTAAATTGCACATAATGGCATACATTAGATTCTCTGCTAGACTTTGAACTTGACAAAACACCCCTTGTCAATTCTATAATAATTTCATGATACAAACTGAAAAATAATACGTGAGATTAATAAAAGGGTTGAATGTGAACTACAACTCACAAGTGTCACGGAATGGTAAAGTATTTTAACTAATATTTGCATAATATCAAGTTAGTATTGAAAGACAGTAAAAAAAAAAGGCATATATCTTCCTGAGGCTTCAAGGATTAAGAGAATACTAGTAGAATCTGCTAGATATGGCAATCAATCAGGTTAAGCTTGTTCCATAAGAAACTGAAGCAGCTATCTTCCTTGATCCCCTTTTAGTTTTTCTTCTTCTTCTTCTTATACGTACATAAAAGAGGTTATGTTTGTGGGACATCGAATGTAATGAAAATGGTTGAAGGCTTAAAGATGCACAAAAGCCCCAGATTCATGCAGATCTGCGCAGGCCAGAGTCCAGACTCAGAGCAGCCACTTTAGTTGAGAACCTTATGGAGAAAGCTATATTTAGATCACTCATAGGACAATCCAGCTTGATAGGGCCAGATTCTTCTATTGACCTTTCATTTAGAAAAGTGCTTAATTCTTAAAGCAAAACTAAAAGAAATCATAAGAGTGTAATTTTGGGTTTGGAGATGAACCGATTAAAATCCACTAATAAAAGCTTTAGACAGAAGACATTCAAAGCTAGCTACATCAATTTTGATTGTCAATCCTTTTACTGCCTGATGATCACTATTTCATTGCTTACATGTATTACGTTCCTATTTTAAGGAAAAAAAAAAGTGTTTTCTGGAAAGTGCATAACTAAGAGTTCCCCAGGGTAACATGATGTCCAATGCAATTTCAAAGAGGAAAACTTTAAGCAAAGAAAAGTACTAGTAATTCATACTGTCGAGATTGAATGCAACATACTTTTGAAAGCCGGAATGGGCAAAATTTAGGCTTTCCCCAGCGCCCATACTTGAGCAGATACATTCCTTTCTTAAGGGTTGTAACGGCCTACAAAAAAGGCAAAAGTATGACATATTCTAATTATACCTGAGGAAAATGAAAGGCCTAAAAACATAGTGACTCACTTGCAATGCCAAATTATCTTCTGAAAAGGAAATCATTAAAAAAAAAAGGACCTGACTTACTGAATAAAGGAGCTAACTACTGAGAAGTTGGAAGAACCCTTTTATATATATGGGTAACAGTGCAATTTTTATCAAACTGAATAAAGAGTACAGCGCAGCATGAGGAGACAGCCTTTTTAAACTAAAGAAAAGAAGACAATGACATGTAATGAAGGTCATATAAAGACATGCAATTCAGCCTATTACATCTACAATTACATTAAAATGGAATGCTGTCAATGTTGTACATCGCATGCTGCTGAAACGATCTAAATCAATTTCCTTGCAACAGTCAAAGCTAGCAAAGTTCATTAACAAGTTGTGACATTAACATAGATTTATTTACAATCAAACCAGAATAACAGTCGAGTATAAAAACATAAAAAAAAAAAAAACCTGCTCATAATCTCTATCTGGAAGGCTAGTCCTTCGGAAGTCAGCCATTCACGTTGCGATTTCAAGTCCAACCCTTTCGTAGAACAACAGCGAACTTCTAGAGAATGACAGAAGAATCTCCGTATCCGCCCCATAAAAAACCTGTCTACTACCAATATGCATTTCATGCTATTCCATTATGAGAAAGCCTCAAATGACAGTATCCTGATGAGATTCCGAGAACTTCTAAACAAATTCCCTTTTTTACTCTTTACACCCTCACTTTCTTCATGAGTTACTGTTCATTACAAGAAAATTTTGGAGTACAAAGAGAAAAAAGTGGAGTATATTTAGAAGTTATCGAATTTCCTATGTTAGACTCTTAACATTTTCCAAAAACATATAATAATAAAATTCTAAACCTCCCCAAAATTCCAAACTCACCTCCTTTTCAATTAGGCTTACCAGCGTTTGAAGCAATTATAAATAAATAAATATGATGCAATTTCAATCCTAAAAATTGAATTTTTCTTCAAAATTTTGAATCATTTGAAATTAAACATCCAAAATTGCTTTAAAAAAAATTATTCTATACACTTTCAGTAGAGTTTTTTAACTTCACAAGCGGGATTAGGATGATGACATGTGTCCCATTTTATTTATTTTTTATTTTTTTAATATTTTTAAAAAACACATATCATTATCCTAACCCTGCTTGTAGAGTTAAAAAACTCCACTGACAGTGAATAAGATAATAATCCTTAAAAAAAAAAAAAGTTACCTGAATAAGAATAAACATTGAAAATCGGCAATTAGAAGGCCAGTTTTTTGACGAATCAGGATTGGATTTTATTAGACTTAAAAATCAAGGATCAAAAAGGGTATTAACAGATTTAATTTTTTTTATTTTTGCTAAATAAAAATATAAAATAAAAGTGAAGGGAAGGGAATTAGCACGAGCTTCTCTCTTCCTGTTCTCTATATTTTATTTCCCCTCCTCCGATTTTAACTGTTTTAACTGCATTTTGTATTTTTATGTTTGAGTACAAATAAATAAATAAATATAATTCTTTGAAAGAAAAAATAATAAATAAATAAATAAAAACATTTGTTTGTTGACCTTGAGGATTCTGATTCTTTTTAACCAGGTCAGCATTGAATCCCTTGGATGGGAATGTGATTTTTTTTTGTTGGTTTTTCCTTCTATCGCTCAACCAAAATTATGTAAAAGCCTTTGTTTTTTTTTTTCTTTAATTTTATTTTAAATCGCTTTTTACTTAAACTACAATTTTCTAGTATGGTTTTTTATTTTTGATTATAAGTGATTTTGAGAACTTTATAACACAAAATAGGAGTAAAACTCTTTTATAAATTCTATTCTTTTATCTCAATATTTCAAATTCAAAACATTTCTTCTAACTTGATACATTTTTTAAAAATTTCACAAATAAATCAAAAATAGTCAGACTTACACTCGTCTTTACTTTTAGGAATTAATCAATAATAATGTGATAAGCAATGAAATATTAAACTCTTGATTTCATTCTAATTATAAAAAAATATAAAATTGAGTGATAAGTAGGAGACTATAAAGAGATTATCAATAAAGAGTTTGCAATGTGTGTAAAGCCATTGAGTTGAAAAAGTTAGTTGCCTTGGAATAATCCAAAGCAAAAAGGGATAAAAGATATTATTGCTTCTTGAACCCTAGACCAAAATGATATCTCATCAGTACTTTCAATGATATATTGTGGTTGAGCCTGTTTAGTGTTTTCGAGGCCCCATTAATCAATTTCCATTTGATCATTTGGTCTAACTTTGGAACCTTTATAGGATTAAGTGCATTATCATGCTTTAACTTCAATAATCCTACTCTCACATGAAAAAACATGCCATTATGTGGTTGAAATAAAACTCATGTGGCTAGGACAAATTAGAAAGCATTGGAAACCCCTATTGCAAATCCCAAAAGGGTAATAAGGTATTGAAAACAAAAAAAAATTAGAATCTAGTCGGCTGAGCTCGAGTTTGTATAATAAAATTAAAAATTGATCTGAGTTAAAAATCAAGCCCGAATCATTTGAGGCTCAGGCTTCTATATAATTCGTTAACATATAGCTCAACTCAACCCAAACTCCATCCGGTCTGATTCTTGGACACCTCTAGTGTCGGCTAACTGGATCGAAAAAATTTTAATGAAATGAAACATGCAAGCTTGTCTTACACATCCCTCCAACCCCTATTCCTCCAACCCCTATTGGACTAACAAGTTTTTCATCACAACTAAAAAAAATGTCACAGATTACAGTTACATAAAACTAAATTATGATTAATAAAACAAAGCATAATCTAATATCTCTAACTACAATTTTTAAAAATTTTAATTGCATTTTTAGATTTTAGATATTATGGCTCTAACTACTTTTATATAAAAGTTTAGTCTAATAATAAAATGTCAAGTTTTACTTAAACGTAATTAAACAAAAACAATAGTCTTCAACAAACTGCAGTCTTTATTAATTAAAAGTATATAAATTTACATTTTTATAAAAGTTACTGTAGCAAAAACCTATGTTTTTTAGTAGCCGTAATTAATATTATTAATTGTACAAATACAATTTAATTGAAAAAAATTATTTTTTATTATAGAGGATGAATAGACTTGTTTTTTTATTGAGCATCATAATATTATATGTAAATAGACTACAATTTTTTGTTTCAAACGTATTGTTTTGTGGTTCAATGTTTCGTCTTCCAATATTCAAGTATATTGGAAATGATTTTAATTTCTAGCAAGGCTGCTACATTGTCATTTGTGAATAGATATTTTATTGTTTGAATAAATTAAACTATGATTTTTATTTATTAATAGACCGTGGTTTTGGTTTTTAAATGTAGTCTTTTGTATCTAATGCTTTGATATCCAAGATTCACATACCTACAATATTAGAAATGTCAATTTACAAATATAGTGTTTCAAGTAAACATATTATAATACTTAAAGTTCGAAGAGACATTTATTATCCATCACTTTTATTATGCACTTTCTCACTCTCTCAATCTCATTCTCCAACAATATTGGCTATCTTCCTCTTTAATCTCAAAACCATGCAGAATAAAACCATTGTTGCGCAACAATATTGGATCTCTTCCATGGGTGATCTTATCTGAGATTCTTTGGCACGTGGCTTTCAATCCAGATATTAATTTCGTGAATATCAACTTGGTTGTAAGGATTTTAATGAAACCTCAAAATATAATTATATATTTTTAGAATATTTCATTGAATAAACTTTGCTTCCCACCATGGCGTAAAAATGAAAAAAAATCTTTTTAAAAAAATGCCAAGAATAAAAAGACATTATATAGAAAATGAATAGTTAATTATTTTAGTAGAAGGAAAGTTGAATTAAGATTGCATTACTTAAAGTTAATAGTCGAAAAAACCATGCACTCGAAGCTCTGTGTGTGATATTATATCTTGCTTAAAAGGTAAGCAAAGAGAACTAGGGCTCCAAGTTTTGCCTTTTCTCAATTTGACAAATTCCATATAAAAAGTGTTTCGATATTGTTAGATGCCGTTTAAAAACAGAGACGTTCTTAAGCAACATGTGGATCCATATATCCTTGTTTGAACTAAAAGAATTTTGTGATCATGATCATGACATTATGGCAAGACTTAAACGAAGCTTGGGAAGGCAACAACAACCTAGTTGATAACCTTCAGCCTTGTTTTGACTCTTGCCTTTGAGATTGTGAAACAGCTTTCTTTTGTAGTATACTTATAAAATACTTAATAACTTAATATACTTTTTTATTTAATTATTAATTTAAAATTAATTGATATTTCTATGATATTCTTTTACATCATATATATATATATAAATATATAATTGAATTAATTAGAAGTTTTAATGCAAATGAAATGTAAATTAGTATCGATTTTTTTTATTTGGTTTTCTAAATGGTCGAGGTATGTAATTGTAAGTACAAAACAATTTAAAAATTGAAATCAAATGGGTTAAGCTTTCTAAGCTAATTGGTGTTTTAATTCCCTAATTTAGAAAAGAAAAACTCTTTTTTTTTTTTACTATTGTGTTTTGGGTGGTTGTGTTCTAAATTAGGGATTAATTTATTAAATTATGATTAAAATTTATTTTGCAACACAATATTTCATAATTATCATATGTCATGCCACATGTCGAAAAAATGACATGTCAGCATCATATTTTAAGATATCATAGCACTAGATGGCGCGTATTATATATGTACTTCAACATTTCTGTCGAAAAAGTTTTTATTTGAGTAATTTCAATGAAGTTTAATCCTTATTTGTACAAAATAAAACATTTAGTTTTGAAGTTAGCATCATCTTAAAGATTAAGTTCTAAATTATGCACCCATTCCTTATTTAGAAAAAAATCAATTGAATAGTTTCCTGTAGAGACGTGTGCCCGCCGCGAGCACGAAAATAAAGGAGGTTTTATTTTTCTTTTTATGTTTTTTTTTTCCTTTATCTTTTGCCATAAAAAATTTAATTACATGTAACATAAAATCTTTGGTTCTTATATTTTAGACTACTTTTTGGAGCAGGGGTTCAAATTGTCATCTTTTCATTTTTAAATCGCAGAAGTTTTATTAGTCTGAATTTCGAACCATATTGTTCTAAAAATAATAAAAATTAAAAAAATATGAAAATAGTTTGAAATTATTATTTTATACTCTTTTATTTACTAAAATAATAAAATTTCTACACTTCATTGTTTTACTTATATATATATATTGTATTTAAATAAATTCCTACTGTACTTCCTATGAATCGAAAAAATAAATTTTAAAGTTATACTCCAAGAGTCTCTAAATTTTTAATTTGTATCTAACGCATTGTTGAATTAAATCAATCTTTTATTTGAAATAAAAATTTATTTAAATACAAATATAAATAACTTATTTGACTATAATAAAAATTTACTTAAAAAAGTGAAATAATTCAATTTTATTTTAACATTATAACCTTTTATAATCATGATCAAATAAATTATGACAATCTTACAAATTTATAGCGTGTAAAGATAATTTTTAAAGAGACTTTCAAATGATTTCCTTTAAGTTTACATAAAAGTAAGAAACAGAAAGCACCTTAAATGCAAGATTGACAATTAGTTAGATATTTATACAGAGGATTGCCTCTAAACATAGTAGTGTGGATTGCTGGCCAAGATGAAATGAGCTTAAATTGAAATTACATCTGAATTTGGAACTTCAGGTTCTTGAGCAACCCAATTGGAAACTGCGCACTTTCATTCTTCCATTTAAGGCAAGGGCCAAGACATCATATTCCTCCACATACCAAAGCTCCGACACCATTGCCTGAATCATGTTTGCACGTCAAAAACAAACCAATCATATTTGTCGATGAACACAAAAACACAAAGGAAAAACATGAAGGGTATTTGCATACGACGATGCAGTGGCAAGCAACCTAATGCGATGCTTAGGAAGTGACAAGTAATGATACAGAGTTTACCAACTTGCCTTAAATCCACGGATTTTGTTGTTTAGTTGAGTGACTAGCTTATGGAAGAGTTCAAGCTGATTTGAAGTATTATGAAGGTCCTGCAAGGCATAAATAGTATACATATATGTAAAAATGAGTATGAAACCGATCACATGATTCATAATAACTTTTCTTTGACATTTGATTTAGAACAAGGACAATATGTATAACAAGCTTTGCCATACATTCTTGTGCCCACGTGTAGCTTAAAGTCACAGTTTATTCAAACAAGAGACAACAGAACGTTATGATGCTCATGTCCATTAAGTTGCAACACATTTTTTCCAAAGAGACAATCATCAATCTACCAAACCAGAGTGTGCTATGGATGTCCCCCAAATTATAAAAGCAGTTACCATTTAGTCATTCATGTTTCAACTGTCATGGCAATATGAAAATGCATGAAAATACCCTTGTTTACCAATTTGTCATGGGATCAAATTGGCAGATGATGGACAAGTAGCGAAAATTGTTAAAAATAAAATAAAATAAAGAACCTGCGGAGCAAGACTCAATGGCTCAGAAAATCTGGACATGACTCAAACTACATATGGAAAAATAGTCTCAAAAAGGGCATTGACAACCATCCAAGGATAGAAACAATAGCTTAGGAGTCCAGAAGTCTTGGTGCAATATAAGTAATTATACCAAAAAAAATCCTAATGACAATTGCAATACAGGGAACTTATTGAACTTTTCTATTCATGCAAAAAATAAAGGCATTCAATTTCCTGAAGCATAGGATGGTATATTGCTTTGTAGGCTTATTTTAAATTCAGCTGCTAAACTCAAGAGAACCATAAATTTAATGTAACTAAATAGAACTTCAAAATACTACCATGAGTGAAGCTTTAGGATGACCGAGAAGCCTTGCAAAAGATGTGTGAAGAATAGCAGCATCATACTGCAATAGTAAGAAGATAAGTGTTAAATTAAAACATTTCTTCAGATCCAACCACATACTACTCATTATTTTCTTATCATTGTCAAACCAGATGGACAGAACCGAACAATGATGCCAAAACCATCAAATAAGAATTAACAAGCTAAATAATACCCTGAAATACACAATGTTGCCATTTAAATTTTACTCGTTTAACAAAAATTTGGATTTTCATAATGATCTTACAAGTTGCTTCACTGGTGCACGTGGGAGTGCTGTTCTCAATTTAGCACGAATGTTTATGGGATCTGTTCCAGAAATTACCTGCAGAAAAGAAGTACACATTAATCTGTGCACTACAAAATCTTTATTTTATATCTATATATATATATATATATATATATATATATATATACACACGAAGGGGGGTCATGCAGGAGAAAAGGAGAGTATAATTGGAGTAACCTGCCAGCAACCAAGAAGCACACCAGTCGAAGTTAAAACTACCCTGTCTAAGACAATTTCTAAAGGGCATAGCCCCTCTGCAACAGCTCTAACAGCATCTGCTTCAGCTTCAATCTGATAAAAGAAATAAGGTTTCAAAGCTTAAAGCCAACATCAAACAAGCAGAAAAAAGAGGCACAAAATAGCTCCAACAGGCAGCTTACCTCAACTTCAGAGGCAGGGACAGGTGCAATATGATGTGAGGCGTGGAACATGCTGAAATGGTACAAACTGGAGTTCTGAAACCAGATTGCTAACCAAAATATATAAGCATGTGAAAACATGAGAATAAATACAAAAAGGAAAAAAATTATCAAATAACTAAAGGAATAAACAAATAAACTGATCTGAACTGTTATTGTTATTAAAATAGTATCAATAAGCTAAACAGATAACAGATAATCGTGTAGGAAACATTTGCGTGAATATATATCTCTTTATAACAGATTACCTTTATCAAAGTATGGATCAAATATTTGTTTCACAGCCTCCCTGTGACAAGCAAAGCATGAATGTATGGCATAAGCATCAGATTCTCACAAGACTATAAATTTTAGAAAGCCAGTCTCAACTCTCAAAGGCAATCATATCAGAAAGCTGAGCATATCTGACCATTACAACTAAGCTCTTAAGTGGCCCTATTAACGTAGATGTTTCAATTTATCCTTATGCTAATGTAGCATGATTGAAAATCACATATAACTCAGACCAGATTAAAAGTATTACCATACGAATTTTAGTTCTGAGGTCTATGTTCTGTTAAGAAACTAGTAGGTCATAAATTATGAATAACAACAAACAAAAACATATTCCGAAGGACACAAAATTCTTACGAGATGGGTACTGAGTATTTTGTGCTCATGTACAAAACATTGGCTCGTACAGGTGGATTTGCTGCCTGCAATGAGGAGGAAAGCCATTATTCACTGCTCATACAGGAGGATTGATTATAGCTTAGTTGACTGATATGTAACCTTAAGCACAGGTTCTACAGATCCATCTTTGAAAGTAAAGAGTTCTGATAGTGACAATGACTGAGAAGTTTCACCATGTTTTAGAAAAGCTGCTCCGTGCTCATCCAAATCCCTTTCCATTTTATCATACAATGTTGATCTTCGATTGGCATTTGAAATAGCAGAATCTGATAGGAATGTCCCTAACAAAGTTAGCATATTGTAGTCTAGGTTCTAGAATATGTTTCCAGTGCCGCATAGAAACAATCTTGCCTAAATTTATGCAAAGCTCTGTTTTTTTTAGAAAAAAGAAAAAGAAAAAGAAAAAAAAGCTGTCAATTTAATTTTTGATCAAGAATTTGATAGAAAATCTTAGAAAATAAGGGTTTCTAGAGATAAGGAAAACATGATCAACATGATCAATTAGCCCCATCCATCCACAAATGGCAATATGATGTCCAATGGATTTCAAACCTAAAATCATCAACCGAGCGTGGTATCAAATTTGCTCAAACAGTCATTCTAAAAGTTCATCCTTTTAATGCGTATTATAAAAGCAAAGTTAAGAAGTAGTAGGAAAGAGGGAATCTTAGCAAAAAAAAAAATCTCTTCTCCTTGTTAATCAATTAAAAAGAACACATTTACAAACAAAAGTCCCAAGTCCCAGAAAGATGCTAACAAGAACAACTCATATATCCAGGAGAATTTAATAGATCATATGAAAAACTAAATTTAAGATATCATGATAAACAACCAAGTTTCTCGTCAATTACAGTAAGCTAAACTGCCATAAGATCTTAAAAGTTCTCATCTTTTTCTTTCATCAAACTTCATTCCTTTCACCTTTAATTAGTAAGAAATCATGGAAATGAATACGGAATGAGAAATTAAAAACTTCCCAGAGGAAGAAAGAAGTGGCAGAGGCAGAGGCAGAGATTACCTGAAGAAGCAGAAGAAGAGGAGGTGGAATTCTGCAGGGCCATTTGGAAGAGTGAGTAAAACAAAGCAAGGGAGAAGAACCAGATCAAAGCAACAGTTTTTGAATGACTCCACCAATTTCTAACTCTACCCATCACCATTTCCTCGCTTTTTCTTCCTTAAATTAACGCCCAATGAACGAATGACGCCATTCCTGGGGAAGGGATCAGAAAAGCGTATACAGTATACCAAACTATTTCTAATTTTCTATGCACTGTGGAAGATTTTTTTTTTTTAGTAGAAAAAAATCGAAAAATATTCAACACAACAGAACATGACCAGGTCTTTCAAATTGACGTTTTGGGCCCGTAACTTTGCTTTTCACTGGGATGCCCACTGCTCTGCTCCCTCCAGGCTACAGTTACAATTTTTGTTTTCGAGGAAACATAAAAATGTAAAAAAAAAAGTAAAAAAAAAACATCTATTTATTAATAAATATTCAAGATTTTTTTTAATAAATAAAACATTTTAAAAACTTAATCATGATATTTGTTAAAATCGATGATTTAGCATTAATTTACTTAATAATATTGTTATTGTTAAATATTATCAAATAGAGGATTCATAATATTAACAAATAGTATGGTTTTATAAGAAATTTTAAAATATAATTAATAATTTAAAAGATTATTAATATATAATTAAAAATTAATTAAATAATCCTTAAATTGATTTTTTTGAAAGTTAAAAATTGTGTTAAATTCATGGAGGTTGAAGTTGGTGTGTAAAAACAAATACTACTATTCAGGCTTCGGCCCAAAGCCCCATAGAGGCAAATGTCCAGGTGTTCTTGCACTTGGGCTACAACCCACAACAACAAAGATATCAAGATCCCGCCAATATTTTTCTTCTCTCAAAGGGTACATTGAAATTTAGTAGTTATGAACATGTTGAGTCTCGATTTATTTTCAGTGCAAATTAATTTATGTTGATTTTATGGTAAATTAATTTTGTATAGTTATTGAAGTTTACATTTATTTTAGAATTTTTAAATTTGATATATCTTATGAAAGTTTAATAATATATATGTGTTGAGTTGAAAAATTACTGTGAAATGGTTGATAAAAATATTGAATAGTAATACGGGTTTATATAAGTGGAAATTTTTTAACTTAGGTGTAGAATAAAAAGAAAATATAATGATGTTATAACATATAAGTTAATGTATGATATTTATCGAATTTATGTTTTATTATTTTTATAGTCTCATTAAGAATGATACGTATAAACATACTTTAAAATCATGTTTGATGTATAAGATGATAGATAGGATATGATGATAATCACTTTATCTTATGTTTGGTATACACATTAAGGGGAGGATTGGATTGTAAAAAGGATTAGTCATCCTCTTAGTATAGGATAACTTAATCCTCTCCAAAATGTGAGGATTATTCCTAATTCTATAGGATTCGAAATAAATACTTATGTTTTATTTATGGATTATTATTCTATCCACTGTCAGTGGAGTTTTTTAATTCCACAAGCGGGATTAGGATGATGACATGTGTCTTTTAAAAATATTAAGAAAATAAAAAATAAATAAAATGGGACATATGTCATCATCCTAACCCCGCTTGTGGAGTTAAAAAACTCCACTGACAGTGTATAAGATAATTTTCCTTTATTTATTTTATACTTAACATTTATATTTAAAAATTAACTTAAACATTTAGGTTATGTTTGGTGCATAGGATGATGGATAAGATAGGATGATAATTATCCTATCTTATATTTGATGCACATATTAAGGGAAGGATTGGATTGCAATGAGGATTAGTCATCCTCCTAGTATAGGATAACTCAATCATCTCCAAAATGTGAGGATTAGAAATAAATACTCATATTTTATTATTTCATTCTTAACATTTATATTTAAAAATTAACTTAAACATTTAATAATATAGTACAGATCTTTAATTAGTTAATATAATTTTTTCCTTCTTTTTATTTTTTTTTCTTGTTTTTGATTAAAGAAAAACTATAATTTTAAATTTTTCATTTATATTTATAAAAAAAATTATAAATTTAAATTATGTTACATTAAAAAAGAGTACTTAAAAAAATCATTTTATGCTATTTTTAATTTTACACATAACAAATATTGTGAAAAATATAAAAAATCATGATATCTTATTCTTAATCCTTGTACACACCAAACATAAGATAGGATGATATAATCTAATCTTATCCTATCCATAATCTTATATTATCTTATTCTATCTTTATCCTATGTACACATAACAAATAATAAGGATCTTTAATTAATTAATATAAAATTTTCCCTTCTTTTTCATTTTTTCCTACTTTTTCTTTCTTTTTTTTTTGCTTTTTTTTATTAAAGAAAAACTATAATTTTTATAAAATAATATTTTCTTGAACATATTTTTTAAAATTATTTTTTACAAAAAATTCTCAAACATAAAAATTATTATAAAATATATTTTTTAACTAGTTTTTTCTTTCGTTTAAGTTTTTATTTTTTCTTTCTTAATTTTTTTCTTTTTGACTGTAAAAAAAAAGAAAGAAAAATGACTATTAACCATAAAATTATTAGAAATTATACGTTTTTTAATTCATCAAAATTGAATTATTAAATTTAACTTGTATTTTTATTTTTTTTCTATATTTCCTTATAATTGAACAAAAAAAAAGAAGATAAAGAAATCATAAAAATAGAGAAAAAAATTTAAGAATAGTCTTTTGGAAATTTTAATTTAATTAAAAAAAATTATTTCCTAGAAAAACTCAATTTTCTAAAAATAAATATATTTAATTTACAATGAAATATTATTTTAAATTTATATCATACAAAAGAAAAAAAACAAAAAGGAAAAAAAACCTGAAAAAATATAGAGAATGCCTTTTATAAAAAATCATTTCTTAACCAAATTTTTTTTTTGAAAATGTAATATAAATTTTTAGAAGTAATGTTTTATTAAAAAAATCAGCTAATAAATTGGACTATTAATTATAGTATAATAAATAGTGTTCAAATTTTTAATTTTTAATTTATATTTATAGCAAAAAAATTATAAATTTAAATTATGTTACTTTAAAAAAGAGTACTTAAAAAAATTATTTTATACTACTTTTAATTTTACAAATAAAAAATATTGTGAAAAACATAAAAAATTATCTTATCTTATTCTTAATCATTGTATACACCAAACATAATATAGGATGATATAATCTAATCTTATTCTATCCATAATCTTATATTATCTTATTCTATCCTTATCCTATGTACCAAACATATAAACATATTTTAAATGAATTAAATTTAATATCCATCATAAATTTCTTCCATATAAGGTCATTTTTTTTACACATTAAAATATAAATATATTTAACTCTTACTATAAGTAGTATTACGATCCTTAATTCAGTATCTCTTTAATTCTATATCCTTAATAAGGAAGACTGTCATTATTTAAAGGTGCTAGACATACAGACAGTCACTCTTTATTGCTAATAATTTTAAGCCACACAAGGCTTACTGAAAATTAGAATGGGTTAAGCAGCAGATATAAGAAGAACCAAATGACAAGTTGAACACACATGAGCTTCTTAAAATCCTCTGATGCTGCCTGCCATATCAATTTTTAGAAATTAAAAGAAAATGAGAAGTCTGGTAACTGTTAGAATTGCTTCTGCAACTTTTATCCCCACCCAAATAATTATAAATATATGTAGTTAATTAGCAGTAGAGATTCTGCAGAAAATGGTTGCAGCCACCTCTTTACGAGCATGCAGATACTTCTTCAATGGACGTCTGTTTCTTATAGAGTTTTTATATAAACATATTAAAACATCTTCATGAATCATGAATAGATCTAACAATTCATACGTCTATTCCATATTAAATCATATAAAATATGAAAATTATTTTTTTTTTGTGTAGACCACACGTATCCTCATCTTTTTTAACGGTTTGAGATTAATCTTGTTCGGAATTTAATCACAGTTAAAGCTCTTCACCCCTCCCCAAAGATGTGTTTAGTGAGAGTCGAACACGAGAGCTTTTCCCACGAACTATGAAAAATATGAAAATTATTTTATCATAATTTGTATAGACTAATCAAATACTAAATCAATTTTTCAGTATTATCATATCATATCTTATAATTACCAGTTCAACTTCTAAACTAAATTTTTTTGTGAAATTTATAATTTTTATTTTTGGGTCTTTGCAATCTTCATAGATTTATGATTCAATATTGGGTTTGGTGGCAAAGAGGCAGCAACAAACAAACATTACACATGCAAACTCAATTAACTAGGCTTCACCTTTTGCCAGCTTCCCTTTTTTATTGCTACTTTATACCACGTGAAATGTTTTATGGTTTCTTTTTGTATGGATAATTAGTTGGAGATTATCTACTCAAGATGTCAAGGTAACAAACAGGTCATGCAATTAACAACACCACATAGCTCTTTCTTTCTTTCTTTCTTGATTGATTAATTGGTTTTAATTTTGAACTAAAACCAACGTCCCCATCATGAGAGCAGTCAAGGTCATCTATTATGTTGTCAGACAACAAAACAGTACATGAATTAAAGGTGCTAGCTCTTTACTTGAGTTTTGAATGTTGTCAGGTTGAACAAGTTTTTTTCTTTTTTATTTTTTTAACCACATTTATATTTATTTATTTTATGTTCTAAAATTAATATTATTTGAATTGAAAGTGATAAATAATAAAATATTTCCAACAATAGTAACACCAAATTTTGAATTATGTTCAAATATCTATAGAAGAAATCTATTTTCACTCATTTTTTTCAATCAATTGTTGATAACAAATCTTTTTATTCGAATTTAAGTCTAAATATATTTTTTAATTTACTGAGAAAAAGTCCCAAAATCACACAACATTTAAATTGGTTCGATTAATAGTGTTGGTGGGTCTTGACAAAGCTTGCCACTACGTGCTAGCCACCAACCTGCTGCAGGCCAAATTGGCAGAAGGTACAACTCTAAGCAGAGCAGCAATGTTGCATGCAGAAGGCTGAACATCATTGTCAAATCATGGAATAAGGATTAAGAGATCTCCTGGGCCCAAATAAGGCATTCAAAAACTTCCATTAAGAGATTTCCTGGGCCAAAATCAAGAGAATCTGCTGATTGTATTTGTTATCAGCCACTAAGCCAACACTAATCGGCTGAGGGTCAGTTTGGGAGCCAATTGGCACCGATAGGTTTCAGTGCGATAGGGTTTCAGAAAAAAAAAACAAAAATAACAGAAGAATAAAATTATGTTTTTACTTTTTATTTTAATTTTGTCATAAAAAATATATTTTTAATAATTTTTTTTTTCAATTTTACCTTGATCAATTGTATCTTCCATTCAAACCAATCTTAATTGCCAAAACTTTACCTACTTTGTGCGACCTGATTGAGACTATCTAATAATACCATTTTGGGTGGGGTGGAGGGGGCCCTTTTTTTCCTGTGATTGTACCAAATGGGGTCAAGTCCATGTGCAGCAATAGGTACGAACAAGACTGCTTCCATTGCTCGAAGATGTTTAATTTTTGACAGCAATTTCCTGCACAAACATCCACCCATTTGGTCAATAAATACCCCAAAGCGTGCTTGTATTCAACTGGAATCAACATTTTAAATGTTTCCTTTCTTGGCCCATTTTTTACCATGCAGGCATGCGCATTTATATGTAGGCTATTACTGTATACAGTAGAATTAGTGTTGTCAAATTTATTTTGAATTTCAAAAATTCATTTTCCGAATTTAAATTTAATTTGATAAAAAATTCATTAAATCAAACTCAATTGATCCATACAAAATTGAAATAATTGAATTTTGAGATAATATAAAAGGATTAATATCTCATACACATGGAGTGATTTGATTCCACAGATGAGGTAAAAATAATAACACATATCCTTTAAAAATATTAAAAAATAAAATAATACATATGTTGTTATTCTTACTCTGTTTGTGGAATCAAAAAACTCTAACGGTAAATAAGATAATTGTCCAATTTAAAATTAAAATAAGTAGAATTCAAATCAACTCAAATCCAAATGATTCAGAAAAATTGATTTGAAATTGGTTGGACTTAAAATAAGTATAATTTTATATTTTAAAAATATTAATTTAATTAAAATAGAAAATATATCACAAATCAATAGTCTATTAATATTTGATAACTTCAAGTTATCCATTAAAAAATGATTTTAAGTCTTAAAGTATTTTGATATATTTTTATAATTCTTAATTGAGTACTAGTAGCAACTTAGTTATAAGTAAAAAAATTAAAAGGATTCCATAATTAGAAATCATAAATAAAATATTTTTACAATTATATATTATAATTAATTTTTTTACGACATCAAAATTCAAAATTGAAGGTACGTTAC
Organism: Heritiera fomes; assembly: GCA_032173925.1. NCBI lineage: Eukaryota > Viridiplantae > Streptophyta > Magnoliopsida > Malvales > Malvaceae > Heritiera > Heritiera fomes. The sequence goes on along the minus strand of JAPDPM010000022.1, from coordinate 6,023,061 downwards.
AAGTTTAAAATATAACGGAATAAATTAATTACAGTTGATAAAATTAGACTTTATCTAAACAACTTATTCAAGATCCAATTTGATCTAATTTTAAAAGTCAATAATTTAAATATGAAAATAATCCAAACTCTAATAACCTAAATTGAAATGACTTAAACCTGAAATGATCCAATTCTAATAAGACTTGAACCTAAAATTTTTCAATCCAAAACAATCCTAATTAAAAAATGACATAATTTTCATTCAATACAAAATGATTCGTCCCGAACTGAGTGGACCCTTTTACGACATCTAAACACTAAATCTCTTTCAAATATGGGATGTCTTTGTCTTGTACACGAAGCTGTAATGAGGCTTTACTCTTTAATTTCATGTTAAGCCAATTAAGTCCAATTACTCTTTACTCATATTTGCATTTTTTAAAATGTTCTACTAAATAAAACCTTAATTAAGTCCAATTAACTTCTACGATGTGTTGTTATTCAAAAAAAAAAAACTTCTACTATGTGTTGTAAACTTTTTTAATTAGTTTTCTTTCTTGTTTTTCAAAATTACAAATTAGATGTCGACTGTAATAATAAAAGTCACGTAATAACATTGATTATATTACAAGGAAAACTAATACTTTCATATAATTGCATTTGATAGTGGATACTGATCACTGTTTACAAAACTACAAGTATTACAATATGTTCATCAAATGCAAGATATGACAGAAGTGTTAAGGTTCATGTCCATATATTTGACGTATTACATACCTTTTTTCATGTTAACAAATATTATTTCTATTAATATATTAAGCCGCTTTTGATAATTTTTTTCATAATAAGCACTCGTATGTGTGTGTACACACATAAAAAATATAAACAAAGAAATTACTTGGTATATCATCAATGAAAATTTTAGATTTCATAAGCATACTTAATATGGTAACTCATATTTTATAAGATATATAAAAATTTTTTTAAAAAAATACTTTTTTATGAAATTTTTTTTAAAAAGACTTTAAAAATAACCATGTGACAATTTTTGAATCTTGCTTATAAAATTAAAATGTTTTATCATCAATGTATTAAATACAAATTATTTTAATTATGATTTTTTTTCCTCCCTAATAATTACCCATGGCGAAATAGAAACTAGATGACCCTCCGCCATTTCTCATCAGGTTTTTAGAAGCCGATGCTTGGAGTGTATCTTTCCCACACGAATATACTATGTAATTTATCCTTTCTTATGTAACCATGGTTTGATTGATGTCTTCACGACAAATTAAGTTGTGGGTTTTACACCAAAAAAAAAAAAGTTGTGGGTTGAGCTTGATTATAGCAGAAGCTTTATTTATTTTGGATTTGAGCTTGGTGCATTAATAATGCAAAACGACAAAAAGGAAAAAACCAGTAAAAGTTTATAATAGAAGTTTAGCTTTGTTCACCTCAGCATCAAGACAAAAATAAAAAATAGTACTTTTTTTTAAAGAAAAACTTCGATTTACTTCAATAGTCATAGTACCATGCAACATCTCAAACTTGTTCTGAAAGAATATACGGAAACTAAGCACAACGGCTTACTATTCTGATTTTCATTTTTGTATGAGACAATATGGAATATTATTACAGCTCGAAATTAAAATTTTTATTATTTTAATTGTTAAAGAAAGGGTTGTATAAAATATTAATTTATTTTTATCTCCTCTTTCCATATGATTTAAAAGGGGCCAGGGTTTCAAAATGAGCACGAAATTTTTATGAGATATTTTATATGATGTGGTGTCGGTCATATATGAATATATTTTAGAGAGAAAAGTGCCCCTACCACCATCGCATTAATTTCATGAAAAAATTATTAATTTCTTTTATAAAATCATCTTAACATATTTCAATTTGACACTCTTTAAGATTTTTATTTTTTATCATAGATCTTTTTGTTTGAAAAAAAAAATTAAGGTTTAAACTTAAGATTAACAAAAAAAATTTTAACTTCAAAGAAAAGAAAATATTTATATTTAAACCAATAGTTTTGCATACCGAAGATTGCGAAGGTGATGGAGTTGGGGTCGGGAGAGCTGCAGGCTTGTGACAGTGATTTAGCATTTTTAATTGCGATACGATGATAACATAAAAATAACTTAAATTAAAATTAAGTAAAAATTATATATGAATATAATAAAAATTAAAATTAGAGTTTTGTATTTTTTGAGAACATAAAAATAACTTAAGTTAAAGTTAAGTAAAAATTATATATGGATATAATTAAAATTAAAATTAGAGTTTTGTATTTTTTGAGAACATAAAAATAACTTAAGTTAAAGTTAAGTAAAAATTATATATGGATATAATAAAAATTAAAATTAGAGTTTTGTATTTTTTGAATTGATATTAATTGATACAAAATTTTAATATTTTATATCACAAAATATGATTTTATATGATATAAATACAAATTATAAACATAACTTATCAATTCTATGTGAAAGTGAGCTATGAGCATGGCATCAAAGACGGTGTTGGTGTATGTAGTCTGAGGAAGAAAGCTCCATTTGTCCACCGAAGAGAAAAGCAGGTGCTCTGATACAAAATTGGCGTCAGTAACAAGTTGGAAGGGGAGAAGCGAGAAGAGAATAAGGGAATAGTATTTGCATTGCATAGGAAAGAAAACCCCAGATTCCACATTTTTATCTTCAAACAGCTACTACTACTGATCAGACCCAATCATTCAATGTTGCCCATCAAAAAGGACATGGCCCACAACCAAAAAAAAGGACGAGAAATCGAACGGTCCCGATTAATGAGTTTGGGTGGGGCACCCAATTCCATTGTCCCTAACTAGGGTCATTAACACCCACCACCGATCTCTATGGCGCCAGCAAAAAATCCCTCCTCCCCTTTTTCTCTCTTTTATGGTGTTATTAAAAAAGTGAGGAGGAATGATCCACCTGTTTGTCAGTGACAATGTACATTGGTTTGGGCAATGAGCAGCAGCCGGGTCCCACCACCTGGTACTGATAAGGGCTGGCCCCCACACTCCTATTGCCTATTAGCATTACCCCTCCCTTACCTTTCTCACTCTCATTTCTCTGAAAAATCTTAATCATTGATGCAGTAAAACCTTGAGATTCATGGCAGAGATTGGAATCAGAATGAGAGGAAAGGGAAGGAAGGGGAAGAAAACGAAGGAAAAGTTAAAAAGAAAAAGGGAAAAGCTGTTGTAAAATTTTTAATACTGCTACAAAGGGCAGTAAACACTGTTTCATCTCTTTCACTGTCTTTGTTATTACTACTACACAAACTTTGTGGCCTTTTTACCACCTCAGAGAGGAATAAGAAGGGAAAGAAAAGAAAAAAAAAATCAATTTCGGGTTAGGTAGGAGACTTACCAATTATCATACTATTGACATGTATCATCATCATCAGAGTCTTTATCCCAACTATTGGCATGTATATATAAGTCAATTTTCTTTTTCCTCATCTCCAACACAATGCATAAGAATAATATAAGCAATGCATTTTTTGGCCTCTCCCAAAAATAAAATTGCACAATTGTGTAGTAAAATAAATATAAAAAGACCTCAAAAATATTGAGACTTTTTTCAGCCAAACCAGCCAATGCCAATGTTAAAAGTAGTGTCTTCTTCCCTTAGCTGTCTCTTGCTCTCTCAAACCCTAAAAGAACCCCATGATATTAATCACACCAAAAAATAATTTCTTTTTCTTTTTTTTTTTCGGAATAATAAAAACTCAATTCTTCTTTTCTTCAAAAAAGCAATCAAACCTCACGTGTGTTACACATCAAACTACACAACTGGTCAAAAGAAAGCAAGAATGATGCACTGTGATGATCATCTCTATGAGTGATGACTAGTTGTATCATGCCGGTCATCACCGCCTCCACCTGCACCTCCGCCGTGGTGTGACTGGGACCCGCTCGCTTGTGATTCCGATACGCCTGTGCCGGAGACTTGCCGATAAGGATTCAATCCGGCTAACATATTCAAATGTCCTTCACTTATGCCACTGCTTCCACCACTACCGCCACCCCCACCTCCACTGGTAACACTGCTTGAACCCAATTGTTGGCCTGGCAATAAGGCCATTGGAGCTGGAAAATTCATGAAATGCAACCCACTAGACATAGTACTCCTATACAAAGCACTGTTATTAACCGAAGGAAATGTCCATATCGGGTCACCACTCATAACTTGATTATTAGAATTAGATACCATCCAAAAATTAGCTGGAATCTGGCCGTGACTTGCTGGAATTGCCCCTGTGCTTGACTGCAACAAGTAACTCCCCATTTGATGTTGTGAAGATAAATCTTGCTCGGGTCTTCTTTTCCTTCCTAGAGGACCTTCTTCAGTTTCCGATATTTCCAACGATGTACTATTGTCACGCAACTCTTGCTTCGCTTGGAACATGGAATTCAAGTTACTACTGGATTGGAAGTTAAGGAATGTTGGGGGTGTTTCTAGTCCAATCCCGGGGAACAAATTTCTACGTTGTTGCATAGAGAAGTGGGAGTTGAAACCTGAGGATCGTAGCTGAGAAGGAACAGACATGCTTGAGCCTGAACTACGAAGGGAGATGTTTAGGGAAGTGAAGTTTGCTGGGATAGTGCCAGTGCCTGTGGCGGCGATCACAGCTGGCTCAGCTTGTTGGAGTAGCCACTCGATTGTTTCACCATCGGATTTGTGGCCTAGTTCACGAGTGAGTTGAAAAACCCTAGCTGCACAAAGAGCTGGCATGCGGATTCTACGCCCACGTCCATCGACCTTGGTGTGTCGATCTTTGGTTGAAGTGCGTTTGGGGGGTGTTTTCTTGGAAGGTTCTGGGGAGATTTGGAGGCTTGAAATGGAGCGAGTTGTGTTGGGTTGATCGGCAGCGGAAGAGGCTGGGAGGGAAGCGAAAGGAGGGGATGAAGAGGAAGAACAAGGCTGGTTATCTTCTTCTTTCTTCTCGAGTAATTGGAACGGGAAATTAGGGCGGTGGTGCTGTTGGTGGTGATGAAGGTGGTGGTGGTGGTGGAGTTGATGATCATCACTACCTCCTCCTTCCATGATACTATGAAAGTAGTAGGTTGTTTCTCTAATGGCTTCTTTCTTTCTTTTTCTTTATGAGAGAGCCTAGCTACTCGTGGTGATCAAGATCAATGGGGAGTCTTTAATTTAATCTTTTGGTGGGTCTTTTGATCTTTTTCTTTGTGTAGACTAAATGTTCAGAGGAGAGAGAGTCTTTTGATTTTGCTTTCTTTTCATCAAAATCTCTCTTTTTTTCTTTTTGGGTGCCTGAAATTCCTTTGAGAATTGATGTGTTTGATAGAGATAAAGAGAGAAGATAAGGGAAGAGGGCGAGCTTTAGGCAACAAAGATAATGAGTGAGAATTATATGGGTGAGCTTTAAAAAGCAAAATTTTTTAGAAAAGAAATGGCTTTGTTTAAGTCTTTGGAGGGAGGGTTTTAGTTTTTTCATTTTTTAATTTTGAAAAGAAATAAGAAAAGAAAAGAAAATGAAAATCTGGATTTATTTAGTATTTTTAATTTATGTGAATCTGAGGCTGCTTTTTATTGTGGTTGGACAGCCCCTTTGGTTCAGACTCCACGTGAGGTGCTCTTTTTATCATTCAATCCATAAAGACAATGGTGGCCGAGGTGGGACCCGATCCCAAGTCAAAAAATTGAGAGACTTAGAAAGGAAAGATTATCAGATGGGACCCATCTCATTCAAGTAATCATTTCATTTTGCCTTTGGCCTTTGCCTTTGTTCTGCACCTTTGCTGGGGAACTTTGGGATTCCTCAAGTCTGCCTTCTCCCCTTCCCCTTCGCTGGCCCTTTTGGCTAGGGTTAGGACTTAGGGTTAAAAATGATATCCAATCTTCTTTCCTTCATTCTTTGCCCTCATTTCCCTTGGTTTGCCAACAAATAAAAAGAAAATTAAGAGAAAAATCACTTTGGGTTAGGATTTTTGCACAACTATGCTAACTAGCTTGATTAATCCTTGGAATTATCTGAGTATACATGTGTAACAAGTTTCTTGGATAACTATGGATCATAATTAACAGATTGATTTGGACTCTAATGGAGGGAATATAATCAAATTTCCCTTTAATCATTGCCAAATCTTATTGCCTTGACTTACATAGTGCTATTCCATCAGCTCTGCCTGATATGCCAGTTTTTACAGTAAAAGTTATAGCCTAAAGATAAGAAAGAGAATGGATGCGCATGAATTCGATCTTCAGATTTATTAAAAATTATCTTTAAAAGAAACAAGATGAATCAATTAGATTAAACTCCAACTTCAATATTACTTCATCTTAAAAACTTTTTTTCCTTGTTAGTCATTACTGTTTCAATGTCCTCCTAGACATAGAAAATTATGACATATTTAAAAGAAAAAAAAGAAAATTGGGTTTCTAAATTCAACCAATGAAATATTCAGTTCTTCATGATTTGAATCACCTACTCCAGCCCGGGAACCAAGTTAAAATTGCTGCAAAAACCCATACATAGAGCTGGCACAAACCAGAACTGATATCTGAGAAGAAAACATTAGTGTATACATGGTTTTTGTTTATTTATTAATTTTTGAACACCTCGAGAGGGATATTGAGAAATCGAAAATAGCTAGGTTTATTCTGAACCCCAAATATAAAAACCCTGTGTAATCCCATAAACATCGAAGCTGGTCGATGGCAGTTGATTTATTGATGGTTTTTTTTTACCTGAAAACGTTTTTCCAAGCTGAAATAAATATGCAACGATGATACTAGTGCATGGGATGGAAGACAGGCAGCTAGGCTTTCTGGTTGCAGATCCATCTAACTAAATCATTTTAATTAGCTGGAACTCCTTTAAGGCTCTCTCCACTGCTCCTGACTTTCATTCATTTGAACAAAACCGATAAGAGCCAAGCCCCTTTTTGGTCTTTCCATTTCCTTCGTGTGCTTCTTGACAGGTTAGAATTTGGCTTTTCCATCATCATTATTGCAGCTGGTAGAATAACCAAGGTAAATTATTTAATTTCAGCATTGCTTTTAATTGTCTAGGTTTTTTCTATCTGCACGAGTATTGAGGTCGCGTTTCCCTGCAAGATATAAAAATAGAGATTTATATTTTTATATATATATATATATGATAAATGATATATTGATAGTATACAGATATCATATGTTATTAATGTATTAGAAGTTGATACTTTGTTAATGAGCAAATTAAAAGATACTAAGTCAATTTAAGTAAATTGAAAAAAAATTATTTGTGTTTATTTTTAAGGGTTTGATATCTTTTTAATTTACTCATTAATGAAATGTTAATTTTTAATGTATTGATAGTGTATAGATTTTATACATTGTCAATACTTCATATATAAATTTTAAAAATAATGATAATATAATAACAGAAGATATATCAATATATATTTATATAAAATAATAGTGTTTGTACATTTTATTTTAAAATTTAAATAATATTAAATAATTATTTATTTAAACATTTTAAAATTTTTATTCTTAATATATATAATATAAAGAATATTTACATTTTATTAATTATCAAAATTAAATATATAAAATTCTATTGGTTTTTTTTAAAAAAATACGTAACTTACTTATATTTGCAAGTATCACTTAATTATTAAGTATTTACTATGTGTCAATTTAACAATCTATTTGGAGATTGTTTTGATATTTTTAAAATTTATTATAATGATTAAAAAAATTAATAAAAATATTTAAAAAAATATTAAGGGGATAGTAAAAAACTCATTACGTGATAGCCAAACAATCATTTGAAATTGTTTTTATATATAATTAATAAATTTCTCATGTTACCATTAAGAAATTGCAAGGACAATAGATCTAAATCTAAAATAAATCAACAACATAAAAAGTTATTGTCACCCTCAATCTATTAAAAGAAATTAAAGAGCTAAAAGATTCAAGGTTACCCTCAAATTACTAAAAAAATTTTAAGAGCTAGAAGATTCAAGATCTTAAAAAATGTTTATATATAATGCAATGACAATGTATAGCTTCGATACACTGTGAGTCAATCACATGGTATCACTCTATTAATAAGCAATATTTAAAAATATAGAAGCCCTTAAAAATAAAGTTAAAAACTTTATTAATATTTATTTTTAGGAGTTTGTATATTTCTAATTTTTCTCACAATGAGGTGTCATTATAAAGTTGACTGACCGTGTCTAACTTTATACATTGTCAGTACATTTTATATAAACTCTAAAAATATTGCATCAATAAACATATGACATATGGCAAAATTAAAAGTTATGAATAGTACCTATTCAGTAACTTAATTAAAAAACCCAAGAAGCTAAAAAACAGGTCTTGACAAAAAATTAAATGGAACGTGCACAAAAGTGAAATATAATAGTTTTTTTAAATGGTAGTTTTTGTTTTTTAATATTTTACTATTATTTTTAGAGCCACTGGTCTTGCAACACTTAAAATTAGAATCTAAAATGAACAGTAAATTGTAAGACTCGTTTAAATAATAGTTATAGATATTACTCCTGTATAATTACAAGCATTTGATACTAGTTTTCCAATGTATTATCTATGAATTGTAATATATATATATATATATATATATATTTATATGTATATATATGTATGTATATGAATGTATATCTAAATGCATATGAGGATGAATCAAATTATATCAGCATAAAACAATTTGTCTTATACATTTTTTTCTAACTTTACGTAAGATTAATGTTTTAAAAAAAACAATCGTTAAATTTAATAATCTATTATTATTTGTCATGCAAATAAAATTTCGAATCAATTTGATATCCTATTATTTTGATCAAAACTAATATTTTTTATTATATATTAATAGTTGAAATTTTATTGTTATCAAGCTAATAGTTAGACATTTTCGATTAAATTGAAATTTAACATGCATGATCTATATGAATAAAGTATAAAATTCAACTGTTGGATTAAAAAATAATAATCATATCAAAATATATGAAATTGTATAAAACTAAATTAATTTTACACTAGTGTATAAACTATGTATATATATATTTATAAGAGTTTATATTTGATATACTATAGTGTATAGATGCAGTACACTATCAGTTAATCACAAATTGCATAGTCATTAATGAGTAAAGTTAAAAATTATATAGGTCTTTAAAAAAATTAAAAAAAATTATTGTTATTTATTTTTAAGAGCCTACATATTTTTAACTTCAATCATTAAAGATGTGGCATTTTGTGGTTGATTGGTAATGTATAGCATCTATACACTGTCATTGCATCAAATATTAATTCTCCCTACATGCAAATAAATTTGTTCATGGGTCAAGCTATTTATCTAAGCTCAAAGGTTTGCCTGATTTTGGATGAACTTAAACAAAAATATTAAACTCATTAAATATGTTAGATTAGCAATGAAACTCGATAAAAAATTCAAGTCAGGCCTTGAGTTCAACATTTAAAGCCCAAGCCCAAACCAATAAAAATAGGTTAATTTGGTGATATTGTATTTCTTATAATTTTATTTTATACATGAGACTGTATTGTACCATAATATATTATTGTGTGCATATGATTGTTTTATATTATTGACTTTTAACATATATTATCATGTATTAAAAGAAGTTTAAAATTTTAATAGGATCAATTTAAAATTTACCCAAAACTATAATATATCATTAACAAATATCAAAACTCCAGTGAAGTCATTTGGCCCCACTAGTGGCTCCGCCAATGCTTCGGCACTCCACACCTTTTTTCTTGTTTTGTGTATTGTTGACACCTAATTTTGTCAAATTTTTGTTATTATTATTATTATTATTATTATTATTATTATTATTATTATTATTATTATTATTATTATCTTTTTATATTATTATTATTATTTATTATTATTATTTATTATTATTATTACTACTACTACTGTTTCTATATATATTTATTTTATTTGTTTTTGTTTTTATTTATTATTATTATTGTTGTTGTTGTTGTTGTTGTTGTTGTTGTTTGTCCAATCCAGCCATTGCCGCCTGACACCACCTCCTGCCACCGGTAGGTCTGTCACCACCATCCACCCCTGCCATGGCTTCCCCCGAGGTTGTCCATCAACTCTGTCACCCCATCCCATCTACACCAAACCCCATACCAGATTTCCCTCTAAAAAACCCTCCATTTTGGCCACCACCCGGGAGGAGAGGCAGCATCATCCTCACCCAACCAGGAACCTCCAACAACCAAACCCTCACCCCGAGCCACCATCGCCACCACCCAAAAACACCCAGAAAACCCCACTTCAAGCTCACGGCAACCCTCACCAAACCACTATCAACCCTCTCAGCCTCAACCAAAATCCCAAACCCCGAGCTCCCTTGCCACCCCCACTGCCTCCTTTGACCAACACAGAGCCCTTGAAATCCCCTTTCCCCCAAACCAGCAGCCCCCTAGCCTCACTCGAACACCACACACAGAGCCATCACCCGAGATCACCACGCACACCCGAGCACCCTTACCACCACTGCCATCCCAAATTAGCCTCACTTCAGCCCTCAAACACCA